>BLBF01000021.1:16299289-16311235 GCA_015471245.1 Laticauda colubrina | reverse complement strand
CTGGACAGGGTAGCTGGTTCCTGGCTGGAAGAGGACTGGCTGTCTGTGGGCTGTCTGAGGGAGAGGAGTGTCAGAGGGGCTGCTCCTTGGTGGCGGATCTCACCCTCCAGGAAACTGCACTTGGCCATGACGTACATCTCCCGGTCAGTGAGCTTGACAGCGGCCTGCCCAGATTTCTTGAGGTGTAGCTTGCCATACCAGGTGTGCATGTGCTTCCACCATCCTAGGAGTACTTCTGCAGTGTACCCCAGGCTCTCTGCCTTGTGTCTCCAAGCTGCCTGCTTCTTCTTGGTGTCTGTGGCCCTTTCTCCAGAGGTACTCGTTCTCCCTCAGCCATTCCAGCACCTCATCCTCATGCTCCTCGGAAACGGTGTACTGTTTCCTCTCTCCCTCCTCCTTCCCTTGCCTCTTCCTCCCTCTGGCAGGGGCTTCAGCAGGGCCTTCAGGGGCGTGAGCAGCAGGGCCTTCAGGAGCTTCAGCAGCAGGGCCTTCAGGGGCTTGAGCAGCAGGGCCTTCAGGGGCTTGAGCAGCAGCGCCTTCAGCAGCAGGGCTTTGAGGGCCTTGGGGCTGGTCCACCACAGCAGCATCAGCATCAGCTTCAGAGTCAGTGCCGGGGGGGGGGGATGCTGGTTCTGGCCTTCTTCACCTTGCCAGGCACGGGCTTCCTCTTCTTGCCTGACTGATGAACCATGGTGTTCCTGCAAGATGTATGTGGCAGCACGTCTTTCCCCTGTATGCTGACTGCGTGTGTGCTGCATCCTTTTATATTCGCGGAGCTGACACAATTCATACTCCCCGCATGCGCAGTGAACGCTTTGCATCCTATATACTTCCGCGCGGCATCCCCTTTGTTTCCTATAGGCGTCCGTGATGCATCCGCATCATCCGCTATGCATCTGCCCCTTCCGCTATGCGTCCGCTTCGCAATTCTCCCCTGGAACCCCTTCGGAGGTGTCATCCACTTCCATCTGCTTTCATCCGCTAGGCTTCCGATGAACATCCGCTTAACATCCCCGCTACAAACTACCCACGTCTGTTCTTTTCCGTTCTGTTTATGCAAATTTTCCCCACTTTTTGGAGCAGATGACAACGGATGGAGCCACCCCCAAAATTTTGCTCGTCCGCTGTGTCCTTTATGTATATGTTTTGCGTCCGTCGGCCAGTGGGACCGGACCTTAAGTTTGGTATCATCTGCAGTGTTGGAGATTTCTTTGTTAGGCTATACACCTTGGCCTGGCTTTAAATTGCAGTTCTCCAGACACTTAAAAACTCTTATTTAGAACTTGGCTTACTACATTGTAGATTCTCAGACAGAATCTACCAGATAAGTTTCTGTAATGCAGACAACAATGAAGCTGTATTACACAGACATGTTTGTCCATTGCCTTTCCCCCCTGCATTTCCAAATCAATGGATATTTGGCCATTCTCCTGATCAGGGGTGGGCAACTATGGCCCCTTTACAACCCGTGGACTTCAACTCCCAGAATTCCTGAGCCAGTTGACTGAAGAATTCTGGGAGTTGAAGTCCAAGGTTGAAAAGGGGCCACTAAGTTGCCTATTCCTATTTTTGATGGCCTTGGTTGCCTTTGCTGCTGATGATTTTTGCATCATTAGCTTAATTTCTTACTCCAGGGCTATGGCCCACAGGCCGGATGCATCACACACTGGCCACGCCCACCCCTCGGTTTAGCAAAGGGGAAAAAAGTTGTGATACCTCATGTGAGGACAACAGGACTCTGCAAGTTTGACACCCCTGCCTTTTGCACTTCTTGATCCTTCTTATGTCACTTTGCAGTAAGGTTTCCTCACTTTCCAGATGTGACTCTAGGAGAAGGATAAAGGGAAAAGGAAACGAGTGTTACAGGAATATAATGACAGGAAGAGATTACAACTTGTTGCAGAGAAGGAGAAGCACCTAGTTATATAGGTATCTTCAAGGAGGGGGCAAGGGGCTGTGACCAAACCTGTATTGTGATCTTATCGCACACCCTGTAATTTATGCATTTTTACCTTTTTTTTTTGTTTAGGCACAAATTAGACTTATATACCTGTGTTCAGTCGTGTAGTCTCATCTAACATATAAAATGATACAGCCAAGATTCAAGCTTATTATCTTAGAGGAAGCAGACTGAATAGTGCCATTCCTTAAAAGAGAGTACAGGTAAGTTTCAACTTACAACAAACCTCCCCGGGGCTACTTAAGATGTGGATTTAAAGTTCCATCAACTATCCCACCCTCTTGCAGTCATGTTGTTTGTAGTTTTGGCATTCATCAACCAGCCTGTATTTATGTTTTTTCTCAGAAAGTAGTGTCAGATCTCTGGCAAAAAAAAAAAAAATGTTCATTGCATATAATGGATTTGCTTAACAACAGTAGTGCTTCATTAAGCAATTGTCACAAAAAGGTTGTAAAATCAGGTACGGTCACATAGTTATCCACTTAACAATCAGCATAGCTTACGACCATAATTCTGGCCTTAATTATGGAGGTAAATTGAAAACTACTTGTACACACAAAACAGCATGTGCAAATACACCAACATAGAAGGACATGTTGAAAGATTTACTAATATAAGTAGAAATACAATATATGGCAAACCTATGGCATGTGTACCACAGGTGGTACGCAGAGCCATTTCTGCAGGCACATGAGTCCCAGGCAAACTTACCTCACTGTGCATGTGCGTGCCTCCCAGCTGATTTTCGGGCCTTTTTCGGCCTGCCAGAGGCTTGAGGGAAGCCTCTGCAGGCTTTACAGGCCGAAAAATAGGCCCGTTTCATCACTTCGTGTATTTCCAGAAATACTGGAAATGATGAAATGGGCCCATTTTTCAGCCTCCAAAGCCTGCAGAGGTTTCCCTCAAGCCTCTGGCAGGCCGAAAAAGGCCTCAAATAGGCTGAAAATCAGCTGGGAGGTGAAGTACAGGTAAGGGGTGGTGGGGGGAAGGGAAAATCACGTGTGCATGTGCAGGGGGCGGGGGGGGGGGTCACATGCATTGCCTTCTGGGTGTTGACAATTTTTGGCATAAGAGCCCAAAAAGGTTTACCACCACTGCAATATATCCTAAGTAGGTATGATTTGACTTGATATTATAAATTGACCTCGGTTTCTGTACGTTTAGGAATGTCCCATCATCTATTGTGCAATCATCTCTCCTGCAGTCTTCAGAAGGTCCCAGCCCTATTTCAGTTAAATCCTGAAAGAAGACATCATGAGGCCTCTCCACTTATTTTTTTTTTAAAAAATTAGGTAGCCAAAAAGAATTCAAAGAAAAGGAACAACATGCAACGGAAAACAATAATCCTATCTCCAACAAAAAAGTAAGCATGGAAATGTCCCCAAGATATGCTTCAAAGAAATTCTCAGACAACCTAAAAATGATTTTGTAGTATTCCAATTTTAATATATCTGCTGTGGAAGCAAGCATGACTTCAGTATAATTCTTTTTTTTCCCCCATTAAGGGAAGAAAACTTTTGAAAAATTGCAAAATGGTTTTAACACAGTAGTACTTGATTGACCTGGACGAGTCTTTAGAAGATACGCTCAAAAAGAAATCTATCTTCTCTTTAGAGTTGGGAACATAACCATCCTTAAAAAGGTGGTGAGGAACAATGGTGGGTAAGTACAAATTTGATCAGAAAAACAAAGGAGAAAAAGATATTTTCCAATCACTTACTGGAATCACTTTTCTCATCTCATTGAACAAGGCAGTTTTATGGGAGCAGAGGAAAATATTTTGAGTGACATAAAAATGTGTATGTGGGGTGGGCAAGGGGGACTAAGTAGTCCCCATTTCTATGGGAAATATTAGTTTCATGCACTGTTCATAATAATCATGGTATTATTATATAAACTGCATGAATCTGGTGCAACGTTACATAACTTTTTCGTGTGTTTTGACTGACCCATTTATAGAGCTTGCTCTTCCCCTAGTATTTGGCTTTATTTTTCTCATTGTTTTAAAATTGTCTCTGGAATTCCACCCCCATCTCCACCCCAAAATTGAAGGAGGTCCAAGAGAGGTGTGCCAGCAAAAAGTTGGATCTCCTGGATCCAATACTCCCTTATTCTCTGAACCCTCTTTTCCAACTGAGAAGCATATATGCTTGGCCTGGGGCTTGCATATATTGTTAAATTTCTGGAGCGAGGAAAGAGAGGGAAAAGATTGCTTGGTTAGGTTAAAACTGAAGTGGTGTTCCCCAAGTGCACTAATGTCCAGGCTCTCCAAATATGTAAGCCGCGTGACCTCACCGTAGTACTTCTGTTGTTGATTGTTATGTTAAGATGCTTTGTGTGGAAAACAAAACAAACACAACAAAAAAAAAATTACCGTGGAAAACCTATTGATAAATGCTACATAAATGGTTTTGAAAATAAATAGGTCTAGACAGGCCTCTAGGGAATTTCTTATATTTCAGAAAATATTACTCACAAGCTCAGCCTCATGTCTCTAAAAGATAATAACTCGCTTTTTTTTTCTCCAGACAAAAAAACAACAACAAAGTTCTATAAAACTGAATTCTCAGCTTTCTGTCAAATGCTGAACCTACAGAGATGACCTTGCCAAAAATTAACAGTCTAAGCTTTGTGGCTTTGGGGGATCTACTTGGTCCATTTGTTGGGGGTGGGGTAAAGAATATGGCTGATTGGCCAATGTAGGTTTCAACCTTTCCCAGAAATAATATAGTTTTAATATCCTCCCTCACACCCTTCCTGGTCTTCTGCCTACTCTTTCCCCTGGACTTCCTCTCTAGTTGCAATTCCTATCTCCTCCAAAAATCAGCCCAATATTTTTGATCCTGTCTCTGTTTTCCCACTATTTTCTTATATGTCCTCCTCTCCTAGAATTCAGAGAATTGTTGGACTCTCGAAAATCACATCTTTTAATCAGGGCATCCTTGACTAACCAGTTCCAGTGCCTTTGAAGTAGTTGTGTTTGGTTATTTATTATTGAGGGGATAATGCTCCAGGACACACTCTTTTTTATTGGTTCACATTACTTACAAAATAGAGCTGGAAGGGACCTTGGAGGTCTTCTAGTCTAACCCCCTGCTCAAACAGAAGACCCTATACCAGGGTTGGGATACGACAGGGTTAACTACTGGTTCGGGATTGACGAGCTTTCCTGCCCGCTGTGAGCCGCATGCCTGTTAATCGTCATTAGCACACTGCGTGCAGAGAAGCAGCCTTTGAAACAGTCCTCTTTTCCTGCTTTTTTTAACTGCAGCTGTGCCTCATTCAGCAGCTGAAGTTGAAAAAGCAGGAAATAAAGGTCAGTTAAGAGCCTGGGTGGGCAGGTGGATAAAAACATCAGCAGACAAAGAACTGGTTCTATGTCTGCTGCTCTTCAGAGCTACCGGTTATACAGAGGTGGACAGAACCAGTAGAAACTCACCCCTGCCCTATACCATTTCAGACAAATAGCTGTCCAGTCTCTTCTATAAAACCTTCAGTGGTGAAGCATACACAGCTTCTGAAGGCAAGCTCTTTCACTAGTTAATTGTTCTCACAGTTAGGAAGTTTCTCCTTATTTCCAAGTTGCTTCTGTCCTTGAGTAGTTTCCATCCATTGTTTCTTGTCTTGCCTTCTAATGCTTTGGAAAATAAGTTGACCCTCTCTTCTTGTTGCAGCCCCTCAAATACTGGAACAGTTATATCATGGCACCCCCTAGTCCTTCTTTTCACTAGACTAGCCATATTCAACCCTTCTTCATATGTTTTAGTTTCCAGGCCCTTAATCAACTGATTTGCTCTTCTCTGCACTTCTTCCAAATTCTCAACAACTTTTTTGTAACCTGGTAACCAAAACTGGATTCAGTATTCCAGGTGTAGTCTTACTAAAGTTTTATAAAGCAGTACTAATACTTCATGTGATCTTGATTCTATGCATCTATTTACAGAACCACAGATTGTATAATAAACAACTTTCAAGGGTGAATCTTAAGTTTAACCCAGACACTCCACCCAATTAACTCTTGGCTAGTTCCCAAGTCATGCACCATGGCTGTTGTTCGGACAGCAATTTTAACATTATGGGCAACTGGACATATGGATTGACTGCATGGCCAGTTATATAACACTTAAAGCAATGGCAACTTTCCTCAACTTGGTGCTTTCCAGACATGTTGGACTTCAACTCCCAGAATCCCCAGCCAGCATTAGATAAAGCTGATCTAAGATATTATTCTGTTAATAACAGGGTTATAACTGGATAATTGTTCTAACTGTCAGGAAATTTCTTCTTAGCTCTAGGTTGCTTCTCTCCTTGATTAGTTTCCATCCAGAGCTGGTATCCAACTGGTTCTGACCAGTTCTGGAGAACCGGTAGAGGAAGTTTTGAGTAGTTTGGAGAACCGGCAAATACCACCTCTGATTGGCGATTTTATAGTATCCTTCCCCTGCCACACCCAGCAAGCCACGCCCACAGATCTGGTAGTAAAAAATTTTGAATCCCACCACTATTTCCACCCATTGCTTCTTGTCCTGCCTTCAGATGCTTTGGAGAATAGCCTGACTGCCTCTTCTTTTTGGCAACCCTTAAATATCGGAACACTGCTATCATGTCACCCCAATCCTTCTTTTCTCTAGACTAATTCCTGCAACTGTTCTTCGCATCCAACTGTTCTTTAGCCTCCAGTCCCCTAATGATCTTTGCTGCTTTTCTGTGATGGGCTGCTCACATGTGAAAGTAGCCAGGCTAGAAGCAGGCTTGTGCAAACTTCATTCTACTTTTGTCCAGTCTCTTCCTTCCTGCCCCATCTGCCCCATATTTCAGTCTTGCCTGTTATTATTCCAGCTCTCTCCCCAACTATATTTACAGCTCCCAGCAATCCCACCCCTTCTCCCTGCTTCCCCCGCACAAGCCATTATGCTGATGCGCCTCCAACCTGACCTCATTTCTTCCAGCAAGTCTAAAAAGGACAAAGGGGAGAACTTCTTGGATGTCCCTGGAAATAAATAAACAAAACAAAACAAAACAAAAAAACTTCAAATCTCAGCCAGCAGCGCCATGTAGAGCTCTTTGTTGATATAATTAGAGTTTTGAAATAGAATTGATCAAGTGCCACTCCCCAAGACAAATTGCATCCTTTCTTCCCTGATGCAGCTTGCCCGCTGCAGAAACTCGAGTTTAGCAATCATTGGAGTGCAGAGCAATCTGTCCCTTTAGTTGAAAAAACATGATGAGCAATATCAGGAAAAGAGGGAAGGAGGGGTGAAGTGCATATATCTTAAATCTGGCAGATGTACTCCTGGCTATCGCAGACACTCATATAACTTCTCAAGGTGCTACAAAGCTCTTCCTAATTGATCGGGTGAAAATATATACATCTTTAGGGAATCAGAGTCAGTGCAGGGGAGAGGAGAGAACATTAGCATCTCCCCTCATTTGCTTCTCGCTTGTGTATCTGTGTGTAAGGAGCAAAGCTGGTGCCAAACATGATACAGTGCTTTCTCCCAAGTCACGGTCCCCTCCCAGTTTAATTTTTTTATCCTGGGTATATCATATTGGGACTTTGCCCTCCAGTTAGGATTGCCTTCAGAATTAATGTTCAGTTTAATAAATTATGTGGGAAATCTATCCTTGTAAATCTATTCTGATATATCTTCAGTGTCTTGGAAAATTTCGCAAAGCCAGAGAGGGACTGAATTCTGATTTACCCCTTAAGCCAAGGATTAAAGCCTGCACCAACGGATGGAAAGAGGATGTAAAACGGAGAGAAACACTTGCCATCCGTTGGTTAATGGATGCATCCGTTCTGTACTCACTGCGTCTGTTTTTCTTCCTCTCTATCTGTCCAGCATCCGTCGACTGAGGTTCCATCGGCTCAAAAAGTTTTGAGATGCTCAAAACTTTCTAAGCAGAAAATGTATCCAACGCGTCCGTTCTACATCCGCAATGCATACGGGGAACATCCGTTCTCCATCTGTCATCATCCGTTACGCGTCCGCTACATCCGCTAGGCATCCGCTGCGCATCCGTGCAACTCAAATCCGCTCCAGCAGAAAGCAGACACAGGGAGGAAGTGGAACAGACGCAGAATGGACGCGCAGCGTAAGTAGCACGGATGGAGAAAGGATGAAAGCAGATGCAGCTCACAAAGAAAGCATTTAAAATGGAAAAGATGTTCGCAGAGGGTACCTATCTCGGACATGAAGGATGTCTAGAGGATGCCTAGAGGATGCAAAAGGACACATAGGGAAAAACCTATATTGCCTATAAAAAGGGGGAGCAACTCACCTGGATCTCACTTTCAGTCCAGCAGCCCTGCTGTGCAGACCTCTGCAGCCTTCATCTGCCTCTTGCTCTTCCACAGCATCCAGTCATGTCCACCATGGATCATAACACAGTCCTTTTGGTAGCCACCATCGTTCTGCAACAGTGCGAAGCCATCTACAGGCTCTTTCAACTGTTCTACGGGAAGAAAAGGAGATGGCCAAAAAGCGTCTGGGTCCGAAGATGGATCGGGAGAAGAGCAGAGTATGGACTGTACAACAAGCTGATGGTGGAGCTGAGGAACGAAGACCCTCGTGCATTCCAGAACTTCATGAGGATGCCTCCAGCCATGTTTGACGAAGTTGTGGAGCGGCTGAGACCCAGGTTGACCAAGCAGAGCACCAACTTCCAGCCCAGCCTGGAACCTGGGCTCAAGGTGGCACTCACTCTGCGCCACCTGGCCTCAGGGACCACATACAGGAGCATGCAGTATGGCTGGAGGGTGCCACACAACACCATCAGCACTGTGGTCAGAGAAGTGGTGCAGGCCATCATCGAAGAATACCTGGAGGAGCTCCTCCAGTGCCCCTCCACTGAAGAAGGCTGGAAGAAAGTTGCAGAGCAGTGGTATCAGAAGTGGAACTTCCCCCACACAATTGGAGCCATAGATGGGAAGCACGTGGCCTGCAAAGCTCCTGCCAAGTCAGGGTCCACTTATTTCAACTACAAGGGCTTCTTCAGCATCATCCTCTTCACCATGGTCGATGCTGACTACAAGTTCATGTACATCGATGCTTCAGGCAACGGGTCAGCTTCAGATGCCCAGTATACAACACCAGTGACCTCAAGGAGGGGCTGGAATGCAACCTCATCATGGGCTTCCCAGATCCAGACCCCCTGCCCAACGACACGCAAGATGTGCCCTACTTCATCGTGGGGGATGACGCCTTCTCCCTCAGAACCTACCTCATGAAGCCCTACAGTTCCAGACTCCTCACCCGTGAAGAGAGGATCTTCAACTACAGGCTGTCCAGAGCAAGACGGGTGGTCAAGAACGCCTTTGCCTCCTGGCCAACAGGTTCCAGGTACTTCTCACCACCATGCAGCATCGCCCACAGACCGTGAGGAGGATCATGGAAGCATCCTGCACAATCTCATGTGCACCTGCTACCCAGTCTTGCAGAACAGGCTCGTGGACCTCCAACAAGGCAATGGGGACATGGAGCCTGGGGAATGGAGGCAAGGGCGAAACCTGATAGACACTGAGGATGTGCAAGGCCCCAACAGAGCCTCACGTGAAGGGAAGAAGCAGCGCAACCTCCTGAAACACTGGTGTAACTCCCCAGCTTGAGCAGTGGAGTGGCAGGACAGGATGATAGATCATTAATGGATGCTTCCTTCAGCCTGTCTCATCACACTGGTGAGATTGGGCCATGTATGTTGGGTGGGCCTACAATGAACAGGACATTTAATAAAGAGTTGTGTTTATGTTGAAATGTGTGGATCAATGAATAAATTGTTATTGATAATAAAGGGCCATAGGTGTGGCAGCTGGGAGGGTGGACCATACAGTCCCACTATGCTTGCACTGGAGGTTTATCAATCCCACAGCTATCTTAACCCATCCCAAAGGTATCCCTGCCCATCCCACAGCTATCTTAACCCATCCCACAGGTATCCCTGCCCATCCCACAGCTATCTTAACCCATCCCAAAGGTATCCCTGCCCATCCCACAACTATTACCCATTCCACAGGTATCCCTGCCCATCCCACTGCTATCTTAACCCATCCCACAGCTATTACCCATCCCAAAAGTATCCCTGCCCATCCCACTGCTATCCTTACCCATCCCACAAGCATGCAAAGGCTTAAACCATTTCTAAAAGTTTCCACCAAGACTTTATTTACAAAAATAAATGAAGCAAGTGTGTGAAGCAAAGATAATCTTTATTAATAACAAGCTGTAAAAGAAAAATGACCCAAGTGAAGTGTCCAAATAAAGTCTACAGGCAGCCACCCAGTCTCTGGCACTCTTCTTTGTCACTCAGAGGTGTGCCCAGTCTCAGGGGTGAAGGGTCCAGGTGCTATGGAGGTGGCTGCTGCTGGAGTGCTGGTCTGAAGCGCCACTTGGGTGCCTGGCCCCGAGAGGGACGGTGTGTTGAGGAAGCTCTCAGACAGCTGGCTCAGCCCTGTGATGTTGAGAGCCCCTTCCTCCATGCCATGGGGTGTTAGCCCCAGTACCGATGACAGATGTACTGAGGCTGGGCTTGGCTGTGGGGTGGAGGAAGGAGCAGTGTAGTGGGGCTGTCTGGTCTGCAGCTGGGTGAGGACTGGCGTGGGTGGCAGCGGTGGCGTGGGTGGCATCGGTGGCGTCGGTGGCAGCAGTGGCGTCGGTGGCAGCAGTGGCATCAGTGGAACCGGTGGCAACGGTGGCGTCCGATGAACCTGTGCCTGGACTGGGAAGGGCTGCTTCCTGTGCTGCTGGACCTCCTGGTAGCCGTAGCCCTGGTAGGTGAGGGCCTGTGGAAAGCCTTGGAATGGGAGGGACATCACCTGGAGTGGAGAAGCAGACCTGGACTGGGTGGGAGCAGGTTCCTCTGGATCTGGAGGGTTGTGAAGCAGATTGGTGATCCTGTCCTTCACCACCTGGTACTGGGGTTCCGCCATGTCCATGAGGGTCTGGTTCACATTGGTGAGGAAGGGCTTGCGGTTGGAGGATGAGGAGTCGGTGTGGACCAGCTGAGAGAGGAGATCTATGCTGCTCCTGATGGTGTCTATTATCTCCAGCAGGACAGTGTGGCGCTGTCCCTCCTGTCTGGCTCTCTGCCTTTCTGTGGAGGTGGAGCTGGGGTTGGATGCGGGTTGGACTGTGGTGGAAGTGCCATCTCCTTTCTCCCACTGCACCAGGTGGTCCTCCACGTGCTCCGCCATGGTTAGAACAGCTGTCGGCGGGTTCTTCATCGTGGCACACTCCACAGACACCTGCCTGGAGACAGGAGCTGACTCTCTGCTGGAAGAGGACTGGCTCTCAGCAGGCTGCCTGAGAGAGAGGACTGTGAGAGGGGCTGCTCCTCGGTGGCGGATCTCACCCTCCAGGAAGCTACACTTGGCCATCAAGTAGGACTCTCTGTCCGTCAGCTTGACCGCAGCCTGGCCAGATTTCTTGAGGTGCAGCTTCCCGTACCAGGTGTGCATGTGCTTCCACCAGCCGAGGAGCACCTCCGAAGTGTAGCCCAGGCTCTCCGCCTTCTCTCTCCAAGCAACCTGCTTCCTTTTGGTGTCCCTATAGAGCCTATGTCCCTTCCGCCATAGATACTCATTCTCTCTCAGCCACTCCAGCACCTCATCCTCATGATCCTCCTTGATGTTGTATTGCCTCCTCTCCCGTTCTCACGTCTGCCTCTTCCTCCCTTTGGCAGGGCCATCTGGGCCCTCATCAGAGGGGCTTTGAGGTTGTAAGGGCTGCTCCTCCACACCACCACCAGCAGCAGCACCAGCAGGACCACCACCACCAGCAGCAGCAGCAGCAGCAGCACCATCAGGACCAGGATCAGCAGCAGCAGAGTAAGCACCAGCAGTGCCAGCAGCACCAGCAGCGCCAGCAGGACCAAGAGCACGAGCAGGACCAGCAGGACCAGGAGCAGTGCCAGCAGAGTAAGCACTAGCAGAAGCACCACCGCCATAAGCAGCATCAGTAGAGTAAGCACCAGCAGAAGCACCACCGCCA
>BLBF01000021.1:16265864-16299279 GCA_015471245.1 Laticauda colubrina | reverse complement strand
CATAAGCAGCATCAGTAGAGTAAGCACCAGCAGAAGCACCACCGCCAGAAGCAACTTCAGCAGAATAAGCACCAGCAGAAGCACCACCGCCATAAGCATCATCATCAGCTCCTCCAGAAGCAGAAGCAGCAGAAGCCCCAGCCCCAGAAGAGCGAGCCCGTGCTGCAGAAGCCCCAGCAGAAGCAGAATGAGGGCCAGGGGGTGGGAGGGAGGCCCTGTCCCTCTTGCCAGGGCTGGCAGCAGATGGCTGAGGCTTTCTCTTCTTCCCCAGGGTTGTGGGGTTGCTGGCTGGCAGGCAGGCAGGCAGGCAGGCAGGCTGGCAGGCAGGTAGGCAGCAAGGCTGGCATGCAGGCAGGCAGGCTGGCAGGCAGGCAGGCAGGCAAGCAGGCTTGCAGGCAGTCGATGTGTCTGGAAGCAGGTCTTTCCTCTGAATGTTGACCTGCTTGGGAGCTGCTTCCTTTTATATCCACGGGGCTGACGCAATGCATCCTCCCCGCATGCGCAGTAAACGCTAGGCATCCGCTAGGCATCCGCTAGGCTTCCGCTAGGCTTCCGCTAGGCTTCTGCTCTGCATCCGCTTCATCCACTAGGCTTCTGCTGTGCATCCGCTCTTTCTGTTCCGCGTCCGCTTTGCTGCGTTCCCCCGGAAGCCTTGCGGATGTGCCATCTGCTCTCATCCGCTTCCATCCGCTAGGCTTCCGTGGAGCATCCGCTTTCCATCCGCCCTGCGTCCTCCCCCCGTCCGTTCCTTTCCGTGTTGTCTGCTCTGGTTATGCAAAGTTTTGCCCCTTTTGAGAGCGGATAACAACGAATGGAACATTTTTCTCCTCCTCTTTGTCCTTTTTACAAATGTTTTGCATCCGTCGGCCAGTGTGACAGGGCCTTAAGGCAACATATATTGTGAATTCTCACAGATCAAATTCCTTAAGCAGCCTTATTTACAAGATGCTGATTTTTCTGATCTCTGTGTGTGGCTCCTTTGTCCGGACTACACTTGAAATGTGAGTAAAAATATAAAATTCTGCAAAAGGATGTCATTAACCATAATGCGTGAACTGTACGTTTGGCATGACATCCTTATGGATGACTTCTCAGCAGCACCCTCTGGGGGCCATTTTAGGAGTCACTCTGCTTGTTATTGAGCTAGTAGCTTTAGTTTAACTCCAATGGTCATTAAATGCACCTGCTTTTCTTTGTTGGAAGGAACTTTGCTTGCCTGCTGCTATCAAACTCTTATGCAACTTTCTTTTGTTTCAGCAGAGCATGTGGGGAAAACCATACCAGTGCTGGTAAGGTCCTGTGCCTGTGGTTACAAGTGCAGAAGGTCAGATAGAGATCACCTGTCTTAATGAGAGTTATAAATCTCCTCAGAGCATAAGAATACAAGAGACAATGAGGAAAGGGGTGGCAGGAGGGAACCCCAAACAAGCTTATTTCAGAAGCTGAGATAAAGTGTAGATAAAGCCAAGATCTCAAATCATAGTTGAGGACAGCTGTACAGATCCAAAAGTTAATAAGAAAATCAGAAGGATCATACACTCAAAAATCAGATCCAAAATTTAAAAAGTTGTTTGTCAATAGAAGTCTGACTTTCCAGCCTTCTTTGATAGTGCTGACTCAGGCATGTGTATCTTCCCAAGTCATACTTCTTCCTTTTGAGGAATCTCATTGAATGTCTCACTCACTCATGTGTGTGTGTGTGTGTGTGTGTGTGTGTGTGTGTGTGTGTGTGTGTAGAAGGCACAGGGAATGGTATTAAGTGAGGGAAGAGGAAAGCAGGTTCAGACTTGTACGATTCTAAAGCTATAGCTGTGTTGGAAGTTAAAAACCCACCCCTCTCATAGAAAAATGAAATATTTTAGGATATATCAAAAAGGCAGACTATTTCCCCTAAAAGAGAAGTAGAAAGAAACTCAAAGAAGTAGGAACTCAGCTCCCCCCATCTTTGTTAATGGGCCATTAAGGCCTGGGGCAGTCTATTCTACATAACAAAGATCTACCTCCTTCAGACAGAGCCATTTAATTGCCCTTCATTGCACCAGTCACCAAGTTTCAACCAAACTCAGCACACAGACAACCTATGAGTTACCTCTGACAGCAACCAATCAGGATACTCTTCCTGTGCCCCCGGAAGTTCAAAGCCAGAGAAGATATAAAACCCAGGGACTCTCAGCATCTCTTCCCTTTTCTTCACCCAAGAGCTCCAAGGCATGTGATCCTGTCCACCATTAAACCATCTTTCCAATCAGCCCCCATGTTTCCAATGTCTTTCTCCCTACTTGGAACTGTACCCAGATGGACATTTCTTCCAACAGCTGTAACAATAAAAGTACTCCTGGCCTATATGGCATTGGTATAATAATGGTATGTGGGTATGATGTTGGGAGAGAAGAGGAAGAGCCACAAACTAAACCATGGTCAGATAAGAGGTCGCTGAACCCACAGAAGGAATGGGAGCATGACAAACATTCAGAAGAGACTTCCCTAGTTTTTTGGTTTGTAAAAATGAGAGGGGAGAACGTACCATCAGACTTCCAAAGCTGATATCCACCTTGAAGATAGTCCAGAAAAAAAGTACTCCCAGAAGTACCAGTACTAGCTCTGATTTTATTATAAGTTACATTAACAGAATCTTGCAAGTCTCTTCCTCCTCACCTTTATAATCCAAGAAATTAGGCAGATAGTTTCTTTCTCCTGAGATGCTAGTCATGTCCTCATTTCTGTTCAGCTGCCTGATATCTGACCATTTTCTAGTCTGTAGTTATTCCTCCTTTTTCCCAAGATCACTCCCTCATACCATTACAGTTGGTTTCTGAGTCTGGTCTACCTTATATGGCTGACAATGTGTGATAGTTGAGAATCTTTTCCTCTAGAGCCTAGTGCAGGGATGTCAAACTCATGTCATCAGGCAGCATCACATGACATATCTCCCCCCTCCGCTAAACCGGGCATGGGTGTGGCCAGCATGTGATGTATACGGCCTGTGGTCTGGGAGTAGTGGCTCTGAAGGAGAACCTACCTGCAGTTAAGCTTCTGCAATAAATGGCCAATTACCTGGCTGTTCCTGACCTGCAAGCTCCTCCACCAGCAACTCCAGTTCTTACTTAGCTTGATCTACAGATTCAAAGAGCCTCCCTGACTCCTGAGTACCAAAATCAGCATATGTCCACTCCTGCTCTTTCAATTCAGAGTTTAACCCATCAAGTGTACTTTTATTTAAATCTTGGTTTCAAGAAGGTACCCAAAGTGCCATATGATTTGGCTGCTTAAAGTGTGTGGGGGGATTAAAATAGGGGGATGTAGCAAAGTAAGGGCAAGCAACTTTGGTTGTAAAAACCCTTTTTTGAAAGAATTTCTTTTTTCAGTCTCTGAAAGTCATAGGAGGTGTAGCAATGACTTAGCAACAGTATTGGATAGAATAGGGTATCTTCGTTCCTCTTTTTCTAGTTTTGGGAATATAAAAATTAATGAGTGAGCCTATCAGAGTGTAATGTTATTACAACAAAGAAATGGTGCTGGAATTTGGTGGAATGATGGTAAGAGGCAGGATTCCGCATAAGAGAGAAGGAGAATGAATGAATATAGGAATTTTGTATGCACATGCCCTTTGGCCCACATGAGGCTCTGTATGGTAATCTGTCTCTCATATCCATTTTCAGAATGCTCTTTTAGTGTATAAAATGCACAAAAGCCAAAGGACTGATTTACATAGGTTTCTAAAACTTTTAGGTCCTGTAATACAGTTCTCTCTCTCTCCAAATTTTAATCAAAGGCACTTGATTTAAGCTGTGGTGACGCAGTGGTTAGAAGGCAGTATTGCAGTAATGCTGTCGACTGCCAGCAGTTCGATCCTGATCGGCTCAAGGTTAACTCAGCCTTTAATCCTTCCAAGGTCGATAAAGTGAGGACCCAGATCGTTGGGGGCAATGTACTGACATTGTAATCCACCCAGAGTGTGCTGTAAAACATTGTGGAGCGGTATATAAGTATAAGTGATATTGCTATCACTTCCTAAAAAGGCAGGAATAGCAGTTTGGCACTCTTACTTTTTGTGTTAATTACTATTCAAGGTTGGGTGGAAGACATACCAGTATATTTATTGAGGAATGCAAGGCACATCTTGATTGAGCTGGATGCTCAGAAAATGTCCATCTAGAGAACAGCATTTTGCTGAGCTTGGTCAATCTCAAAAAGCTAAGGAATATCCAACCTGGTGGCTATTTGTAAGGGAGACCCCCAGCAATTCCAAGAGTGATAGCCTAGAATGGGAAGCACCCCAGCCTTTCCCAGCCTGGTATTCTCCAGTTGCATTAAGCTTCAATTGGCATTATCTAAAAAAGTATATCTAATGGGCTGAAGGCTCTGCTTGCTGGAGTTATGGAAGTTAGAATCCAACCTACTTGGAGGGCATGAGATTGGAACAATCCAGCTTTCCAGTCCTCTCCGACTGAACCATAGCAGCTTTCTAGGATTTTAGACAAGTTTTCCCCAGGGCTTCTTGGAAATATATGGGGTTGTTTTCATAAATATTCTATAGATAATCCATAGCTCACTAAACTGAGGTTCCTCTTTAGATTAGAAAGGATTGCAAGACTCATTGAGATGAATTACTCACTTTGACCCAGACTGATTGGAAGTAGGCAAATCAAGAGCACTGTCATGACAGGAATCATTTTATGGATATATTGGGTGCATGGGAGCTTAAACTGGTTTGATGAATTTATTTCTCAGAGCAGACTAATAGTGACCTCAGAATACCAAGTTTAGAAACCATTTTTTTCTTTTCATTCTGAAAATGTGATCCTTTCATTGGGGAATATAACTCAAAACCAGATGTTAATTCTGATTTCCATTTACCTAATCAATTAGTTTATGAGACCCATTTGTGTTTGGCCTGCTTGTTATCAGCCATCTTTTTTTTTACTTAGGTGCCCCCAAAATGGCACCCTACACACCATACAGTCTGCTTGCTCCGGGCATAAACTTGTCACTTATCACAATCTGTCTCTTTAATATAATCATTTAACCATAAATGTCTATTATGCTGAAGACTTATTTTCAAACAGGTAGGCTGAGGTAAAAGAGATTTCAGCCCATCTGTGTCTGTTAACTTATAGAAGGCCCCCAAATAACATTTTTTCCTACTGCTCATAGCCCCCGTCCCACAACATTTTATTCAGGCTTGACAATGTAGTTTGCACTCCCTTTATCAGACACTGGATCTCTCCATATTTAGCTACCCTTCCAGATGAATTGATTTGAATCAATCCTTGCTCCTTGGCATCTGGCAAAATCTAGCCTTTTACCCTATCACATGCACCTCACTGCAAATTCCTAGTGAGCAGGAAAAGCAAGAAGAAACTCAACAATGGAGATTTGCTTTATTGCGCAAATGAACTACTTTGATAGACTGGCACCATTGCTAGATTTCTGGGTGATTTTGCTAATAGAGTTCTGGTTCTGAATTGTTTAATAATAGCAATAATTGGATGGGGGATCCTACTTGATAGGCAGCGTACTGTGGGTTAGAGGCTTCAGTATTTTGAAAGCTTCTCCTTGGAGGGGGAAAATCTAACATCAGAAGCACCTTTCTGTATCATCACCAACTTCCAAAGCTGATCTTTGCATCTCTTTTGGAAATTCAGCAATGCAAAAGAACAAAAGAAAGTATGCCAGGAAAACTCATTGATCTGCCACCTGTCCAACCAACATGCTCTCCATGGTTAGGAAATCCACCTCTTCAGCAACTGAGGTAAATAAATTCTCAACGTTCATTACAGGATTGTTTCTTGCATAGTAAATTATTATGAGCTGGTTAAAACCAAGAACAGAATCTGCCCCCAGAATTTGAAGTGTCAAGAATAGTGAAGGTGTTCAGAGTAGATCTGGCACTTTTGTCTACCTATCGAGACCTTCTCAAGGACCTGGCATACGCAGATGTGGATGTTTGATGGTGTTTAAAGGTATCCTCACAGAATGTAAGCTTTTCCGAGTAAAGCTGTCTTTTGCAATTGACCGGAGGTGATTTTGTCAATGCCAATATTCTCAAATTTATTTGCTGCCCATCTCCTGGTTCAAGCTGACTAGGAATGAAGGGGAGGGGTAGAAGTAAAAACTGCCTACTTTCTCTATCATTGATCAGGTGATGTTCTTTTATTTAAGGCTAGGTCACACTGGCCGACGGATGCAAAACGTATGCAAAAAGGACACAAAACGTATGCAAAATGGATAAGCAAAATTTCGAGGGTGGCTCCATCCATTGTTATCCGCTCTCAAAAGTGGCAAAAATATGCATAAACAGAATGGAAAACAACGGAAAGGAATGGATGGGGGTAGTACGTATTGAGGATGGTAAGCGGATGTTCGTAGGAAGCCTAGCGGATGACAGCGGATGGAAGCGGATGACACATCCGCAGGGCTTCCGGGGAAGAATAGTGAAGAGGACGCGTTGCGGAAGGAGCGGATGCGTAGCGGATGACGTGGATGCATCACGGACGCCTACAGGATGCATAACGGATGCATAGCGTTCACTGCACATGCGGGGAATATGAATTGCGTCAGCTCCATGGATATAAAAGGATGCAGCTCGCAAGCATTCAGCATTCAGAGGAAAGATGTGCTGCCAGAGACATTTTCGAATAACACCATGGTTCGTCAGTCAGGGAAGAAGAGAAAGAAGAAGAAGCAGGCAGCGTGGAGAGACAAGGCAGAGAGCCTGGGCTACACTGCAGATGTACTCCTGGGATAGTGGAAGCACATGCACACCTGGTACGGCAAGCTGCACCTGAAGAAATCTGGCCAGGCTGCTATCAAGCTCACTGACTGGGAGATGTACGTCATGGCCAAGTGCAGCTCCCTGGAGGGTGAAGTCCGCCACTGAGGAGCAGCCCCTCTGTCAACCCTCTCCCTCAGACAGCCCACAGACAGCCAGTCCTCTTCCAGCCAGGAGACAGCTACTGTGTCCAGGCAGGTTTCTTTGGAGGGCCCCACGGCAGAGACCCCCCCGACAGCTGCACTCCCCATGCCAGAGGATGTGGAGGATCCCCTGTCTCAAATGGAGCAAGAAGAACCAGAAGCCAGAGACCAACCCACACTCACCTCCAGCTCCACCTCCAAAGAAAGCAGGCGGAGAGGCAGACTGGAGGGCCAGAGCCACACTGTCCTCTTGGAGATCAGGGACACAATCAAAACCAGCACAGATCTTCTCTCTCAGCTGGTCCACAGCGACATACCATCCTCGAACCGGAAGCCCTTCATCACGTACGTGAGCCAGACCCTCATGGACCTGCCCAAGGCCCAGTACCAGGTGATGAAGGAGAAGATAACAGCAATGCTGCACCACCCTCCAAGCCCAGATGAACCTGCTCCAACCCACTCCAGGACTGCTCCTCCACCCCAGGCGATGTCACAGCCTTCCACGGCTTTCAACAGCCCCTCACCTACCAAGACTATGAGTACCAGGACTTCCCACAGCAGAGGCAGCCCTTCCCAGTCCAGGCCCAGGTACATCGCACGCCACAGACGCCTCACCTCACCCAGCTGCAGACCAGACAGCCCCACTACATTCCTTCCTCCACCCCACAGCCAAGTCCCTCAACAGAAAATCTGTCATCAGTATTGTGCCTGACATCCCAGGTCCTTGAGGAAGGGCCTCTCAACCCCACGGGACTGAGCCAGCTCTCTGAGAGCTTCCTGAACACACCATCCCCTGTTGTGCCCTCGGGGCCAAGCACCCCAATGGTGCCTCAGACCAGCACTCCAGCCACAGCCACCTCCACAGTCCCTGGCCGCTCGACAGCTGAGACCATGGACATGCCTCAGAGTGCCTGAGAATAGCGCTAGAGACTGAGTTGTTCCTGTTCACTTTATCTTTGCTTAAGACACTTTACTTGGTTCATTTTGCTTTTTTAATAAAGTCATACAGTTTACTTAAGACAGTTATTAATAAAAGTTATATTTGCTTCACACACTTGGTTCATTTTATTTACTTAATAAAGTGTTGGTGAAAACTTTGAAAAAATGGTTAAGCTTTTGCATGCTTGTGGGATAGGTAAGACTAGTTGTGGGATGGGTAAGGTTAGTTGTGGGATGGGTAAGGATAGTTGTGGGACAGGTAAGGATAGCTGTGGGATGGGTAAGGATAGTTGTGGGATGGGTAAGGATAGCTGTGGGATTGATAAACCTCCAATGCAAACACAGTGGGACTGTATGGTCCACCCTCCCAGCTGCCACACATATGGCCCTTTTTTATCAATAACAATTTATTCATTGATCAACACATTTCAAAATAAACAAAGCTCTTTATTAATGCCCTATTCATTGTAGGGCCACTCAACATACATGGCACAATCTCATCAGCGTTATGAGACAGGTTCAAGGAAGCATCCATTAACCATCTACCATCCTGTCTTGCCACTCCACTGCTCCAGCTGGGGAGTTGCACCAATGTTTCAGGAGGTTGCGCTGCTTCTTCCCTTCACATGAAGCTCTGTTGGGGCCTTGTACATCCACAGTGTCTATCAGGTTTCGTCCTTGCCTCCATTCACCAGGGTCCATGTCCCCATTGCCTTGTTGACGGTCGACAAGTCTGTTCTGCAACACTGGGTAGCGGGTGCGCATGAGATTCTGCAGGATGCAGCAAGCTTCCACAATGCTCCTCACAGTCTGTGGGTTATGCTGCATGGTGGTGAGAAGTACCTGGAACCTGTTGGCCAGGATGCCAAAGGCGTTCTCGACCACCCATCTTGCCCTGGACAGCCTGTAGTTGAAGATCCTCTCTTCACAGGTGAGGTATCTGGAAGTGTAGGGCTTCATGAGGTAGGTTCTGAGGGAGAAGGCGTCATCCCCCACGATGAAATAGGGCACATCTTGTGTGTCGTTGGGTAGGGGGTCTGGATCTGGAAAACCCATGATGAGGTTGCATTCCAGCCCATCCTTGAGGTCACTGGCATTGTATACCTGGCTATCTGAAGCTGACCTGTTGCCTGAAGCATCGATGTACATGAACTTATAGTCAGCATCAACCATGGCAAAGAGGATGATACTGAAGAAGCCCTTGTAGTTGTGATAAGAGGACCCTGAGTTGGCTGGAGCTTTGCAGACCACATGCTTCCCATGTATGGCTCCATCGGTGTGGGGAAAGTTCCAGCCTTCTTCAGTGGTGGGGCACTGGAGGAGCTCCCATACGTGTTCTTCAATGATGGCCTGCACCACTTCTCTGACCACTTTGTTGATGGTGTTGTGTGGTACCCTCCACGCATACTGCATGTTTCTGTATGTGGTTCCAGAGGCCAGGTGGTGCAGAGTCAGTGCCACCTTCAGTCCAGGGTCCAGGCTGGGCCGCAAGTTGGTGCTCTGCTTGGTCAACCTGGGTCTCAGATGCTCCACAATTTCGTCAAATATGGCTGGTGGCATCCTCATGAAGTGCTGGAATGCACGAGGGTCTTCATTCCTCAGCTCCACCATCAGCTTGTCATACAGTCCAAACACCACTCTTCTCCCAATCCATCGTCGGACCCACACAGCTTTTGGACGTCTCCTTCTTCTCCTTGCGTAGAAAAGGTGAAACAATCTGAAGATGGCTTGGTTCTGGTGTTGAATGATCGCAGCTATCATAAGGAGTGTGTGATGATCCATGGTGGAGATCAATGGATGATGTGGAAGAGCAAGAGCAAGGCTGAAGAGGTCTGTACACCACGGCTGCTGGACTGATAGTGAGATCCAGGTGATTTCCTCCCCCTTTTTATGGGAAATATCAGTTTTCTGCTAGGTGTCCTTCCACATACTCTAGGCATACTCCAGATATCCTAAATATCCGAGATACGTCACATATACAAATGTTTTGTCCATTTTAATGCTTAATATACGAGATGCATCCGCTTACATCCTTTCTTTGTCCGTGCTACTAGCGCTGTGTGGATGTTCTGTGTACCTTTCGCTTCCCCCCTCTTTCCATTTTTAGCTGGAGCGGATGTGAGTTGCGATGATGCCCAGAGGATGCCGAGAGGATACAGCAGACGTGTAATGGATGACAACGGACATAGAACGTTTGTTGCCCTTATGTGTCGCGGATGTACATCGTATGCGGCAGAAAGTTCATCCGCTCAAAAAGTTTTGTGCAGCTCAAAACTTTTTGAGCGGATGAAATATCAGTAGACAGATGTTTGATGGATAGAGCGTATGAAACACGTATGCAATGAGTACACAACGGATGCATCGTGTTTTCCAACGGATGGCAAGCTTTTTTGTCCATTTTACATCCTCTTTGCATCCGTTGGTGCAGTGGGACATGGGCTTTAGCTAAGCTAGTATGCTGGGAACATTTCGATGCAGTTAAAGAGAATTATGTTGTCTTCTGCATTCATTGAGGTTTCCAGTCCACATATGAATGAACTCTTCCAGATGAGGCATCTTGATCATAGGACACATCCCCATGATGCTATTGGATCTAGTCCTAGATTCTTCAACACCCCTGTTCTCCTTATAGGCATCAGTCTCCTCAACCTTAGTAGAACTGATTTTCAACTTCCCACAAACCAATATCCAGTTTTGATTTTTAAAAAATATTTATGATAACCAGTGGGGGAAAAAATATCAGTGATTCCCACTCCAATGTTAGGAAACAAGAAGTGATGGAAAATGCTAGAAACTCTTTCATTGAATTTCCTTGCTTTCTGTCTCAATTAGAACATACATTTTTCAAAGGGACTCCCTGCTGAATATGGTGGTTTAGGCAGATGGTGCACCCAAATAAGTCATGAGAATGATTAAAACAAAAGGGCTGGGGGAAGGGGGGAGGAGGAATATCACGGTGGTCAGAAAAGACTTCAATCAAACCATCGCTTGTCATTTGACATTAAATTTGGCAACATGGTTGAACTTTTTGTAGCCTTAGGATTTGACTGGTTGTTCCATTGCTATCCTGATTGTTACATTTAGACAGACAATCACACACATACACATACAAAAACCTACATACACAAATGTGTTATTCTGCTCTGAATATAATTGTTAGTCATGATATAGGAAGTTTTGAGATAAAAACAAGGGATAAAAATGGGATATGAATGAATATTGATTGAAAAACACATTTGCTCCATACTGATTGAGAAATTCATCAATAGATAGACAGACAGACAGACAGACACATGCTGATAGACAATTATGTTAGTCTGAAAAATAATTTTCTTTCCTGCTTTATGCCATGCTTTATACAATTCTGACTATAATTGTTAGTCAAAGTATAGGAATTTTTGAGAAGAAGTGGGATGTAAAATGTGTGCAAATGAATGCTGATTGAGGGACACGTTTAAAAAATACAAAAGGAAAAAAGGAAAGTGAGAGAAAAGGAGTCCATTTAAGAAGTATATTACGCATAATCCTCATCATAACGACCACAATTAAACTCAAAATTTTAATTGCAGTTTGTTGTGGTCAATAAGCAGGTCACCATGGGACCTGACTCAATTTTACAACCATTTTTACAACAGTTGTGAAGTGAATCATTGTCGTTATGAACAGAAAACAGCAAAAAAGCTGCAAATTGTGGTCATGTTACCAGAGAACACCGTTGTTCTGTGTAACTTGGAAGGTTCCAAGTAGTTAAATCTGGTTGGCCAAAAAGGCCAGTAGTGGATTGCTTCATTAGGAACCAATCCAAGAAGCCACTCAAAGGTGGCAAGATTAAATAAGTGTCATTGGCTACAAGCTGGCAGGCAAGCCTCTATATAAAGGGCTGCCGTGGTGTCAGCCTTCAAGATCTTCTACTTTGCATCTTTCGGCTGTCATAAGAAATGGGGGGAGGGGAGGAAGGGATAAGTCTGGGAAGTAAGCTGGAGGGGTTACATTTTTCTGTTGTGTAAATGAGGGGGGGAAAGCATACAATAGAGTTAGGTTTCTATTTCTCGCTTAGCTTTCTTTTCTCTGCGCAACTGCAACCCGCTATCAAAGTATGCCAAGGTCAACGGACAGAGGCCTCATCATCACCTGAAGATGCCCACATGATCATATTCACAATTTCTAATTGGAAGTTTCATCTGAACTATTGGGGGTGGGAACACTTCCATCACTTTGTATATGTGAATTACGCGCCTAATTTCTCAGATTCAGAATTCTCTGGTTGCTACCACTTCACTTTCAGTAAAAGATAACTTCTCTAACTTAAAGAGTCTAAGTATTTCTTTCTTGGATTTTGAATGGAGCACCGCCTGACACGCAGCTTGAGCCAATTTTCCGTTACTGTTGCTGTTAAAGGCCCTGTCACACTGGCCGATGGATGCAAAACGTTTTAAAAAGGACACAGCGGACGAGAAAAATGTTCCATCCGTTGTTATTCGCTCTGAAAAGTGCCCCGAATTTGAATAAGCAGAGCGGACAACAACGGAAAGGAACGGATGGGGGGAGGACGTAGGGTGGATGTACAGCAGATGCTCCATGGAAGCCTAGCAGATGGGAGCGGATTGAAGTGGATGGCACATCCGCAGGGCTTCCGGGGGAGCACAGCAAAGCGGACGCGGAACGGATACAGCAGATGCAGAGCGGATGTCGAGCGGATGAAGTGGATGCAGAGCAGAAGCCTAGCGGATGCCTAGCGGATGCCTAGCGGATGCCTAGTGTTCAATGCGCATGCGGGGAGGATGCATTGCGTCAACCCCGTGGATATAAAGGGAAGCAGCTCGGAAGCAGGTCACCATTCAGAGGAAAGACCTGCTTCCAGACACAGCTTGCCAGCCTGCCAGCCTGCCAGCCAGCCAGCCAGCAACCCCACAAACATGGGGAAGAAAAGGAAGCCTCTGCCATCTGCTGCCAGCCCTGGCAAGAGGGACAGGGCCACCCTCCCACCCCCTGGCCCTCACTCTGCTTCTGCTGGAGCTTCTGCTGCCCAGGCTCGCTCTTCTGGGGCTTCTGCTGATGCTGCTTCTGGAGGAGCTGTTTCTGCTGATGCTGCTTATGGCGGTGGTGCTTCTGCTGGTGCTGCTTATGGCGGTGGTGCTTCTGCTGATGCTGCTTATGGCGGTGGTGCTTTTGCTGGTGCCTACTCTGCTGATGCTGCTCATGGCAGTGGTGCTTCTGCTGGTGCTTACTCTGCTGGCACTGCTCCTGATGCTGGTACTTCTGCTGGCGCTTACTCTGCTGGCACTGCTCCGGGTGCTGGTGCTTCTGCTGGTGCTTACTCTGCTGGCACTGCTCCTGGCGGTGGTGCTTCTGCTGGTGCTTACTCTGCTGGCACTGCTCCTGGTCCTGCTGGTCCTGCTGGTGCTCCTGGTCCTGCTGGTGCTCGTGGTCCTGCTCGTGCTCGTGGTCCTGCTGGTGGTCCTGATCCTGCTGGTGGTCCTGGTCCTGCTGGTGGTCCTGGTCCTGCTTGTACTCCTGGTCCTGCTCCTGGTCCTCCTGGTGCTGTTGGTCCTGCTGGTGCTCCTGGTCCTGCTCCTGGTGCTGCTGGTGCTCCTGGTCCTGCTGGTTCTGCTGGTGCTGCTGGTGCTCCTGGTGCTGCTGGTGCTGCTGGTGCTGCTGGTGCTGCTGGTGCTGCTGGTGGTGTGGAGGAGCAGCCCTTACAACCTCAAAGCCCCTCTGATGAGGGCCCAGATGGCCCTGCCAGAGGGAGGAAGAGGCAGACGCGTGAACGGGAGAGGAGGCAATACACCATAGAAGAGGAACATGAGGAAGAGGTGCTTGAATGGCTCAGGGAGAATGAATATCTCTGGTGGAAGGGACACAGGCTCTACAGAGACACCAAAAGGAAGCAGGCTGCTTGGAGAGAGAAGGCGGAGAGCCTGGGCTACACTTCGGAGGTGCTCCTTGGCTGGTGGAAGCACATGCACACCTGGTACGGGAAGCTGCACCTCAAGAAATCTGGCCAGGCCACGGTTAAGCTGATGGACAGAGAGACCTACATGATGGCCAGGTGCAGCTTCCTGGAGGGTGAGATCCACCACTGAGGAGCAGCCCCTCAGTCTACCCTCTCTCTCAGCAGCCTGCTGGGAGCCAGTCCTCTTCTGGCAGAGAGTCAGCTCCTGTGTCCAGGCAGGTATCTGTGGAGCGTCCCACGGCGGAGAACCGCCCGACAGCTGTGATACCCGTGGGGCGCACGGAGGACCCCCTGATGCAGTGGGAGAAAGGAGACGCCACTTCCACCACAGGCCAACCTGCATCCACCCCCAGCTCCACCTCCACAGAGAGGCAGAAAGCCGCACAGAAGGGGCAGAGTCACACTGTCCTGCTGGAGATAAGAGACACCATCAGAAGCAGCGTAGATCTCCTCTCTCAGCTGGTACACACCAACGCCCCAACCTCCGACCGCAAGCCCTTCCTCACCTATGTCAACCAGACCCTCATGAACATGTCGGAACCCCAGTACCAGGTGGTGAAGGACAGGATCACTGATCTTCTTCACAACCCTCCAGACCAAGCTGAACCTGCTCCCACCCAGTCCAGGCCTGCTCCTCCACCCCAGGTGATGTCATTGCCCTTCCAAGGCTTTCCACAGGACCTCACCTACCAAGGCTATGGCTACCAGGAGGTCCAGCAGCACAGGCATCCCTTCCCAGTCCAGGCACAGGTACATCGGACGCCGTTGCCACCGGTTCCACTGATGCCACCGATGCCACCCATGCCACTGATGCCACCCACGCCAATGATGCCACCGACACCAGTCCTCACCCAGCTACAGACCAGACAGCCCCACTACACTGCTCCTTCCTCCACCCCACAGCCAAGCCTGGCGTTGGAACGTCTGTCATCGGTATTGGGGCTGACACCTCATGTCATGGAGGAAGGGGCTCTCAACATCACGGGGCTGAGCCAGCTGTCTGAGAGCTTCCTCAACACACTGTCCCCTGTTGTCCTCTCAGGGTCAGGCACCCCAATGGAACCTTAGACCAGCACTCCAGCAGCATCCACCTCCACAGCACCTGGACCCTTCACCCCTGAGACAATGGGAATGCCTCAGACTGACTGAGAAGAGTGCCAGAGACTGGGTTGACTTTATTTTTGCTTTGGACACTTGACTCGGGTCATTTTTCTTTTACAGCTTGTTATTAATAAAGTTTATCTTTGCTTCACACACTTGCTTCATTTATTTTTCTAAATAAAGTCTTGGTGGAAACTTTTAGAAATGGTTTAGCCTTTGCATGCTTGTGGGATGGGTTAAGATAGCAGTGGGATGGGCAGGGATACCTTTGGAATGGGTAATAGCTGTGGGATGGGCAGGGATACCTTTGGAATGGGTAATAGCTGTGGGATGGGCAGGGATACCTTTGGAATGGGTAATAGCTGTGGGATGGGCAGGGATACCTTTGGGATGGGTGATAGCTGTGGGATGGGCAGGGATACCTTTGGGATAGGTAAGGATAGCTGTGGGATAGATAAACCTCCTGTGCAAGCATAGTGGGACTGTATGGTCCACCCTCCCAGGTGCAACACCTGTGGCCCTTTATTATCAATAATAATGTAATCATTGATCCACACATGTCAACATAAACACAACTCTTATTTATATGCCCTGTTCATTGTAGGCCCACCCAACATACATGGCCCAATCTCATCAGTGTGATGAGACAGGCTGAAGGAAGCATCCATTAATCATCTATCGTCCTGTCTTTCCACTCCACTGCTCCAGCCAGGGAGTTGCACCAGTGTCTCAGGAGGTTGTGCTGCTTCTTCCCTTCATGTGAGGCTCTGTTGGGGCCTTGCACATCCTGAGTGTCTATCAGATTTTGTCCTTGCCTCCATTCACCAGGCTCCATGTCCCCATTGCCTTGTTGGTGGTCCATGAGCCTGTTCTGCAACACTGGGTAGAGGGTGCGCATAAGATTGTGCAGGATGCAGCAAGCTTCCACGATGTTTCTCACAGTCTCTGGGTGATTCTGCATGGTGGTGAAAGTACCTGGAACCTGTTGGCCAGGATGCCAAAGGCGTTCTCCACCACCCGCCTTGCCCTGGACAGCCTGTAGTTGAAGAACTGGAACTGTAGGGCTTCATGAGGTAGGTTCTGAGGGAGAAAGCGTCATCCCCCATGATGAAGTAGGGCACATCTTGCGTGTCGTTGGGCAGGGGGTCTGGATCTGGGAAGCCCATGATGAGGTTGCATTCCAGCCCCTCCTTGAGGTCACTGGCATTGTATACCTGGGCATCTGAAGCTGACCCATTGCCTGAAACATTGATGTACATGAACTGGTAGTCAGCATCGACCATGGTGAAGAGGATGATGCTGAAGAAGCCCTTGTAGTTGAAATAAGTGGACCCTGACTTGGGTGGTGCTTTGCAGACCACGTGCTTGCCATCTATGGCTCCAATGGTGTGTGGTAAGTTCCACTTCTGATACCACTGCTCTGCAACTTTCTTCCAGCCTTCTTCAGTGGTGGGACACTGGAGGAACTCCTCCAGGTATTCTTCGATGATGGCCTGCACCATTTCTCTGGCCACAATGCTGATGGTGTTGTGTGGCACCCTCCAGCCGTACTGCATGCTCCTGTATGTGGTCCCTGAGGCCAGGTGGCGCAGAGTGAGTGCCACCTTGAGCCCAGGTTCCAGGCTGGGACGGAAGTTGGTGTTTGCCTTGGTCAACCTGGGTCTCAGCCGCTCCACAACTTCGTCAAACATGGCTGGAGGCATCTTCATGAAGTTCTGGAATGCACGAGTGTCTTCGTTCCTCAGCTCCACCATCAGCTTGTTGTACAGTCCGTACTTTGCTCTTCTCCTGATCCATCTTCGGACCCAGACGCTTCTTGGACGCCTCCTTTTCTTCATGTAGAACAGTTGAAAGAGCCTTTAGATGGCTTCGCACTGTTGCAGAACGATGGTGGCTATCAAAAGGAGTGTGTTATGATCCAAGGTGGAGTTGACTGGATGCTGTGGAAGAGGAAGAGCAAGAGCAAGGCTGCAGAGATCTGCACAGCAGGGCTGCTGGACTGAAAATGAGATCCAGGTGAGTTGCTCCCCCTTTTTATAGGCAATATAGGTTTTCCCCTAGGTGTCCTTCTGCATCCTTTAGGCATCCTCTAGACATCCTTAATATCCGAGATAGGTCCCCTCTGCGAACGTTTTTTCCGTTTTAATGCTTTCTTTGCGAGCTGTATCCGCTTTCATCCTTTCTCCGTCTGTGCTACTAACACTGCGCATCCGTTCCGTGTCCGTTTCGCTTACTCCCTGTGTCCGTTTTCCTCTGGAGCGGATGCAAATTGCGCGGATGCGCAGCGGATGCCTAGCGGATGTAGCGGACGCATAATAGATGACGACGGATGCAGAACGGATGTTCCCCGTATGTGTAGCGGATGCAGAATGTATGCCTTGGATACATTTTCTGCTCAAAAAGTTTTGAGCAGCTCAAAACTTTTTGAGCGGATGGAACCTCAGTCGACGGATGCTGGACGGATAGAGAGGAAGAAAAATGGACGCAGTGAGTACAGAACAGAGGCATCGCGTTCAGCAACGGATAGCAAGTGTTTTTCTCCATTTTACATCCTCTTTCCGTCCGTTGGTGCAGTGTGACATGTGCTTAACCGAATATAGAATTGTTAGTTGGAACCCAGTCTCACGTGCTTCTTTTCCGGACAGAACACTGGTGACGAGGGTGGGATCATCTTGAAGCTGAGACCGAGCACATGGCAAGAGAACAAACCACGCTAGATGAGATGGCTGGTAATAACGTGCCACCCTCACCATTCCTCATTCCCCAATGAGGAAGATTGGGAGTCTTATATTGATCGCTTCCTGATGTTTCTGGAGAGCAATGAAATGGAAGACATTTCCGATCAGCGAAAGAGGGCTGTCTTCCTAACACATTGCAGGCCAGCCATATTTAAGATGGCAAAGGCATTGGTGAAGCCCAGAGACATGAAACAAATGACCTGGTCTGAGCTTAACCGAATGCTGAAAGCTCACTACGTGTCGGTTGTCTCAAACCTCATCAAGAGACATGAATTCTATAAGAGAGACCAGAGGGAAGATGAAACCATTGCTGATTTTGTGGCAGGTCTGCGCCATATTGGAGGAACCTGTGAATTCCAAAATATGGACGAGGCAATGCAAGATCGTGTTGTGTTAAGTCTTAAGGACTCTACCCTACAAAGCAAACTCTTAAACAGACCTAACATAATGGTGGCAGAGGCAATCGCAGAGGCAACCTCCGCGGAAGCCGCAAAGAAATTAGCGGCCACAATGAAGATGATGAATGCCAGTGCTGACACGACAACCTCTCCAAAAGAAAGAAACTCCGGCGGAGGAAGGAAGCAAGCTCCCACAACCACACACCACGAAGACCTAGATGAATCATCAGACACTGATAAAGATGACGATGAAGTCCACTGCCTTTACGCAAACTAAAAAAGGCACGAAAAGAAGAAAAATTGGTGGGAATGTGCTGGTTGCGATGGAAACCACCCCCGAGCTGAGTGCAGGTTCCTTGATGCTATCTGTCGGGCTTGCAAAAAGAGGGGACATATTGAAAGAGTATGCCAAAATCAAAGAAACAGCTGCCCTAGCAGATGCGGTAATTCCCTACCAAGAACTGACTCGAGGCAAGCCGACAGAAAATGGGAGCACAGCAAGGGAACCAGCAATCGAGAAAACACACATCAGACTGTCACTATAGGAAGCGCACAGACGGAAAGCGGGAAAAAAGTCAGAATTGTAGTATCCATTGAAGGAAGCCCTTGTGAGATGGAGGTCAACTCAGGATCTTTTCTATCGATGGTGTCGTGGAACACAATTAGACGTCTGATTCCAAACATCAGACAAAACGAACTCAAAAAACAAAAATTAATTCTCAAAGATTACCAGGGAAATAGGATTCCCGTGGTAGGTCTGGGGTACTTAAAAGTGACTTACAAAAAACATGCTGAAGTCCTACCATTGACCATAGTTGACCAAGACCATCCCAGCCTTCTGGGCATCGAGTGGTTCGCGCCATTGGGCATCGGGATGACCGGAGTGAGCCGAATAGTCATGAGCGATTCGGAAGAGAACCTGCTACACGAATTCCAGGACGTCTTCAACGGAACTCTTGGCAGGTACGGGGGACCCCCAATATCCTTTAGCCTAGATCCCCAAATAGCACCGAGAAGACTAAATGCCAGACGGGTCCCTTTTGCATTAAAACCCAAAATAGATGAGCAATTAAATAAATTGATTGCACAAGGGGTCATAGAACCAATTGACCACGCCAGGTGGGAGACTCCAATAGTAATACCTGTAAAACTAGATGGGTCTGTGTGCATCTGTGGAGATTACAAGGCTTACCCTGAACCATGCATTACAGCAAAGTGCATACCCAGTACCAGTTGTGCAGCACTTACTGCACTCACTTGGGGGAGGAAAATTTTTTGCCAAACTCGATTTGGCCCAGGTGTATCAGCAACTTCCAGTAGACCCCATAACAGCCGAGGCACAAACAATAGTAACACATAGATGGGCGTTCAAATGTAACAGACTTCAATTCGGGGTGAGCGTTGCCCCAGGCGTCTTCCAAAGCCTCATGGAACGCCTATTAAATGGAATAAAAGGGGTTGTTCCATATTTTGATGACGTCCTAATTTCGGCAAAAAACGCGACCCAATTAGAAGCTAGACTGAGGAAAGTGCTAACGAAATTCAGAGAATCCGGCTTGAAAGTTAAAAAAGAAAAATGCTGCCTGGCCACTGACTGCATCGAATTTTTAGGATATTTGATTGACGAACAAGGTATTCACCCAACAGAAAAAAAAAGTCAAAGCAATTAAAGATGCACCCAGACCTAGAAATAAAACGGATTTACAGGCATTCTTAGATCTGATCAATTTTTATAATGTATTCCTCCCCCACAAAGCAATGATAGCAGAACCATTGCACCAGTTGCTAGATAAAAAAACTTTCTGGACTTGGGGTCACAAAGAACAAAGAGCCTTTCAAAAAATAAAAGACTTGTTAACCTCAGACACCATTCTTATTCAGTTTAGCAATACTCTACCGTTGACGGTCACCTGCGACACCTCACCATTCGGAGTCGGTGCTATCCTGAGCCACCAATTACCTGACGGGAGAGAGGCACCCGTCACTTTTTATTCGAAAATGCTCTCCAAAGCAGAACGCAACAATAGCCAACGAGACAGGGAAGCCCTGGCAATTGTCGCCGGAGTAAAACGCTTTCATGAATACCTATACGGTAGAACATTCTCCATTGTTACTGACCATAAACCATTACTAGGGATTTTGGCTGGGAATAAACCCACACTGAACATTCTATCCCCATGGAATTCCTGGCCGCCTATTCATATACATTGCTGCATCGACCCGGGAAACAAATCGCCCATGCAGACGCATTAAGCCGAACACCTTTACCAGTCTTAGAGGATGACCTGCCTCTAACCACCGCCACTCTACAACTAGAAACCTGCCCTGAATTTCCATTGACTGAGGATGATGTTGCCAGAGCCACGGCAAAAGAGTCATTGACTGCCTGCATTTTGACTTGGGTAGGTAAAGGCTGGCCAGAAGGCCAGAAGACTGAAAACTTTAAACATTTTTGGACTAGACAAACTGAACTGTCAATACAAAAGGGGTGCTTGTTGTGGGGAGATCGGGTGGTGATTCCATCCAAACTACAAGAAGAGGTGTTAGGCATGTTACATGAGGGCCACCCAGGCATCGTTAAAATGAAAAGCCTGGCCAGGAGCTATGTCTGGTGGCCTGGTTTAGACAAGGACATTGAACGCTGGGTTGCAACAGGCCACAAGTGTCAGAGAGCTAGACCCAACCCACCACAAGCTTCCATACGGGACTGGGAGACCCCATGAGGCCCTTGGTCTTGAATCCATATTGATTTTGCTGGACCAACTAGGGGCAATGCATTTTTAATAGTTGTGGATGCATATTCAAATTGGCTTGAAGTCATCTTAATGTCATCCACAACAACCGACGCTGTTATAAAACAGCTAAACAAATTATTTGCAACTCATGGGTTACCTGATTTGTTGGTATCTGACAATGGGCCACAACTAACAGCAATACAATTCGAACAATACTTAGCCTCTTTGGATGTACACCATGCACTGACTGCGCCGGTCCACCTGGCGGCGAATGGTAGGGCCGAGCGAATGGTCCGGTTCACAAAAGAAGGCCTCAAGAAAATGGACCATGGGGATGTCCAAGACAGACTAAACCGCTTACTTACACTACAACACATCACTCCCAGTAGCACAACTAACAAGAGCCCAGCAGAATTATTAATGGGGAGAAAACTCAGATCCCATTTAGATAGGTTGCACCCCAATTATACTTGTGAGAAAACCCCCCCCGACTCTTCCAGCCGATACTGCACTTTTGAAATCGGCGACCTGGTCTATGCCAAGAATTTTACCGGGGACCCTCTTTGACTTCTAGCCACAATCACACAAGTAACAGGCTCCTGGTCCTACCGACTAACCGTGGACGATGGAAGAGAGTGGAAGCGGCACATAGACCAGCTTCGTTCCCACAACATCGAGCACAAAACAACCGTGCAACCTCAAATAATAAATTTCGATGAAAACAAAACCAAGGAGGGAGGGGGAAATAAAAATAAATAAAAAAGGGTGTCAAAATGAACCATTCAAATCACAACCAGAAAATCTAACCAACCAAAAAGAGCACTTATGGTTAGATGAGACCATCAGAAGAAGTCCTGGTGAAAGGGAAGCCGATCTGGCAGGTGCCAGCCAGGCCAGATCAACCAGCCCAGATGAACCGGGAGGGAGCGGTAGAATCACTTCAACCAGCCTGAGAAACTCAGGCAGGAGCGGCACTGCTGACTCACCCTTCCAGGCGGTTCCATGGAGAAAAACTGGAGAGACAGCGATCCCAATTGAACCGCTTGAAGTCCTAGGCGAGAATGAGCCGCGCAGGTCAACTAGGACCAGAAAAAGCCCCACCTTCCTGTGCGACTACGTCACTCACGTAGGACTGAACTAAAGGGGGAGGGGTGTTCTGTATAACTTGGAAGGTTCCAAGTAGTTAAATCTGATTGGCCAAAAAGGCCACTAGTGGATTGGTTCATTAAGAACCAATCCAAGAAGCCGTTAAAAGGCGGCAAGATTAAATAAGTGTCATTGGCGACAAGCCGGCAGGCAAGCCTCTATATAAAGGGCTGCCGTGGCTTGAGCCAATATTCCGTTACTGTTGCTGTTAGCCGAATAAAGAGTTGTTAGTTGGAACCCGGTCTCACGTGCTTCTTTTCCGGACGGAACAACTGTAATCAATCATAAATGCAAGCTGTTGGATAAGCAACTGAAATGCGATCACGCGATCACAGAAGGGTGTCAGTTGTAACTTTGAGGATGGGTTGTAAGTAGATTTGTTTGAAGTCCATGGCAACTTGGAATGGCTGTTAAACAACCAGTTGTAATTTGAGGACTACCTGTAATCAAAATGAATCTTTTACATATATTAACCACATGGTGTAAGTGAATTATTTGCAATTAAGCCACTTTACCTAACAATAAGAAAAATGGGAATATAATTACAAAAGCTAAAATAGGCAGATGATTAACTAATATATTCTAATATAGAACCATTTAACTACTCTAATTCACCAGTTGGTACTGGCATCCTTTCCTGAGATTTAATTTGTTTAAATCTGAATTGATTCCTCTGAAGGCCACTAAGTTGTCAAAATTGGTTTTCTTTGGATAATTGGTATTATCTGGAAATAAATTTATTTATTTATGTAGATTTATTGGCTCTCTCTGTCTCTCCAGAGGACTTTGGGTGGTGCACAAAACTAAAAGAGACATAAAGACAGCTAAAAATATGAAATCAACAGACAGGGTGGACTCACATGCTCTAATGACAAAAATCCACAAAACAAAACAAGGGCCATTAAACAAATAGCAAATTGCCATTCCAGGCTTGGACCAAAGCCAGATTTTAAAAGTGTTCCCGAATTTCAGGAGAGAGTGAGCCATCCCTCTCTGATGGAGGAAAGCATGCAACTGGTACATAATAACAACTTTACTTAGCTTGAGAATACTCTGAGGGGATGCGGTTCCAGAGGGTGGGGGGGCACAGCAGAGGAGGCACCTTTCCTAGGTCCAACAAAATGACAAAAATTAATGGAAGGGATCTGAAGTACAGCCATTCTGCCAGAATGCACCAAACAGGCAGAAACTGTACAGAGCTTTATAAGTAATAACCAATGCTTTTAATTACATTTGGAAGCCAACTGGCAGCCAATGCAGCTCACGTAGCAGTAGAGAGGGACACATGGTGCATCAAGAGGTGCCCTTACTACATATTACATATATACCCATTATTACATAACAATTACTACCCACCTGCCTTCAATCAAGGACCTGTATACTGCACAAGTCAAAAAGAGGGCTGTGAAAATATTTACAGACCCCTCACATCCCAGATATAACCTGTTTCAACTCCTACCCTCAAAACGACACAATAGAGCACTGCACACAAAACAACTAGACACAAGGACAGTTTTTCCCTGAAAGCCATCACTCTGCTAAACAAATAATTCCCTCAACACTGTTCAACTATTTACAAAGTCTGCACTACTATTACTCCTTATCACCCATCCCCTCCCACTTGTGATTGTAGGACTGTAACTTTGTTGCTGCTTGTATCCTTATGATTTATATTGACTGTTTCCTCGTATGATTTGATTGCTGATTGTACCCTATGACTATCATTAAGTGTTGTATGTTATGATTCTTGATTCTTAACGAATGTATCTTTTCTTGTGTGTATACTGAGAGTATTTACACCAAGACAAATTCCTTGTATGTCCAATCACACTTGGCCAATGAAGTATTCTATTCTATTACTGCTCATGCAACTGCATTTTCAATCAGCTGTAGTTTTGGGGTGTAGCTTCAAAGGCAACCCCATGTAGAACACATTGCAATAATTGCATTGTGAGGTGATCAGGTCAGGAATCACTGTCTGAATGGTGTTCTAATAGAGGAAATGCAACTGGTGCATAATAACAACTTTACTTGGCTTGAGAATACCATGTTTCCCTGAAAATAAGACTGGGTCTTATTTTCTTTGGGGTCTCATAATAAGCACTAGGGCTTATTTTTGGGGGGTGCCTTATTTTTTTCCATGTACAGGAGGCCCACTTCTTCTGCATACTTGCAACGGGGCAGGAGGCCATGTGGGGCGCCAATGCAGCTGCTGCAAGGCATTGGAGAGTGGACCTGTTCCACGCACCCTGCACCAGCTTACCTAAGAACACCTGCACCCTGTACATAAAGACCACTTCTCCAATCATTAAACTTAATTTAAATAAATAGCCATTGGAAATACCAACAGGTTTGGGCATGGACAAGTATCAGCATGATCATATTGGTCCTCAATCCTGTTTAGTCCACAACGCACAGAAACTCTCTCTCTCTCTCTCTCTCTCTCTCTCTCTCTCTCTCTCTCTCTCCCCCTCCCTCCCTCCCTCTCTCTCTTTCTCTCTCTCTCATTCTGTTGTTGTTTCAAATATGGGCTAGGAGCCAGGAAGCAGTGAAGATGGCAAGTAGAGAAAGGAAGGAGCTCCCTAGCAGATGAGTTTCTGCAGAATGAATTATTCAGACCAGTACAATAGGTGCACAATTGTTTATTTCACATAAATGCCTTTCGTTGGTATGCAGTATTCCAAGCCAGATCCCCCCCGCATTTTAGTCTGCTTTCAAGCGATGCTGTAAGAATGTGGAGAGGTGTGGATAAATGATAAGCAATCAAGGTGCAAGTATGATTAAGATAAAATGATTGGAGGTCATAAGCAAAGGTCTTGTAATCATACAGGGCAGAAAATGGTGACCTGAAAAACACTGAGAACATTTTTCAAAGCTTCTGCTTGAACATCTTGACAGTGATTTCTGAACCCATTGGGATGAATTTGTATGAAGTGCTGCATTTTCTCTGTGTAAAATAACAGATATTATAATGAACAAATAGACAGAACTATAACTGCGGTGGTTTGCTTGTGGAAGAACGGTGCAGTTGCTGATCCTGTACATTTCCTTTCTGTCATTCGCTGCTGTAAGACAAGCGATGGTTATGATGACGAGAATAATTACAACTAAAAGTCTCCAGTTAGATGGGAGAAGAATAAGGGGCACCTGCTTCAGGTATTTACTTTCCTGGAACTGATGAGGATATCCAGTGTGAACAAATAGTATGTGCAAAGGACTAGGTGTTGGTCTAAACAGCCCCAAGCTTAGGAAGCAACCTGAAACAAAGTGCATTATTCTGCAGTACAAGACCTGGGACTTAAATGCTTGCTGACAGAAGTAAATATTTGAATTTGATTTGTGGATCTGAAAGAACTATTCATTTTCTATTAAATGTAATACTAACCAAGAACTTGTGTGTGTGATCAATATTGCTTGTAACAATAAAGCTAAGGCCACATCCTCGCTATGCGACCATGTTTTGCTTTATTTTTAACCATGCCAACATGCTCATCTTCTCCAGGAGTACATGGGGCAATTCCTGACCCACAAATGGCTTGAGGGTCTTTTTCAACCTGGAGGAAAGATTGCCACAGAATTGAGAAATTGTGTGGAAGATCATAAGCTCCCACTCCTGATAGCTAAGTATTTTTTTTTATTATTATTAAAGTGGTTCTACTATTTTTTGTTCTTGATTGCTTTACATTGTCATGAAGTACAGATGAGGACCCACATGTTCATCTATAAACAAGTATCTGCATAATATGAATCAATGTTTGTTTAGCATATGAGTAGAACTAACAGCCATAATGGCTTATAATTCTGGAGAGTCCTGCTTTAAGAACGGTGCTCTACCTTATCACCTGGGTAATAATTTCCATACAAAAATCATAGAAATGGATGTGAGGAGGACTATGGTTGTACAGATCTTTAGTGCCAAAGAAAAAACTATATTTTTTTCTCCAGGATTATGTGATTTCTGTTTATAGCTGTCATATGATCCAGGGGAGAAACACGTTGCAGGCACATGCTGCCTAAAAGTACCATGAAATATCTTTTGGCTTTATATCTAAAATGTTATAAAGTTATGATGGGCACTTTTTCTAAAGGTGTAAACAGAGTGGAATCAGTTTGCTACTCAACTTCTTGTGGAAACCATTATTTTTTTGCCATTTTTATTTTTGGTTGAGACTTGTGGGCCATTAACCATAACTAGCAGAAATTCAACAGGGAAGTTCACAAGCTGTGCATCACAAACACCTTTTTTTTGCACCTTTTAAATAGCTGTCTTTCTATATATTTATAGTATTTTTATGGATTCTTTCTTGTAAGGCCAATAACAGTGTAGATAAGTACATATCACCTTCATATGCTGTTACATTCATGAGCATTATAACACATACTTTCTTCTCCAGAAAAGTGTTCCTGCATGAAAAGACTTGTGTAAATCAGAGACAAATCAGTGCAGCTTTAGATCACTTTATACACAAGATAACTTCATATAGAATTTGATATATTTTTTTAAAAAAATTCTACTGAAGCACAGTGAACACCAGTTTAGAATGTGGCCATGCATAGATTGGATGATTATCACCCTAAATTTGATGTAAAGATAAATAGCTCCTGTATTTAATTTCCAGGGGAAAAATGTCCAAGCTCAAATCTGTTTGAAAACAACATTCTTTCACCTGAAATCCTTTCCTTTAAGTACACATAAGGATGTGTCAGTTTGTTTTCTGTCAAAGAAAAGGAATCTTAGAGTACATTAAAGACTAAGACATTTTTTATAATGCTCAATTCAGAGGTAGAATCTCCTTCAAAAGATTATGTGTCAGAGTTTCTAGCTTGGGAGTGAAGAATCTCCACATGTGGTTGAAATGCATATATTTCCGCAATTCCTATTTATTGGACATTCCTGTCTATTGGACATACTGCATCGGTACTAACCAAATTGAATACTTCCAACATCTGATAGACCACAAATTCTCTACCCATCCTGTAATAATGAAGAAAATGATCTCTACTGTACACACCAAAAAGGTGCAGTACCTTCTACTCCAAACTTAACCAAAGGGGGTTAAATTATTAATCAATTAATATGGTCCGTCCTGAGGCATGTAGTGAGAGGAAATTTCATAATTTGATATTATGCTGTGTTAAGCAGTCTTTCCTTTAAAACATCCTTGTTAACCAGATCTGTGGATGAACCTACATTCTAACCAAGAGTTAGCTTTCTGTAATCATTTGAGTTGCATCTCAGAAGTAGGCAGTGAATATGTCTAGATTGTTTTCAAGAAAACTGCACGAAATCCATATAGTGGTCAGGAGTTGAGCTTCACTGAAAGAATATATTTGACTTTTGATATACCTAAACTACAAGAATGGCAGGTTCCCACTAGAACAATCTAGACATGGTCCTACACCTTTCTCCTCACAGGCGATGGTGGGAATTCAATTTTTTTACTACTGGTTCTGTGGGCATGGTTTGGTGGGCATGGAATGGCTTGGCAGGTGTGGCAAGGGAAGGATACCATAAAATCTCCTTTCCCACCCCACTCCTGGGGGAAGGATACTGCAAAATCCCTATTCCCTCCCCACCCCACTAACCTGCTTTCCAGCTCTGTTTTCTTATACAGGGCAACAAAAGAAGACCCAGACGATCAGCTCGGACTTGGGAGGCAGAGAATAGATGGGGGTGAGGCCAGTCAGAGGTGGTGTTTGTTGGTTCTCCAAACTACTCAAAATTTCCGCTATTGGTTCTCCAGAATTAGTCAGAACCTGCTGCATACCACCTCTGCCCACAGGTAACAATTTTATTCATAGAATGTTTATATGGGGGATAAGGAAATTTTAAGATAGATGAGTGCCTATCAGATGATACAAGTGAGAGATAGTTCAACACAATCAACTAACTGGCTGGGGATTGATATTTTAATTGTCTACAATGAACTTTAGTATCACTTTAGGACAGGGATTGTTGTTGCCGAACCACAATTCCCAGCATTTCTCACCACTGACAATTGTGGGATATTAAAATGATGGCCTTAAGTGACCAAGGACATTGATTGGAGTACCTATTGTTTTATTTTTGAGGAAAAAGCCTTGCAGGCATTGGGAAGATCTCAGTTAGCAAAATCACATCAGCTTTCTAAATATGTCTCATGCTGACCCAAAGTTTAATTCTGTTTCTATTTTCTCTGCATTAAGGCTAGGTCACATCGGCCGACGGATGCAAAACGTATGTAAAAAGGACACAGCGGATGAGCAAATTTTCCATCCGTCGTTATCCGCTCTCAAAAGTGCCCCAAATTTAGATAAAGAGAACGGACAACAACGGAAAGGGACGGACATGGGGAGGACGTATCGAGGATGTTAAGCGGATGCTCAAGGGAAGTCTAGCAGATGGAAGCGGATGGAAGCGGATGACACATCCGCAGGGCTTCCGTGGGAGAACAGCGAAGCGGACACGCAGCGGAAGGAGCGGATGCATAGCGGATGCATCACGGACACCTAGCGGATGCCTAATGGATGCCTAGCAGATGCAAAGCGTTCACTGCGCATGCGGGAAGGATGCATTGCGTCAGCCCCGCGGATATAAAGGGAAGCAGCTCACAAGCAGGTCACCATTCAGAGGAAAATCCTGCTGCCAGACACATCTTCAGCCAACAACCATGGGGAAGAAGAGGAAGCCTGTGCCTACTCCTGCCAGCCCTGGCAAGAAGGACAGGACCACCATCCCACCCCTTGGTGCTGACTCTGCTTCTGCTGCTTCTTCTGCTGCTGGTGCTGATTCTGCTGGTGCTGGTGCTTCTGCTGGTGCTGCTCCTGGTGCTGGTGCTTCTGCTGCTGCTGATTCTGCTGGTGCTGCTCCTGGTGCTGCTGCTGGTCCTGCTGGTGCTGCTGGTGCTTCTGCTGGTGCTGACTCTGCTGGTGCTGGTGCTACTGCTGCTGCTGCTGGTGGTGGTATGATGGACCAGCCGCTAGAACCTCAAAGCCCTGCTGATGAGGGCCCAGAAGGCTCTGCCAGAGGGAGGAAGAGGCAATCGCGAGAAAAGGGGGAGTGGAGACAGTACTCCATTGCAGAGGAACTTGAGGAGGAGGTGCTCGAATGGCTGAGGGAGAACGAGTACCTATGGCGGAAGGAACACAGGCTCTATCAAGACACCAAGCGGAAGCAAGCGGCTTGGAGAGAGAAGGTGGAGAGCCTGGGCTACACTTCGGAGGTCCTCCTCAGGTGGTGGAAGTACATGCACACCTGGTACGGGAAGCTGCACCTGAAGAAGTCTGGCCAGGCCGCGCTCAAGCTCACTGACCGGGAGACCTATGTCATGTCAAAGTGCAGCTTCTTGGAGGGTGATATCCGCCACCGAGGAGCAGCCCCTCTGTCAACGCTCTCTCTCAGGCAGCCCACAGAGAACCAATCCTCTTCTGGGCAAGAGTCAGCTCCTGTGTCCAGGCAGGTATCTTTGGAGCACCCCACGATGGAGACCCCCCCGACAGCTGCACACCACATGCCGGAGCACATGGAGGATCCCCTGATGCAGATGGAGCAAGAAGAGGCCGCTGCCACCAGAGACCAACCCACATCCACCCCCAGCTCCACCTCCACAGAAAGCAGGCAGAGAGGCAGACTGGAGGGACAGAGCCACACTGTCCTCTTGGAGATCAGGGACACCATCAAGAGCAGCCTAGATCTCCTCTCTCAGCTGGTACACTTTGACATACCATCCTCAAACAGAAAGCCCTTCCTCACCTACGTGAACCAGACCCTCATGGAAATGCCCGAAGCCCAGTACCAGGTGATCAAGGAGAGGATCACAGGTCTTCTGTACCACCCTCCAGGCCCAGCTGAACCTGCTCTGACTCACTCCAGGTCTGCTCCTCCACCCAAGGTGATGTCACAGCCCTTCCAAGGCTTTCAACGGCTCCTCACCTACCAAGGCTATGGATACCAGGAGTTCCAGCAGCACAGGCACCCCTTCCCAGTCCAGGCACAGGTACATCGCACACCACAGGTGCCACCGATGCCACCGATACCACCGATGCCACCGACGCCACAGATGCCACCGACGCCACAGATGCCGCCGACACCACAGATGCCACCAATGCCACAGATGCCACAGATGCCACCGATGCCACAGATGCCACCGACGCCACAGATGCCACCGACGCCTCACCTCGCTCAGCTGCAGACCAGACAGCACCACTACACTCCTCCTTCCTCCACCCCACAGCCAAGCCCGGCCTCAGAACATCTGTCATCGGTCTTGGGACTGATATCCCATGTCCTGGAGGAACGGCCTCTCAACATCACGGGACTGAGCCAGCTCTCTGAGAGCTTCCTGCACACACCATCCCCTGTTGTCCTCTCGGGGCCAGGCACCCCAATGGCGCCTCAGACCAGCACTCAAGCCACTGCCACCTCCACAGCCCCTGGACCCTTCACCCCTGAGACCATGGGCACGCCTCAGAATGACTGAGAAGAGTGTCAGAGATTGGGTGGCCTACAGTTTGTTATAAATAAAGGTTATCTTTGCTTCACACACTTGGTTCAGTTCTTTTACTAAATAAAGTCTTGGTGGAAACTTTTAGAAATGATTTAAGCCTTTGCATGCTTGTGGGATGGGTAAGGATACCTGTGGGATAGGTAATAGTTGTGGGATGGGTAATAGCTGTGGGATGGGTAATAGCTGTGGGATAGATAAACCTCCAGTGCAAGCATAGTGGGACTGTATGGTCCACCCTCCCTGGTGCCACACCTATGGCCCTTTATTATCAATAACAATTTAAACATTCATCAACACATTTCAACATAAACACAACTCTTATTTATATGCCCTGTTCATTGTAGGGCCATTCAACATACATGGCACAATCTCATCAGTGTGATGAGACAGGCTCAAGGAAGCATCCACTAAGCATCTACCATCCTGTCTTGCCACTCCACTACTCCAGCTGGGGAGTTGCACCAGTGTTTCAGGAGGTTGCGCTGCTTCTTCCCTTCACGTGAAGCTTTGTTGGGGCCTGGCACATCCACAGTGTCTATCAGGTTTAGTCCTTGCCTCCATTCACCAGGCTCCATGTCCCCATTGCCTTGTTGGTGGTCCACAAGCCTGTTCTGCAACACTGGGTAGCGGGTGCGCATGACATTGTGCAGGATGCAGCAAGCTTCCACGATGTTCCTCACAGACTCTGGGCGATGCTGTACCTGGAGCCTGTTGGCCAGGATGCCAAAGGCGTTCTCCACCACCCGTCTTGCCCTGGACAGCCTGTAGTTGAAGATCCTCTCTTCATGGGTGAGGAGTCTGGAGGTGTAGGACTTCATGAGGTAGGTTCTGAGGGAGAAGGCATCATCCCCCATGATGAAATAGGGCACATCTTGTGTGTCGTTGGGTAGGGGGTCTGGATCTGGAAAACCCATGATGAGGTTGCGTTCCAGCCCATCCTTGAGGTCACTGGCATTGTATACCTGGCTATCTGAAGCTGACCCGTTGCCTGAAGCATTGATGTACATAAACTTGTAGTCAGCATCGACCATGGCAAAGAGGATGATGCTGAAGAAGCCCTTCTGGTTGTGATAAGTGGACCCTGACTTGGCAGGAGCTTTGTAGGCCACGTGCTTCCCATCTATGGCTCCAACGGTGTGGGGGAAGTTCCACTTCTGATACCACTGCTCTGCAACTTTCTTCCAGCCTTCTTCAGTGGAGGGGCACTGGAGGAGCTCCTCCAGGTATTCTTTGATGATGGCCTGCACCACTTCTCTGACAACAATGCTGATGGTGTTGTGTGGCACCCTCCAGCAGTACTGCATGCTCCTGTATGTGGTCCCGAAGGCCAAGTGGTGCAGAGTCAGTGCCCCCTTGAGCCCAGGGTCCAGGCTGGGCCGGAAGTTGGTGCTCTGCTTGGTCAACCTGGCTCTCAGCCGCTCCACAACTTCATCAAACATGGCTGGAGGCATCCTCATGAAGTTCTGGAATGCACGAGGGTCTTCGTTCCTCAGCTCCACCATCAGCTTGTGATACAGTCCGTACTCTGCTCTTCTGGTGATCCATCTTCGGACCCAGACACTTCTTGGCCACCTCCTTTTCTTCATGTAGAACAGGTGAAAGAGCCTGTAGATGGCTTCGCACTGTTGTAGAACAATGGTGACTACCAAAAGGAGTGTGTGATGATCCATGGTGGAGATGACTGGATGCTGTGGAGGAGCAAGAGCAAGGCTGAAGGCTGAAGAGGTCTGCACAGCAGGGCTGCTGGACTGAAAGTGAGATCCAGGTGATTTCCTCCCCCTTTTTATAGGAAATATAGGTTTTCCGCTAGGTGTCCTTTTGCATCCTCTAGACATCCTGCAGACATCCTAAATATCTAAGATACGCCCCCTATACGAACGTTTTTTCCGTTTTAATACTTTATGTGCGAGCTGCATCCTCTTTCATCCTTTCTACGTCTGTGCTACTAACGCTGCACGGATGTTCTGCATCTGTTTCGCTTCCTCCCTCTTTCCGTTTTCTGCTGGAGCGGATGCGCAGCGGATGCCGAGCGGATACAGCGGACGTGTAACGGATGTAGAACGTTTGTTCCCCGTATGTGTAGCAGATGTAGAACGGACGCGGCAGAAAGTTCATCCACTCAAAAAGTTTTGTGCAGCTCAAAACTTTTTGAACGGATGAAATCTGAGTAGATGGATGCTGGACGGATAGAACGTATGAATCACACACACAGTGAGTACAGAACGGATGCATCGTGTTAACCAACGGATGGCAAGCGTTTTTCTCCGTTTTACATCCTCTTTCCATCCGTTGGTGCAGTGTGACATGGGCTTTAACTGCACTAACAGTGTAGTAACTCTGATTGAGTTGTCAGGGAAAGAGGTGTCAAGCAGAAAGGCCAGAAAAAATAATTTATATGATATTTTTTTTATAAATAAAGATTTTTAGTTGGCAAATCATCTGCCTTTCAACCTTTCTATGGATCGAAATTTAAATACACTTGCATGCCAGCCTAGCCTTGATATATTTAAGCTATTTCACATTTCCTTCAATATCACCAAATTGCATCTGTATCCAATATAGCATTTTCCCTGAGATACTGAAAAAGTTTGAGATAACTTAATAAACAAAAGCTACTGCTCAATATTAAAAGGCGAGGCCGTCTTTAATATATTTTTTCATTCCCTATGTTAGTCACATAGGGAGTGATCCAAATTACCTCTGAAAAGCTAATATGGCTACTTTTAAGTTACAGCTCATTCAAGCTGGTCCTCAATTCTTTAATTACATCTATAGCTGATTAATCTATTGATTAAACTATCGTGAAATTGACCTCTCACTGAAGTATCAGACAAGGTAGTAACACAGCTGTTCTTGCTCCCTCCCTCCAATGCTAACTCTGCTTGTTTGTTCTGCATGGCCTCATCTGAAAGGTGGCTCAGTTACAGTAGAATAGAATAGAATAGAATAGAATAGAATAGAATAGAATAGAATAGAATAGAATAGAATAGAATAGAATAGAATA
>BLBF01000021.1:16247279-16265854 GCA_015471245.1 Laticauda colubrina | reverse complement strand
TAGAATAGAATAGAATAGAATAGAATAGAATAGAATAGAATAGAATACTTTCTTGGCCAAATGTGATTGGACATACAAGGATTTTGTCTTGGTGTAAATACTCTCAGTATACATAAAGAAAAGGTACATTCGTTAAGAATCAAGAATCAAAAAGTACAACACTTAATGATAGTCATATCATAGAGAAAATGTCCTTGGATTTAGGTTTTCTCTCTGCAAGTGGGATGAGTGTACTGTATTGTCCACTGCCTTCCTGTGTTGAACACAATTCCCAGGATGCTGTAGGTCAGGCAAAAGCTGATTATGTGAATATATTAAGATAAGGATGCCTCATGCTAAGAAGCTCTTCACCACACTTCATGTTGAAAATGGCAAGCGGAAGGACTGGGATGGAAAGAATCTGGAACTGAATGGAGTTGTGTGGGTGCTTTGAGTTGTGTGAGTTTTTTGAATGGAGATGTGATTATGGTGGTTTGGGTTATCCACCAGAAATGTTCTCTCCTCATTTCTCCCACTTTCAATGGTGGCTGAAAGTTGGGAAGCCGTGGCAGAGGCTATTGCAGTGAGGTCTAAGAGTGATTCACAAAAGTTTTGAAAATGGATTCACCAGTTGCTTCACTCAGATTTAGTTGGCTCTGTTGATTCTTCAAGTAGTCTCTGGAATGGGGTAGAAGTTTGCACTATTGACTCTTCCAGTATCTGTGAGGTAATGAGACTACAATCTTCTTCACTAGAGAAATTTTTGGCCCCTAGGAAGTGTGGATATGACAAAAGTGTGGCAGTGTTGAACTGAATTTGATGAGCAGCAATTTAAGGCACAGTTAGCTCAAACTGGGGTAGTAGGAACAGGACTGGGCTGAAGGACTGGGCGTTCCTTACCCAAGTCCTGCTTTTTATCCTTCACACATTATGCCGTTTGTCCTGTAATTTTCAATTTTCTGTCTAGCCCGCATTTCCTGCTGGCTTGCACTGCAAGAATCGGGGGTAGATTGATCCCACTCTTGATTTGCAATCTGTCCAGCATGGTGCCTTGGGAGGTGAGAGATTGAAGGGAAGCAGATAGTGGCTGGGAATGCATGTGTGGGAGTGGTTGGGTATTCCTCTGATTGTTGGGTGTTTGTTCTTTTTAAATATTAAAAAGAGATTTAAAAAGATATTAATACAGGGGTATAAAACTCACATCGTCACATGATGTATCAGGGCATTTCCCCCCTTTGCTGAACTGGGTGTGGGTGTGGACAGCATGTGACACATCTGGACTGTGAGCTGGGTGTTTGACAGTCTTGTACTAATACAACTAAAGCCCCTGTCACACTGCACCAACGGATGGAAAGAGGATGTAAAACGGAGAAAAACACTTGTTATCCATTGATTAATGCGATGCATCCGTTCTGTACTCACTGTGTCCATTTTTCATCCTCTCTATCCGTCCAGCATCTGTCTATTGACGTTTCATCCGCTCAGAAAGTTTTGAACTGATCAAAACTTTTGAGCGGAAAATGTATCCAATGCGTCCATTCTGCATCCGCTAGGCATCCACTAGGCATCCATTCTGCATCCGTTACGCATCCGCTATATCCACTAGGCATCCGCTGCGCATCCGCGCAACTCCATCCGCTCCAGCGGTAAATGGATGCAGGGAGGAAGCGGAACGGACGCGAAACGGATGCAGAACAGATGCCTAGCGGATGTAGAACGGAAACAAAGCATTTAAAATGGAAAAAACGTTCGCAGAGGGGACCTATCTCGGATATTAAGGATGTCTAGAGGATGCCTAGAGGATGCAAAGGGACACCTAGGGGAAAACCTATACTGCCTATAAAAAGGGGGAGCAACTCACCTGGATCTCACTTTCAGACCAGCAGCCCTGCGGTGCAGACCTCTGCAGCCTTCATCTGACTCTTGCTCTTCCACAGCATCCAGTCATGTCCACCGTGGATCGTAACAAAGTCCTTTTGGCAGCCACCATTCTTCTGCAACAGTGCGAAGCTGTGAACTCTACTACGGGAAGAAAAGGAGGTGGCCAAGAAGCGTCTGGGTCTGAAGATGGATCGGGAGAAGAGCAGAGTATGGACTGTACAACAAGCTGATGGTGGAGCTCAAGAACGAAGACACTCGTGCATTCCAGAACTTCATGAGGATGCCTCCAGTCATGTTTGACGAAGTTGTGCAGCGGCTGACACCCAGGTTGACCAAGGTAAACACCAACTTCCGGCCCAGCCTGGAACCTGGGCTCAAGGGGGCACTCACTCTGTGCCACCTGGCCTCAGGGACCACCTACAGGAGCATGCAGTACGGCTGGAGGGTGCCACACAACACCATCAGCATTGTGGTCAGAGAAGTGGTGCAGGCCATCATCGAAGAATACATGGAGGAGCTCCTCCAGTGCCCCTCCACTGAAGAAGGATGGAAGAAAGTTGCAGAGCAGTGGTATCAGAGGTGGAACTTCCCACACACCATTGGAGGCATCGATAGCAAGCACGTGGCCTGCAAAGCACCAGCCAAGTCGGGGTCCACTTATTTCAACTACAAGGGCTTCTTCATCATCATCCTCTTCACCATGGTCGATGCTGACTACAAGTTCATGTACATCGATGCTTCAGGCAACGGTTCATCTTCAGATGCCCAGGTATACAACGCCAGTGACCTCAAGGAGGGGCTGGAACACAACCTCATCGTGGGCTTCCCAAATCAAGAAACCCTGCCCAACAACATGCAAGATGTGCCTTACTTCATCGTGAGGGATGATGCCTTCTCCCTCAGAACCTACCTCATGAAGCCCTATACCTCCAAATGCCTCACCCGTGAAGAGAGGATCTTTAACTACAGGCTATCCAGGGCAAGGCGAGTGGTGGAGAACACCTTTGGCATCCTGGCCAACAGGTTCCAGGTACTTCTCACCACCATGCAGCATCAGCCAGAGACTGTGAGGAGGATCATGGAAGCTTGTTGCATCCTGCACAATCTCATGTGCACTCGCTACCCAGTCTTGCAGAACAGGCTTGTGGACCGTCAACAAGGCAATGGGGACATTGGAGCCTGGGGAATGGAGGCAAGGGGAAAACCTGATAGACACTGAGGATGTGCAAGGCCCCAACAGAGCCTCACGTGAAGGGAAGAAGCAGCACAACCTCCTGAGACACTGGTGCAATTCCCCAGCTGGAGCAGTGGAGTGGCAAGATAGGATGATAGATCGTTCATGGATGCTTCCTTCAGCCTGTTTCATCACAATGATGAGATTGGGCCATGTATGTTGGGTGGGCCTACAATGAACAGGGCGATTAATAAAGAGTTGTGTTTATGTTGACATGTGTGGATGATTATTACATTATTATTGATAATAAAGGGCCATAGGTGTGGCACCTGGGAGGGTGGACCATACAGTCCCACTATGCTTGCACTGGAGGTTTATCTATCCCACAGCTATTACCCATTCCACAGGTATCCCTGCCCATCCCACTGCTATCTTAACCCATCCCACAGCTATTACCCATCCAACAGGTATCTCTGCCCATCCCACAGCTATTACCCATTCCAAAGGTATCCCTGCTCATTCCACAGGTATCCCTGCCCTTCCCACTGCTATCGCAACCCATCCCACAGATATCCTAACCCATCCCAAAGGTATCCCTGCCCATCCCACAGCTATTCCCCATCCCAAAGGTATCCCTGCCCACCCCACTGCTATCTTAACCCATCCCACAGATATCCTAACCCATCCCACCTGGGAGGGTGGACCATACAGTCCCACTATGTTTGCACTGGAGGTTTATCTATCCCACAGCTATCTTAACCCATCTCAAAGGTATCCCTGCCCATCCCACTGCTATCCTTACCCATCCCACAGCTATTACACATCCCACAGGTATCCCTATCCCTATCTTAACCCATCCCTCAAGCATTCAAAGGCTTAAACCATTTCTAAAAGTTTCCACCAAGACTTTATTAAAAAAAAGAAATGAAGCAAGTGTGTGAATCAAAGATAGACTTTATTAACAACAAGCTATAAAACAAAAATGAATCTCTGGCACTCCTCTTGGTTGTTCAGTCTCAGGGGTGAAGGGTCCAGGTGCTGTGGAGGTGGCTGGTGCTGGAGTGCTTGTCTGATCCCCCGCAACATCAGCTCCTCCAGAAGCAGAAGCAGCAGAAGCTCCAGCCCCAGAAGAGCGAGCCCGTGCTACAGAAGCCCCAGCAGAACCAGAGTGAGGGCCAGGGGGTGGGATGGTGGCCCTGTCCCTCTTGCCAGGGCTGGCAGCAGATGGCTGAGGCTTTCTGTTCTTCCCCATGGTTGTGGGGTTGCTGGCTGGCAGGGAGGTTGGCAGGCACCAAGGCTGGCAGGAAGGCTGGCAGGAAGGCTGGCACCAAGGCTTGCAGGAAGGCTGGCACCAAGGCTTGCAGGAAGGCTGGCAGGCAGGCAGGCACCAAGGCTGACAGGCAGGCATGAACCAAGGCTGGCTGGAAGGCAGGAACCAAGGCTTGTAGGAAGGCATGAACCAAGGCTGGCAGGCAGGCAGGCACCAAGGCTGGCAGGCAGACTGGCTGGCAGCAAGGCTGGCAGGCAGGCAGACAGCAAGGCTGGCAGGGAGGCTGGCAGCAAGGCTGGCAGGCAGGCAGACAGCAAGGCTGGCAGGGAGGCTGGCAGGGAGGCTGGCAGCAAGGCTTGCAGGCAGGCATGCAGGCAGGACAGGCAAGGCTGTCAATCCGTCTGGCAGCAGGTCTTTCCTCTGAATGGTGATCTGCTCCGAGCTGCTTCCCTTATATCCGCGGGGCTTACGCAATGCATCCTCCCTGCATGCGCAATTAACGCTAGGCATCCGTTAGGCTTCTGCTCTGCATCCGCTAGGCTTCCGCTCTGCATCTGCTTCATCCGCTCGGCGTCCACTCTGCATCTGCTGTATCCGTTCCGCGTCCACTTTGCTGAGGTCCCCCGGAAGCCCTGCGGATGTGCCATCCGCTCTCATCTGCTTCCATCCGCTAGGCTTCCGTTCTGCATCTGCTTTCCATCCGCTCTGCATCCTCCCTCCGTCCATTCCTTTCCATGTTATATGCTCTGGTTATGCAAATTTTTGCCCCTTTTGAGAGCAGATAACAACGGAAGGAACATTTTTCTCGTCCGCTGTGTCCTTTTTACAAACGTTTTGCATCCGTTGGGCAGTGTGACAGGGTCTTAATATAGAGTAAGTGAGAAAAAAGAAAAAGCAAAGAGAAAGAAAAATGTGCAAAGAAAAGAAAAATAGAAAAAAGATATAAGGCAGTGGCTTCCGATATTCACAGCAGTTATAATTACTTGTTAACCCCTCTGTCTAAAATTACATCAGTTGCTCTTCTTTCTATAATCAATCCTGTCTAATCAAAGCCATAAATCAGAAGTTCATTGTTTTCATTTTTATTCAAAAAATCCATGAGAGGTCTCCAGTCATCAATAAATATCAGTAGTGTCTTTTCTTTAATCACAGTTAATTTATCCATCTCAGCAAAATCTATCCATTTCACTAGCCATAAGGGGCAATGTTGAATATTCCCATTTCTGTGCATGTAATAATTTTTTTTTGCAAGAATTGCCAGGGAGATCACTGGGTAGGGTTGAGGAGGATCAAGGAGAGTGCATGAAGGTGTGTGACAAGTGCTGTGCAGTCAAGAAGTGTCCACAGGTGTATGCAAGAGGTACTGTGTGGATCAGGGAGGATATGTGGGAAAATACTGTGGGGATTGGGGAAGGTGCATGAGAGGGATCCAGTTGAGAACCATCTGTATGTCAATTACTAAGAGCCGTAATGTCACAGAAGTGAGAATGCAGTATTGCAGGTTGACTCTGCCCACTGCCAGGAGTTCAATTGTCACCAGCTCAAGGTTGACACAGCCTTCCATCCTTCTGAGCAGAAGTGGTCTTCAGCAGGTTCTGACCAGTTCTGGAGAACCGGAAGCGGAAATTTTGAATAGTTTGGAGAACCGGCAAATACCACCTCTGACTGGCCCTGCCCCCATCAATTTTGTGCCTCCCAAGTCCCAGCTGATTGTCTGGCTCTTCTTTTATTGCCCTGCACAGGAGAACGGAGCTGGAAAGCAGGTTAGTGGGGTGGGGAGGGAATGGAGATTTTACAGTACCCTTTCCCTGCCATGCCCCTCAAGCCAGGCCCACAGAACTGGTAGTAACAAATTTTGAATCCCACCACTGTTTCTGAGGTTGGTAAATGAGGATCCAGATTGTTGGGGCAATATGCACACTCTGTAAACTGCTTAAAAAGTGCTAGATAAAGCACTATAAATCTAACTGCTATTGCTTCTTTGGTGAATGTAAAAGGTAGATTTCTCCTTTTTCTTCTCCTCTGCTTTTCTCTATCTTTAAGCCCCTGTCACACTGCACCAACGGATGGAAAGAGGATGTAAAATGGAGAAAAACATTTGCCATCCGTTGGTTAACGCGATGCTTCCGTTCTGTACTCACTGCCTCCGTTTGGCTTCCTCTCTATCCGTCCAGCATCCATCTATTGACGTTTCATCCGCTCAGAAGGTTTTGAGCTGCTCAAAACTTTTGAGCGGAAAATGTATCCAATGCATCCGTTCTGCATCCACTAGGCATACGGGGGACATCCGTTCTGCATCCATTACGCATCTGCTATATCCGCTAGGCATCCACTGCACATCCGCGCAACTCAAATCCGTTCCAGCGGTAAACAGATGCAGGGAGGAAGCGGAACGGACACGCAGCGTTAGTAGAACGGACAGAGAAAGGATGAAAGTGGATGCAGATACGCATCCGCGTCATCCGCTACGCATCCTCTACGCATCCTCTACACATCCGTTCTGCATCCGCTCTGCATCCGCTCTGCATCCACTCTGCATCCGCTCTACATCCGCTTCCATCCGCTTCCATCAGCTAGGCTTCCGTTCCGCATCCGTTTTCCATCCGCTCTGCGTCCTCCCCCCGTCCGTTCCTTTCCGTGTTATCCGCTCTGCTTATGCAAATTTTTGCCCCTTTTGAGAGAAGATAACAATGGATGGAACATTTTTCTCGTCCGCTGTGTCCTTTTTACAAACGTTTTGCATCCGTTGGGCAGTGTGACAGGGCCTTTAGTATTTTGGCTCTAATTAATTCTCCATCGTTAGTCTATATTTATACCACTCTTATTTCCTAATATTACATTAGTTTTTATTATAATATAATTTTATTATGTTAAATAGCTTGTATTGCCCTAATTTCCCTGTTTTGTAAAATCCACCATTTATCAACTATCTTAAAAATAAACAATCAGCATTCTGGTCTGTTTGTCTAATTAATTTTGTTATTTTCAAAGACTCTTGCATCAGAAAAAAAAATATTCTGTTTTTTTTATTAATTACTATGCTCTTTATCCATGTAAAACTATTTTGGATCACAGTATTGTTGAACTTTTTGCTTTTAAATTAAAATCCTTTAAAATAGTTTGTTTCCCCTGCGCCCCACTTTCCTCTAAATTTTATAAAGACCCTCACTGAGAGCCTTTAATCTTTGCTCCTTTCACTGTTTCTCTCTTAGGTTCTAAAGTAATTAAGTTCAAAAAGCTTTTTTTTAAGTGAGGCTTTTGCCAGTCTAATATCCATTAAGAGCATGTTAAAGACATGTTGAAAATCCCTCGCTTCCTGAGCCCCTCAACTCATGATTTACAAAAGAAACTCTTCCAGAGCATAAATGGATAATCCCAAAGTATCTTGGAATGGGATCTTCAGGCTCCTACCCAGAGGTGGTATTCAGCAGGTTCTGACCAGTTCTGGAGAACCTACAGTGGAAATTTTGAGTAGTTCAGAGAACCGGCAAATCCCACCTGACTGGCCCCACTCCCATCTATTCTCTGCCTCCCATCGAGTCCCAGCTGATCGTCTGGGTCTCCTTTTGTTGCCCTGCACAGGAGAACAGAGCTGGAAAGCAGGTTAGTGGGGTGGGGAGGGAATGGAGATTTTTCAGTATCCTTCCCTTGCCACGCCCACCAGGCCATGCCCATAGAACCAGTAATAACATTTTTTGAATCCCACCACTGCTCCTACTGTTGGCTGCGCCTCCTTCGCCTCCCACCTCAGCCCATTTACAGCCAGCTTTTCTTCTCCACTGGCCCAAGGATACATACCCTCCTTATGTCCAGAGAGATTTTCATCAGCTAAAACCTGGCTCCTGGCTGGCAATTCCATTGTAGTACAGTCCTCTTGCAGAGATACTTGTTGGGACTTCTATAACCTCCCGAGAAGCCTCTGACTATTGTGTGTGTTTAAATAGGGGTGACTGCCTTCTGGAATAAAATCCCTTCTGATATTTATAAAGCCCCCATTATTAAGACCTGGTTCTTTTCCTAGGCTTTGGGTTGAGTAACTAGCAAACCTCTTGTGGCCTATCACATTTGTGAGACGATGGTTGCTTTTGCTTAGATGTTTTGTATGGTTTGTGTTATTTTACATTAAATGATGCATATTATATGTTGCTCAGAATCATAGTGGATGAAGCAGGTTATAAGTGTCAAAATAAAAAATCAAAGAAATAAATGCTCGCTTTTTGGCTTTCAGAAAAAAATGGAAGTGGTTTTTGACTCAATAATTGCTTTCCCCAAGTCCTCAATATGTCAGACAAAGAGAACTGCTGGTTCTCCAGATGTGACTGAAGTATCAAGCCCTGTCTGTCAATAGTGATGGAAGCTGGAAGTTATAGTTCAGCTGCACCTAGAAGGCTAAACTTAGTCGTGGGATTCAAAAATTTTTACTACTGGTTCTGTGGTCATGGCTTAGTGGGCATGGCATGGCTTGATGGGTGAGGCTTGGTGGGCATGGCAGGGGAAGGTTATTGCAAAATCCCCATTCCCTCCCACCTCACTAACCTGCTCTCTAGCTCTGTTCTCCTGTGCAGGGCAACAAAAGAAGACCCTGCTGATCAGCTGGGACTGGGGAGGCAGACAATAGATGGCAGCAGGGCCAGTCAGAGGTGATATTTGCCTATTCTCCAAACTAATAAAAATTTCCACTACCTGTTCTCCAGAACTGGTCAGACTTGGCTGAATACCACCTCTGGCTAAACTATATTCACATAAAAGGAAGAGGCTCTGAATTTATGCTGTTCCCTGCCATAAAAGGAAAGTTTGACAGACTAAAAAAAAAACCCTCATTGGCATCCATTACAATATTTTTGTGATTTTAAGATCACCCTCCTATTTTAAAGATGAATGACTGTGGCAAAAAAATTATCAATTGTTGAGCGAAAGAATGTTGTTTGAATGTGTTTCCCAGCACCATGCACACAAAAGAAGAAGCTATCCATAGCTTTAAGAAAAACCCAAAGATTGGCAGAAGTTCCAAAACATTTTTTAGGAAAGAGGGGGGAAAATATTATGGCAGATGATCCATCTGAACCAATGGAGAACTGGAATCAAGGTGAGTGGCATTGAAGGCTTGCTGATTGCTGAAAGAGGAGATGCCATTATAAGTTGCCATTTTCATTTTTGAGTGAAGGAGTGGATAGAGGAGAATTGAATATTCTAGCAAAGACAGTGACAAACTGTCTGGATCGTCAATGGGTGCCTTACATGTGGCAACATTTTGCTGCACTTTCCCCTTGAATCAGAAACAGGAAAAATGGTAGCAAATCACAGGTAGTATTCAGCAGGTTCTGACCAGTTCTGGAGAACCGGTAGCAGACATTTTGAGTAGTTTGGAGAACCAGCCAATGCCACCTCTGACTGGAGATTTTACAGTGTCCTTCCCCCACCATGCCTAACAAGCCTTGCCCACAGAACCGGAAGTAAAAAAAAATTGAATCCCACCACTGTAGCAAATGAATAAAAGCGGCTCTTGCTAAGAAATGCCTGGTGTTGAATGTGTTTAGATGGAATATTTGTTCCCAGGAGAATGTATTGCAAGGGTTTGAAAGGCAGGGGTCTTTTCTCTATAGTCTGGCAGGCTGGTTATCCTACAACAATACACTCAGATGGATGGAGAGAGAGAATAATGGAGAAAATGGACACCGTTTAGGCCCTGAAAAGGCTGCCTAGCTAACATATATAGTCCCTCTAGGCCTGCCCCTCTATTATACTTGGATTTTTTGAGAAGAATAAAAGCAGATTGTCAGATGCTGGGAGGTTCAGAACAGGCCTTTGAAAACTTTTTAATGTCCTTGGAAATCCAGCTCTAGGTCATGCGTTCTGCATGCCAATGGCAGATCTTGGAGCCGAGCCCAGATCTTCCTGACTTGTGGCCCACTGCCGAAACCGGCTGGCCTTCTCACAACAAGGCTGTAGATCACAATGACAGATGTTAGTTGTGTTGCTTAATGTACCCTCAGAAGATGCTCGGACACAGGAGGGGGTGGACACCGGGTGGTAATAATGAGAAAGAACAAAATCAGTTACGTACTTGCTAAAAAAAAAAACAAACCACCGCAGGCATATGGAAATCTGTAATTCCTAGGTGCTATCTCAGGAAGCTTACCCTCCATTGTTAATTATTATAATTAAGATCTGCTTCAGTTTAGCCTAGTCACTTCCTCCTTTTTTGTTAATTACAGGTGGGAAGCCAGGCTGTTTCTTCTGTTTCTTGGAAGGGAAATATTTTCAAGAGCAACTTTTACAGTTCAGTTTTGAAATGGCTGAATGGAAAATAAGCGAACACACGCAAACCTCCCCCACCTTCTCTCCCCCCCCCCAATATGGAGTGCAATAAAATATCAGGCAAAATGGAATTGTTTGAATTTCCTATTCTTTTATGGATTCCTTTCTCTGCTCTGAGTTACCTTTGAGATCTGATGGCTCAGCAGTTTGACAAAAAAAAAAAAGACAAGAGACACGTTGAGAATCTTTCTCCAGAGATGAAAGAATTATTGTGCCTGACCTCAGCAACACACATCTGCACATACAAATAAAAATATAGAAGCTGGAGGAAAAAACTAGATTGGGTGGGTGGAGGGGGTGCTGTTTTGATATTGAACCAATGAGCCAAAAAAAATCCCAACACTCTCCTTCAATAATTGCGCTGAACAATGGGATTTCAATTGTGAGCCACTTGGCTATGATGTTTAATTTTATTTCTGCCATCAATTGTGTTGAAACACTTCTGCCTCCCTTTCCTTTCTTTCTAATGTCTTTCTTTGATAAGAATAATGGTAATCATGATGCTTTCCTTCATGCCACTTGTAAGGAGAAAGCAAGTTGAAAAGAACATATTGTCTTTACATTTCCATAAACCTTGGTTAGATCACACTGCAGTTTGTGGACAAGCAAACGGACAAACTAGGGAGATTTGGTTATTCAAAATAAGTCTTCTGGGACAAAAGAATTGATAGAGTCAATATAGTCTGCTCAGTGAATATGAAGAACACACATACTAGAAAGTAAAAAGCAAAAGTTTCCCTATCAGTGATGTCTGACTCAAGAGCATGGTGCTCATCTCAATTTCTTGGCCAGGGTTGTCAGCATTGTTCAAAGACATTTTCCATGGTCATCTGGCCAGCATGGCTATAAGCAAAAGGCCTTTGGAATGCTGTAACCTTCCTAATGAAGTGGTGCCTATTTGTCTACTCTCATTTACATGCTTTCAAACAGTTAGTGGGCAGGACCTAGAGCAAAAATGGGAGCTCACCCTGTCATGCGGCGCTCAGGTTGAAACCTGGGTTGTCAGCTCTCCAGACGACAAGCTCAGAGTCTTGAACCACTGAACCACCACACTCCTCTCAGCATTTTAAACCCTATCATGACCCAGAATTTGCAAGAGTAGCCTTGGGCAAATCAGTCTCTTTCCATTCAAAACACAGATCACCATTTACATACACGTGGTACAGGTATATTTAGGGATGTTTTTATTTCAGTTAAAAGGCATTTTTCATTTTGATAGTTGTGACGAGACCGATTGCAAAGGGAATACAAATATCTGCTTTTCTGCATGTCTTTTCAGAGTTTACCACTTTTTTTCCAGCTACTGGGCACATCTGGAATGTTGAGAGTAGATAGGATCATTCTTTCAAAAGAGTTGTTTTACTGGGAGCATCCAGGAATAAAACACTTGGCTGCTAGAAGCCAATCTCCTGGGTTCCAGCCATCTACCATGTTATGTTCTAAGGAGACCTCTGAATAGACTTATGTAGTATTCTGATCTGTATTGGACAGGGGTGCTGCATCCTTTTTTAGACAGTTGATAGGTACATTAAAATGTGCCTTCAACTAGATCTGAAGTATCTGCTGTTTCAGATTCCAATCCTGTGTATCCCTGTCTCTGAGGTCAATGTAGGGCCTAAAGACATTGCTGAAAATGCAAGTTCTGCCAGAAGTGATGCTTTGCTTTGCAGCAAATTAGATTCTCATTTGTTTTGCTTCAAAGCAAAAGAATCTTAAAAAGTAAAATTTGATGGGCAGTGATTAAGATCTAGATCAGGAATGTCAAACTCATGGCCTGCAGGCCAGATGCATCACACACTGGCCATGCCCACCCCTGGTTCAGTGAAGGGGGGGAAGTTGTGATACATCACATGACGATGTGTCATAGAGAGTGACACACCTAATCTAGACCATAAGCCTAAGAAGAGATATCCTTCAATGAATGTCCCCCTCCTCCTCCTCCTGAGAAATGAGTCTGCAGAGTTAAAAAAAAGCAAGGAATATTATTTTTTCCTCTTGTGAATAGAAAAGAGTTGAACAATAATCAGAGGGAAGAAGTTAAGCATCACTCTTTCTTTGTCATGATTGGGAGATTTTGGTTTTTGTTGTTGTTAAACCAGAAGATTAGAGCTTTTCGTAACATCAAGTTTCTATCTTAATTAAATGTACTTGTTCTCAGTTAGCTGTAAGGATATAATCAAATCTGATTGTCTATGTAGTGTCAGTGTAACATCACTTTCACTAAATGATCGCTAGTTGGCTCAGATTACTGTTTGAAAGACAGACAAACTGTAAACAAAGTTAACAGCAAAGTATGTGCGTCTGTATCTGTATGTCGATGTGTGGTATTGTCAGTTATTATTTTAATTGTTATTTTTGAGGAAAGGAAAGAAAAAGTCTTGCCCTTTAAGGAATAGACAAAATTCTTTCCTTTGTAGATTCAAATTTCCCCACTGGGAGGTTTTAATGCAAAATGATTTGGTCAGCTGCCTTGAAAGTCAGAATCAGTTTATTAATAGGAAGGCAGATAAGAAGAAATCTCACAGCGTTCCTAGGATTAATCTAATCTTGTGAGTAGAGAAACCCTTTCTTATACCCTTCAGATCCTTTGATTTTGTAAGAGTGAACCCTTGAAGCCTTTGTGTATGTGTGATGAGTTCCTGTCTCTTGAGATTGGGATCTCTTCCTGGGATCTTGGCAGGAGTGATTGTTTTATAGTAGCTGTTTGTTCACTTTGTAGCTGCTTATTGCATTAGGTTGCAATATCCTGAGTTTCCTGTTACGCCTTTTGGTTTGCTTTTCACAAGTTTTTATAGCTTCTATTTGATTTCTATGGGAAAGGATCTTAGCTAGTTTGTAGGGTTTTTTCTCTGTATCTTATGCCTGTAATATTCTCCTTCCTTTGTTGTGAAAAGTAAGCTGGCTCCAGCTATTTTAATAGGCCTATTTGACAAAGGGTGAGGGCTGTTTTCCTAGAAGAGAGGGGAATTGCAATTTCCAACATTTTATTATTCATCTATGCTTATTTTTATAAGTAGTGAGATTTGTAACTTTTACTAATTTCAAGTTGCTCTTTTTTGAAAAGTACAATATAGGCATAAATCAAGAAATATATGCATTGTACATGCATGTCTATATCTTGCTAATAGAAATGGCCCAACTGTCTCTGATCAGTCTTCATTTTTTCCCAGTAGCTGTGCAAGCATGTGGAGGCAACCAAGAATAGCTTATAAAACAGCTACCTCAGCTAGAAAGAGCAGTAGCTTCTTCATTGATTTAAAGAGAGGTGCTTTTTTATATGCTCCCGTACTTTGCAAAGCACTCCTGAAGGATTTACATAGCCCTACAAGTCAGTTCTGTATGGAAAAGAAAGCAATGGAGAAATAAGTTGGAGAGAGAAGGGTACATCCAGCCTGCAAATCTTTGGTTTCATGAAAAAGCAGCAAATTCATAGTTATTAACATATTATTACTATCGTAATAATATATGAGGTTTATGAGGTTTTCCCCCTTTGGTGGCCAAAGAATTTAATTGATGCGACAAACTAGACTGCTTCAAGTGGTGTTTACAACCATTAATGAAACAGGGGAGGCAGAGGTGGTATTCAGCAGGTTCTGACCAGTTCCGGAGAACCTATAGTGGAAATTTTGAGTAGTTTGGAGAACCGGCAAATCCCACCTCTAACTGGCCCCTCCCTCATCTATTTTCTGCCTCTCAAGTCCCAGCTGATCGGCTGGGTCTTCTTTTGTTGCCCTGCACAGGAGAACGGAGCTGGAAAGCAGGTTAGTGGGGTGGGGAGGGAATGGGGATTTTACAGTAACCTTTCTTCCCCTGGAGTGGGGTGGAAATGGAAATTTCAAAATATGTTTCCCATCAAGCCACACCCACCAAGCCACATCCACAGTAGTAAAAAATTTGAATCCCACCACTGAGATGGGGCATAAAACACAGGCCCTCTGTTTAAATTAAGTGCTTGCACCCTTCAGCTATCTTTGAATTTCTGAGCTGAATCTCTTCCCCGTAGATAATTTCCTTTAGCCTGGGCCATGGGGCTTTCTTGACTGGTTACCCCAACTCAAAATATGGGGTTGAAAGTGGAATAAATAAGCACAGATTCCTCTAAATAACAATGTAGATAGTCCTCAACTTAGGACCACAATTGACCCAAAATTTCTGCTGTTAAGTGAGACATTTGTTAAATGAGTTTTACCCCATTATACAACTTTTCTTGCCACACTTGTTAATCACGGAATCACTGCAGTTGATAAGTTAGTTGTCAAATAAACCTGGCTTCCCCATTGACTTTGCTTTTGTGAGAAGGTCACAAAAGGTGAGCCCATGACCTTAGGACACAGCAACGGTCATAAATATTAACCAGTTGCCAGGCACCTGAATTCTGATCCCATTATCATGGGGATGCTGCAAAGGTTGTAACTATGACAACAAAACTATGACATAAGAAAGGACATTTGGGAAATATGGCAGATGAGGACATTTTTCAGTGCCGTTGTAATTTTGAATGGTCACTAAATGAACTGTTGTAAGTCAAGGATTACCTGCATAGTTGTTATTCTTTGCCATCATGCTTTCTCATAGTTCTGATTTTAGTGCAGGACAAGTGTCAAGTAAGAAGCACATACCTTAGGTTGCCAAAAGTGTAAATTCGCACAATCCCTTTGATTTCTATGGGCATGTATAATTGTGTTATATTTAAGCAAGCTCTCCATCTATTGCACCAACTATATTTACACGGAACAATCATAGAATGATGCATGTGGCTCTCTGATCTGCAAATTTACACCAAAGCATCCACTTGAAGGAAATTTCTCCTCCTTTGTTTTGATCTTCTCCACAGCTCTGGAATGGAAGCTTGCTTGCATGTTTGTTGTTATGTTAATTTTACCATTCAAAATAAGATCCAATCCTTCCTCTCCCCCTCCTCAAGTGCCCAAGCAGATGTGGATGAAAAAGGAGAGAAGAAAAGAAGGGAGGGGAGAGGAGAATTGCATTTGCTTTCTCTCCAGATCCATACACGGCCAAGGGATGTTATTACTACCACCAGCCGCAGGCTAATAAATAAAAAAGAGGTGTCAAGGTAAAATATACACTTCCCAGGGAAATGCTTTAGAGGGGTGAGAATAGTAAGGAAACTGACAGAGAAAATAATGACATGAAACAGGTGCATGTACCTGCTTCTACACACACACACACACACACACACACACACTGATGATGGAGAGGTGTTGGGGCTGGGGCAATTGAGCTGACTTCATGATATTTCTATCATTCTTCACCCAGAAGTTTCCCTTATAGCCCTTTTCAGGGAAGAAAGCAGGGTTCCTTCTCTCTCGTAGTCTTTTTTTTTTTTTTCCACATGCCGCCATTTGTCGAGCAAGGAAAATGAAAAGGTGGGGTTGCAGACTACAAAATTAGAATTACAAAACTGGTTGTGTGATCGTCACCCCTCTTCCTTGCTGAAGGCCCTCATTTGTACGTAAAACATGAAATGTGCATGAGGAATTTCTAAAAATAGAGACAAAAAAAATGGTTTGCCATTCTGAGATAAAAGTATCAATTGTTTCAAATACCCTCTTCAACATTTGGCAAAACACACAAAATACATATTTCAGACCCCAAAGTCCTTGGAATATTTCCAACAGAGGTAATAAGTGTTTTTGGTTGGAGGAAAGTCCTTCTCAACATGGTTCCCTCCAGATCTGTCCGGCTGCACCTCCTATAATTTCGCAGCCTTCATGGTTATCATACAAGTCCATACAGATGTCTATGGAGATTCTCAATCATCCAGGTCATGGTTGTTTGTCCCAAAGGTGCTTTTTCAAGAGGCAACTAGACTTTCTGGGTTTTCTTTGAAGATGTTTTGCTTCTCAACCAGGAAGCTTCTTGGATGTCCATATAGAGTTGGATGATATGTATGTAGCATAGGGCACTGAAGGCACTGTTGTATTCATTCAGCATCCTGTCTTTCTTGAAAAGCCAGATTTCAAAGCCACCTTCTGATTACTATGTAGTAAGTTACAGTATTAGTATTTTCATTTCATATGTGCTTATATCTAGGCATAGTACGAGACAGATTCACATAGAGAGAGATTATCACAGCAACAAACTAAAAAAAAAACATTGCTGTACTTCGTGATATTAAATTACTTTTGGCTAATCTTCCATTTTTATTTATTTACTTAGTAAATTTATATGACTGCCTACTTGCTCACAGTGTATCTAGGTGGCTGACAAGCAATAGAAACGTAATATAAAAAATAGTCTCAAAGGTGCTTTTTCAGGATGCAACTAGACTTTCTTGTTTTTTTAAAAGATGTTTTGCTTCTCCTCCAAGAAGCTTCTTCAGCTTTGACTGGATGGTGGGGAATGGAAGGATTTATATTCCTTGCAGACAAGCTGATCATTTGCATTCTTTTAGAAAGTCATTGAGGCCACTTGGAGGCTTAACTGTGTCCTCAGGGTTACCTGAGTAATGCAAATGGGTGTAGAGCTTTCTTGGCTGCAGGATGTTTTCTGCCCTGTGCCCTTTTACTGTTGAAGACAGACGCAGGCTGTTGGGGATTAGTCTGTGTTGTCTGCACCTCAAACTGAACCTCAAAAGGTTCCTGTAGTCTGCAATTTTTCTGGAAAACTGTTCATACTCCCATACCATTTAAAGGGTGTTCATCCCAAAGTGCATAGCTAAAAGATTATGGAGCCTCTCAGTCATCCAGGTCATGGTTGTCCAAAGGTGCTTTTTCAGAATCTCCATAGAATATAAAAAATAAACATTTTTTCCCATTATAAAGAAGTTTGTTAGATCCGAAATGATTGTATTGCAGCTTTAAAAATCTCTGGAGAAAAGCAGATTATCTTATAGAATTATAGAATTCTTTATTGACCAAGTGTGATTGGACACAAGGAATTTGTTTTTGGTGCATAAGCTCTCAATGTACATAAAAATACATTCGTGAAGAATCATAAGATACAACACTTAGTGATAATCATAGGATACTAAATAAGCAATCCAAATCATACTAGGAAACTAAATAAAGCAATATAATTGTAAAGATACAAGCAACAAGGTTATAGTCATAAGTAGAAGGAGATAATAGGAAATATAAGAAGATTAATAGTTAATATAGTCTTAGCAAATAGTTTGACAGTGTTGTGGGAATTAGTTGTTTAGCATAGTGATGGTACGTGGGGAAAAACTGCCCTTTTGTCTAGTTTTTCTGATGTGCAATGCTCTATAATGTCGTTTTGCTATCTGGATCAAAAGTCAGACTGTCAGATGTAGTATGAGACATATTGATCAAGCTTGTTAATCTCTGGCAGAGCAGGATAGCAGTGGTGCAATTGTCCTGGTTCCTTGACCCTTCTGCAGCCCTTGAGATCATTGATCATGGTACCTCTGGACCAACTGCAATGTTTAGCAGTAGGAGGCATGAAGGTCTTCTTCCTTTTCTGAGGGCTATTCCAAGTAGTATAGATGGGGGTCAGATCTGGATTCTTATTTACTTGGTATTGTTTGGTATGGTTTGAATGCAAGAATCTTTCACGTTACTGGTTATTTGAAATCCTTTTTTCAAATTTGAGATACCTAAGACAGAACTTTCTGCTAGCAAAGGGATTGCTCTGCTATTGTACCTCATGACCTTTGATATATTTCTTGTGCAAAATCCTCAGTATGGGATTTTAATGAGAGGAGTTGTAATGGAATTGTCTCGGAAAGAGACAGGAAATTTTGGAAATAGCAATAGCATTTGCACTTATATACTGCTTCACATACTTTACAGCCCTCTCTATCTTATGTACCATAAGTACCTTATGATTCTTGATGAATGTATCTTTTCTTTTATGTATACAGAGAGTATTCGCACCAAGACAAATTCCTTGTGTGTCTAATTCCTTGTCTGGCCAATAAAGTTATTCTATTCTATTCTATTCTATTCTATTCTATTCTATTCTATTCTA
>BLBF01000021.1:16223320-16247269 GCA_015471245.1 Laticauda colubrina | reverse complement strand
TATTCTATTCTATTCTATTCTATTCTATTCTATTCTATTCTATTCTATTCTATTCTATTCTATTCTATCCTATTCGGTTTACAGAGTCAATGAGAGCCAGATGGACATTCCAATGTTATATATACATATTGTAAGTAGTTAGTCCATCCCTTAAGGAGTCTATGAAAAAGAATGTCAAAGGAGTCATAGAGACACCACCTTAATATCATTATCTTCTTTTAATGACATCATAATCCTTTCAGGGTGGAGTCTGGTCAACTGAATGGAGCTGAGTGTTTACTGACCGGTTGCCCTTTCTGTCACCAATACAGAGGTTTTTTTTTCAGCAGATATATTCTCATTGTGCCCAGAGAGAGGAATATCTGCCTCTACCTACGATTGAACTCACAGCCTCCTGATTGTGAAGCGAGAGCTCCACCACTAGGCCACCACATCACTCTATGTACCACCTTAATATATTCACTAATAAATAAGGATTGGCTATGACTTCTCTGATTTCCAAGATTCTGCAACCCAACTATTTTTTCTTTGCAACTTGCTTCAGGAGACTATGGGAATCCAGCTTCACTGCAGTTATAGCTGAATTGCCAAGTTCCTATTCTAGCTTCAATGTTGGATTCTTAAAACAGGGGACAATTGGAGGAATTAAACCTATTAAATGGACACCAAAGCTACTTGGGTCACACATTCTGTTTCCTACAAAAGGATTTGTGTCATTTTGGCTTAATGTAATCTATGAATCAAGCCTAACATATTATCTGGAGCTGGCCAGTTGTAATTTGTGGTAAACCATCTGTAGATTAGAATAAACTATAAAATTTTCAATAATGGATTTGAAAATTCTATTTGCCAAATTGCAGGCAAATACACTGCTCAAAAAAAAAATAAAGGGAACATTTAAACAGCACAGTATAACTCCAAGACAATCACACTTCTGTGAAATGAAACTGTCCACTGAGGTAGCAACACTGATTAACAATCAATTGCACATGCTGTTGTGCAAATGGAATAGACAACAGGTGGAAAGCAGAGGCAGTTAGCAAGACATCCCCAATAAAGGAGTGGTTCTGCAGGTGGTGACCACAGACCACTTCTCAGTTCCTAGGCTTTCTGGCTGATGGTTTGGTCACTTTTGAATGCTGGTGGTGCTTTCACTCTAGTGGTGGCATGAGACGGAGTCTACAACCCACACAAGTGGCTCAGGTAGTGCAGCTCATCCAGGATGGCACATCTATGCAAGCTGTGGCAAGACATGTCTCTCAGCGTAGTGTCCAGAGCATGGAGGTGCTACCAGGAGACAGGCCAGTACATCAGGAGACATGGAGGAGGCCGTAGGAGGGCAACAACCCAGGATCAGGACTGCTACCTCTGCCTTTGTGCAAGGAGGGACAGGAGGAGCACTGCCAGAGCCCTGCAAAATGACCTCCAGCGGGCCACAAATGTGCATGTGGCTGCTCAAACGGTCAGAAACAGACTCCATGAGGGTGGTATGAGGCCCGACGTCCACAGGTGGGGGTTGTGTTTACAGCCCAGCACCGGGCAGGACGTTTGGCATTTGCCAGAGAACACCAAGATTGGCAAATTCGCCACTGGTGCTCTGTGCTTTTCACAGATGAAAGCAGGTTCACACTGAGCACATGTGACAGACATGAGGGCATCTGGAGATGCCATGGAGAACGTTCTGCTGCCTGCAATGTTCTCCAGCATGACCGGTTTGACAGTGGGTCAGTAATGGTGTGGGGTGACATTTCTTTAGGGGGCCACACAGCCCTCCATGTGCTCGCCAGAGGTAGCCTAACTGCCATTAGGTACCAAGATGAGATCCTCAGACCCCTTGTGAGACCATAGGCTGGTGCAGTTGGCCCTCTTAATGCAAGACAATGCTAGACCTCATGTGGCTGGAGTGTGTCAGCAGTTCCTGCAAGACGAAGGCATTGATGCTATGGACTGGCCTGCCCATTCCCCAGACCTGAATCCAATTGAGCACATCTGGGACATCATGTCTCGCTCCATCCACCAACGCCACGTTGCACCACAGACTGTCCAGGAGTTGGGGGATGCTTTAGTCCAGGTGTGGGAGGAGATCCCTCAGGAAACCATCCATCAACTCATCAGGAGCATGCCCAGGCGTTGTAGGGAGGTCATACAGGCACATGGAGGCCACACACACTACTGAGCCTCATTTTGACTTGTTTTAAGGACATTACATCAAAGTTGAATCAGCCTGTCGTGTTTTTTTTCCACTTTAATTTTGAGTGTAACTCCAAATCGAGACCTCCATGGGTTGCTAAATTTGATTTCCATTGATAATTTTTGTGTGATTTTGTTGTCAGCACATTCAACTATGTAATGAACAAAGTATTTAATAAGAATATTTCATTCATTCAGATCTAGGATGTCTTATTTTTGTGTTCCCTTTATTTTTTTGAGCAGTGTAACAAGAACCACAGGATGAAATGAAGACCCTATATATTGTTTTAGGAACAGATCTTAGCTAAATGTTCTGTATGAATTGGGTTTATTATACATGTTACTGAGCTGTTCCCTTCAACAACACCCTTCCAACAAACTCTTGAGTGCTTTGCTGGCTAAACCCAGGGTGGGATTCTACCAGTTCACACCTATTCACTAGAACTGGTTGTTAACATTCTAAGCAGTTCAGAGAACCGGTTGTTAGAATAAATTACTGGCCTAATCCTGTAAGGAAGGCAGGAAGGAAACATTCTGGTGTTGCTTACAGAAACTGCCTCTCCATTAACCCTTATTACATTCTTGGCAGGACTAGACTTCCTGTCTCAGGAACATCTCTGGAGTTTTTTTCCCCTCCTTTGCTGGTACTTTGCTTGTGTGGAGTGACCATTCAAAGTTACAATGGCACTGAAAAAAGTGACTTTTGACCATTTTTCACACTTACGACTGTTGCAGCATCCCCACAGTCATGTGTGGCCAGGTGAGGAGATGCATGCCTCTATGTGAGTGATATTGAGTTGGCCACACCCAGCCAATAATATGACCACCAAGCCACGCCCACTACCTAAGCCACGCTCACAGAACCAGTTGTTAAAAATTTGAATCCCACCCCTGGCTAAACCCCACCATTAAGGCTCCTAAGTCAAAGAGTGCTGGTGTTCTCCACTGAACACTTCTGAATGGCATGTTTTATGGCCTCTCCAAACATTATTCAAGTTGAAGGAGAATCATAGCTTGTGGAGGCAGCTAGCCATCACTGGGCATATATCATCCCGAATTGGGATTGTTCTCTCTGCAGTGTGATAAAATGCTTCATTAATGGGAGATGCAACAGCTCAGATGCTGCCTGATTTAACAGCTTCCCTGATACCTGACATGCCCATACATCCATTTTTTCCCAAAACCTCCTTCCTCCATATCCTTATAGGAGCTCCCTTCTGCCTCTCATTCCCAAGAGGCTATTAAACTGAATTCATATAGCATAGTGATTTGCTAGTCGGGAAGAGTTACACAGCAAGCTTGTAGTACTAGGGGCTCATTCCTAAGGAAAAAAGTTTAGAATCATACTGTACAGTCTGAGGAAAATGGCTTTAGTACAGTCTGAGGCAGCAGAAATGGGTACTCCTGGGTAGTAGCAGGTAGCAAATGGAGAGGATATAACTATTTCCTTCTAGGTTTCTGGGGAAAACCTCATTAGTTAGGGGAATGTTATCTAACAGTATTGCTAAAAGGTTTCTGGAGATGCACTATTTAGGGGGGGAAATGTAGGATATTAAATGCTGCTTAGTGACTAGAACAGCCTGCTGTGCATTTGCTATTCCTATAGCTGCCAATAATCCTTGTTTAAACAATACATTTGTAAATCCATCGTGAAAATACTATGAAATATCCACTGCTATTAAATCCAAAGGAGACTTTTTATCCTACCTCAGATCCTTCAATTTGTTGCCCATTAGACATGTTGGACTACAATTCTTAGGCAGGAATTCAAGTATGAGCCAATCTGGGGGATACATAATAGGAAAGGAGGTTATAATCATTCTCAACTTACAACTAGAATTGAGACCCACATTTCTGTTGCTAAACAAGACAGTTGTTACCTGAGTTTTGCCCCATTTTGTGACCTTTCTTGCCACAGTGAATAAGTGAATCACTGCAGTTGTTGAGTTGCAAAGATAGTTGCTAAGTGAATCTGGCTTCCCCGTTGACTTTGCTTGTCAGAAGTTCACAAAAGGTCATCACATGGCCCGCTCTGGACATGGTAACTGTCACAAATATGAGCCAGTTTGCCAAACATCCAGATTTTGAAGGTGGAAATAATGGTCATAAGTTACCTTTTTCAGTGCCATTGTGATTTCAAATGGTCAATAAAAAATTGGTTGTAAATTGAGGACTACCTTGTATGTAGATTGACATGAATGTCATGCTAAGGAACTTCCAAATTAGTACCCTGGAGTCATTATCAATCTTTCCTTATATTAACTTATATTGGAATGCCAACAGGGAACCAAGAGCTTGAGGATACTCAACAGCAACATTTGCAATCACACTGGTAGTTTTTCCCAGCCTCAGGAAGACTATGGAAATCGCTGCTGAGACCGAGCTGTTCTCTGACTTTTTCATTTCTGGGTAATATGGCTGAGTACAGAATCAAAATAAAGGTGCAGTTCTCATTTCTGTATGCTGCATGACTCCAAATCCACACATTTCTTAGCCATGTGACCTGAATTTGATGACAGGGTGAGACATATGTGTGAGTCCCAAAGAGATGACCTTGCTGTCAATGAAATGAACACCTGCATTGTTATTCTGATGTGTTCCTCAAGTTGTGAGGTGATTAGAGTTTCTAGGGATATCAAAACCACATTCCACCGATTTGTAGAATAATTTAGCATGTAAGCTGTTTTCACAAGCAGTTGTGGGAAAGTAAAAATGAATTAATGAGTTTAGCTTAAATTCCAGAGAAACGTCCATGGTTTCTATTTGCACAATGCGAATTTACACAGAATTACCATAAATTGAAGTGTCTTATCATAGATCAGTGGTTCCCAACCTTTTTTTCGCCCTGCACCTCTAAAGAAATTTCACTCGAACCTCGCACCCCCTGAAATATATGGTAGGATTGAATTATTTCATTATTAAATTTTTGGTAGGATTGAATATTTTCAGCTATGTACGTGTCGGCCACTAAATAACGATACTTAACTCTAAAATGAAAACAAAGTTAGTCCAAAGAAAATAAAAATGCCAACATATAGCCAATATCCTATTATTTACCTGGACTTTTCTCGCACCCCCAGAATATTGTCTCGCACCCCTACGGGGTGTGAGCACCCCAAGTTGGGAATCCCTGACATAGATGGTGACCAGATAAAGGGTATGTTTCTTGTTCAACTGGCTACCTGGTGCTAAACCTTGATTGACAACTTCAAGGCCCTTCCATTTTCTTCAGTTTTATCAGAGAAGCAACTTAGAACTAAGAAACTTTCTAACAGTGAGAACAATTAGTGTAAAGCAGAAGTGATATTTAACAGGTTCTGACCAGTTCTGGAGAATCAGTAGCAGAATTGGTTTGAGCAATTCAGAGAACTGGCAAATCCCACCTCTGACTGGAGATTTTACAATATCCTTCCCCTGCCACACCCACCAAGCCACACCCACAGAATCGGTAGTAAAAAAAATTGAATCCCACCCCTGGTGTAAAGGCTCTCAATTAATCAGTGGAACAAGGTGTCTCCAGAAGTTCTGAATGCTCCAACACTGGAAGTTTTTAAGAAGAGAGTGGATAACCATTTGTCTGAAATGGTGTATGGTTTCCTGCCTAAGCAGAGGGTTGGACTAGAAGACCTCCAAAATCACTTCCAACTCTGTTATTCTGTTTTGTTCTATTATTCTTCCATGACCTTTTGGCTGTGAATTGACCTGATGTAAACACGAGCCTAGGAAAATAGAAAAGATGCTTTCAAGCATCCTCTTTGGAATATGGTTTTGCACACTGCATGCTAAGTAACACTGTTGCTATTGGACATAATGCAGATAGGTCTTCCTTCATTGAGTTCCCAGTTTATGGAACATCCTTAATGCTGCATCCTTGCAAGCTCCTGACCGTTATCATTTTGCCAAACTCAACGATTTCATTTTCCTTACAGGACCTTTCATTTGAATGAGTTTTCTCTGTTGGTTTGCTGCATAGCTCTGATTCATGCCATTCTCTGTTCTTATTTTAATTTTGATTCTGGAACAATATATTGTTTTTAACTTTGTGTTTTACTATCTTGGGGAAATTGCCTATGGTCTGGACATAAGTAGTTTACAAATATATTAATCAGATATTATGGTAAATGCTAAACAGTACCTCCGCCTTCAGAAGTACCAGAAAACAGAGTCAAATCACAGGGGGAAGGTAATGGCTTCGATAAAATGCTTAGGAGCATTTACAGCATCATTTATGAACAAGACTGTGCTGGCTGAAGGTTTTGTAATCCAACAAACAGCAAAGCTAGGGTAGAAAACAGTTATGCTAGGAACAAGCATGTTTATGGATTGAACTAGTTTTCGGGATGTGATCTCAGGAGCTCCAGGCTGTTCAGTGGCATTTGTGAGTGATCCTGAAGAGATAAAGATTCTGTTTCAAGAGGTTCTCATCTCCAGGCAGAATAAATCTAGGGCAGATCTTGAACCCAGGCTCACAGCATAAGTAAGAATCAAGCCCCTTGTTCAGACAACCATTGATTCAATGGCAAATACATTCATGTCCCTTGACAGACCATTCAATGTATAAAGGACAGCCAGAAACGGCTGTCAGGAGCCACAATGAGATTTAGGGCATTCTGACTTGAATGAATCAAAACACACAACGTGATGGAGTTTGCTGTAACTCTATAAACAATGTCCTGGCAATTCAGAGTTTCCATTTATATATTTCAGAGAGGGTGCCATCAGCTTCTGTTTCATGATTATTTATTTCTTTCTCCCTCTGTGTAACAAATCACCTATTGTCTCTACTGTTATTTAGTTCGGCTTGCTCCAGAATGGGATCCCTTGTGCTGTAAATCTTAGTGGCTTATTTTCTGTCTCGCGATAATAAAAAATTCATATGAACTAATACAAACAAACAATAAAGCAGTGGGCAATAATTAAACAGTGAATTAACAGGATTTATTTCCGGTGATGACGTGAGCTGAGAGATGGGATGAGTGGAGAGAAAAATCTGTCTTCTTGTACCCAAACGCCTAGTAGTTGAAGGCTGGAGGAAGTACACAACCTGTTCTACCTACAGAAGCCCTTTTTAGTGAGTATATAGGAACTCCCTGGCAGAATTGTTCCTTACAGCCTCACTGTGTGGCTGATTTCTGTACACAGCAATGTGTTTTGTTTTGTTTTTAGTTGGTGAGACCTTTCAGACACTACAAAGAAGCAGCCAGATGCATTTCTCTTATTGTCACAGGGAAGTAGAAATAGAAAACAAACTCTTTTTTTAATAGTACTTTTCTACTGCTTTTAACCTTTGTATGCAGACCCATTCTTCCCCATTTCAGAATTAAGCTTCTTTAAAAATCATAATATAATCCCATAAAAAAACATTTAGGACTACATATACATATTTGGGAATAGTAGTGGTGTGGTTGCCTAGAGGTGGAGTTCTCGCCTCACAATCAGGAGGCTATGAGTTCAATCCTAGATAGAGGTAGACATTTCTCTCTCTGGGCACACTGAGAATATATCTGCTGAACAAAACTCCACATAGGCAACAGGAAGGGCATCCGGCCATTAAAAAACTCCATTCAGCTGTCCAGACTCTATTCCACAAGATTATGGGGTTGTTAAAAGATGATGCATATTTGGAAATATATAAATCAGTTTGGTACAATACCACATGCTGACTATAAATTATATACATCTACGTATATGTATATTAAGCCCCTGTCACACTGCACCAACGGATGGAAAGAGGATGTAAAACGGAGAAAAACACTTACCATCCGTTGGTTAATGCGATGCTTCCGTTCTGTACTCACTGCCTCCGTTTTGCTTCCGTCCAGCATCCGTCTATTGACGTTTCATCCGCTCAGAAGGTTTTGAGCTGCTCAAAACTTTTGCGCGGAAAATGTATCCAATATGTCCGTTCTGCATCTGCTACGCATCCGCTAGGCATCCGTGATGCATCCGTTACGCATCCACTATATCTGCTAGGCATCCGCTGCGCATCCGCGCAACTCGATCCGCTCCAGTGGTAAACGGATGCAGGGAGGAAGCGGAACGGACGCGGAACGGATGCAGAACGGATGCAGAACGGATGGAGAAAGGATGAAAGCGGATGCAGCTCGCAAAGAAAGCATTTAAAACGGAAAAAACGTTCGCAGAGGGGACCTATCTCGGATATTAAGGATGTCTAGAGGATGCCTAGAGGATGCAAAGGGACACATAGTGGAAAACCTATACTGCCCATAAAAAGGGGGAGCAACTCATCTGGATCTCATTTTCAGCCCAGCAGCCCAGCTGTGCAGACCTCTGCAGCCTTCATCTGACTCTTCCACAGCATCCAGTCATCTCCACCATGGATCGTAACAAACTTCTTTTGGCAGCCACCATCGTTCTGCAACAGTGCGAAGCCCTCTACAGGCTCTGTGAACTCTACTACGGGAAGAAAAAGAGGCGGCCAAGAAGCGTCTGGGTCTGAAGATGGATCGGGAGAAGAGCAGAGTACGGACTGTACAACAAGCTGATGATGGAGCTCAGGAATGAAGACACTCGTGCATTCCAAAACTTCATGAGGATGCCTCCAGCCATGTTTGACGAAGTTGTACAGCGGCTGAGATCCAGGTTGACCAAGGCAAAGACCAACTTCCGGCCCAGCCTGGAACGTGGGCTCAAGGTGGAACTCACTCTGCGCCACCTGGCCTCAGGGACCACCTACAGGAGCATGCAGTACGGCTGGAGGGTGCCACATAACACCATCAACATTGTGGTCAGAGAAGTGGTGCAGGCCATCATTGAAAAATACATGGAGGAGCTCCTCCAGTGCCCCTCCACTGAAGAAGGATGGAAGAAAGTTGCAGAGCAGTGGTATCAGAGGTGGAACTTCCCCCACACCGTTGGAGCCATAGATGGCAAGCACGTGGCCTGCAAAGCGCCAGCCAAGTCGGGGTCCACTTATTTCAACTACAAGGGCTTCTTCAGCATCATCCTCTTCGCCATGGTTGATGCTGACTACAAGTTCATGTACATCTATGCTTCAGGCTACAGCTCATCTTCAGATGCCCAGGTATACAATGCCAGTCAACTCAAGGAGGGGCTGGAACGCAACCTCATCGTGGGCTTCCCAGATCCAGAACCCCTGCCCAACGACACGCAAGATGTGCCCTACTTCATCGTGGGGGATGACAACTTCTCCCTCACAACCTACCTCATGAAGCCCTATACCTCCAGACTCCTCACTCGTGAAGAGAGGATCTTCAACTACAGGCTGTCCAGGGAAAGGCAAGTGGTGGTGGAGAACGCCTTTGGCATCCTGGCCAACAGGTTCCAGGTACTTCTCACCACCATGCAGCATCACCCACAGACCATGAGGAGGATCGTGGAAGCTTCTGCATCCTGCACAATCTCATGCGCACCCGCTACCCAGTCTTGCAGAACAGGCTCGTGGACCTCCAACAAAGCAATGGGAACATGGAGCCTGGGGAATGGAGGCAAGGGCAAAACCTGATAGACACTCAGGTTGTGCAAGGCCCCAACAGAGCCTCACATGAAGGGAAGAAGCAGCGCAACCTCCTGAAACACTGGTGCAACTCCCCAGCTGGAGCGGTGGAGTGGCAAGACAGGATGATAGATGCTTAATGGATGCTTCCTTCAGCCTGTCTCATCACACTGATGAGATTGGGCCATGTATGTTGGGTGGTCCTACAATGAACAGGGTGTTTAATAAAGAGTTGTGTTTATGTTGGCATGTGTGGATGATTATTACATTATTATTGATAATAAAGGGCCATATGTGTGGCACCTGGGAGGGTGGACCATACAGTCCCACTATGTTTGCATTGGAGGTTTATCTATCCCACAGCTATTACCCATCCCAAAGGTATCCCTGCTCATTCCAAAGATATCCCTGCCCTTCCCACTGCTATCGCAACCCATCCCACAGATATCCTAACCCATCCCAAAGGTATCCCTGCCCATCCCACAGCTATTACCCATCCCAAAGGTATCCCTGCCCATCCCACTGCTATCTTAACCCATCCCACAGATATCCTAACCCATCCCAAAGGTATCCCTGCCCATCTGACAGGTATCCCTGCCCATCCCACAGCTATTACCCATTCCAAAGGTATCCCTGCCCACCCCACTGCTATCTTAACCCATCCCACAAGCATGCAAAGGCTTAAACCATTTCTAAAAGTTTCCACCAAGACTTTATTAACTGAAAGAACTGAACCAAGTGTGTGAAGCAAAGATAAACTGTGTTAATAACAAACTGTAAAGGCAAAATGACCCAAGTAAAGTGTCCCAAGCAAAGATAAAGTCAACAGGTAGCAACCCAGACTCTGGCACTCTTCTCAAAGATAGACTTTATTAACAACAAGCTGTAAAAGAAAAATGACCCAAGTCAAGTGTCCAAATAAAGTCCACAGGTAGCCAGCCAGCCAGTCTCTGGCACTCCTCTTGGTCACTCGGAGGTGTGCCCAGTCTCAGGGGTGAAGGGTCCAGGTGCTGTGGAGGTGGCTGGTGCTGGAGTGCTTGTCTGAAGCGTCATTGGGGTGCCTGGCCCCAAGAGGACAACAGGTGACGGTGTGTTGAGAAAGCTCTCGGACAGCTGGCTCAGACCTGTGATGTTGAGAGCTCCTTCCTCCATGCCATGGGGTGTCAGCCCCAGTCCCGACGACAGATGTACTGAGGCCGGGCTTGGCTGTGGGGTGGAGGAAGGAGCAGTGTAGTGGGGCTGTCTGGTCTGCAGCTGGGTGAGGACTGGCGTGGGTGGCATCAGTGTCGTGCGTGGCATCAGTGTCGTGGGTGGCATCATTGGCATCAGTGTCGTGGGTGGCATCGGTGGCGTCGGTGGCATCAGTGGAACCGGTGGCAACGGTGTTGCCCGATGATTCTGTGCCTGGACTGGGAAGGGCTGCTGCCTGTGCTGCTGGACCTCCTGGTAGCCGTAGCCCTGGTAGGTGAGGGCCTGTGGAAAGCCTTGGAATGGGAGGGACATCACCTGGGGTGGAGGAGCAGACCTGGACTGGGTGGGAGCAGGTGCCTCTGGGTCTGGAGCTCGGTGATCCGATCCTTCACCACCTGGTACTGGGGTTCCGCCATGTCCGTGAGGGTCTGGTTGACATAGGTGAGGAAGGGCTTGCGGTTGGAGGATGAGGAGTCAGTGTGGACCAGCTGAGAGAGGAGATCTATGCTGGTCCGGATGGTGTCCCTGATCTCCAGCAGGACAGTGTGGCTCTGCCCCTCCGTTCTGCCTCTGTGCCTTTCTGTGGAGGTGGAGCTGGGGGTGGATGCAGGTAGGGCTGTGGTGGACGTGCCGTCTCCTTTCTCCCACCGCACCAGGGAGTCCTCCACGTGCTCCACCACGGTTAGTACAGCTGTGGGGGGTTCTCCGCCGTGGCACGCTCCACAGAAACCTTCCTGGAGACAGGGACTGACTCTCAGCTGGAAGAGGACTGGCTCTCAGCAGGCTGCCGGAGAGAGAGGGTAGTGAGAGGGGCTGCTGGTGCTCCTCGGTGGCGGATCTCACCCTCCAGGAAGCTGCACCTGGCCATGACGTAGGTCTCTCTGTCTGTCAACTTAACCGTGGCCTGGCCAGATTTCTTGAGGTGCAGCTTCCTGTACCAGGTGTGCATGTGCTTCCACCAGCCGAGGAGCACCTCCGAAGTGTAGCCCAGACTCTCCGCCTTCTCTCTCCAAGCAGTCTGCTTCCGCTTGGTGTCCCTGTAGAGACGGTGTCCCTTCCACCACAGATAGTCATTCTCTCTCAGCCACTCCAGCACCTCATCCTCGTGTTCCTCCTCAATGGAGTATTGCCTCCTCTCCCGTCCCCGCATATGCCTCTTCCTCCCTTTGGCAGGACCAGATGGGCCCTCATCAGAGGGGGTCCCAGGTAATAAGGGCTGCTCCTCCACACCAGCAGCAGCAGCAGCACCAGCAGGATCATCATCATCATCACCAGCAGGATCATAATCATCATCATCACCAACAGGATCATAATCATCATCATCATCAGCAGCAGCAGCAGCAGCAGCACCAGCAGGATCATCATCATCATCAGCAGCAGCAGCAGCACCAGGACCAGCAGGACCAGGATCAGCAGCAGCAGAGTAAGCACCAGCAGCGCCAGCAAGACCAGGAGCACGAGCAGGACGAGCAAGTCCAGGAGTACGAGCAGGACAAGCAGGACCAGCAGAATGAGGAGCAGCTTCAGCAGGGTACGCACCAGCAGAAGCACCACCGCCAGGAGCAGCTTCAGCAGAGTAAGCACGAGCAGAAGCACCACCGCCAGGAGCAGCCTCAGCAGAGTAAGCACGAGCAGAAACACCACTGCCAGAAGCAGCATCATCAGCTCCTCCAGAAGCAGAAGCAGCAGAAGCCCCAGCACAAGCCCCAGCAGAAGCAGAGTCAGGGACAGGGGGCGGGAGGGTGGCCCTGTCCCTCTTGCCAGGGATGGCGGCAGGTTGCTGAGGCTTTCTCTTCTTCCCCATGGTTGTGGGCTTGCTGGCTGGCAGGGAGGCTGGCAGGCACCAAGGCTGGCAGGAAGGCTGGCAGGCAGCCAGGCACCAAGGCTGGCAGGAAGGCTGGCAGAAAGGCTGGCAGGAAGGCTGGCAGGAAGGCACCAAGGCTGGCAGGCAGACTGGCTGGCAGAGAGGCTGGAAGGCAGGCTGGTAGCAAGGCTGGCAGGCAGGCAGACAGCAAGGCTGGCAGGGGGGCTGGCCAGGAGGCTGGGAGGCAGGCTGGTAGCAAGGCTGGCAGGCAGGCAGACAGCAAGACTGGCAGCAAGGCTTGCAGGCAGGCATGCAGGCAGGGCAGGCAAGGCAGTCAATGCGTCCGACAGCAGATCTTTCCTCCGAATGGTGACCTGCTTCCGAGCTGCTTCCCTTTATATCCGCAGGGCTTACGCAATGCATCCCCCCTGCATGTGCAATTAACGCTCGGCATCCATTAGGCTTCCGCTGTGCATCCGCTGTGCATCCGCTCCATCCGTTCTGCATCCGCTCTGCATCCACTTCATCCGTTCCGCGTCCGCTTTTCTGAGGTCCCCCGGAAGCCTTGCGGATGTGCCATCCACTCCCATCCGCTTCCATCCGCTGGGCTTCTGTTCCGCATCCGCTTTCCATCCGCTCTGCATCCTCCCCGCGTCCGTTCCTTTCCGTGTTATCCACTCTGATTATGCAAATTTTTGCCCCTTTTGAGAGCGGATAACAACAGATGGAACATTTTTCTCATCCGCTGTGTCCTTTTTACTAACGTTTTGCATCCATTGGGCATTGTGACAGGGCCTTAATATGTACACATATACAGTATAATACATTTTATTCCTTCTATGGGCTAACTGGGTAACTTTGGAGTCAACCCACCACACAGGGTGGCTGCTGTGGGGAAAATAGAAGAGAAGAGAGTAAAGTATTTATGCCAGGGATGCATGTTGTATTGGGTTGTCTGAAAACAAAGGCAAAATAAAAAAAAATCAAGGAAATAAAAAACTCAACTCACTAACTATCTGATGAAAAAGTATATTTTGCTCAGCTGGTTAACCCAGCAGATTTAAACACCACATTTTAACTTCTATTAAAAAAAAATCTTTAGATGACAATCTTGAAGCCTTCCAGGAGAATTACAGGTAGTCCTCGAGTTTCGACCATAATTGAGCCTAACATTTATGTTGTTAAGTGAAATATTAGTTAAGTGAGTTTGCCCCATTTTACGCCTTTTCTTGCCACTGTTGCTAAATGAATCATTGCATTTGTTAAATTAGTAATATGGTTGTTAAGTGAATCTAGATTCCCCATTGACTTTGGTTGTCGCAAAAGGGGAATTACATGATAGCAGGACACTGCGACCATCATAAATATGAGTCAGTTGCCAAGTGTCTGAATTTGGATCATGTGGCCATGGGGGTGCTGCAATGGTCATAAGTGTGAAAAACAGTCATAATTCACTTTTTTCAATGCCACTGTAAATTTGAACAGTCACTAAATGAACTGCTATAAGTTGAGGAATATCTGTACTCTTCATTTAAGAATCCACCTGCTACCCCCTTATCCATGCTCTCACACTGGCGTTGTTTCCCAATTCTGGTTTGTCATATTGGCATACTGACATTGGAAGGAGGATGTTGTACCCAGGTAGGCATCTCCAAACTTTGAAACTCAGTGATCAACCTTTGAGAAACATGTACACCCCAGCTTCCTTTCAACATCCATATGTCAGGGTTCCAAGTAATACGCCCATAGCAAAACTCCGAGGCAGGTAGATTCCTCAAAAATAGTTTTAATGGACATATCATATTGACGCAGGCTGGTGAAAATCAACTCTGAATGTTCCAGCGGTTTTGACCTAATTAAAAGTAAAAGCTTTCCCCCTTTCCCAAACAATCAGTCACATGGTCCAATCAAGGTGTCATCTGGTTTCCTCGTAACTTCACTCCTCCTCTCTCCGGCCACCTGTGGAAATGTCCTTGGTTCCTAGGAGAAAGTATTTTGTTTTGGCTACAAAACCCCAACTATCTCAATTTCTCGCTCCCAGTGGTGGCATTCAATTTTTTTTTTACTACCTGTTCTGTGGGGGTGACTTGGTGGGCGTGGTGTGGCTTTGTGGGGGTGGCCTGGATTTATGGGCATGGCATGGTGAGTGTGGCAGGGGAAAGTTACTGCAAAATCCCCATTCCCTCCCCACCCCACTAACCTGCTTCCCAGCTCCGTTCTCCTGTACAGGCAACAAAAGAAGACCCAGCCGATCAGCTGGGACTCGGGAGGCAGGGAATAGATGGGGGCACAGCCAACTAGAGGTGATTTTTACCAGTTCTCTGAAGTACTCAAAATTTCCACTACCGGTTCTCCAGAACCTGTCAAAACTGGCTGAATACTGCCTCTGACCCCTCCCTATTCCTCAGCTCCAGTGTGTCTCAATCAGGCGTTGGCTAGGTCAGCTTCAGTGTTGATGCCATGTTTCAACGAAGGCCAGTCTGTGGGGTGTAGCCCAGTTATCTTACTCCAAGCCATGAACCCAATGCCTGAAAGTCCTCTCAACCTTCCTGATCCCATCTCAAAGAAGGGAAAATCAAGAGCCTGTAATTCTTCCTCCTCTTGCCCTGGTTATATTCAGTCTATTAACTGCTCTGACTCTAGCAGTAAGAACAAGAATGTCTCTGATGATTCAGATTAATGGGAGGCTGGATTTCCTGTCTCCTCTAGAAGATGGAGAGGTGGCATTCCTTTTGCACATCTGCCCCAGGTTGTTGTTGTTTTCTTTCTTTCTCCCTTCCCCCCCTTCCCCCATTGCAGCCAAGAGCTCATAAAGCCACCCTTCCCCGTTCTCATTTCCTATTGTGCATTGGCTATTACGTTGCACTAATATTTCTTTGATTTTCCTCCCCTCTTTCCTGTCTTTCTTTCACACTTCCCCCTCTCTGTATTATGGTCGTTTTGATGAGACTGTCCTTGCTTGGCGATTGCGCTTCATTCCTAAGCTGCCACAGCTCTCAGCGAGAGAAATGAGCTTGTGTTGGAGGCAGATTCATTCAGCAAAGCCTCCCAAAGGACTTGGAGGGGAGGGGGGGGGAAGGAGGCCGTAAGACATTGAGAAGGTATGGATAGACCTTGCGGGCAGACGACCTCATGTGGAATTGATTTTCCACCCTACCAGCAATTTGAAAAGGGTTAAGAGAAATGCACCAGGAAATGATGCCGGTTCGTCTGAAAATCAGAGACTAAACAGGGAGAAAATGCTGGGCATGTAATCTAGGTTTAGAAACTTATTATGAGAATTCCCACCAATTCTTGACCGTTGGCCGAGCTGATTGGAGCAGATGGGAATGAGATTCTTAATGCCTGGAGGGTTACAAATTTTCCATCCTGGGAGTAATCCCTTTCATTAAGACCAATTAAAGTGAGCAAGCTTTTTGAATTGCTTCAAATATTTCTTCAGGCTAATTGTTTAGGAAAGGAATAAGCAGTTAGGGAGAGAGAATAAAGAAAGATATTTATTGGCATGCTAGCCAAGGGAGCATCTGAGTCGCTAGTTTATTTATTTTAAGACAGATACAAAAGATGCTTCAGCGTGCAAACTAATCTAGCTGAAACCCAGCAGGAAATAGATTTCAGATTATTCCAAATCCCAATGGAGTGGTGGGAGAAGAGAATAGGTATGCCTGTTCTTCTTTGAAGAACATATAAAAGCCAGCAGCCCCATTTGAGTATGGATGTCTATATGTACCCATGTTCTTCATAAGATGACTATTTGGCATGAAGGTGCAAATGATCAGGAGTCCATATATTGTGTTGTATTCAGAAAATTTATTGCTCATGCCTATTTACAAGAATCTAGTCAACTAAAGTTCAATACTAAATGGGTGCAGATAAAGATAATTGGAATTCAAGAGGGGTCGGACTTAAATCATTTGTGGGAACATAATGACTTTAAGCTGATGACATGCTTAACCCTGCCTCCACCCCAGCTCTGCCTGCTCTTTTCCTACACCCATGTGGTTACCAAGAGTCAGGTTTTCCTCAAAAGATACTTCATTTTATGTTGCAGGGAATATTTATAAAGCTGGTAATGTTTGTCCCGGGTCTGAGGGAGAACATGATGGTCTGTTTTCATGCATTATGCAGATTAAAATACGAATTGATGAAAATTTAGCAATTTTTACATCTCTATCAATCTCTGCACTTGTTGCCATTCTAGCTTTCTCCATGTGAGGGATTGAAATTGGGGTTGCTACCTGCTTGTTTCAGAAGCAGCTGCAGTCATGAAGTCAAGTTTACCACCTCTCTTCCCTCAGGTATTCATACCTATTACTATATTAGCGGATGAACTGTACTCACAGGCATTCAAGGGGTTGGGCCAGCGGTGGGATTCAAAAATCCCAGCAACTGGTTAATTGCCCAGTTGCTGGATGGGCGTGGCCTACTGAAAATTCTGGGAGGGCTGTTTTTCATCTTCCCAAGGGTCCAGAGGCTTCCTTCGGGCCACTGGGAGAGTGAAAAGGGTCTCCCCCAGGCTCTGGAGGCCCTCCAGAACCTGGAAACAGGCCCATTTCCAGACTTCCAGAAGCCCCATTTTTCCCCCTCCTAGAGCCTCTGTGCAGACCTTGCACTTACCTGCACTGAAAATGGGCCACGTGGAGACTCCTGGGAAGGGTGGGGTGGGGCAGGTGGGGCCAGCCGGTCAGTTCAAATACCAGTTCAGTGAACCAGATGCAAATTTAACATCTGGTTCACCCAAACCGGTCTGAACCGGTTTGAATCCCACCCTTGGTTGGGCTAATTGAGCCATACCCTGGAGTTTTCAAGGTTGTGGTGACATCCAGAGGCAGCTTCACCCCTTTGTCTTTTGGGCTTACAAAAGCAAATGCTAAGTCAGAGTGAAAAAGTGTGTGTGTGTGTGTGTGTGTGTGTGTGTGTGTGTTTGTGTATGTGTGTGAAGAAGGAAAAGTAAAAGTCAGTGACCTGTTGGAAGTTGGAAGATTCTCCTCTCTTCTAGGAAAACAGCCCCCACCCTTTGTCAAGTAGGGCTATTAAAGTTACTGGAGCCAGCTTACTTTTCACAACAAAGGAAGGAGAAAATTACAGGCATGAGATACAAACTAGTTAAAGGGCCTGTCACATAGGCCGACGGATGCAAAAAGTATGTAAAAAGGACATAGCGGACGAGAAAATTTTCCATCCGTTGTTATCCGCTCTCAAAAGTGCCCCAAATTTGCATAAACAGAGCGGACAACAATGGAAAGGAACAGACAGGGAGAGGACGTAGCCAGGATGTAAAGCGGATGCTCCACGGAAGCCTAGCGGATGGAAGCAGATGGCACATCCGCAGGGCTTCTGGGGGAGCACAGCGAAGCGGACGCACAGTGGAAGGAACGGATGCAGAGCGGATGCCGAGCGGATACAGTGGATGCATCACGGAAGCCTAGCGGATGCCTAGCGGATGCAAAGCGTTCACTGCGCATGCGGGGAAGATGCATTGCATCAGCCCTGTGGATATAAAAGGATGCAGCTCGCAAGCAGGTCACCATTCAGAGGAAAGACCTGCTGCCAGACACATCTCCAGCCAACAACCATGGGGAAGAAGAGGAAGCCTGTGCCATCTGCTGCCAGCCCTGGCTAGAAGGACAGGGCCACCATCCCACCCCCTGGCCCTGACTCTGCTTCTGCTGGGGCTTCTGCTACTGGTGCTGACTCTGCTGGTGCTGGGGCTTCTGCTGGTGCTGCTCCTGGTGCTGGTGCTTCTGCTGGTGCTTACTCTGCTGGCGCTGCTCCTGGTCCTGCTGGTCCTGCTGGTGCTCCTGGTGCTCCTGGTCCCACTGGTGCTCCTGGTCCTGCTGGTGCCGCTGGTACTTACTCTGCTGCTGTTGATCCTGGTGCTGCTGGTGCTGCTGGTGCTCCTGTTACTGCTGGTGCTGCTGGTGCTGCTGGTGCTGCTGGTGCTGCTGGTGCTGCTGGTCCTGCTTTTGCTGCTACTGTTGCTGCTGCTGCTGCTGCTGCTGGTGGTGGTGGTGTGGTGGAACAGCCCCTAGAACCTTGAAGCCCCTCTGATGAGGGCCCAGAAGGCCCTGCCAGAGGGAGGAAGAGGCATATGCGAGAACAGGAGAGGAGGCAATACTCCATCGAAGAGGAACATGAGGAGGAGGTGCTGGAATGACTGAGGGAGAACGAGTATCTTTGGCGGAAGGCACACAGGCTCTATCGAGACACCAAGAGGAAGCAGGTTGCTTGGAGAGAGAAGGCGGAGAGTCTGGGTTACACTTCGGAGGTCCTCCTCGGGTGGTGGAAGCACATGCACACCTGGTGCGGGAAGCTGCACCTCAGGAAATCTGGCCAGTCCACGGTCAAGCTCACCGACCGGGAGACTTACGTGATGGCCAAGTGCAGCTTCTTCGAGGGTGAGATCCTCCACTGAAGAGCAGCCCCTCTGTCTACCCTCTCTCTCAGGCAGCCCACAGACAGCCAGTCCTCTTCTGGCCAAGAGTCAGCTCCTGTGTCCAGGCAGGTATCTGTGGAGCGTCCCATGATGGAGACCCCCTCGACAGCTGCACTCCCCGTGGTGGACCGCGTGGAGGACCCCCTGACACAGTGGGAGCAAGGAGAGGGCACTTCCACCAGAGACCAACCCACCCCCACCCGCAGGTCCACCTCCACAGAAAGCAGGCAGAGAGCCAGACCGGAGGGACAGAGCCACACTGTCCTGCTGGAGATCAGGGACACCATCAAAAGCAGCATAGATCTCCTCTCTCAGCTGGTACACACCGACATACCATCCTCAAACCGCAAGATTTTCCTCACCTATGTCAACCAGACCCTCATGGAAATGTCCGAATCACAGTAACAGGTGATAAAGGAGAGGATCACCGGTCTTCTGCACCACCCTCCAGGCCCAGCTGAACCTGCTCCGACCCAGTCCAGGTCTGCTCCTCCACCCCAGGTGATGTCACAGGCCTTCCAAGGCTTTCCACAGGCCCTCACCGACCAAGGCTACGGCTACCAGGAGTTCCAGCAGCACAGGCAGCCCTCCCCAGTCCAGCCACAGGTTCATCGAACACCACCGATGCCACTGATGCCACCGACGCCACAGATGCCACCCACACCACAGATGCCACCCATGCCATGGATGCCACCCACACCACAGATGCCACCGATGCCTCACCTCGCTCATCTGCAGACCAGACAGCCCCACTACACTCCTCCTTCCTCCACCCCACAGCCAAGCCCGGCCTCAGAACATCTGTCATCGGTCTTGGGACTGACATCCCATGTCATGGAGGAAGGGGCTCTCAACATCACAGGACTGAGCCAGCTCTCTGAGAGCTTCCTCCACACATCATTCCCTGATGTCCTCTTGGGGCCAGGCACCCCAGTGGTGCTTCAGACCAGCACTCCAGCAGCAGCCACCTCCACAGCACCTGGACCCTTCACCCCTGAGACTATGGGCACGCCTCAGAGTGACTGAGAAGAGTGCCAGAGTCTGGGTTGCTACCTGTTGACTTTATCTTTGCTTGGGACACTTTACTTGGGTCATTTTGCCTTTACAGTTTGTTATTAACACAGTTTATCTTTGCTTCACACACTTGGTTCAGTTCTTTCAGTTAATAAAGTCTTGGTGGAAACTTTTAGAAATGGTTTAAGCCTTTGCGTGCTTGTGGGATGGGTAAGGATAGCAGTGGGATGGGCAGGGATACCTGTGGGATGGGTAATAGCTGTGGGATGGGTTAGGATAGCAGTGGTATGGGCAGGGATACCTGTGGGATGGGTAATAGCTGTGGGATAGATAAACCTCCAGTGCAGGCATAGTGGGACTGTATGGTCCACCCTCCCTGGTGCCACACCTATGGCCCTTTATTATCAATAACAATTTAATAATTCATCAACACATTTCAACACAAACACAACTCTTTATTAAATGCCCTGTTCATTGTAGGGCCACTCAACATACATGGCACAATCTCATCAGTGTGATGAGACAGGCTGAAGGAAGCATCCATTAAGCATCTACCATCCTGCCTTGCCACTCCCCTGCTCCAGCTGGGGAGTTGCACCAGTGTCTCAGGAGGTTGCGCTGCTTCTTCCCTTCATGTGAAGCTCTGTTGGTTTCGCCCCTTGCCTCCATTCCCCAGGCTCCATGTCCCCATTGCCTTGTTGGTGGTCCATGAGCCTGTTCTGCAACACTGGGTAGCGGGTGCGCTTGAGATTGTGCAGTATGCAGCAAGCTTCCACAATGTTCCTCACGTCATCCCCCACGATGAAGTAGGGTACATCTTGTGTGTTGTTGGGCAGGGGGTCTGGATCTGGGAAGCCCATGATGAGGTTGCATTCCAGCCCCTCCTTGAGGTGACTGGCGTTGTATACTTGGGCATCTGAAGATGACCCGTTGCCTGAAGCATCGATGTACATGAACCTGTAATCAGCATCGACCATAGTGAAGAGGATGATGCTGAAGAAGCCCTTGTAGTTGTGATAAGTGGACCCTGACTCCCCGTGGATTTGCAGGCCACGTGCTTCCCATCTATGGCTCCAACGGTGTGGGGGAAGTTCCACTTCTGATACCACTGCTCTGCAACTTTCTTCTAGCCATCTTCAGTAGAGGGGCACTGGAGGAGCTCCTCCAGGTATTCTTCGATGATGGCCTGCACCACTTCTCTGACAACAATGCTGATGGTGTTGTGTGGCACCCTCCAGGCATACTGCATGCTCCTGTACGTGGTCCTGGAGGCCAGGTGGCGCAGAGTCAGTGCCACCTTGAGCCCAGGTTCCAGGCTGGGCCGGAAGTTGGTGTTTGCCTTGGTCAACCTGGGTCTCAGCCGCTCCACAACTTCATCAAACATGGCTGGCGGCATCCTCATGAAGTTCTGGAATGCACGAGAGTCTTCCTTCCTCAGCTCCACCATCAGCTTGTTATACAGTCCGTACTCCGCTCTTCTCGCGATCCATCTTCGGACCCACACACTTCTTGGATGCCTCCTTTTCTTCCCATAGAACAGGTGAAAGAGCCTGTAGAGGGCTTCGCACTGTTGTGGAACGATGGCGGCTACCAAAAGGAGTGTGCGACGATTCATGGTGGAGATGACTGGATGCTGTGGAAGAGCAAGAGCAAGATGAAGGCTGAAGAGGTCTGCACAGCAGGGCTGCTGGATTGAAAGTGAGATCCAGGTGATTTCCTCCCCCTTTTTATAGGAAATATAGGTTTTCCGCTAGGTGTCCTTTTGCATCCTCTAGACATCCTGCAGACATCCTAAATATCCAAGATACGTCTCCTATACGAACGTTTTTTCCGTTTTAATGCTTTGTATGCGAGCTGCATCCACTTTCATCCTTTCAACGTCTGTGCTACTAACGCTGCTATTCCGTTCCACGTCCGTTTCGCTTTCTCCCTGTGTCCATTTTCCGCTGGAGCAGATGCGAGTTGCGCGGATGCGCAGTGGATGCCTAGCGGATGCGCAACGGATGATGACGGATGGATAACGGATATTCCCTGTATGCGTAGCGGATGTAGAACGGACGCATTGGATACATTTTCCACTCAAAAAGTTTTGTGCAGTTCAAAACTTTTTGAGTGGATGAAATCTCAGTAGACGGATGCTGGACGGATAGAGAGTATGAAAAATGGATGCAGTGAGTACAGAACGGATGCATCGCGTTAACGAACGGATGGCAAGTATTTATCTCTGTTTTACATCCTCTTTCCATCCATTGGTGCTGTGTGACAGGGGTTTAAGATCCTTTCCCATAGAAAACAAATAGATTGCAAGTTATAAAAACTTGTGAAAAGCAAACCAAAAGGCATGGCAGGAAGGAACCATGATAGCAAATAAGCAACTACAAAGGATCAGGACCATAAAACCAAGATCCCAGGAAAAGATTCCAATCTCAAAGAGACAGGAATTCAACTCAAATACTTCAAAGAAAATCAAAGAACAAAGTGTATAAGAGAAAAGTTTTCCTACTCACATTAGATTAATCCTAGGAATGCTGTTAGATTTCTTCTCATCTGCCTTCCTATTAATAAACTGATTCTGACTTTCAACCCAGCTGACCAAATCATTTTGCATTAAAACCTCCCAGTGGGGAAATTTGAATCCACAAAAGAAAAAAAAACTTTGCTTATTCCTTAAAGGGCAAGGCTTCTTTTTCCTTTCCTCAGACCTACAGATGAGGAAGCACAGATTTGCTAGGCTGTGTTGTGTCTTGTCTTTGGAAAACAAAGACCCCTCATGCTCTTCCTCCTTTCTGAACCTTGAACAGCACTGATCTAGCACAGTTCTAGGATCTGGCCAGAGTTTATAATCAAAATGGCAGGGATCATGAGCTTCCAAGGGAATATAGACTGGGGCAATGGTGGCTAACCCTTTTGGGCTCCTGTGCTAAATATTGTGCATGCACTCATATGCGCGCACTCACTTGCCAGCACCCAGAAGGCAATGTGCATGCCCCCATGCCCCCTGCACTGTGCCTTCCAGCTGATTTTCGGCCTGTTTGAGGCCTTTCTCGGTCTCCCAGGCTTGAGGAAAGCCTCTGCAGCCTGAAAAATAGGCCCGTTTCATTACTTCCAGTATTTCCAGAAATACTGGAAGTGATGAAATGGGCCTACTTTCAGACTGCAGAGGCCTGGGAGGCCAAAAAAGACCTCAAACCAGCCAAAAATCAGCTGCGAGGTGCGCGCATGCGCAGTGAGGTAAGTTTGCCTGCGGCTCGTATGCCGGCACAAATGGCTCTTATGCTGCCTGTGGCATGCGTGCCATAGGTTCTCCATCATGGGACTAGGGGAACACTTTGTGATCGAATATGCATCTGGAGGACTGGGGGGGGGGACAACAACAAGGGGGGGGATGAGTTTTGCTAACCTAGAACTTGGCTCAGATTCAGAAGCTAGATGGGGGAGGAGGAAGAGGTTCAGAGTAGCTCTCTAGCATGTCTCAGGATACATCTGGCAGGTTAGAAGTTTACTGTAAGCTTTAGCTTGGCAAAGTTCTGTAATTCTGTTAAAGGTAAGCAAACAAATGGATTTTGGGATCTTGGTTTTATGGTCCTGATCCTTTGTAGTTGCTTATTTGCTATCATGGTTCCTTCCTGCCATGCCTTTTGGTTTGCTTTTCACAAATGGAAATCATTTGGATTTCTTTGTGTCATCTCTGGACTTGGGCCTGACATACTTGGACCTTTTTGCTCTCCTGGTTTCATAAGAAGCATCACCAGATCCCATTTGGTCAAGAAATGGATTCTGAGTTTGATCTTTCCTTCCTTCCTTCCTTCCTTCCTTCCTTCCTTCCTTCCTTCCTTC
>BLBF01000021.1:16149207-16223310 GCA_015471245.1 Laticauda colubrina | reverse complement strand
CCTTCCTTCCTTCCTTCCTTCCTTCCTTCCTTCCTTCCTTCCTTCCTCCCTCCCTTCCTTCCTTTTTCCAGGCTGAAGGTGTAGACATGTAGGATCTCTAACACTAATCTGGAGGAGGCACATTTTAAAAATTCAAATTATAATTTATGATTATTGTTTGTAGCATTATGATGATGATGTACTGCAATCTGACTTTATTTAGCATGTTGCCGAGAGCCTTTGAAGCGGAGGTGTTGAGAAATCTCATACTAAAACAGAATAAAGTGAGCCAAATCACAAGAACAATCAGCAGTGAGAACTGCCCCTATGTCGGCATTTCAGTGGTGCCACAGATATTGGGAGTGACTTTCCCCCCAACAAACTGTTCAGTTCAACTTTAGTAATTCGAAAAGTTTGACATTTTCCATTCATTAGCTCAGGGAGCATATTCATCAGTAACATTTGTTTAATTAATTTATGATTCTTTATAGATTTGAGTGATTTATTTTATATCAGCCATTGCTTTAGCGGAGTAGTCATTTCTACGACAGGCTTAAATATTCAATATTTGCCTATTCAGAATCTTCAATCTTCTACAATCATTTGTTTGACTAGTTTGTCCAAGGGTAGTCATTTAGTTTTGACTTCTTCAGAATGAACGTGACTAAAGACAGCATTAAGGAAGATTAGCACTTGTTCTCATCCTAGAGAGGGTGTCTGTGGGCTGGTCATGGGGAGGGGCAAAACGCAACATGTTTGTAATGATATCATCCCCCTGATCGACTTGCATGTAACATTTGTTGCAAACAAGTAACTTTATTGTTCATTGAATGATGCCATCATGCACATGATAATATGATTATGGTTTGTTGCAGACATTGACATCTCTAATCTCCTGGAACAAACATTTCCCACCCCCCTTACCAGCCCTCATTGGGAATGATGCAGTGGCCAAGAGATGGAGTTCTTGCCTCACAATCAGGAGGCTGTGAGTTCAATCCTAGGTAGAGGCAGATATTTCTCTCTCTGGGCACACTGAGAATATATCTGCCGAACAAAACTCCACATTGATGACAGGAAGAGCATCCGACCATTAACAAACTCAATTCAGTTGCCCAGACTCCATCCCACAAGGGATTATGGGGTAATTAAAAGAAGAGGTTGACCAGCCCTCATTGAATTTGAGGTAAGAAAATATGCTTTTAAATTTTGTTTCAAACAGAAGGCAAATTTCAATGAAAATTCTCATAGGTGCAAAATGACTTTGGTGCATTTACTTAATTACAAGACAGCCACACCACAGATGTGGCTCATTTAGCATGTCCTTGAGAACAAAATAATTTTTGGAGGCCTTTTAGGTTTTAAAATTTATATCATGTGATGCCACAATGGTCGTAAGGATGGGAACCAGTCATAAGTCATTTTTTTTTCAGTGATGTTATAACTTTGAACAGTCACTCAATGATTATGTAGGTACATATATACAAGTGCTAATTGGTTTAGTTTGGTTTTGTATGATTGTGTTTAGGCTTTTTTGCCCATCAGCTACCGATATCATCACCATCTTTTAACAACCCCATAATCCTTAGCAGGGTGGAATCAGGGCAACTGAATGGAGCTGGGTGTTTACTGGCCGGATGCCCTTCCTGTTGCCAATATGGAGTTTTTTTCACCAGATATATTCCCATTGTGCCCAGAGAGAGAAATATCTGCCTCTACCTGGGATCAAACTCACAGCCTCCTGATTGTGAGGCAAGAGCTCCACCTCTAGGCCACTACACCACTCCTCCATAGGCCACCTGTATGAATTGCCTAATTTTTTGAGTGATTGTGGCATGTGTTTTATATCCAGACAGTTCAAATGTTTCTCTGAGCATCACTATTTGCTTCCAATGAGATAGCTATTTTGCTATGGGCTTTTTAGATTTTTGAGATTTGTATCTCATGCCCTATTTTTGTTCCAAATTTATTATTAGTGGAGGGGGTAATTTATTCACTGCATAGAACTATTCTCCACTTGTACCTAACATTGGCCAAAGCTTGCCCTGGCATTCTCTTTTTTCTAGTGTATTTCTATGAGGCCCATCCATCCATTCATGCATGTGTATAAATAAAAAAATCAAAAAAGCTGCTTTTTTTTTTAATTCCTGGAGGAATTGTACAGAAGAATAGAATTAAGATCACACGAACTGTTAATACCACTCTATAATGCCTTGGTAAGGCCACACTTGGAATACTGCATCCACTTTTGGTCACCACAATATAATAAAAGATGTTGAGACTCTAGCAAGAGTGCAGAGAAGAGTAACAAAGATGATAAGGAGATTGGAGGCTAAAATGTATGAAGAATGGTTGAAGGGACTGGGTATGTCTAGTTTGATGGGAAAGGATTAGGGGAGACATGATCGTGTTCCAATATCTCAGGGGCTGCACAAAGGAGAGGGAGTCAAGTTAATCTCCAAAGCACCTGAGGGCAGGACAAGAAGCAATGGGTGGAAACTAAAGGCCTGGTTCCACTGGCCGATGGATGCAAAACGTATGCGGACAAGCAAAATTTCGGGGGTGGCTCCATCCATTGTCATCTGCTCCCAAAAGTGGCGAAAATTTGCATAAACAGAACAGAAAAGAATGGACGTGGGTAGTATGTAGTGGGGATGTTAAACGGATGTTCATAGGAAGCCCGGCGGATGGAAGCAGATGACACCTCCGAAGGGGTTCCAGAGGAGAATTTCAAAGCGGACACATAGCGGAAGGGATAGATGCATAGCAGATGAAGTGGATGCATCACGGACGCCTATAGGAAACTAAGGGGATGCCACGCGGATGTATATCAGATGCAAAGCGTTCACTGCGCATGCGGGGAGTATGAATTGCATCAGCTCCGTGGATATAAAAGGATGCAGCACGCACGCAGTCAGCATACAGGGAAAAGACGTGCTGCCACATACATCTTGCAGGAACACCATGGTTCGTCAATCAGGCAAAAAGAGGAAGCCCGTGCCTACTTGTTCAAGCCCTGGCAAGGTGAAGAAGGCCAAAACCAGCATCCCACCCCCTGGCACTGACTCTGAAGCTGCTGCTGCTGCTGCTGTGGTGGACCAGCCCCAAGGCCCTCAAAGCCCTGCTGCTGAAGGCCCTGCTGCTCAAGTCCCTAAAGGCCCTGCTGAAGCCCCTGCCAGAGGGAGGAAGAGGCAAGGGAAGGAGAAGGGAGAGAGGAAACAGTACACCGTTTCCAAGGAGCATAAAGATGAGGTGCTGGAATGGCTGAGGGAGAACGAGTACCTGTGGAGAAAGGGCCACAGACTGTATTGGGACACCAAGAAGAAGCAGGCAGCTTGGAGAGACAAGGCAGAGAGCCTGAGGTACACTGCAGAAGTACTCCTAGGATGGTGGAAGCACATGCACACCTGGTATGGCAAGCTACACTTCAAGAAATCTGGGCAGGCCGCTGTGAAGCTCACTGACCGGGAGATGTACCTCATGGCCAAGTGCAGTTTCCTGGAGGGTGAGATCCGCCACCAAGGAGCAGCCCCTCTGAGACCCCTCTCCCTCAGACAGCCCACAGACAGCCAGTCCTCTTCCAGCCAGAAGCCAGCGAGCCTGTCCAGGCAGGTGTCTTCAGAGGGCCCCACGGCAAAGACCCTCCCGACAGCTGCACTCCCCATGCCGGCAGACTTGGAGGATCCCGTGGAGGATAACGCCCTGCTGTCAAAAATGGAGGAAGAAGCAGCAGCCACCAGAGGCCAACCCACTCCGACCCCCAGAGGTTGTAGGCAGAGAGGCAGACTGGAGGGCCAGGACCACAGTGTGCTGTTGGAGATCAGGGACACAATGAAGACCAGCACAGAACTTCTCTCTCAGCTGGTCCACTTGGACAGAGCATCCTTGGGCCGGAACACCTTCATCACCTACGTGAGCCAGACCCTGAGGGACCTGCCTGAGGCCCAGTACCAGGTGATGAAGCAGAAGATCACAGCACTTCTGCACAACCCTCAAGGCCCAGCTGAAGCTGCTCCTACCCAGTCCGGGTCTGCTCCTCCACCCCAGGCGATGTCACAGCCCTTCCACGACTTTCAACAGCCCCTCATCTACCAAGGCTACGACTATCAGGACTTCCCACAGCACAAGCAGAACTTCCCAGTCCAGGCCCAGGTTCATCGCACGCCACAGACGCCAGTCCTCACTCAGCTGCAGACCAGACAGCCCCACTACAGTCCTCCTTCCTCCACCCCACAGCCAAGCCCGTCAATGGACAATCTGTCATCAGTATTGGGCCTGACATCTCAAGTCTTTGATGAAGGGCCTCTCAACCTCACGGGACTGAGCCAGCTCTCGGATAGCTTCCTGAACACACCATCCCCTGTTGTACTCTCAGGCCAAGCACCCCAATGGTGCCTCAGACCAGCACTCAAGCCACAGCCACCTCCACAGTCCCTGCCCGCTTAACAACTGAGGCCATGGACATGACTCAGAGTGACTGAGAATAGTGTCAGAGACTGAGTTGTTTACTTGTTAAGTTTATCTTTGCTTAAGACACTTTACTTGGTTCATTTTGCTTATTTAATAAAGTCATAAAGTTTACCTAAGAAAGTTAACAAAGGTTATCTTTGCTTCAGACACTTAGTTTACTTGGTTCCTTTTTTTTACTTAATAAAGTGTTGGTGAAAACTTTGAAAAAATGGTTAAGCATTTGCATGCTTGTGGAATAGATAAGGATAGTTGTGGGATAGATAAACCTCCAGTGCAACCATAGTGGGACTCTATGGTGCATCATCCCAGCTGCCACACATATGGACCTTTATTATCAATAACAATTTATTCATTGATCAACACATTTTAAAATAAACAAAGCTCTTTATTAATGCCCTATTCATTGTAGGACCACTCAACATTCATGGTACAATCTCATCAGTGTTATGAGACAGGCTCAAGGAAGCATCCATTAACCATCTATCATCCTGTCTTGCCACTCCACTGCTCCAGCTGGGGAGTTGCACCAGTGTCTCAGGAGGTTGCGCTGCTTCTTCCCTTCACGTGAAGCTCTGTTGGGGCCATGTACATCCAAAGTGTCTATAAGGTTTCGTCCTTGCTTCCATTCACCAGGCTCCATGTTCCCATTCCCTTGTTGATGGTCGACAAGTCTGTTTTGCAACACTGGGTAGCAGGTGCGCATGAGATTCTGCAGAATGCAGGAAGCTTCCACGATGCTCCTCACAGTCTCTGGGTCATGCTGCATGGTGGTGAGAAGTATCTGGAACCTGTTGGCCAGGATGCCAAAGGCGTTCTCCACCACCCGTCTTGCCCTGGACAGCCTGTAGTTGAAGATCCTCTCTTCCTGGGTGAGGTATCTTGAACTGTACAGCTTCATGAGGTAGGTTCTCAGGGAGAACGCGTCATCACCCACGATGAAGTAGGGCACATCTTGTGTGTCATTGGAGAGGGGGTCTAGATCTGGAAAACCCATGATGAGATTGCATTCCAGCCCATCCTTGAGGTCACTTGCGGTGTATACCTAGCCATCTGAAGCTGACCTGTTGCCTGAAGCATCGATGTAAATGAACTTGTAGTCAGCATCAACCATGGCAAAGGGGATGATACTGAGGACGCCCTTGTAGTTATAAGTGGACTCTGAGTTGGCTGTAGCTTTGCAGGCCACGTGATTCCCATCTATGGCTCCAACGGTGTGGGGAAAGTTCCACCTCTGATATCACTCTTCTGCAAGTTTTCTCCAGCCTTGTTCAGTGGTGGGGCACTTGAGGAGCTTCTCCACGTATTCTTCGATGATAGCCTGCACCACTTCTCTGACCACTTTGCTGATGCTGTTGTGTGGCACCCTCCACGCATACTGCATGTTTCTGTATGTGGTTCCAGAGGCCAGGTGCCGCAGTATCAGTGCCACCTTCAGTCCAGGGTCCAGGTTGGGATGGAAGTTGGTGCTAGGCTTGGTCAACCAGGGTCTCAGATGCTGTACAAGTTCATCAAACATGGCTGGTGGCATCCTCATGAAATGATGGAATGCATGAGGGTCTTCATTCCTCAGCTCCACCATCAACTGGTCATACAGTCCAAACTCCATTCTTCTCACAATCCATCCTCGGACCCACACAGCTCTTGGACGTCTCCTTCTTCTCCTTCTGTATATAAGGTGAAACAGTCTGAACAGGTTTTGGTTCTGGTGATGAATGAGCGCAGCTATCATACAGACTGTGTCATGATCCATGGTGGAGAACAATTGATGATGTGGAAGACCAAGACCAAGGGTGATGAGGTCTGTACACTACAGCTGCTGGACTCATACTGAGATCTAGATGATTTTCTCCCCCTTTTTATTGGAAATATTGGTTGTCCGCTAGGTGTCCTTCTGGACATACTGCAGACATCCTAAATATATGAGATACATCCCAGATACAAATGTTTTGTCCATTTTAATCCTTTATATACGAGATGCATACACTTACATCCTTTCTATTTCAATGCTACTAACGCTGTGTAGACCTTCCGTGTACCTTTTGTTTCCTCCCTCTTTCCCTTTTCAGCTGCAGTGGATGTGAGTTGAGGGGATGGCCAGAGAATGCAGAGGGGATACAGCGGACGTTTAATGGATGATAATGGACATAGAATGTTTGTTGCCCATATATGTCGTGGAAGTACATCGAATGCGGCAGAAAGTTCATCCGCTCACAAAGTTTTGTGCAGCTCAAAACCTCTTGCGTGGATGAAATCTCAGTGGACGGATGCTCGAGGGATAGAACGTATGAAACACGTATGCAGTGAGTACACAATGGATGCATAGTGTTTTCCAATGGATGGCAAGCTTTTTTTAACATTTTACATCCTCTTTGCATCCGTAAATGCAGTGGGACCGGGGCTTTATACCAGAAAGCCTTATTTGCACGGAGAGATATAGAAGTGCTTAAGCTAATGTGAATACTATAAATAGTTGGGGCTAGTTCCTTGCTTCTGCCTCTCACCCCTCCCACCTCAGTCCTGTTCTCCAGAGGAACTGAAGTGCTACCCAGCCTTCATTAGCAAAACTCTACAACCCAATGGGAGACGTTGTTCTTATTATCACCGGCTTGAAGAGCGGGTGAGGTCAAACAGAAAGCTGGAGTCCAAACCAGGAGAAAACTCAGAAGACCTGACTCCCAGACCCTGCCCAAATCCACCAGGGCTTCTTATTCTGTAAAAACTAGTGATGTCATGTGTAAGGAGTCACTTAGAAGGAATCACAAACATCTCAGTTGCTGGGGAAATGTGATGTTCTCTCCACTGCATTTACTTTATTTTTAGCAGACGGAGTTAAATTAAAGCTGAGCAGGCAGGGCCATAGGACAGACTGTTCTGCTTCTAGGGAAATACTTTCCAGTGTTTCATTTACCTCTCTGAATCTTTACAGCAAAGTCTCCTAATAGATTATAGTCCTAAAGGCAGATTGTTTTCCAGCGTCCATTTTTAAAACATCCTCTTCCACTCAGTCATCACATTTTAGTCCTTGCAGGCAGATATAAGCAACTTCTCTAATCTCTCTCACTCAGCAGAGCCCTGAAGGTGCGGTGGCTCAGTGGTTTAATGATGCCAGAGATGATCTCTGCTCCAGCAGTTCAAGCCTTAGCATGATGGGGCGGGGCGAGCTCCTGTCACTTGCCTCAGCTTCTGCCTGCCTAGCTGTTCAAAAGCATGTTCTATGCGAGTAGATAAATAGGTACCACTGTGATGGGAGATGAATTGGTACTCCATGCAGGCAGTCAGATTACTGCTGGCTCTGAATTTCCCCAGTTGGGACGCCTGTTTGCAAGGTGGCTCCAGTGGAGAGAAGAGGACCTTGGGTGATGCTACAGGAAGGGCCACTCATGTTTCTCTCTAGTGCAAAGCTAGCTTGCCCTCCTGTGGTGCACCTTGGGAAGCGCACAACTGTGTAACATGTCAGAGCCTAGTAAATTAGCAGCAAAATTACTACTCTGCATTGAAGTCTCCTGACTAATGTAACAACAAAGCCCCTTAGATGCCTTTTAGATACTAGATGAAGTAAACCTCTGTAGTGCATGTAAGATAGGCTCTTCTGTCTGGTACAAGTAACACTCAATTTACAACCGCAATTGCGACCAGAATTTATTCTGGTTACTAAGCAAGGGAATAACATCTGATTTTATGACCTTTTTGCTATGACTGTTAAGTGAATGGCTAGTGTTGTTAAAACAGTCACATGGCCATTAAGCAACTTTGGCTTCCTGAATTAACTTTGCCTGTCAGAAGTCAGCTGGGAAGGTGGCAGATGGTGGTCATATGACCCTGAGACACTGCAAGCATCATAAATACATACCGGTTGCAAATTTTGATCACCTGACTGTGAGGATGCTGTGATAGTTGTAAGTGCAAGGACTGGCCATTGTAACTTTGAAGGGTAATTAAACAATTGGCTGTAAGTCAAGGACTACCTGGACTGACCTTCTCCTGGACTGCTTATCTACTGCACGCTCTGGGATGAGAACTAAAAACTAGAAAGTTGGGTCTATTTATTTATAAATCATATTTGTATACCCATCTCACATAAAAATGACAGTATGTGGTGTATAACAGTTCCCTAAAACAAGGCACACATAGTATGACTCAGTGTGGAAAGGCAGTATTTCCTAGATGAAATATGGCAAATTTTCTGGAGAAATTTGAAAATATCAAATAAACAGGTTTGATCATAGCACAGCACTTTGTAAAACTAATCGCCTCAAAGAAAATTCTAGTATGTCCCAAAGGTGCTTTTCCCAAGAGGCAATTAATAATCTTGTTTTTCTTTGAAGACATTTCACTTCTCATCCAAGAAGCTTCTTCAGCTCTGACTGGATAGTGGGCAGCTGGTCATTTGCATTCTTTTAGAGAGTCATTGAGGGCACCTGGAGGTTTATCTATTGTCAGGTTCACCTGAGTAGTGCAAATTGAGCTTTCTTGGAACTGCCGAAAGGACTGTGTTTTAGACTGGAGATAAATGATGTCATATCCTTCCCCCTCTGTTGAGAGAGGATTGTTCAATTTTGACACAGATGGCCTCTTTGACCCCTCTTTCAAACCAATGGTCCTCTCTGTCCAAATTAAGAAAAGCAAGAAAGTCCAGTTGCCTCTTGAAAAAAACACCTTTGGGACAGCTATTACCTGAATGGCTGAGATTCTCCACAGAAAGGAATTCTGTCTCTAGAATCATGTGTCAAGAGAAGCAGGGAAATGCTTCCTGTATGAATACAGGTATTTCTTGGCCTAAGAGCAGTAGTGGGATTCATTTTTTTTACTACCAGTTCTTGGTAGCCATGGCTTGGTGGGTGTGGCAGGGGAAGGATACTGCAAAATCCCATTCCCTCCTCACTCCACTCACCTGCTTTCCAGCTCCATTTTCCTGTGCAGGGCAATAAAAGAAGACCCAGCCAATCAGCTGGGACTTGGGAGTCAGAAAACAGATGGAGGTGGGGCCAGTCAGAAGTTGTATTTGCCAGTTCTCCAAACTACTCAAAATTTCCACTACCAGTTCTCCAGAACTGGTCACAACCTGCTGAATACCAACTCTGCCTAAGAGGCCTTTGGCCATGGTTTGTATCCATCTAAACTATCTAATAGATCTTAACCATGGAGACCCTCTTTTTGCAATCTTTTCTATTGGGAAGGGTCCAGAAGGTGGTGCTATTGTTCATCTCTTCGGCCAGGGTGGGTAACCATGGGCCCTTTATGACCTGTGGACTTCAACTCCTAGAATTCATGGCTGGCTCAGGAAGTCCACAGGTCATAAAGGGGTCATAGTTCTTCACCCCTGCCTTAGGCTATTATCTTAGATTGGTGTTTGTCAACCTCAACCCACTTTAAGATGTGTGAACCAACTCCCAGAATTACCCAATCAGCATTGCTTCTGGGTGAAATTTATCATATGTAAGATTTAGGAGGCTTATGGCCTTCAGTCTAATTTCTAAGCTCCTCTGCAAATTATATATTCAGACTTCAGACTATATCATTGTTCTGCACTGGGATACTCCAGATGAGAAGGAAGAACAAGGTAAAATGAGACCCTGTAGTCCCATCAATACCGACTTTTGGATTCCATAGCCAATGCCTTGTGGACCTCAAAAGAAGACATTTCTCCACCTCTGCAACACATAAAAGTTGCAGAGTTGTGAGAGGAATAAACTTCCAGAACTCCTCCCCTGCATCCACAGATTCCATCTACATCTTTCATTGTTTACTGTTGTTGCTGCACATTTAGATTTAATTCAGAGTTCTTCATCAACGGGGCAAAAATAAGTCTGCGCCACCACTTTAAAATGCCTGTCAGATAGCAGAAGCTCCAGAACACTTAAAGCAAATAACGAAGTCAAGTCCCTTGCTTGAGGCATGCAAATCAGATAAGGAAGGTCATCTCTTCTCTCTAACCTGATGGCACAATGGGAATGTTTCCCTGCTCCAAAGTGTCAGGTTAGGGTCTTGCTTGCAGAATGGCTTTTCGGTAGCTCTAAGTTTGTCTGGCTTTCCCTGCTTGATTAGTTATTACTGCAGTCCCTCTCTTGTCTTATGACTCAAATCAGTGATGGGATTCAAGTTTTTTTTTACTACCAGTTCTGTGGGCATGGCAGGGGAAGGATACTGTCAAATTCCCATTCCCGTTCAAATTCCCATTCCCAGTAATTCCCAGTAAAGTCAAATTCCCATTCCCAGTATCCTGGAGGAAGGATACTGCAAAATCCCATTCCCTCCCCACCCCACTAACCCTGCTTTCCAGCTCTGTTCTCCTGTGCAGGGCAACAACAGAAGACCCAGCCAATCAGCTGGGACTCGGGAGTCAGAGAATAGATGGTGGCAGGGCCAGTCAGAGGTGGGATTTGCCGGTTCTCCAAACTACTCAAAATTTATGCTACTGGTTCTCCAGAACTGGTCAGAACCTGCTGAATACCACCTCTGAGTTGGTCTTTCTTTCAGTGGATAATCATGATTTCCCTCAAGAGACTGTTGTGAAGATAAACATTAAAATGCTGTGCTGTTGTCCTTGGGAGATTTCAGGTCATCTGTGTTGATATACTTCTTTCTCAAGAGTGTGAATGTGTATATACAGGGAGATCAGGTGAGCAAGATCAAGAGAGAACACTGCCATCAGACGTGTAAACTCATTTCATATTTGTCCTATATTTACATAAAGAATATAAAAATAAACTGTATTTAACATAGTTAAACATTTTAAGCAATTTTGATCAAAATTTCTGCAACCGGTTCCTCCAGAACTGGTCAGAACCTGCTGAATACTACCTCTGACTCAAATTAAACTCCATTTTGGGATGATTTATTGTCCATCTTGACCATAAGTCTTTTGGGGCAGAAGCAGTATATTATGCTTATTGTGCATCTTTCTCCTTGATTGTGTTTTAAATGACACTGTTGTCACTGAAATGAGCTGTCAGCCTGATGCCTAGGAAGCAAGGTTGTTGAGTTGCAAAGGTAGGGGCAGTGGACTAAGGGAGGAAAAAAAAAACACCCCTGTGCTTTGATTATTGGATTGGGGAAGTGATCAGCTTTAGGACTGTCATGTGCTGGCAGAGGCAGAGGTACATTGGTTGTTGCTGAAATCAAATGTAACATGCAGCAGTATCTTTTCCAGCAGAGAGTTGGACCATTTATGTGAACACATGGTGAACTAATTCATGCTTTAAATTAAGCCGAGTTTTTTTGTTTAACAGAGTTTCTTGAATAAACTGATGTTGGCTGTGTTTGTTCATGTCACTAATCAGAAATCATAGTTTATAGAACATGGTTCTAAATTTAGCCAATATAATTTAAATTTAAGTCAAAATCAAACAATGGACGGGAGCTTCCCACAAACTTTCTTTCTCTGGAGCTCACTCCCACCTTGTCTGTTTGTCTGTCTGACTGACTGACTGTCTGTCTCTCTCTCTTTTCTTTCTTTCTTTCTTTCTTTCTTTCTTTCTTTCTTTCTTTCTTTCTTTCTTTCTTTCTTTCTTTCTGTCTCTCTCTGTGTGTGTGTGTGTGTGTGTGTCTGTCTGTCTGTCTGTCTGTCTGTCTCTGTTATCTTTCTTTTTTCCTCCCTCCCTCCCCCTCTCTCTTTCTTTTTTCTTTCTTTCCATCTCTCTCTCTGTCTGTCTCTCTGTCTGTCTCTCTCTCTCTCGTTTTAGCAATCCAAATTACTTGAAATTATCTTTACATATGCTGTAATAGCAGGATTGGCTGAACATGCTTTGCTAATTTATAGAAGTAGGACATGTTATTTTACTTCCTGGCAAGGCTCAATGTACTGAAAGCTGATACAGGTATGAGAAAAGCAAAGGATTACAAGAATAAATGAACAATAAATGACTAATAACTAACAATCTGATGCCCTTTTATGACACCCACATTTGACTGTTGAGTCATTATAGCTGTACAATACTGTGGTAAAATACCACTCACTTTGAGTTGTTGTTTTCATCTTAAAAGGCTCGTATTTCCCCCTGAGTTCATGGTGCTGACATTTTTAATACACATTTTACCTCTTCTGATATGATATGTGGTATGAGTGGCCCTCCATGCTACTTAGGTGGAAAGGAAATGTCCTTTTTATAGAGTGTCAGATATGTTTTGTGGGATGTTATATCGTATTTAATGAAAGATTCAAAATGGTATAATATATACTTACATCTGCATACTGTGCTACTTTCATCGGAAAGAAAAGCACTCAACAACATCCCAATTCAACACTCTGTTTTGGAAAATAGTCGAATATGTAACTAGAGAAAGGAAGATCTTGCTATGAGCAAGATTATTTAATTGCTCCGCTGTACAGTATTTTCAGAAGGATCTGGAATTATTGAAAATATATATTTTCAATACATATATTGAAAACATATCCCACTCTCTGTCCCACACCAAAATATAGACAATAAATATTGTTTGCCAACAGGTGACAGGAGTAGACAAGAGAGAAGTTCATTAAAGTTCACAGTTTGAAAAATGTTTGATTTTAAAATCTCTCTCTCTCAAAGCACCACATGTCCTCCGATGTACCTATCAACCTTAGTTGATGCAAATGCAATTTCACACAAACTGGCAGAATGCTTTAGCAATGAAAGACAATATTTTCCTATAATTTCAAGCAAGGATGACTGTGAATGCAAGGTTACTAAGACAGACCTCCACATGTTAGAATTGTTTAAATTAGAAAAATGATGTCTGTTTCTGAAAGCACGCACATCACCAAACAACATCCCGCTGAAATTCTCCACTTTCCAAAGATACTTCCGTTCTGTGAAATGGCAGGATGATTGCAAATTTGAAGCAAAGAAAGCTGTAAGGATAAATAAAATAAGATGGCTGGAAGCAGATGAAGCAGATAAAGCAAAGCAGATGCCATGACCACAAGGAAAGAAAAATCAAGACTATGTAATCAGGACTCAGGGGAATAAGGGACATCATGGACAAGACTATGTCATCAGAAACTCAGAATAACTGTATTTGGAAAGGCAGCAGGACATGGACAGAAGGAAGGAGGAAGATGTGAAGGAACAGAAAGGAACCTTGGGATACTCCAGTTAATTGTTGACATGTTACCTTGAGGTTACCTTGTTAACCTTGAGATACTCCAGTTAATTGTTTTCCATACCTATCATGGTATGGATAACCGCATCATTGCAGAGGCATCTGCCATAGTAAATATTTTAGAGCATAAATACTCTGGCTTAATTCCTATCTTATATAAATTGAGACTATGATTTAATATGTTGAGGTGCAACATATTGAGTTGTTGAGGTCAACAATTAGAGAAGGCCATTTCTGATATTCTCCTAAAATATGGTAAATATTATCTCAAGCTAAGTCCAATTTTTTTTCCAACATGGACATGTCTATGTAATATTTAATTTGTTGTTACCTTCTTCTGGATGCTCAGCAGTTTTGAGGTCATCCAAGGTTGGCTATATGTGACCATTTACACTGGATCTTAACCAATGCTAAGAAGATTTTGATGTTATCGTGAATGCAAATTGACCTTATCCAAACTTTAATGTGCAAATTAGGATGTGTCTGATAGAATACCTAACAACCTTAAGAACACAGAAAAAGTAGAAGGAAATATAAGAGAGTCTCTTTTATAGAGATTATTCTTCCAGGAGAGGAAAGTAATGTTAGAGAAGGATAATAGAGGAGCTCCACCTTAATTACACTACAGAAGTTCTGCAGAAAAAAAATGATTTGATAGACTTTCAAGTTTGTGTTACATTACTCTACTAACAATAAATATTTTTTTCTAAATCTTTCCAAATAGTTCTTGTTTCCTAAACTTGTCAGGACCTGATAAGGTATTTGTTGTGACAATCCATGGTTCCAAAATCTTCAGATAAAGTATCAAAATATTTTTTGAAATGTATATAGGAGGTGAGGGGATGTTTGAGAAATTGACAGCACAATTCTATGCGTTATTATTCAGAAGAACATCACTCTGAATTTAATGGGACATAATCTAAGATAAATATGTATCAGAAAGCTTTAAGATAACTTTAAGGGTGGGATAGTTTTGTGTGAATGTCTATTTTACCTGTGTTTTGCATATTTGAATTTTACTGTTTATTACAACTAAATGTGCTTTAAGTGCATATTTTGAGAGACAGATATATTTTTGTTTTCAAGAAAAAAGGAAATGCCTGTTCTAGAAGATTGCTGATAAGCTTTTGAGGAGCCTCGTTTCACCATAATATATAGTCTTTTAAACCAAGAAATGTGAAACAAAATGGCCCAGAGCTACATGGATACTAACACAAGGGTCATACCCATTTTAGGATGACCCTGGTGTATACTTTATTTCTGTCTTGATTCAAGCAATTGTGTTCCAGTTGTAAAATGTGATTGATTTGGCCCTGTCAATGCATTAATTTAAGATCCTTCTTGCTCAATAACAATATTGTTGTGGCATTGTACAATTGTTTCTTCTCTCACTGTAAATATATTCCTGAAAATTAAAATCCATTATAAAGCTCAAATCAGTTTCGTTGCTTGGATGGCACATGGCAGGCTAATGTTATGAATTTAAATGCTGTTTTAATTAGCCACGTTAATAGCCCAGAGCTTGTAAGCTTCTGTTGTTAAATGTGCACAAGAAATTGAAATAGATAGTTTTTAATACTGGAAAGCTGCATTGATATGTTATGAATGATGGTGTAAGGAAACAACCATTCCTCATTGTTCCATTTCATTTGGTCTTGCCATCACTCAAGAGGCATTAGAAACTGCTTGGACATGTTTACAACTGTCCCATCTAATGGGACACAGAATTGTATATGGTCATTTTTAAAAGCATGCTCTTACAAATATTATTGGCCTATGACTTCCTTCAGATCTACACACCAGAGCAGAACGTTAGGGGAAAGAGAACTGTAATCCATTCATAATTCCCATTCAGATAAATCCAAGGAGCAACTGGGGCAGCCTGCATTAGTCTTTCTCTACTTAAATGGCCAACACTGGTCATTACATTCACTTGGATAGGAAGTACAGGACATATGCTAGAAATATATAATCCTGAGCTCACTTGTGTTCCTTGGTTGTTTTCTGATTTGGACTTGCTCCTTATTCCTATTGTCTCCTTTATTAGAGGATACATTCTGATGTACCCTTTGATGTTAACTCTTGGATAATCTCTCACTGATTCTGAGTAATGAGTCCTGGTTGGTCGTGCTGGTTTGTATCTCATTTTTGACATTTGCTTCCAGTTCACAAAAAACCATAAATCCAACAAATAATGATGTCCCAATCCTTGTCAGAGAAGCTGTCGAGTGCAAACAAAAGCATCCTAATGCCATCTTATTTGGTCTGGAGGACATCAATAACAATGATGATATCACAATTGTCCACAATATCATCAGTGACTATCAAGCATCAACCATCTCCCCTGATGAAATACTTGACATTTCCCGCATTTGGCCGAGAGCTCAAAAACAGACGGCTCTGTGGCCCCACGCTTCTGCAGAGTCATTTGCAAAAATGAATTAAGCAAATGTAAATTCATTTATACTATAAGTTCACTCACTAAGAACAACATCAACCATAAAAACCTCCAATCTTGTCCTGACCTAACCTTACAGCAACATGCCCACTCCCATATACTGCGCACAGAACTCAAAAATTTTCTAGGCAATGGAGAGAAGGACCTGTACATTGATTACCATGCAAACTGTATCAAAAGAAAGTCACACAACCCACAACTCAGCATCCAATCCTACTTCAACCAATCCACCATCACCCAAGACTAGGCATGCATGCCCCCAACTACCTCAATTCAGACTACAACTGGCCTTAAATGCAAGCTACTCAATGCAAGAAGCCTTGTAAATAAATACCTGAATTTCTCATCTTACTAAATACGTCTAAATTCGACATTTGTCTGTGAAACATGGCTCAACACATGGCTCTCCCTGACTCCATTACCTCAGTAAGAGACTATCATATTTACCAATCTGATCATGAAATCCGTAGAGGAGGTGGTGTTGCTATCTTCTATAAAAAGTCCTTACATCTAAAAAACATCCAAGTTACCCAGGAGCTTGCTCTTCCTGAAACCATCATCTGTGAACTTAAATATCACATTTCAGTTCTTACTATATTACAAATTATGATTATGACATTGAACATGTAAACAAGCTTAATACACTACTAACATGGGCAGCATCCTGCCCACATGCTTTTATCTTTCTTGGTGACTTCAATCTACCTCATATTAACTGGACCCTAAACGAATGTACAACTGAACCCATACATGCAACCTTCTACAATGCTGTAACAAATCCGGGACTGGAACAATGAGTAACCAACAATACTAGGCTTGACAACTGCCTCGATCTCATCTTCTGCAATAGTTTGAATTCAATTTACAGAATACAAATTAAAGAAATCTTTTCCAGCAGTGACCACAACATGATTGACTTTTGCCTCAACATAGTCCACACAAAAATCTTCACAATAACAAAATCCCCAATTATAACTTCAAAAAAGGCAACTATGATCTTATAATCAACAATGTCTCTTCCTTTGATTGGCAATTTCTGCTCACTGGGTGCAATACTGTTGAAGACCATGACAACATATTTTTACTAGATATCAAAAGAGCCATCAAACTATATGTACCAATAACAACTCCCAAAACCAGGAAAAACAGATTACCCATAACAATAAGGAAGCTTCAATCCAAAAAGAGATCACTTTGGTGAAAAAACAAATCTGGTCATGTTGCTAACTTCAAAAGCCGATACAAAAATCTATGCTAACAGATTAAAAACTGAACTCACTAATTATCACATTAAACAAGAGGAAAACCTTCTACGCACAAATTCCACCCATGCTTTCTACAATTTTGTAAACAACAAACTAAAAGACTCAAGGTCCATCCCACTCCTGAAAGGACCTAATGGCAAAGACTGCAACAACGACAGCATCAAAGGAAACCTCTTTAACACATTCTTTGGCTCAGTATTTGTAAACAGCAGTGGATCAAGCCAAGTAGTTCCTAGTCGGACCACAGACAACTACAATGATCAATACATGTTGATTTCACAGAAGACATTGTTGAAAAAGCACTGCACAATCTAAAACCATTCCTATCTATTGGCCCGGATGGAATATGTGCCTATTTCTTAAAAAAACTGCCATAGCCGAACCTCTAAGCAAAATCTTTGAAAAATCTTTCAGGACCAGCTCCTTGCCAAAACTATGGTCACAAGCCACGGTCATCCCCATCTTCAAAAAGGGAGACCCTAGCCTGTAATTGAAAATTACAGACAAATCTCCTTATGCTGCGTCACCTGTAAAGTCATGGAATTAATTATTAACCAATCCATTATCCTCCACTTAGAGACAAACAACCTACTCTCTAATAAACAATTTGGTTTCAGAAAAAAACTATCCTGTACTCTGCAACTCTTACACTGCAAAAGCATATGGACTATACAACTCGATCAGAGCAAAACAATAGACGCAATCTACATAAACCTCTGTAAAGCCTTTGATTCAGTGGTACATGACAAACTACTCCTAAAACTAAAATCTTATGGTATCTTTGGACAAATGCATAACTGGACAGAAGCATTCCTGTCAAACAGACAACAAATGGTCAAAATCGGGAGTGTCCTATCAAATTCTGTACCTATCAATAGTGGTGTCCCCCAAGGCGGTGTTCTAGGATCAACTCTCTTCATACTCTATATAAATGACCTCTGTGATCATATTAAGAGCAACTGCATTCTCTTCGCTGATGATGTAAAGCTATTCAACACTGCAGACAATACTGCTATCCTTCAAAAATATCTTATGTATCAGAATGGCCAAACAAATGACAACTTCAAATCTCAACAAATAAATGCTCTGTCTTACACATTGGCAAAAAAAAAAATCAGAAAATAAGATACAAGCTGAATAGTCAAGATCTTGTTGATGATCCAAGCTCTGTAAAGGACCTTGGAATACTCATCTCTAATGATCTTGGTGCTAGAGCCCACTGTCACTACATAGCCAAAAGGCAATTAGAGTTGTTAACCTAATCCTACGTAGCTTTTTCTCTGGTAATATCACACTACTAACTAGAGCATACAAAACATTTGCTAGACCAATACTCGACTACAGCTCATCAGTCTGGAACCCATATTATGTATCTGACATTAGCACAGTTGAGAAAGTCCATAAATATTTCACAAGAGTTCTCCACTCCTCTATTCATTGCAGAATACTTTATGTCACCAGACTTGAAACTCTAGACCTAGAAAACCTAGAACTACACTGCCTACGGTCCAATCTAAATATAGTATATAAAATCATACATTGCAATGTCCTACCTGCAAATGAATACTTCAACTTTAATCATAACAATACAAGAACATACGATAGATATAAACTCAAGGTTAATTGCACCAAACTTGACTGCAGAAAATACAACTTCAGCAACAGAGTGGTCAATGTCTTGAATACTTACCTGACTCTGTGGTTTCTTCCCCAAACCCCAAAAACTTTAACCTTAGACTGTCCATTATTGACCTCACCCCCTTCCTAAGAGGCCTGTAGGGGGCATGCATAAGTGCACCAATTGTGCCTACCATCCCTGTCCTATTGTTTGTTTGTTTTTCTTATACATATCCATCTCATGTATTCAAAACTATGTTTATACTTATCCCTGTATCGTGTAAGCAATTGACAAATCAAATAAATACTAAATACCAAATAAATTATATCCGATAAGATGACTTCCATCCTTATTTTTGAGTAGGACTGCCCAGAGGGGTTGTTGCCTTTTCTCTCTTTTAGGGCTGAGTCTTCAGCTAATGTCCCTCATGGAAAATTCATCCAGTGATCTTAGATGAGTGCTACTTAGCTATAGTTATCAAATTACAACAAAAGAAAACTCCAGTTCTCATGGAAGATGTTGTAAGGCAGAGAAGTAAAAAGTGCAATGCAGGCATAGCATGTTGTTGCCAAACATCCTCGAGTGCTCCCAGCTTTCTTGAAAGCAGTTACAGTAATTCCTTAAAGCTGAAACCCCATTCCAAATGGGACATGGCCTTCTTTCAATAAACCATGCAATGCCTGGTGTGACCTTCAAGCTAATGGATGTGATGTGCCCTAATGTAAGATTTTGAGGAGAGTCTGTTTGGTGTAGACAGAGGTTAAAAGTATCAGGTTACAAATTAGGATTCTGTGAGTTGAATCCTGCCTCAGGCATGAAGCCATCTTAGTCCTGCCTAAGGAGATTATGACAAACCACTTCCAAAAACATTGCCAAGGAAATGGCAGGCAATCCCCAGAAGTCAAGGATGTCTTGAGGGTATGTGCATTTGCAAGTGTGTGTGCATGAGCACCCACATGCACCCACATACCCGTACACCCACAGGAATTGCAACAGGTAAGATTCTCAGGGTTCTGAGAATGGAATGGGACAACTTGCTGCAGCCACTTGCTGCATCCAACTTGCCATGGCCAACTTGCCATGTGACAATTTAACAATTTAATTTAATTATTTCAAATTAAATTAAAAAATATTTTCATTTTTGTCATTCACATTTCATTTTGTCCCTTCTTTTACATCCTTTCTTTAGTGCATCCATTCCACCATTTCTTTGATATTAGTATAACTCTTGTCCTGCAGCAAGCAAGTTGTATCACGGCAAGTTGGTTGTGGTAAGGTGCCCTGTGGCAAATTGACTGCAGGAAGTTGGCCATGGCAAAGTTGGCCGTGGTGAGTTGGCCACGGTGAGCTGGCTGTGGTGAATTATCATGGACCCTTCTGAGATGCCTAACTCCAAGGTAGCCCTAGCCTACTATATTAAGATCTGATCACATGTATAATCTGAAAAAAAGTCAGTTTTGCACTTGTCCAGGAATGGGAAAATTGGGACACTCTTCTTTTTAACAAATAAATAAATGTGAATATACATTGATATATGCAAGAAACTACTCATGATTACTGTTTGAGAAATATAGGTTTCATTGTTATTTAGTGAAACTTTCTACACCGACCTGATTTTTTTTTCCCTTCTAAAAGTTTTTTTCCACTTTTTTATTTCAGAGATTGTGGCCATTGGGAATAATATTCAGCAGCAGGCTGCAATCATTTTTAAAAATTGTCTTAATGCTCTAATTCTGCAGCAGGGGGAAGGTTCTGCTATTCCCACCTCCCCCTTTTTTTTATCCTAGCACAGATATTTAATATTCACAAATCCTTGTTTTCTTCCTTATGTTTATTTTTTGATTAACGTTCCCTTCATTTGCATTTTTTTTTCAAGGGATGGTGAAGGTACATGAAAGGAATGTTAATCAAAATGGGTGAAAAACACAAGGACTAAAGAGCAGCCTGCCTGTAGTGGAATAAACTAATAACAAGGTAAGCAGAAGTTATTGGAAAGAACTTTCCTTTGAGAACTTTTCAAGAAGAATTTCAGGCTGACATTTCTATACATCAGGGCTCCTCCACCCAAGTGGCCCACTACTGGACAAGGGCCTATTCAGAACCGGGCTGTGCAAGAGGCACACCTCTACTTCAGGGGTGGGATTCTACCAGTTCACACCTATTTGCTAGAACCGCTTGTTAACATTCTAAGCAGTTCGGAGAACCGGTTGTTAGAAGAAATTTCTGGCCTAAACCTGTAAGGAAGGCAGGAAGGAAACATTCTGGTGTTGCTTACAGAAACTGCCTCTCGGTTAACCCTCATTACATTCTTGGCAGGACTAGACATCCTGTCTCAGGAACGTCTCTGGAGTTTTTTCCCCCTCCTTTGCTGGTACTTTGCTTGTGTGGAGTGACCATTCAAAATTACAATGGCACTGAAAAAAGTGACTTATGACCATTTTTCACACTTATGACTGTTGCAGCATCCGCCCAGTCATGAGAGGCCAGGCGAGGAGATGCATGTCTCAATGTGACTGATATTGAGTTGGCCACGCTCAGCCAATAACATGGCCACCTAAGTCACAACCACAGAACTGGTTGTTAAAAAATTTGAATCCCGCCCCTGCTCTACTTGTATGAATGGCAGTCTTCTCTTTTATTGTGTGTGAGTGAAGCTGCATGCGCGTGTGTGCCAGCCCACCACTCGTGCGGCCCAGTTCCCCTCTCCCTCGCCCAGCTGGGCTGACAAACTGCAATGGTTGAGGACCATTGCTATAAATAACAGAGAACACAATCAGGAATCGATAGAATATATGTATCTCAGGGTTGAATCATGGGATCCTAGGATAGAATAGAGGAATAGAATAAAGGTTACACAAAGAAGACCTGTTAAGCCTGGGTTCCCCAACCAGGGTTAGGTAGACAAGCTAAACAGAATGTGCAGCGTTAGTCAGATAGGCACACAGATAAATGAGTGAGCTAAGCTTGTATGTTTATTAACATACAGTAAAAATAACAGATACGCTTGTGCTATCAAGAATATAGTTTATTCCATTATAAGTTAATAGCATAGTCAAATAACAGTCCAATAGTCATGTATCATGTAGTCAGTCCATTCAGGGATATTCAGTTAGCAAAGTCCATGTAGAATATCCTATGTCAGTTCACTTACAAATCAGTCCTTAGTTGTCTCTCCCGTTCGAGCAATGCAGTCTTGATTCCAAGCAGTAATCAGGGATCATCAAAGCCAGAGTGAGCAAGCTGTAGACTTGCTACTTTTATATTGTTTTCATAACCACAATAATGGAATCTTTTACAGTTATACCCATGTCCAACAACAACTGTTTGTAGAAAATCAAGTCAGTGCATAATAATGACAGACATGAAAATTCAGCTTCCATCGTGGATAAGCTAATATGCTGTTGTCTGATTGACCTCCATCCGATTAGTGTCTGACCAAATAATATAGCCATCCCAGATGTTGATTTTCTAGTGTTTATATCAGTTGCAAAACTTGCATCTGCATAAGTACTAAGACTCAAATCACCCTTTGGTTCTATATACAATGCATGGTTCATTGTTCCCTTAAGATATCTTAAAATTCTTTTTAAGGATTGCCAATGACATTGTTTTGGATCTGAATTAAAACGTGCCAGCTGATTTACACTATAAGCTATATCTGGCCTTGACCAATTGCTTATATATGATAAGCTACCAACCAAAGATTGATATATGGACTTATCAAATTTGGGACTTTGATCATTAGTTTGGCAAACTTCCTGACTCATTGGAGTCTTTGCCAGTTTACAAAGTTCCATTTTATACGTTTTAATTAATTGGCAAATTTTATCTTCTTGAGATATCTTAAAACCATTATTTGTTTTATTAATTGTCAATCCTAGATACTTTTTAATTTCACCTAAATGCTTTATTTTTATCTTTTTGGCTAATAATGATATAATCTCATTAGCTTCATTATTAGTCTTAGTTATTAAAGCAATATCATCTGTAAATAATAACAATAATGACACCGTTCCATTATTTTCTCTTTTAAACACACACGGATCTGCTAAACCAGATTTAAAACCTATATTGATTAACTCTTTCACAATATATTGGTTCCACTCAAACGCAGATTGTTTCAACCCGTAAAGACTCTTTTTGAGTTTCCAACAATCATTACTATTTAATTTATTGTCTTTTATACCAATTGGTTTTCTTAAATATATAGTGTGCTGCAATGGTGCATGTAGATAAGCAGTTTCTACATCTAAATGGTTAATGACATAGTTTTTCTTAGCTGCCCACACTAATGCTGCTCTTAAAGATGTAGCTTTAAGGCTTGGTGCAAAAACTTTATCGTAATCAGATGCAGTTTGATTAAATCCTTGAGCTACTAACCTAGCTTTATGGGTAACAGTCCCATCATTTCCAGTTTTTACTTTAAATATCCATTTGCACCCAATGGATTTTTCTCCTGGAGGTAATTTGGCATCTTCATACACTTTCATTACCTTTAATGAATTTAGTTCTTTTTCCATTGCCTTTTGCCAATTCTCCTGATCCTTAGCAGGATACATCCTAAGTTCATCTACACTAGTTGGAACTTTAGTTACTTGGCAAACTATACTTGCTTGATACCTATCAGGTGGTCTAGTTACACGTGTAGTACGTCTAGGTATTATAGGACTTACTGGTGGACTTTCATTTATTAATTTTTCTTGATTATGTAACTCTTCCTGATCAACTATTTCCTCTTGTTCTGGTCCTATTTGCTCTTCGTGGACTTCTTCTTTAATTGGACTCTTCTTATAGCTAATCTCATCTTTCTGCCTTTTGTAGGGTTCAATAATTACTTCATTATTTAAGTCTTGCTCTAATCTATTCCATCCTACATGTTCTAGGAATTTTGCACTAGCACTGGTGTAAACTCTAGATGTACCTGGTTCCCAGAATCTATAGGATCTATGATTAGATGTATATCCTACAAAAATTAATCTTTTAGTTCTATGCTGTCCTTTGTGTCTAAGTTGTGTAGGGATATGCACCCATGCTGGTGCTCCAAATGTGTGCATGTAACTTAAATCAGGTTTTGTACCATGCCACAGTGTGAATGGTAATTCACCTGTTGTTGAATTAACAACATTATTTAATATATGATTACCACACATTATTGCTTCTCCCCATAAATTGTCAGGTAATCCTGAATCAGACATCATAGTTCGTGCCATTGACTGTAATGTTTGGCCTCTTCTCTCTATAAAGGCATTATGTTGTGGCCTATATGGTGCAGACATTTTATGTTGAATACCTAACATTCTTAGTTTGTTCTGAAATTTATTATTTGTAAATTCTGTACCATTATCTGTGATGAGAGTTACTAATTTCTTTTTAGTTTTTCTTTCAGCAAATTTTAACCAATTAAATAGATTTTGATATGTTTCAGTTTTGCTCTTCATTAAATAGCAAAACCCATATCTAGAATAGTGGTCCATTATACTTAGTATGTTGCGAGCTCCTCCTACACTTGGTTTTTTCGGACCTATTAAATCAGCAAATACTACTTCTAAAGGCTCTTTAGTAGTAAATCCATCAACTCTATTAGCCGGTATAACCCTGCTCTTACTTTGATTACAGGCATTACATTGCAAATACTTATTACAAGATTTCAAACTTATTCCCTTAGATAATTCAACAGTTTTCTTAAGCATTTTAAAATTTAAATGCCCTAGCCTTCGATGTAACAAGTGAATACATTCGTCATGAGGTTTCTTATTTTCATAAATTGTGTTAGCCACCTTTAAACCATCATCATTTAACACATATAATTCACCTCTTAAAGATGCAGTAATTCTCTTATCTTCTTTTTCAATGATGCAGTTATCTCCCCTAAATGTAACTACATATCCTAGTTTAACTAAAATTCTAACTGAAATTAAATTGAACTTAAGTTGTGGTACATATAACATTTTTACATTCTCTTTTATAAAAGAACAATATGCTATACCTTGACCTTTAGCTTTCAGTTTCCAGCCATTGGCTAACGATATCTGCTGTGTACTCTGGGACATTTTAATAAAATTTTTGTTATCATTTGTTATACAATGGGATGCTCCACTGTCAACCACCCATAAATTATTTTTTACAGCTCCGTTAGTATACATGGCTAACTCTGAATTTTTATTTATTTTTTGATGATTTTTAGTATTCTGGCCAGCGTTCTGGCGCTTTGCCTTTTTACAAAATCTTGCCAAATGTCCTCTTCCTCCACAATTAAAACACTTTTTAATTGCGTATGCAGTAGGAGATTCATTATCTTCTTTTTGAGGTTGCTTCCTCCTTAATTCATCTCTTTCAAGCCTTCTTCTGGCCTCTTCGATCAATCTGCCAGTTATATCTGTTAAAGTTAAAGTTTCCTTTGGCAAAATTTCAAGTGAAGTTACGTAGTTATCATAACTTTCCTCAAGGGAAGATAGAATTATGTAAACTTGGTGTAGTTCAGAGAATATAAGCTCTTTCTCGTGTAATTCTTGAAAAATGCTTTGCATAGTTTTTAAATGACTCAGCATATCACCATTTGTTTGGAGATGCGTCCTGAAAAGCTTCCGTGTTAGATTTATGTGAGCACCAACATTATCTCGAACATAAATCCTCTTCAGCTTCTGCCAACACCCAAAAGCCGTTTTCTCTCCGTGGATATAAACAAGCTGTTGATCAGTTAAGGTTAACCCAATTATGCAAATGGCTTGTTGATTTTTATGCATAAATTCCTCTATCTTTAGTCTGTCTTCCTCATCCTCTTGATCCCATTCTTCTATGTTTGGTGGATTTTCAATTATGTTCCACAGACCTTCTCTTCGTAGAAGTAGACTACATTTTGTAGACCATGATACATAGTTTGTTCCATCCAGCTTGGATATAAGGGACAAACTTTGTAGATTGACTTGTGCCATGTTTTCTTATATGGATATAAAAATATAATTAATAAAACACAGCTGTCTGTGTACTGTAATGTATAACAATACAAACTCTCACTTTTTACATAAATCTGTTTTTTCCTAGTTAAACTGACTTTGCAGCCTCTGGGCCCATAACCAGTGTTAAGCCTGGGTTCCCCAACCAGGGTTAGGTAGACAAGCTAAACAGAATGTGCAGCGTTAGTCAGATCGGCACACAGATAAATGAGTGAGCTAAGCTTGTATGTTTATTAACATACAGTAAAAATAACAGATACGCTTGTGCTATCAAGAATATAGTTTATTCCATTATAAGTTAATAGCATAGTCAAATAACAGTCCAATGGTGTTGCTTACAGAAACTGCCTCTCGGTTAACTCTTACTACATTCTTGGCAGGACTAGACATCCTGTCTCAGGAACGTCTCTGGAGTTTTTTCCCCCTCCTTTGCTGGTACTTTGCTTGTGTGGAGTGACCATTCAAAATTACAATGGCACTGAAAAAAGTGACTTATGACCATTTTTCACACTTATGACTGTTGCAGCATCCACCCAGTCATGAGAGGCCAGGCGAGGAGATGCATGTCTCAATGTGACTGATATTGAGTTGGCCATGCTCAGCCAATAACATGGCCACCTAAGTCACAACCACAGAACTGGTTGTTAAAAAATTTGAATCCCGCCCCTGCTCTACTTGTATGAATGGCAGTCTTCTCTTTTATTGTGTGTGAGTGAAGCTGCATGCGCGTGTGTGCCAGCCCACCACTCGTGCGGCCCAGTTCCCCTCTCCCTCGCCCAGCTGGGCTGACAAACTGCAATGGTTGAGGACCACTGCTATAAATAACAGAGAACACAATCAGGAATCGATAGAATATATGTATCTCAGGGTTGAATCATGGGATCCTAGGATAGAATAGAGGAATAGAATAAAGGTTACACAAAGAAGACCCCTTTATAATGCCTTGTTAAGACACACTTGGAATACTGCATCCAGGTTTGGTTTTTGGGTTTTTTTTGCCACAATATAAAAAAGATGTTGAGACTCTAGAAAGAGTGCAGAGAAGAGCAACTAAGATGATTTGCGGACTGGAGGCTAAAACATATGAAGAAAAGTTGCTGGAAATGGGTATGTCTAATTTGATGAAAAGGAGTCACATGATAGCAGTGTTGTTCCAATATCTCAGGGGCTGCCACAAAGAAGAAGGAGTCAATCTATTCTCCAAAGTACCTGAGGGCAGGATAAGAAGCAATGAGTGGAAACAAATCAAGGAGAGAAGCAACCTAGAACTAAGGAGAAATTTCATGACGCTTAGAACAATTAATAAGTGGAACAACGTGCCTCCAGAAGTTGAATGCTCCAACACTGGAGGTTTTTAAGTGGAGATTGGACAACCATTTGTCTGAAATGGTATAGGGTTTCCTGCCTAAGCAGGGGTTTGGATTAGAACAGCGTTTGCCAACTGGTGGGCCATGAGAAAATTTTGGTGGGCTGCAGAGAAATCTCACCCCCAGAACACCCCCCCAAAGCAATTAATCCAGGCTGCGCAGAAAGACAAGGCTGTGCCGCCCACATGGCCCACAGGAACCCTCCTGCCCACTGACTCCTTACCTGGCAAACTTTCCTGCTAAGTTGCTGTTTTTCCTTTTTCTGACCATCAGCTGTTCTGCTGTGATGGGAGATTTAGATTAGCTAGGAAGCTGGAAATGGTTGCATTTCTCGCTTTCTAGCTAGTCTTTAGATCTTCGGCTCTGCTTTTAAGCACAGCTGAACCTCCTTTAGGATTGAAAGTTCTATTGTTCAGTGCAGACTCAGGTAATGTGACAGACTCAGGTAGCTGATAGATCACTGAATGATTCTGTGAGCAACTCAATCTGTCTGCCTGCTTTGCTTGATTTGGGGTAAAAGTTGCTCTTTTTTAAATAAAAAAATCAATATTTATTTAAATATTTATAATATTTACAAACAAGCCATGCCCAGCCAGTCACATGACCACCAACCCACACCCACAAATTAGACCATGCCCACAGAACCGGTTAGTGGTCCCTGGAATTTAAAATTATGAATTTGGTGATCCCTGAGGTCCAAAAGATTGGTGACCCCTGGATTAGAAGACCTCCAAGGTCCCTTCCAACTCTGTTATTCGATTTGCTTAGCAACCGTTCAGCTACAACATTGAAAAAAAGTGAATTACAACTGGTCTTTGAACTTACAACTGTTGCAACATACCCATGGATCGCGTGGTGCTTAGCAACCTGCCTGCATTTATGATGATTGCAGCATCCAGAGGAATCACCCTTTGTAACCTTCCCAGCTGGCTTCTGACAAGCAACGTCAATGGGAAAAGCAGGATCTGCTTAACCATCCTCAATTGTTTAACAATCATGGCAAAAAAGTTCATAAAATTGGGTGTAACTCATTTAATAGCCACCTTGCTTAGCAATCAAAATTCTGGTCCCAGTTAGGGTTGTCATTGAGGGCCACCTGTAATATTGATAATACGACTGTTCCCTGCAATTCCTTTGCAGAGCTGTGGAAGAAGAGAGAGAAACTCCACTGTAAACATTCAGCTTCTTTGTGGTTCTGGGTATTGAAGTGCTTTGTAGAGATCATCTAAGGCAGAGCTGTCAAACTCCCAGCCTGTGGGCCGGATACATCATGCGCTGGCCACACCCATGCCCAGAAAGGGAAAAAGTCCCAATACCAGAGGTGGTACTCTACAGGTTCTGACCAGTTCTGGAGAACCGGTAGCATAAATTTTGAGTAGTTTGGAGAATCGGCAAATACCACCTGACTGGCCCCACTCCCATCTATTCTCTGCCTCCCGAGTCCCTGCTGATCGATTGGGTCTTATTTTGTTGCCCTGCACAGGAGAACAGAGCTGGAAAGCAGGTTAGTGGGGTGGGGAGGGAATGGAGATTTTATAGTATCCTTCCCCTGCCACGCCTACCAAGCCACACCCACCAAGCCACGTCCACAGAACTGGTAGTAAAAAAATTTGAATCCCACCACTGCCCGATACATCACATGACGAGGCTGTAATGACGTGAGTTTGACACCCCGGATCTAAGGAGGTAGTCTAAAGTAAAATATTCTGACTGTTATTTTTAAATGCTATGAAACCAGTGAGTAGCAGGTAAGACTTATGGCTTTTAAATTGCTTTGAGCCATTTAATGCATTTGTACCATCTTAAATGCTGAATGCCTCATTCGGGAATTTCTAGTAGAGAGTTTCCTTTTATCTTCTGGTTCTTCCCCATGTCCTATCCCACTTTTTGTCTCTAGCACAGGGGTTCCCAACCCTCAGTCTATGGATTGGCACCAGTCTGTGGCATGCCAGAAACCAGGCCACACAAACAAGTGAAGCCCCATCCATGGGATGCAAGCAGTAGACAAAATCATGCCCCCTCTGGTCCTCAGAAAAACCTCTCTCCGCAGAACCAGTCCCTGGGGTCCAAAAAGTTGGAGGCTGCTGCTCTAGCAGTAATCGAAAGTCTTTTTTTTTTTTTTAAATCTAATCTCTCTATGTCAACTTACCATGATGGATGTGTGTTTTATAAGCATGTTGATCCCTGCTTATCACCTGCAGAATAGAACAATGACCTTAGCTGACCAATGCATTCTTTTTGTTGTTATTTCCTCAAACTAACCCTTTCGGTCAAATCACTAACTGTCTCATGTGGTAAAGAGAGAAACAGGAGCACTCTAAGCAATCTACTGTATTAAACAAGGAACAATCGCTCTAGGAGAACTTGAAGGTACATGGTGTTTTTACACAAAGTCAAACTGAGATTTACAGGAAACAGAATGAGGTGATAAGGTGATATGGAAACTAATCAAGCAGAGAAGCTACTTAGAACTAAGGGGAAATTTAAGAAGAGATTGGACAACAATTTGCCTGAAATGTTATAATGTTTCCTGCCTGAGCAGGGGGTTGGACTGGAAGACCTCTAAGATCCCTTCCAACTCTGTTATTTTGTTAAAAGTTCAGAGGTAGTAGAATGGACTGGGCCATCTCAGAAGGCATGGGCTACTCTCTCTTCTGGCATCTTCTCCTACTCAAGGTTGGCATGCATTAATCTATTAGCATATTTCTGCTACAGTCTGAATCAATCAAGCTGGTTATATTTTTGCCAAACCACATACATAGATTTTTCAGCCAGGATATATGGCATCTCTCAATGCTGCATTTACTTATATAGATTAAATAATACATATTTTTTCTTCATATGGAGGAAGTTGGTATTTTTCATTGCATATCACATGTCATAAATTTTCCAGATAATGTTCTTGTTGTTCACAATTTTGCCATTGTTGTCCTTTCGCTGAAGGACATTTTCTCAACCCATTATATTTTTGGTTATCTTCTGAACTCCATACTTCAAGGCTTATGACATTAATGCTATCATTCTGGATCGTTGCCCATGCTTCTATTCCATGAAAAGTGGCAAGATATAATAGCATACACTCATCAAAGGTGGATTTGGAGACATCATACTCTTGAGCAATTCCTTACTTTAAACACTTCCCACAGATAGAGAAACCAACAGAGCAAGAATTAATATTTGTGGAGTTTGAGATTCCTGAAGAAATTGTTGCACTGCAGTTATTCTTAACTCCCCCACTTTTTATTTTTCTATATTTGGTTGAGCACCCTTCTCTTGTGACTGGAACCTCACAAACTGGAGACTCCATTCCCTTTCTCCTATTCCCATCCCCTTTTTATGCTACTAACTTCTCTCTCTTACTTCCTCACTTCCCTCAGTCTCAAAAATCACCCAACATCTGTGTCCATTGAGCCCAACTTTCAGTTTGGGAAGTTGTCAATAATCTTCCTATCAATTCAGAGTTCTTCTGAAGCACACAGGAGAAATCAGAACTGAAGTACATCACTTCCTGAGACTGGCATATTTCAGGTCTGACCAGAGCTAGTAACCTTTCCTGCAAGCAAAATAATTTATGTCCTTGGTAGTGTCCTTGTTTTTGCCTTCTGGGTTGATCATGAAAGTTACTTTTTAAAAGAAGCCAGTTGAGGCATCATTTAGCTAAGATTGGAAAGGTGGCACAATGTGGGCTTGTGATTTATTTCCATCCTTCTATCTGCCTCCCACTGCCCCAACAATAGTTTTATCTTGGTTTTCTGTACTGAGTTCTCAGCATAGACTAGGACTTTCAGGGACATTGAATGAATTTTTTTTTAATAGATCTAGATCAACCTTAGCAACTTTAAAACACATGGACCAACTCTCAGAATTCCTCAGGTAGTCAATCTGGCTGGAGAATTCTGGAAGAATTTTGAAATTCTGCTTGAGCAGGGTAGTTGAATTAAAAGATCCCCAATGTCCCTTCCAATCTGATTACTCTATGTCCCCATGTCTTAAAGTTCCCAAAGCTGGGAAACCATGATCTTGAGGATCTTTTCTCTCAGTGAAGTAGCTTCCAGATCTGTTGAACCACAACTTCCAAGTCTACTGAGAGTTCATTAGCAAATTGCTTGAATTATTGATATTGAATAGCATAGAAATTAAAAAATAACCAATCAACCAACAAAACACAATGTTAGAGAATTGAAGTAGTAAAATAGCTGCTTCAGTGATGCATACATTTATTCAAGAAAAGAGTAGAATACAACAGAAAATTGGTGTTTCTCTTGTTTCCCCTTGCAATCTGAGTTAACAGGACTTCATTTCCTACTGTTCGTGGCTTGCTATAGAACTAATTTGCTTTTACACTATTCTAAATACAAATAAAAACAATAAAACTAATTTGCTTTTACACTATTCTAAATATAAATAAAACAAATGCATTAGTATCACAAGCCTGACATAATGTGATGCAAATCACAAGGAAGCAAGACTACTACATTGCATTGTTCCCCCAAAATGATTATTTCAGTAATTGGCCCTCTGTAATTAAACATTGCCTTTTCTTCTATTGCCTTCTCCAAGGGCCAAACCACATGCTGTAAATACAAATGCCAGGATTTTGAAATCCTGATATCTGCTTTATGCATGAGAAATAGCTCTGGGTAACAGGGAATTAAAGTGGAAAAGGGTGCTACTACCTCCTTCCCATCATTTTCAGTGCATTTCCTTCCACAGAAATCCAGATGCACGTTTACTTTTCCAAATATCTCTGTAGAGGAGAAAGCCATTGAGAGCAATATTTTAAGCACCAACAAATTCCTTCTCACAAAGTTATCTCTTCTTTATCTCTCCCCATCCCCCCCCAAAAAAAGCAGTCATAAAGGCTTCATTGGATAACTACAGGGTGAGCTATGGTGGCACAGTGGTTAGAGTGCAGTATTGCAGGCTACTTCTGCTGACTGCTGGCTGCCTGCAATTTGGCAGTTTGAATGTCACCAGACTCAAGGTTGACTCAGCCTTCCATCCTTCCGAGGTGGGTAAAATGAGGACCCAGATCATTGGGGGCAATATGCTGACTGTAAACTGCTTAGAGAGGGCTGTAAAGCACTGTAAAATGGTATATAAATCTAAGTGCTATTGCTGTTGCTATGTATAGAGAACTGTATTTTATACAGGCTGGCCATTTATCCATCTTGTATAATCAAAAATAACTCTGCCATGATTTCAAACAGAAGGCAAATTTCAAATTTTTGTTTTTTTCCCGATCGCCAGTCTCCTGATCATTTTAGCTGCAGATGCCATGGATTGAATTTGAAACCATCTGCTGACAAATCAGACACACACTTGCACTTACTTTCACCTCTCCTTCCAACTGAATATGTAAATTTCACTTAGTTCTCAACTTCTCACACAAATCAGTCCTCACTCTGTTGAGCATTCAAAGGGTTCCAAGGTTTTGCTATTTCTGTTTTTAATAGATATGGATACGTTTGGTATCATTTCCCTACCTATTCTCTAAGTGGGTCATTTGAAGAGGAATTTGCATAATTTCTGACTCTTTCATGAAGTTGGTATTTGCTGTCAGGGTAGGACAGGGTCCCCAAACTAGAATCAGCAGGCCCTGGAGAAGTTGTCATATTGATATTTATCCCTGTTGTGTTTATCCATTTAATTGTGATGAAATTCCATGAGGCTGAGATTGTCAAGCACCATAACTACATGGCATTTTGTGGGAAAATTCTAAAAGCCCACCACAATTTCATGATAAAGTCATGGGCAGTTGGTTCTGAATGCATGACTGGATCTTTTATCCAATTTCCACATTATTTTTTCCTTCTGTGCTTCATAAAACATTAGAAAAAGAACTTAGACAGAGACATTAGAGTTCACACACACTTTCTATAAGCTCCTTCTATTGTGTTATGCCACAGCACTTTACAATTGACTACTCTTTCAAACTTCTTTATCCTGAAGCTACTTTTATGCAGGTGGCACATCTTCAGTTAGTCTCATCCACCTGTAAATCATTTGCGTTATGATTATGATAGGGATTTGCTTTTTTAAAAAATAAAGTTTTATTGAGTTTTAGCAAAACAAATAAAACATCTTATTTGAGTACAGCATGGTTCCAGGTTATCACATTTCCATACAGACACAATTTCATATGCATATTCATCTTATGTATTCAACTTCATATCTTATTACTGTTTTTCCAACTTCTCACTATTTCTCTCTTTACTTCTCTTAATTTTCTTTTATGGTTATCTCATTTCTTCTTATTTAATTGTATTTCTTTTACCTAAATTTCTATATCTTTTTATTCATTGCACTTATACTTTCATCTGTCTTCTTTACAATTTCATATGTTCTCTTCCAACATTCTTAAGAAGCAAAATTTCCCCTATGATTACAATCGAAGTGCAACACCTTTAAATCTTATTGTTATTATCATATGAAATCTCATTAAACATTGAATTTGTGCATTCTAAAATTATAACATTCAAATTTCTAATATCTATTTTATATCAGGTAAATCTCATCATTCACACTCTGCTTGGTACTTCTCCTTGAAAGAGTAAAAAGAAAAATTCTAAAAATATAGCAAAAATAATATGTATATATATAAACATTAGTAAACAAAATTGTTTGTATAGTTGTAATTGCAGGAATGTTCCAATCTTGGATGACAAACCTCAGATAAAGAATGTTTCCAAGTAAATACAACTCAGGCAAACAAAGTCACTAATCTAAAGGAGGATTAGAGAGGGGAAGTAAACATATGTTAGTCTTTAACTAGAGATAATTAATTGTATGGATAACTATGCTGAACAGTAACGAAAGTTAGTGACCAAAGTTAACCAATGATGGAGGATAACTAAAAATGTGTATAAATGCAAGACTAGACTCCAATAAAGATCATCATGATTCAGTTGTGCATGATAAGACAACTCGACTGCTTCGTCATTACAACAATAGTTATTCAAAATCATTCTAGTACTGGTATGAACCTTGTAAATCTTTCACATTTCTTTTCAATATCCATCAATCTTTGAGAACACTTGAAATGTTCCCCTCCCTTCTTCATTATTACTTAACTGTTAATTAGCATACCATTGGATAGTCATACAGTATTATCTTATAAATTATTTACTATTAATAAGCAAAATAATTATTCAAATTCATTCTAATAACTGGTGTAAATTTCCTTATAAATCTTTCACATTTCTTTTCAATATTTTATCAATTTTTAGAAACAACTGCAATGTTTCCCTCTCTTCTTTATTATTGCATTAATTATAAATAAACATACCATAACCTAACAATACAGTTTTATCTCATAGATTATTTACTAATTTTCTTTCTAACTCATTACAGTATTCTACTGTCACAACACTATCTTTTGTACCTCTGCAGAATCCTCACTTTTAACTTAATTTAACCATTGTCTCTGTGTTTTCTAGCTGAGCAAATACTTTTAATCTTAGTACGTTTCCCCTTTTTCTTTATTTCCTGTTTTTGTCCCTCATAAGTTCTTTCCCTTTCTATCTTTCCCCCCTTTTTCTCATCCCCCTTTTTTATACCCTTCTCTCTCTAATTTTCCCTTCTGTAGTTTTCTTTTCTGCTTTTCCTTGCTGTTATACTTCTTTTTCAGACTAATTTTCTTTTTGGCTGTTCCCTTTGATCTTTAACTCCTTTCCCCATTTTTCCCTTATTACCACACTTTGCATTATTTGATCATTGAAAATGGCTTCTTCTTTGTCCCACCCTTCTTCTTGCTCTTGAAGCTTTTCCTTTTCCTTTTCATAGTTCAGGATCTTCATTTCAAAGAATTCAATTACGAAGCCATTCCTCCCCTTTCTACATCTTCTTTCTGTTTTTTAAGACTCATCTTCAATTCCTCCGGGAATGGTGGCATTTTAAACACTTTTGAACAACCATCTGATTGACTTTAAGTAAAAACAGAAAAAGAAAGAAAAAAAACAATGCCAAAAACTTTTTTTTAAAATCACCAAATGATCCCAGACTGTTCCTTCTTGTTTCTTTCCTTTACTTTTCCTTTCTGTGGGTTACTGTATCTTTTAATAAGATTTCAGTTACAATGTATCCTCATGAGTCTTTTCAAAGTTTCACTGTTAATCCTCTTTATTTTTCCAGGTGGCACTCTATTTTTCCATTATTCCAAGTCCCGCCCTTTTGCCTCCACTCATCTCCTTTTTAGGGCCTTAAAATGACCAAGAAAAAAATCTTTATTTTCCTTTTGACACTTGGATTTCAGCTTAAGGTTGCCTATTAGTGTCAAAATAGATCAATATAAATTTCTTTCCATACCATTTGTAATTGTCAATATAAAGGTAAAAAAAGGGGTTTTAACCTACTTTTCTCTCTCCTTCACTGCTTAAAGATCTTCTTTCAGAAGTATCCCTATAGGTACTTTTAGATTCAGGGTACCTTGCTTAGATGTTCTCTGTTGTTTAGTTTGGTCTGCCCTGCTTTCCTCTTTGTCTTCCTTCTGCACAATCTTAACCAGTTGAGTTCTTCTTTGAAGTGGCCATTTCTTCCACCGCCTTCGGGGAAGAGAGTTTAGACCAGCCAAGGAGGAGAGATGCGGCTCCCCTCCACTCAGCTAGCAATCTCCTCCCTCTTCACCACCTCTACGGGGTGGCTTCAGCCCTGAATCAAAAGATCGGGGCACTCCAGCAGTGAGCACAGATCGAAACCATGCATGATTGCAGATTTTGATCTGTCGCTGAAGAGACCCAAACCAGAAGTTTGCTTTGTTTTTTTTCCCCAAGGTGCTATAATGCCCTAATATTTTATTATATTATTATTGCTTATAGTTTGTTTATCATGATTGTCACCATCTGGTTTGTAATTGTAATCTATCAAGTATTTATAGTTGCCTCCATGACTCAGTGGAATGAATGAATGAATAAGCTAATTCTATATTCCATATGCAAAGTTGATATTGTGTGCATGCTTGGTGTCTTTGAAGTGCACTAAATACACCAGCCTCATCTGAAGTGATTTTCAAAAGCAATCAACCAAAAATGATAATTCAATTCCACTCACAACTATCTATCCACAGAGGATCAGGGTTAAAACAGGAAGCTCCCATGGTCATGTATTTTTAATGATGTCTTAATTCTGTATGCTTCCTGGAATATTTTGCCAGATACTCCTCCTTTTCCTTCTCCTCCTCCTCCTTGAAACAGCCACAGAACAAAACCTGCACATATTTCAAAAGAGCAAACTCTAAGGCTCATGTGCAATTCTAAGTACCACCATCATTAGGTAAGTCCAAAAATGTTAGATAAATTCTGTGTATATTTTTTTGTACATGACTGAAGTGGCAACTTATTATGCACACTGGAAATGATCTTGTTCAATATAAATAAAGATCTGCAATTAAATGGGAGCCTTGATGGTGTAAAAAGTTAAAGTATTTACTAGGAGCAGGAAAATCCATGTTCTTTTTTTAAAAAAGGGAAAAAACGTATTTTTATTATAAGAATAATGAAATGCAAAGGGAAAAAATGGTGGACATTGGATAATAAGAGCTGAATAACACCACTTTTACTATCCAACAACTACTAAGCATAAATAAAAATATTAAGGGAAACATTTCTAGTAACAGATTTTCTCCTTCCCTTCCATTTGCTTTCTCAACTACTAACCACAACCTATATATTTATACTGTGTTCCTAGCAATTATTTAAATATGTTTGTTTATTGTTTTTGATTGGTCTCATAATTCTCTTCATAAAATTACTGTGTAATGGGTAGTATACATGGAGTCATTTTTGCTTAAATTTGATTAAGCTTATGTTATGGATATATACTGACAACTTTACCATTATTGTGTATTTTCCAGTTTTGGTCTCCTAATACGATATTGTTAGCAAGCTCTTCTTTTCCAAAGTTATGTTAGATTTGTCCTTACAACTATCAATATATATCTTAGTAAATTGTAATATTTTTCATTTATTTTTCCTGGGATTATACTAAACAAAAATAATTTGTGGCTTTAATTCAAATTTTATTTTCAGATATTCAGAATATTTCAGTGTATTTCTTTCCAATATTTTTTTTTACAATCGCCATACACGTTCCTTCTTTTTTATGACATTTCTAATAATTGTTATTACACAGTTTGTCTATTTATGGATGAAGTCAGGGGTGGGATTCTACCAGTTTGCACCTATTGTACCTAGAACCGGTTGTTAACATTCTAAGCAGTTTGGTGAGCTGGATGTTGGAAGAAATTTCTGGCCTAATCCTGTAAGGAAGGCAGGAAGGAAACATTCTGGTGTTGCTTACAGAAACTGCCTCTCCATTAAACCTTATTACATTCTTGGCAGGACTAGACTTCCTGTCTCAGGAACGTCTCTGGACTTTTTTCCCCCTCCTTTGCTGGTACTTTGCTGATGTGGAGTGACCATTCAAAGTTACAATGGCACTGAAAAAAGTGCCTTATGATCATTTTTCACACTTACGACTGTTGCAGTATCCCCACAGTCATGAGAGGTCAGGCGAGGAGATGCATGTCTCAATGTGAGTGATATTGAGTTGGTCAAACCCAGCCAATAACATGACCACCAAGCCATGTCCACACAGTCACATGACCACCAAGCCCACCACCTGAGCCATGCCCACAGAACCAGTTGTTAAAAAATTTGAATCCCACCCCAGGATGAAGTTATATAAAACTTATCTATAAGTTTTATAATGAAATAATTAATTAATTAATTAATAATAAAGTTTATAATCTATGATGAAGTTATCTATAAAACTATCACTTGGAATACATTTTATTGATTTCCCCCCACCCCCATAGCTCTTCCATAGTTGCCCAGTCATTATTTCTTTGAGGTTTTACATCCACTTTATCATACAGCTTTTTATTTGTTCCATCTCCATGTCATACTTCAATAACACTTTATGTTTTATGTACATCCTAATCAGTGAGCTTCATTCTGCATAAGTGTTTCAGGCTGCATAAATTTTCTCAAAGTTCTTTTTTCTTAAGACCATTTTTAAGTCTTTCAGCATTTTGTAAAGAGTTAGATAAATTGATGCGAACTAAAATGATAAATTATCAGCCATGGTACATTCCTATTTTCCTTAAGCAGTTATTACTTTGTCTTTTGCCTATTTCTGAGCCTTAAAGGCATTATATTGACATATATTGTGATTAAATATTTCTTGTCATTGTCGGTCCTATAGAAAAAGGAATTTGGATGGTAAAGCTAATGGTGAAGTTGCCATTAGCTTCATCAGTTTTACATTGAAAAGATTTCATATTTTTAGCAAACTTCAAATATCTTATAATGTTCTTTTCCCATTCTTCTCTTGTTTCCTGATTGTATTCCATGAGTATCTAAAAAGTCTATATCAGTGGTGGGATTCAAAAATTTTTTACTACCGGTTCTGTGGGTGTGGCTTGGTGAGTGTGGCAAGGGAAGGATACTGTAAAATCTCCAGCCAGAGGTGGTATTTGCCGGTCTCCGAACTACTCAAAATTTCCGTGACTGGTTCTCCAGAACTGGTCAGAATCTGCTGAATACCATCTGTTGGCTAAGCCAGTTGCTTCTATGACTGATATTCTATCATTTGGGGATTTTATCCATTCTGTTATCCATGGTAGCAGCATAGTAATATAATTTAAAGTTAGAGAATGTGAGGCCATCTCTTTCTTTTGAATCATGTAGAATTTTAAACCTTAATAGAACAGATTATAGTCCTCCTCCCTTAAGCAATGAAGCTGACTGGATATATTTTAGGTTTACTTTGAGTTCTCAAAGTCTAATCAGCATCAAGGTCTGCAAAAAGCCAGCTGAAAAACAAAACCTTTCCATTTTATTTTGGCAGCAGCAAAGTGAAAGTAGTACAAGATATGTGGACCCTGTAACAAAATAGGACAAATGTTAAGAAGAACAACCATTAATTAAAAGGGGGGGAAAGGTCAAATTTAGCTTTGCTTGATCTCGTCTTCAATGGAACTATATTCTATTTCGAGTCATGCTGTGTGTGACCCACCCCCCAGTGTCAAAAAAGTGTCATATTGCCATGATTTAGGGATTGAGTTATATAACACCTTCCCAAATCCACCATTTCTTTTTAAAGATGTATTATCTTGAAGGCTTGAAAGAGAGGCTCATATGCAAAGCTATAATATATAAATAAATACAGTGTAGCTGCCAAAAATATTAAATTTCAGTTCTGGTCATCCCAGCCAACATGGCCACTGAGAAGGATTTCTGAAGAATGGTCTTTTAAAACATTTGCAGCTCTTAGTCCTGCTCCAAAGCATATGGACAAATGGTTGGCTATGTTTCAGGTCAGACTGAGCAGGAATCCCCACAACTAGGCAAGCTAATTCTTTGTTTTCCTCCAATACTAGGGAAACAATGCACTGATTATGTAATGCAGACAACTACAATATGCACAAATTAGTTAAATTTGGCTCAAATGCACTATAATAATCAGCTTACGATGCAGGCGTATAACAAATGGCCTGACATAAACAAGATTTTCTTTCCTCTTATTTCGTGCCTTTGATTTTCTTGGATTTGCTACTCATTCCTTTTTCTGAGCTTTACACAACAGTGCCTCTTTCAAAAGAGAATGGCACAAAACATATGTAAGCTTAGAATGCTGTTGGCTTTGCTTTTTTTATTTTTAAACCACCAATTTTCCTTCTCTACAATACACAGTCTTCTAAGAGAATATGGTATCTAATTAAAGCCCCTGTCACACTGCACCAATGGATGGAAAGAGGATGTAAAACGGAGGAAAACACTTGTCATCCATGGGTTAACGCGATGTATCCGTTCTGTACTCACTGCCTCCATTTTGCTTCCTCTCTATCCATCCAGCATCCGTTTATTGACGTTTCATCCGCTCAGAAAGTTTTGAACTGCTCAAAACTTTTGAGTGGTAAATGTATCCAATGCGTCCATTCTGCATCCGCGAGGCATCCGCTAGGCATCCGTTGTGCATCCATTACGCATCCGCTATATCCGCTAGGCATCCGCTGCGCATCCGCGCAACTCCATCCGCTCCAGCAGTAAACGGACACAGGGAGGAAGCGGAACGGACGCAGAACGGATGCAGAACGGATGCCTAGCAGATGCAGAATGGAAACAAAGCATTTAAAATGGAAAAAACGTTCGCAGAGGGGACCTATCTTGGATATTAAGGATGTCTAGAGGATGCCTAGAGGATGCAAAATAACACATAGGGGAAAACCTATATTGCCTATGAAAAGGGGGAGCAACTCATCTGGATCTCACTTTCAGCCCACCAGCCCAGCTGTGCAGACCTCTGCAGCCTTCATCTGACTCTTGCTCTTCCACAGCATCCAGTCATGTCCACCGTGGATCGTAACAAAGTACTTTTGGCAGCCACCATCATTCTGCAACAGTGCGAAGCCATCTACAGGCTCTGTGAACTCTACTACTGGAAGAAAAAGAGGCGGCCAAGAAGCGTCTGGGTCTGAAGATGGATCGCCAGAAGAGCAGAGTACGGACTGTACAACAAGCTGATGGTGGAGCTGAGGAACGAAGACCCTCGTGCATTCCAGAACTTCATGAGGATGCCTCCAGCCATGTTTGACGAAGTTGTGCAGCGGCTGAGAGCCAGGTTGACCAAGCAGAGCACCAACCTCCGGCCCAGCCTGGACCCTGGGCTTAAGGTGGCACTGACTCTGCACCACCTGGCCTCAGGGACCACCTACAGGAGCATGCAGTACGGCTGGAGGGTGCCACACAACGCCATCAGCATTGTGGTCAGAGAAGTGGTGCAGGCCATCATCAAAGAATACCTGGAGGAGCTCCTCCAGTGCCCCTACACTGAAGAAGGATGGAAGAAAGTTGCAGAGCAGTGGTATCAGAGGTGGAACTTCCCACACACCGTTGGAGCCATCGATGGCAAGCACGTGGCCTGCAAAGCACCACACAAGTCGGGGTCCACTTATTTCAACTACAAGGGCTTCTTCAGCATCATCCTCTTCGCCATGGTCGATGCTGACTAAAAGTTCACGTACATCGATGCTTCAGGCAACAGGTCAGCTTCAGATGCCCAGGTATACAATGCCAGTCACCTCAAGGAGGGGCTGGAATGCAACCTCATCGTGGGCTTCCCAGATCCAGACCCCCTGCCCAACGACATGCAAGATGTGCCCTACTTCATTGTGGGGGATGACGCCTTCTCCCTCAGAACCTAACTCATGAAGCCCTACACCTCTTCACCCGTGAAGAGAGGATCCTCAACTACAGGCTGTCCAGGGCTAGGTGGGTGGTAGAGAACGCCTTTGGCATCCTGAACCCCAACAGGTTCCAGGTACTTCTCACCACCATGCAGCATTGCCCAGAGACCGTGAGGAGGATCGTGGAAGCTTGCTGCATCCTGGGGAATGGAGGCAAGGGCAAAACCTGATAGACACTCAGGATGTGCAAGGCCCCAACAGAGCCTCACGTGAAGGGAAGAAGCAGCGCAACCTCCTGAAACACTGGTGCAACTCCCCAGCTGGAGCAGTGGAGTGGCAAGACAGGATGATAGATGCTTAATGGATGCTTCCTTCAGCCTGTCTCATCACACGGATGAGATTGGGCCATGTATGTTGGGTGGGCCTACAATGAACAGGGCGTTTAATAAAGAGTTGTGTTTGTGTTGACATGTGTGGATGATTATTACATTATTATTGATAATAAAGAGCCATAGGTGTGGCACATGGGAGGGTGGACCATACAGTCCCACTATGCTTGCACTGGAGGTTTATTTATCCCTCAGCTATTACCCATCCCAAAGGTATCCCTGCCCACCCCACTGCTATCTTAACCCATCCCACAAGCATGCAAAGGCTTAAACCATTTCTAAAAGTTTCCACCAAGACTTTATTAAAAAAATAAATGAAGCAAGTGTGTGAATCAAAGATAAACTTTATTGAACACCAAGCTGTAAAAGAAAAATGACCCAAGTCAAGTGTCCAAATAAAGTCCACAGGTAGCCAGCCAGCCAGTCTCTGGCACTCCTCTTGGTCACTCGGAGGTGTGCCCAGTCTCAGGGGTGAAGGGTCCAGGTGCTGTGGAGGTGGCTGGTGCTGGAGTGCTTGTCTGAAGCGCCATTGGTGTGCCTGGCCCCGAGAGGACAACAGGTGACAGTGTGTTGAGAAAGCTCTCAGACAGCTGGCTCAGACCCGTGATGTTGAGAGCTCCTTCCTCCATGCCATGTGGTGTCAGCCCCAGTACAAAGGACAGATGTGGAGGAAGGAGCAGTGTAGTGGGGCTGTCTGGTCTGCAGCTGGGTAAGGACTGGCGTGGGTGGCATCAGTGGCATGGGTGGCATCATTGGCGTGGGTGGCATCGGTGGTATCAGTGGAACCGGTGGCAACGGTGTCGCCCGATGACTCTGTGCCTGGACTGGGAAGGGCTGCTGCCTGTGCTGCTGGACCTCCTGGTAGCCGTAGCCCTGGTAGGTGAGGGGCTGTGGGAAGCCTTGGAATGGGAGGGACATCACCTGGGGTGGAGGAGCAGACCTGGACTGGGTGGGAGCAGGTTCCTCTGGATCTGGAGGGTTGTGAAGCAGCTCGGTGATCCGGTCCTTCCCCACCTGGTACTGGGGTTCCGCCATGTCCACGAGGGTCTGGTTGACATAGATGAGGAAGGGCTTGTGGTTGGAGGATGAGGAGTCGGTGTTGACCAGCTGAGAGAGAAGATCTATGCTGGTCCGGATGGTGTCCCTGATCTCCAGCAGGACAGTGTGGCTCTGCCCCTCCTGCTGTCTGGCTCTTTGTTTTTTTGTGGAGGTGGAGCTCGGGGTGGATGCAGGTAGGGTTGTGGTGGATGTGATGTCTCCTTTCTCCCACCGCACCAGGGAGTCCTCCACGCGCTCCACCACGGTTACAACAGCTGTCCGCGGGTTCTCCGCCGTGGCACGCTCCACAGAAACCTGCCTGGAGACAGGAGCTGACTCTCGGCTGGAAGAGGACTGGCTCTCAGCAGGCTGCCAGAGAGAGGGGGTTGTGAGAGGGACTGCTCCTCGGTGGCAGATCTCACCCTCCAGGAAGCTGCACCTGGCCATCACGTAGCTCTCTCTGTCCGTCAGCTTGACCGTGGCCTGGCCAGATTTCTTGAGGTGCAGCTTCCCGTACCAGGTGTGCATATGTTTCCACCAGCCGAGGAGCACCTCTGAAGTGTAGCCCATACTCTCCGCCTTCTCTATCCAAGCAGCCTGCTTCCTTTTGGTGTCCCTGTACAGCCGGTTTCCCTTCCACCACAGATAGTCATTCTCTCTCAGCCACTCCAGCACCTCATCCTCGTGTTCCTCCTCAATGGAGTATTGCCTCCTCTCCCGTCCCCGCATTCGCCTCTTCTTCCCTTTGGCAGGACCAGATAGGCCCTCATTAGAGGGGCTCCGAGGTAGTAGGGGCTGCTCCTCCACATCACCAGCAGCAGCAGCACCAGCAGGATCATCATCATCATCATCATCATCATCATCATCATCATCACCAGCAGGATCATAATCATCATCATCAGCAGCAGCAGAAGCAGCAGCAGCAGCAGCAGGATCATCATCATCAGCAGCAGCAGCAGCAGCACCAGCAGGATCATCATCATCATCATCAGCAGCAGCAGCAGCACCAGCATCATCAGCAGCAGAGTAAGCACCAGCAGTGCCAGCAAGACCAGGAGCACGAGCAGGACCAGGAGCATGAGCAGGACGAGCAGGAACAGCAGGACGAGGAGCAGCTTCAGCAGAGTACGCAGCAGCAGAAGCACCACCTCCAGGAGCAGCTTCAGCAGAGTAAGCACGAGCAGAAGCACCACTGCCAGGAGCAGCACCAGCAGAGTAAGCACCAGCAGAAGCACCAGCACCAGGAGCAGCACCAGCACAAGCTCCAGCACCAGAAGAGCGAGCCCGAGCAGCAGAAGCCCCAGCAGAAGCAGAGTCAGGGACAGGGGGTGGGAGGGTAGCCCTATCCCTCTTGCCAGGGATGGCGGCAGGTTGCTGAGGCTTTCGCTTCTTCCCCATGGTTGTGGGGTTGCTGGCTGGCAGGGAGGCTGGCAGGCACCAAGGCTGGCAGGAAGGCTGGCACCAAGGCTGGCAGGAAGGCTGGCAGGAAGGCAGGCAGGCAGGCAGGCACCAAGGCTGGCAGGCAGACTGGCTGGCAGGGAGGCTGGAAGGCAGGCTGGCAGCAAGGCTGGCAGGCAGGCAGAGAGCAAGGCTGGCAGGGAGGCTGGCCAGGAGGCTAGGAGGCAGGCTGGCAGGAAGGCTGGCAGCAAGGCTTGCAGCAAGGCTTGCAGGCAGGCATGCAGGCAGGGCAGGCAAGGACTCGATGTATCCGGCAGCAGGTCTTTCCTCCGAATGGTGACCTGCTTGGGAGCTGCTTCCCTTTATATCCGCGGGGCTTACGCAATGCATCCCCCCCACATGTGCAATTAACGCTTGGCATCCGTTCGGCTTCCGCTATGCATCCGCTAGGCTTCCACTGTGCATCCGCTTAATCCGCTGTGCATCTGCTGTGCATCCGCTTCATCCGCTCGGCGTCCGCCCTGCATCCGCTGTATCCGTTCTGCGTCCGCTTTGCTGAGGCCCCCCGGATGCCTCGCGGATGTGCCATCCGCTCTCATCCACTTCCATCCACTGGGCTTCCGTTCCGCATCTGCTTTCCATCCGCTCTGCATCTTCCCCACATCCGTTCCTTTCCGTGTTGTCCGCTCCGGTTATGCAAATTTTTGCCCCTTTTGAGAGTGGATAACAACGGATGGAACATTTTTCTCGTCCGTTGTGTCCTTTTTAAAAACGTTTTGCATCCGTTGGGCAGTGTGACAGAGCCTTAATGTGTGTATGTTCCAAACACGGCACTTGTATGAATAAGACAGGGAGGCTGGGATAAATTTTATTCTGAAAGAACAGCCGGTAAATCATCCTTATCCCAACATATTAGTTGCAGCGTTGTTTCCAGAATCAGGCTGTAGATGTATTGGCATGCTTTATTCTTGGGCACAGCATTGCCCAATAGCTGTGTGGAATTCTAAGGCTGCTCCTTCGCTACCTATCAGAGATATAAAACTACAATGGAGCTGATTTCATTTTTATGATACCAAGGAAATGTCAGCACTCTGGGCAGAAATTCGACAAGATAGAAATGAAGTCTTCATTTGTGTTGTCTGTACTGCTGTTTTTCTTTTCTTTGAAGTCCCATACAGATCAATCCTCTCTCCTGGTGACTTCAAATATCTGCGATTTTTGACAGGTTTATGGAGAGCAATAGAATCTGGTTAATGTTAGTATACGTCTTGGGTTAATTTTAAATCTACAATATTCCTTTATTTATAATTAAAGATTAACATAGAGGTGGACATTATTTGCAAGAATTCTTGAATAAAAAGTTCGAATATTCAGTCTTAACAAATTAGTGGTTAAAAGTTTTTAGAGCATACTACATATGAGCTAAAAGATGTATTTGATGAAAAAATGTATTTCATGTTTGTTAGACTGTTCAAGAAGTGCTGGTTGGCAACTTCATTTGTAATGGAAGTGTAAAATGAGTAAGGAACCACACACTGTATAATATGGTCTTGCTTTGCCCTGTTATCCATACATTTATTCATAATGGGTTTCAAAAGTCCATGCTGAAGAATGTGAATCTAGTTTTGAATTACATACTCAGGCATTTGTATTTATCATTATAGGGAGAAATGTAGCTTCGTTAGGCATGAAAATTTGAAGCTGGAAATGTAGCGTGACCCCTGGACTACAGTCTTGGACTGTACATGTTCACTTTCTGTTAGGGATAACATTGTTCACCCTAACTGTTTTAGGTGAAATACTAACTATGAATCATAGTTAGTGTATGCAGCTTTAACTGTAAAATAGCAATTGTGGGTGTGGTTATGAAAACCATATAAAAGTAGCAAGGCTACAGCTTGCTCTCTCTCTCTCTGGCTTTGATGATCCCTGATTACTGCTTGGAAGCAAGACTGCATTGCTCGAACGGGAGAGACAACAACGGACTGATTTATGTGAACTGACAATAGGATATTCTACATGGACTTTGCTAACTGAATATCCCTGAATGGACTGACTACATGGTAAATGAATATTGGACTGTTTTTGACTATGCTATAAACTTATACTGGAATAAAATATATTCTTGATAGCACAAGCGTATCTGTTATTTTTACTGTATGTTAATAAACATACAAGCTTAGCTCACTCATTTATCTGTGTGCCTATCTGACTAACGCTGCACATTCTGTTTAGCTTGTCTACCTAACCCTGGTTGGGGAACCCAGGCTTAACACTTTCTTTTTATGAACTAGATCTCTCTTGAAATCAGCATTGTTCCATATGGTCAGATTTTTAATTAAAATCTGTTTTTTTAAAAAGTGTGTGGAATATTTTTTTTTCCCTGTGCTTATTTCATTTTTTAAAATTCTTTTATTCTATTCTTTTGCCTAAAATCATGCCCTAGAAGCCATCTTGGAAACACATGCTCTGCAGCACCCATTAACATAACCACAATTTTTCTGATGCACAAAACAATTCAACAGTACCACTCTATTTATTGAACTTTGCCGTGAAATCCTGTGGCTATTTCCTCGTTTGTCCCTCCTCTGAAGTTGTTCATAGTTTCACAAGAGATACACCATCATTGCATAGACATCACTTGCTGGCTTTGTGGTGAAATAAAGTTTTTTGGCTTTGTGGTGAAAAAGTGATTAAAATACATAGTCTACCGATTTCTAACTCAATGCCTTAATCAAGATGATTCTCTATATCTTGTTTAATGAAATTTTATAAAAAAAAACCATTTTAGTGTTAAGTGCCATCCTAGAAACCAGGGGACTGTGAATTTTATTCCTGCCTTAGTCATGCAAACCGGCTGGGTGACTTTGCACCAGTCGCTCTCTCTCAGCCCAACTCATCTGACAATGTTGTTGTTGTGAGAAACGTAGGAGATGGAAGGAGTGTTAGGTATGCTGGTTGCCTCGAGTTATTTATAAAAATAAAGGAAGAAAAAAAAATCTAATCAATAAATAAATAAAATAAAAATTATAATATGGGGTGCAATGTATGATGAAATATTTACTTTGCCTACAAAATATGCTAGGTGCGCTCCTGTGCATCTCCCATGGGTTGGCTCTGGACCATGGAATGCTTAGATCTGACCCTGGGGACCACCCTGGAAACAGAGAAGGACCTCTGCCAGAGGAAACAGAGCTCGGGAGGGTAACATGAGGGCCATGCTCTGTTTTCACTGGCAGATGGTTGCAGGAGGCCATCCCAGCAGAAAACAGAGCTCATGAGGCGCATGCATAGCCCTCCCAAGCTCCCTTTTTGCTCGAAGAGGGTTACAGGAGGCCATCCCAAATGAAAACAGAGTTCAGTATCCAGAGGTGGGCTGCAGTTTTGTTGACAAGGGGTTCGCTGGTCATGAGCACATGTGTTGCTTTGGGGCTGCAACACAGCTTCAAACAGTCAGCTGATCAACCTAGGCAGCTCTGGTGAGTACAGCAGGATGGTGTGGAACTCACCTGGACAACCCGGGCAGGGGAAAAGTTAGTTATTTAGGAAAAACACAGCACAAGGGTGGGTGGGTGGGCCCAGCCAGAGAACACAACTAGGGGTTCGCCTGAACCTTGGCGACCATCCAGCAGCCCACCACTGTCAGTATCTCGTTTTCACTGGCAAAGCATGAGGGCCACCACAGGCTCCCCTGACACAAGTGATATCAAGCTGGCCACACCCGACCCACTAAGGTCAAACAACCCTGATGCAGCCCTCAATGAAATCAAGTTTTGCAGCCCTGATCTAGAGTCTAGATCAATTCACAACTGACTTGCTCGGGCCAACTTGCTATAGGACAACTAACCCTGGCCAACTCACCACAGGACAACTCACCATGGGACAATTCAATGCAGGTTAATTCAAGAGAGGGAAAAGTAAATTGCAGCGGCCCTTGTGTTGCCTCTGGTTTGAACCTTCTTAAGTTAGAAATCCTCAAGGCTGAGATGTGGGCTGCAATTCTACTTGTCCCTCTCTTGAGCTATCTATCCCTCATTGAATTGTCCTCTTGGCAACTTGTCCCATGTGAGTTGTCCGCAGTGAGGTGTACCATTAAAAAACATCTCCATTGGCAATGCTGGGAATTGCCTTTTGCTTTCCTTAAGCAAGGAGCAAGGAAGGTGATTGGCGTTGAAGCAATTAGAAGCAGTGTTGGGATGCAGCTAGTATCTTGCCTTTGAAATGTCTCTGACTTCCTCTTTGAGAAGAAAAAAGTGCATTGTATAATTTGCATTTCCCCTATGTGACAAGAAGTGCCAGTCCCCAAATTCTGTGTGTATAATACAAAAGGAAGAAGAGTTGGTAGAGGGTACAATCAGGGGTGAGATTCTAACTATTTGCACCTATTCACTAGAACCAGTTTAGATGGTGCTTGACCTTGCTAAGGCAGGGAGATGATATCAGTCTGAATGGATCAATAGCCAATTTTCACACAGGATCTTCCTTCCATCCGTATAGTAGGATTCCCACTCACCCTGAATGACTCAATGAAGCAGGCTGTGTGCCAACATTACATTTGTCCACTTTGTGGTGGTTTTTTTTTTTTTCCTGTACTTCCCTTTTTGCTTCTTGTCAGGTTGAAAAGATACCACAAGATATAAATTAATGCACAGCAGAGTGGATGAGAGAGAATTCATTCCTCTTCTTGACAAAGTGCCATCCGGAGCAGGGATTCCACAGTAACCTTCAGACAACCTTCATGTGGATTAGCAATTAGGCATTTTCTGAAAGTGCTTATTGCCAAACATGGAACTTCATGTCATCCTGATGCCTGGGACCTGGCAGTGACAGAAAAGAATTCATTTTTTTCCTTCATGTGGGCAATTATAGGTATGCAATGAAATCTCTCCTTTCCCCTTCTTGTTAATTACTTATTTTGACAGTCTTTATATGTCATAAAACAAAAGGAGAAGAAAAACCAGGGGAGGGAGGGACTTCTGAACCTCACACTGGAAAACTTTATGAACTTTCCTTCTTATTATTCTTTTCCATCGTTCCTCCTCCCATCCCCTCCCAAATTACAGTGAATTGTTATAATTTCCTTAGCCCTGCAAATGATAGTGTGGCTTCCAAGGAGAGAGAAACCTCTGTGCTGTTAGAATTAATTCTTCACACTTCTCTTTTGTTGCAAGGGCCACGGGCTCCAGTTCCTGCCTAGGCTCAGGGGACAAATTAAAAATAATGCGAAATGTTCCCAAATAATCATAACTAGTGTACATGGTACGTCCAGCCGGTATAACCAACCGTATTATATAGACTCAGCTTATAGAATTTTCCGTTCTCAAGAAGTTAAATCCAGTTTAGCAACAGGAAACTGGATTGGAGGATTTCCCCCCCATCCCCAGAGGTTCAATGAGAAAATACAGAATAACAGAGTTGGAAGAGACTTTGTAGATCATCTAGTCCGACCCCCTGCTCAAGCAGGAGACCCTGTATCGTTAATGACAAGTGGCTGTCCAGTCTGTTCTTAAAAGCCTCCAGTGATGAAGCACCCACAACTTCTGTAGTCACTTTGTGAAATTTGCATAAAAGCATCAATAGAAAAGTAGTTTTATTTTCACTTCCTTTTGTAATGATTCCCAATAAGAAATATGCCTTTTAAAAACTATTTTGGTCCATGCCCAATTCTTCCTCTCAGAATTCCAATGTTCTTCTGATTAGTTATACCAATTGTTATGATGTTGATCATGCAACCTATCTCTAAAAGAAACCATTTAACCAATTGGGAAGTCCCAGGTAATAAAGGGAAAGGATGTGGAAATATATGGACAGTATGCAATGAGAGCGAACTAACCGTTGAGGAACATAAGAAAGTAAAGTTCTTGCCTAACAACTGAGTTATCTCTCCCTGGCCTCTGGAATTCTACATTCCATCTGGGTTCCTTTAAAGTTTAAACTTCCTTTCAAATTGCTTTAAAATCAAATGTTCAGTTTACATGTGGAGCATCCTCAATGGAGCCTTCTGTGTTACAGAATCTTTTTTTATAGAAAACTTAAAAGTAAATTCCTAGGATCATACTTAAACAGGAACAGAATCTTAGATAAAAATTGCATTGCTTTTGTAGTCCTGTAAATTTATGAAATAAATCTGCAAATAACTACACTTGGCAGAAGTTATTGTTTTCATGCAGGTAAAAGAATTCTGCATGTGTAGACTTTTCTAGAATTGACTTGGATCTATCTTTTGATTTTTTTGAGTGTTGTCTACTGTCTAAAAATGTGAAAGTTTTGAGGGTTGGGGTTTTTTTTTGGGGGGGGGAGTTATTCATTGCAGAGAGAGCATGATATTATGAATAGAGAAGTATTATACTCCAAAGGGGACTTGTGGATAGAATTTGCACCATATTTTTGAAACTGGAATCTTGCCACCGGCATACAAATTATGCATTCTTTTAAAACTCCTTTTAGCTTCAGATTGCTAGCTGTTTTGCATATAAAGTTATATGCAACTTTACATGGCTAGATGAACATGTAAATGAAACTCCTTGAAGGCAACAGTCGCCAAGTCCTGTATATGGTGCTATCCTTGGTGCTGGAAAAAAATAACAAGATTGTGAATCACAGCTGCAATCATTTCTCCTGCAATATCTTTTTTCATTCCTGGACCATCCTGACCTTTCAGAACCAGATTCAATATTTGGGCTCCATATACATCAATCTCCACCAACATAATTTTGATAATTAAAAAACAGTTAAAATAATTGGTCATGTGTAATACTGAGATAGTCTTCTTGAACCAGTTCTAGGAGAAATGTCATCTTAGGGTTCAAGAGCTGGAAGTACACCAGATAACAGATAGTTCTGTTCTTGATGCAGATTCTAAATTTCACCCTCTTTTTTTCTAGTACATTATAAGGGTCTCTATGATGAAATGGATGGTCCACAATTGAAGAAATCTTGGATAAGATCTCTCCCATCCATGAAACTTACTGAAAGGTATGCAAGGATAAAATACAACTTATAGCTGTCAAAAATAGCTTCTTGAGGAAGGGTGGGGACTAAATGCAAATCAATAAATCATTGACTGTCACAATTTTTAAAAAGACTGTGTAACCAATTACCTTCCAGAAACATTTCTGAAAGATAGTTAGATGAGATTTGGTGGTGTCCAGAGCATGACTGATTGCCATAGCTATTAGGAAAGAATTCTCTCCACCCCATTTTTGTTTGTTTTTGCTAACTTTATTTCTGTACCAATCTGATACCATTTAGCTTGAGCTACCTGGACTTGTTTTTTTTGAGACACGTTTAATCTTCAGATGTATTTCTTTCCATTCTTAATCATCCAGATTGTGCAGGAGGACCTAGAAAAAACATCAGGAACGGACTGCTTGTTTAGAAGGGAATGAAAGCCTCTGAAAAACAATCTATATACTGTACTATTTTGAGCTACAACCTCCCTCCTTTTTGATTAAGCATACTGGTTGGGAATAACAGGAAGCCCGTTCCCACACATTTGGAGACAAAGTAAAAGTCAAACAAAACCTGACTTGAGAAATTGTATTCACTTCAAAAAGTATAGGGAGTGGTCTATTTGGGTGTGTCAAACTCTATAGCAGTGCATAAAATTAGTTTTTTTTTTAAATTAAAAGACCATATTAATCACTCTTGAAATAAATATATCTTTTGAATAGACTTAGCTGAAGGGATCCAGATTCCTTATAAAGGGTAAACCTTAAACTACTATCATGTCTTTCTTTCCCCTTATTTATATATTGCAGGAGTGTCCATTTTGTTCTTAGGGGATGTAATGCTCTCCAGATGGCCCTTGACTAGAGGTGGTATTTAGCAGGTTCTGACCAGTTCTGGAGAACCGGAAGTAGAAATTTTGAGTAGTTCAGAGAACCGGCAAATACCATCTCTGACTGGTCCTGCCCCCATTTATTCTCTGCTTCCTGAGTCCCAGCTGATCGGCTGGGTCCTCTTTGTTGCCCTGCACAGGAGAACGGAGCTGGAAAGCAGGTTAGTGGGGTGGTGAGGGAGTGGAGATTTTACAGTATCCTTCCCTTGCCATGCCCACCAAGCCATGCCCAGCGAACCAGTAGTTAAAACATTTGAATCCTACCACTGCCTTTGACTCATTGTATGCATAGCTCAGGGATGGGATTCTACCAGTCCGCACCTATTCACTAGAACCAGCTGTTAACACTCTAAGCAGTTTGGAGAACCAGTTGTTAGAAGAAATTACTGGCCTAATCCTGTAAGGAAGGCAGGAAGGAAACAATCTGGTGTTGCTTACAGAAACTGTCTCTCCATTAACCCTTATTACAATCTTGGCAGGACTAGATTTCCTGTCTCAGGAATGTCTCTGGAGTATTTTTTCCCTTTCCTTTGCTAATACTTTGCTTGTGTGGAGTGACCATTTAAAGTTACAATGGCACTGAGAAAAGTGACTTATGACCATTTTTCACACTTACGAATGTTGCAGCAACCCCACAGTCATGAGAGACCAGGCAAGGAGATGCATGCCTCAATGTGAGTGATATTGAGTTGGCCACACCCAGCCAGTCACATGACCACCAAGCCACGTCCGCCCAGTCATATGACCACCAAGCCATGCCCACCAACTAAGCCATACTCACAGAACTGGTTGTTAAAAAATTTGAATCCCACCCCTGGTATAGCTATATGCACATGTACGTGGAGCTTCTACCCTTAGCTATGCTATATGCACATATACATGGAGCTTCTACCCTTAGCTATGCTGAGTAGATAAATACACACAGTTATAAATAATTTAGCCACAAATAAATCAGTGTCCAGCCACTTCTGTGTGAAATGTAATATGAAGGAAACATGCTAAGATCTTGAGTGGCTGTTACCTACTTGTATCTTTACTGTTTGTTCACTTGAAAATTCAGGGAGGACTAAGAGAAGCAATGGCTAGCAGGCCTGATTTGTCTGCAGGGGGTAAATGTTTTGGAGCAAGCTGCAGGGCTCTGTGCCCATCGAGAGCAACTGCTTTGTGAAAACTTTCCTGGCTGTCCTTAAGTTCCTATATACAGTATATATATTGCTATCTGGAAAATACAACACCCACATACACGCACACACACACATACAAATCTAGAAAAAGTTAACTGTGACCTTGACGTACCTTCTTTTAACAGAAGACAATTCACACAGATTTTTTTTCTTAAGAGTTTGCTGAAGTCTAGTAATTCTGATCCATCTTTAAATTTTCTCAGAGTGGTTTTCCAAACCAGAAATGAGAAATCAGCTCTGCTTGCCAAGCATGATAATCTGAATGAGTGATGGGCAAGCATACACACAAAGGGTCTCAGGAGCAATTGAAGGGAAGAGCCATGGTGATGCAGTGGTTAGAATGCAATAATAGCAAGCTAATTCTGCCCACAGTCTGGACTTCGATCTTGACTGGCTGAACTCAGCCTTGACTCAGCCTTCTATCCTTCCAAGGTCAGTAAAATGAGGATGCAGATTCTTGGGAGCAATAGGCTGACTCTGTTAACCATTTAGAGAAGGCCGTAAAGCATTATGAAGTGGTATGTAAGTGTTAATGCTATTGCTATTTTCTAGCAAGAGGCTTTGAACCCACCCTTACCCCCCCCCCCCCAGCTTGTATGGCAGGGGATTGTGGAAATTGCAGTTCCTGCATCCACAGGACTTATTCCTCCTTGTCGTACAGTCACAACTTTAGACATTATGGAGCTAGATGCTCTGGCTTGGATTAAACCACCTCCCTATCATCAAACAACTAAACAAAGTGGCCCAGTATTATAGGAATAGCTGGAATTTCAATTGTTTGAAAAGAGTGATGGGATTCAAAATGGAGTGAATGATGACTTTTAATTAATTGCTCATAGTTGTAGTTAGGATAGTTGGCTTCTGATTTTGAAGAAGAATGCTGGGTGATCTTGAAGTTTGTTCTGCCAAAGGGAATTGAAGGTATAACGTGAATCTGGTATCTCACGAATACTTATCACATATGTATGTCCTAGTAAATTCAGTGCCATGTCAGTGACAATTATATCACTTGCTTACGAGATGCTGTATTTCAGACTCCCCATTCATATGATAATTCCACAAATCATGAAAGAAGCATAAAGCGAGAGGATAAACATTGCAAAGGCGAGGAATAATTGGAAGATGCCCAATTGGGAATGCCTATCTTACTGTATAGTATTCATAGGGTCAGTGGTGGGATTCAAATAATTTAACAACTGGTTCTCTGTCCCAATGACCAGCTGGAATAGGCGTGGCTGGGTAGTCACGTGATTGGATGGGCATGGCCAACTTGACATCACTTACGTTGAGGGGTGCTTCTCCTTGCCTGGCCCCTCATGACCATCAGGATGCTACGACAGTTGTAAGTGTAAAAAATGGTCACAAGTCACTTTTTTCAGTGCCATTGCAACTTTGAATGGTCACTAAATGAACTGTTGTAACTAGGGTCCTTAAAATTGGGATTTCCACGATCTCAGATCCAGTCCCTAGCATATTTTCTGCTTGGCTTGGGGGAAAACTGATGTTGAACATTACTGGAGAGCCATAGACATTCAGGGTGGGCAATACAGGATTAGACAGATCCATGGTTGACTTAATGTAACTCATTTTCCATGGAGTCTGAACCTTAACAATGCTTCTGAAATATAATCTGCAATATGTAGCAAGTGCTTCCCTCCCAAGTAGCCTAGACCTGATCTTATAAACATGACCCTCTTTGCTCTTCTCTCATTCTTCATCTTGTCTTGCCCCTACTACAAGGAGAGAACACTGAGAGCTTATGGCTAAGCACCTGGAGCTGATGTTTTGCCAGGGGTCACTGTAGGTCTCCATTATCCCCGAAACGAAGTAAGTTAGCCTCTCTGACCCTCTCCATCTCCTTTCCTCCCCAGCTGCTTCTCACCCCACCAATGAGTAATTTGGTACCAGACTCTACAAAATCAATTCCTATTCCAGCCAGGACACGAATGGAATGCGACAAATCAGAGCTTTGGTTCTGTAACAAGATAATGTCATTTTTCTTACTGAACTTCATAATAGGAAATCAATGGGGAGTCTCAATATGACTGGCTCATCATCCCACACAATTGACTCTTCCCCCTCCCCTTTCCACCCCAGAATAAGGCAGAAATCTGGGGAGGGGGAAAAAAAAGGTAAACTCAGACAATGAAGAAAGGAATTTGGAGACCAAACAATTGTTGGCACTCAACATCAAAACAGGAGTATGCAAACATTCAAATTATTCAGGACTTTTGAACGGGCTGAAATCATTGCTTGGTGACTCGGTTTCTGCAGCCATTCCCCCCCCCCCATTGAAAATAGATGCAATGTGCTATATAATCAGACAGTTTGTGATAAGTCTTGTTGACCTTCCAAGACAACTGAACCTTCTTAGCCATAATTTTGACCAGTCCTGGACATATTCAGTTTTGCTAATTCTTGTGAAACTGTCCTCCCCAAAAAGTTTTATTTTGTGGTATTCTTTCTTTTTATGTGTCTGATGAGCTATTTTTGTTTTTATTGGTTATGGGCCAGGGCCAGGGGATTGGATTAAATAATACAATCATAGTGTTATTTTTTAAAGCCTTCACAGCATGCAAAATAGTATAGCTTTAAAAATTACATTTTGTACTCCGAGATTCCCATTTTAAAAATGTCCATTCAGGTAGACCTCACTTAACAACTGCCCTGTTTAGTGACTGTTCAAAGTTACAATAGCGCTGAAAAGCTAATTATACAAATGGTCCTCAATTTACAACTGTTATAGTGCTCCCAGTCTACCTTGGGGGGGGGGGTTTCACAGCCAACTTTCGACAAGTGGAATCAGTGAAGAAAGCCAGCAGTAAAATCACAATTCACAGGCACACATGATGTTTTACTTAATGACCCACAGTGATTTGCTTAACAACCTCAGTAGAAATGAGGTCATGAGCAAGGTTTTTCAGAAGTGTTTTTGCCTTTGCCTCCTTCCTTGGGGTTGAGAGAAAGGGATTCGCTCATGGCAACCCAACTGGCTTTGTGCCTAAAGTGAGATTCAAATGTATGTTTTTTTCTGGTTTCCAACTTGTTGTCTTAACCATTGGACCAAACTGGCTCTCCTTTAAACCCCATTACAGATCAATATAAATTGGAACATCTTAGTATTTCTCTCTCTCCCCGTTTCTTTCTTGTCAAGCAGTATATAATTCAAACACTAGCTAGATGCACAACTGCACAGCACCTTCCAAAATGTACTGCAAGTTCTCAGAATTTACCACTGACCTTCTGCAAAGCACCTAGACCAGGGGTGTCAAACTCGTGACATCACGTGATGTATCATGACTCCCTTTGATAAAACGGGTGGGCGACTTCCCCCATTTGATAAAACATGACTTCCCCCCTTTGGTAAAACGTGATGCATCTGGCCCGTAGGCTACAAGTTTGACACCCCTGATCTAGACGATGGAAATTCAGAATTCTATTTAACAAGAATTTAAAATGTTGCTTAAACAGGACAGGTGGCCTTGGAAAGTACTGGACCTTTCTTCGCTGTGTTTAGATAGAGACTGAATGGTCCTCTGTTAGGAATCTTATAGTAGTGCATTCTTGCGCTGGGCAGTGGGATGGAGTAGATGATGTCTAAAGTTCCCCCCACCCCCAGTGTTTACATTCTCTGATTCTATGACTCTCTCTTTCTGCTTGCAAGGTGAGTCGATGCTCTGTAGTTCTACCAAAGTCAACCGGATGTGCCCATTGTAAAATGCAGTTAATACAATGGAGGAGAGATGAGGAGCCTTGGAAATGTCCTATTGGGTAAGACATTATGGGCAAAGGGCTGCTCTTCTCAATAACAGCCACCCATCTTTGAGGTTTGGATCTCAAGAACACGATCAAAGGCTACATCAAGAACAGCTATTCCTTGATGTTGTGCACATTTAAAATAAAGAGGAAAACTATTGATGGAATTGAGGATTATGTCAATCTACTTTATGTCTCTCAGGCTTGAAAGTCTTCAATACCACTCCCACCCCCGAAAAGTTACATCTTTAAGATTGTATACTGTAGAAAAGGCTGAAATTATCTTTGTGCTCTTTTCTGAGAGGGGAGAAGCATTTCTAACAGGAATGAACCTTTTGGAGAATGTAGATGCTACCAAAAATTCAGATCTGAACAGGTTCTTGACCCTGAATCCAGCTTTTGTACAATTAACTATGTCTCCTTAAGCAGAAATGAAGACTGCATGGAATAAATGCAAGATTAAGCCAGGTCACCTATGAAATCTGCAATAGATTTAGCAATAGCAATAGGGACCAAATGGGAAGCAGAGAGCCAAGAGATCAAGTGATTGATTGGCAGGTCTAGGTTTTCACAGACAACAGAATGCACAGAACAGCTGGCAAGATGGTGGCTAAATAGATAGATATCTCACAGCTGTACTTTCTCCTTTTTTCCAAGAAGCTTCAGAACAAAGCAGATGTGATTATGAAGGAACAGTTAATAAGATTCCTCTCGTGACTTTTGAGTATTTTTCTTAAAAGCAGGCAGAGCTGCTTTAGATCAGGGCCACAGCACTGAGAGAATTAGGATGGAATATTTTCGCTACATTTTCATTCTGATCTAAATCATTCTATATACAACACATACATACACAGAGGTGCTATTTGCAGAAGAAATGAGGTGGGAAAGGATGATAAAAATGAAGGGACATATCATTTTTCTGCTTGCAACAAGTAATTGCAATATTTTGGGAAAGGACTCGTTTAGAGAAAATAATGAGGAAAATGATTCACTCTCATTATAGAAAATGGAAGAAATTTCAGGGCCTTTTTAAAAAAATTGTAAACTCATTCATTTTTTCCCCCTCAATTTTTCATTGTTTTGTTCCCTATATTTATTCTGTCTTATATTTATGCAAGGGATATTCTTTTTTTTTTAAGTCACATTATAGTTTATGTGAACATTTGAACCTATTATTCTAACACACACATTTTGTTTGCAGTTTTGACCTGGAGTACAGTGTCTGCGAACATTTCCCCCCCCCCCCCCCCATCATAAACATGTTTACGCAAACCACAGTAACATCTCTTTTTCATCCACTGTAATTTCTGAAAACTAATTGAATTTCAGTTCTTCTCATTTAACAAAATAAGAACGACTCTTAACTCACTTCTTATCCATGTTGGTGTGGTCCCATTCCAAAAGGCCTCCCCCCTTGGAGGGAACAATAATGTTACTCATGGTTTGAATTCAGGCTCTGTGTGTGTATATGTATGTGTGTGTGTGTGTTTATCTCATTTAACCTTTGCATTAGCTCTCTGAGATGTGTTAGAACAATGTTATCTGGCCAAAATGATGAGGTGATAGTGTTTATCCCACAGACAGAGGCTAAAATGAATGAAGTCACACTGTTCATCATTACGACCAGTATTTTCTGCACTGGCTGGTAGCCAGCTTCCTTTTATTTATCTCTAAAAGGGGGGCCTTTCCCAGCTTCTCTGAGAAACACCGAGGCTTGAATCTGGGACCTTCAACATACAAAACATGAGCTCTGAATTATCACCAATCCCCACCTCCTGAAATATTTCACCTAGTAACATCTGCAAATCAAACAGCCGTCTAAAAGTGTGTGGAAAGAAAAACCAATAAAAAAAAGTTTGGCAACCTTAGTTGAAGTGCAACAGATACCAACTCTGAGAGGTTTTTTCCCCCAGCTCTGAAAACTATGAATTTACAAATCATAGTCTGATTTCAGACTAACTCTCAAACTGAATGCTTTCTGGAAAATCAGAGCAACACTGAAGATTGTTGATGATTTAGAGCAGGGGTGCCAAACTGGCAGCCTGCAGGCCAGATGTGTCACACCCATGAAGTGAAAAAACATCACAAAACCTCACGTGATGACAATGTGATGCCCACAAGATTGACAGCCGTGATTTAGAGCAACACTGCAGTTGATCCAAATTAGTTATTAGCATTGCAAAGCATGCTGGATATTGCTACACTCCATTCTCATCAACACCAGCAAAATAGCAATAACACTTATACCTATATACCGCTTCACAGAACTTTACAGCCCTTTCTAAGTGGTTTACAGTGTCATCCTATTGCCCCCAACAATCTGGACCCTCATTGTACTGACCTCAGAAAGAAGGAAGTTTGAGTCAACTTTGAGCTGGATAGAATCGAACTGCTGGAAGATGGCAGAATTAACCTGCAATACTGCGCCACCACAGTTCCTAAATAGCCAAAGGTGAAAAAATGGAAATTAGAATACTTTATTGGCCAAGTGTGATTGGACACACAAGGAATTTGTCTTGGTGTAAATACTCTTAGTATACACACAAGAAAAGATACATTCATTAAGAATCAAGAATCATAACATACAATACTTAATGATAATCATAGGGTACAATCAGCAATCAAATCATACTAGGAAACAGTCAATATAAATCATAAGGATACAAGCAACAAAGTTACAGTCCTACAAGTGGGAGGGGATGGGTGATAAGGAGTAATGAGAAGATTAACAGTAATAGTAGTGCCCACTTTGTAAATAGTTGAACAGTGTTGAGGGAATTTTTTGTTTAGTAGAGTGATGGCTTTTGGGAAAAAACTGTCCTTGTGTCTAGTTGTTCTGGTGTGCAATTCTCTATAGCATCGTTTTGAGGGAAGGAGTTGAAACAGTTTATGTCCGGGATGTGAGGGGTCCATAAATATTTTCACAGCCCTCTTTTTGACTAGTGCAGTATACAGGTCCTCGATTGAAGGCAGGTTGGTAATAACTGTTTTTTCTGCAGTCCTAATTATCCTCTGAAGTCTGTGTCTGTCCTGTTGGGTTGCAGAACCAAACCAGACAATTATAGAGGAGCAGAAGACAGACCCAATAATTCCTCTGTAGAACTGAATCAGCAGCTCCTTGGGCTGTTTGAGCTTCCTGAGTTGGCACAGAAAGAACATTCTTTGTTGTGCTTTTTTGATGACGTTTTTGGTGTTAGGTGTCCATTTTAGGTCATGTGATATAGTAGAACCTAGAAATGTGAAGGTCTCTACTGTTTTACTGTGTTGTCTAGTATTGTAAGAGATGGCAGTATGGGAAACTGCTAGAACTAAGTAACATTCCCCACCCTCCATTTTAAATGGAAAAGTTCTAGGTCAGTGTTGGCTAACCTTTTCATCGTCATGTGCCGAAAATGCATGTGCACGAACCCACGCATGCCTGCACCCATAATGCAATGCATGCATGCACCCTCACCCCTGTGCAACCCCCCCGCACACTGTGTGCCTCTGTACATGCGTGTGTGACCCCCATGCATGTCCCATCTCCCCTGCACATGCGCAAGTATCTCCCATGAATGCCCTGCTTCCCCACGAATGTGCAACAGATACCCTGGCTGGTAGGAGGCACGCTCGCATGCGCAGTGGATCTGTTCCAGTCGACGGCTCACGTGCTGGCAGAAATGGCTCTGCATGCCACTTCCAACACAAGTGCTATAAGTTCGCCATCATGGTTCTAGGTCCTATAGCAAAGAAGCCAACTTAATCCATAGTGAAATTTATTTATTTATTTGTTTTATTTTATTTTATTCGGTTTGCCATTACTTACAAGATAATAGGTATAAGTAAAAACATAATTATGAATACATGAAATGGATACATATAAGAAAAATAAAAGAAACAATAGGACAGGGATGGTAGGCACATTGGTGCGCTTATGCACACCCACTACATACCTCTTAGGAAAAGAGTGAGGTCAATAGTAGGCAGTCTAAGGTTAAAATTTTGGGGGTTTGAGGAAGAAACCACAGAGTCAGGTAGAGTATTCCAGACATTGACCACTCTGTTTCTCAAGTCATATTTCCTGCAATCAAATTTAGTGCGATTAACCTTGAGTTGTATCTATTGTTTGCTCTTTGTTGTTTTGATAGGAGCTGAAGTATTCTTTGACAAGTAGGACATTGCAATGTATGATTTTATATACTATTCTTAGATCGGACTGAAGGTGGCATAGTTCTAGTTTTCTAGATCTAGAATTTCAAGTCTGGTGACATAAGGTATTCTGCAACGAGTAGAGGAATGTAAAATTCTTCTTGTGAAATATTTCTGGACTTTCTCAATTGTGTTAATATCAGATACATAATGTGGGTTCCAGACTGATGAACTACATTCAAGTATTGGTCTAGCAAATGTTTTGTATGCTCTAGTTAGTAGTGTAATATTACCAGAGAAAAAGCTACGTAAGATCAGGTTAACAACTCTTAATGCCTTTTTGGCTATGTAGTTACAGTGGGCTCTTGCACTTATATCATTAGAGATGAGTACTCCAAGGTCCTTTACAGAGCTTGGATCATCAATAAGGTCTTGACTATTCAGCTTGTATTTTATTTTCAGAGACGAATAAAAAGCAGATCACTACAAAGGGGTATGTTTGATCAAAAAGATCAAATGAGCAAGACTGGCACTCTTTGAAGAAGGAATGCAATGATGCTGTGTTCATTTCCAGTTTTCTCACTACTGACCATGCAGTCAGAAGTGACTAAGAGTTGTTCAGAAATCCAGAGGGCCATAGCAACCCCACCTATTTCAAGATCTGAACATGAGAGAATCTTAGATAGAGAGACAACCATTTCAGAATGTAATTATTATCTGTTCTCTAGGAAGAGATGAAATTCTCTTAGGGGAAACAAACAAACAAACAGAAAAGAGATGTGACTTTCCAGAAGCTAAAGCAGAATTTTGGAATATGGGATTTTGCTGCAGTTATTTGCAGCTGTGTTTTTGTGTCAGAAATTGATAGAGGGAGATTGGTATTCCAGAACAATTTGATTTTCCATGCCACCCAGGCCTAGGCAGGTGCACAACTTTGTTACAACTTTGTTACAAGGGCTTTGAAAGTGTCCTTCTTGGAACAGAGACACTTAAGCCCATGTCACACTGCCCAACGGATGCAAAAAGGACACAGCGGACGAGCAAAATGTTCCATCCGTTGTTATCCGCTCTCAAAAGGGGCAAAAATTTGCATAACTGGAGCGGATAACACGGACGCGGGGAGGACGCAGGGCGGATGCAAAGCGGATGCGGAACGGAAGCCCAGTGGATGGAAGCGGATGGGAGCGGATGGCACATCTGCAGGGCTTCCGGGGGGCCTCAGCAAAGTGGATGCGGAACGGATACAGCGGATGCAGAGCGGACGCTGAACGGATGAAGCGGATGCACAGCGGATGCACAGCGGAAGCCTGGTGTTAATTGCGCATGCGGGAAGGATGCATTGCATCAGCCCCGCGGATATAACGGAAGCAGCTCGGAAGCAGGTCGCCATTCAGAGGAAAGAGCTGCTGCCGGAAGGATTGGCTGCCTTGCCTGCCCTGCCTGCATGTCTGCCTGCCAGCCTTGCTGCCAGCCTTGCTGCCAGCCTTGGTTCATGTCTGCCTGCCAGCCTTGCTGCCTGCCTTGCTGCCAGCCTTGGTTCCTGCCAGCCTCCCTGCCTGCCAGCAACCCCACAACTATGTGGAAGCACAGCAAGCCTCAGCCATCTGCTGCCAGCCCTTGCAAGAGGAACAGGGCTACCATCCCGCCCCCTGGCCCTCACTCTGGTTCTGCTGGGGCTTCTGCAGCACGGGCTCGCTCTTCTGGGGCTGACTTTTCTGCTGCTTCTGCTTCTGGAGGAGCTGATGACAAGCACTCCAGCACCAGCCACCTCCACAGCACCTGGACCCTTTACCCCTGGGACTGAGCGACCAAGAGGAGTGCCAGAGACTCATTTTTGTCTTATAGCTTGTTGTTAATAAAGTCTATTTTTGATTCACACACTTGCTTCATTTCTTTTTTTTAATAAAGTCTTGCTGGAAACTTTTAGAAATGGTTTAAGCCTTTGCATGCTTATGGGATGGGTTAAGATAGCTGTGGGATAGGCAGGGATACCTGTGGGATGGGCAGGGATACCTTTGGGATGGGTTAGGATAGCAGTGGGATAGATAAACCTCCAGTGCAAGCATAGTGGGACTGTATGGTCCACCCTCCCAAGTGCCACACCTACGGCCCTTTATTATCAATAATAATGTAATAATCATCCACACATGTCAACATAAACAAAACTCTTTATTAAATGCCCTGTTCATTGTAGGCCAACCCAACATACATGGCCCAATCTCATCAGTATGATGAGACAGGCTGAAGGAAGCATCCATTAAGCATTTACCATCCTGTCTTGCCACTCCACTGCTCCAGCTGGGGAGTTGCACCAGTGTCTCAGGAGGTTGCGCTGCTTCTTTGCCTCACGTGAGGCTCTGTTGGGGCCTTGCACACACTGAGTGTCGATCAGGTTTTGCCCTTGCCTCCATTCCCCAGGCTCCATGTCCCCATTGCCTTGTTGACGGTCCACAAGCCTGTTCTGCAAGACTGGATAGCGGGTGCGCATGAGATTGTGCAGGATGCAGCAAGCTTCCACGATCCTCCTCATGGTCTCTGGGCGATGCTGCATGGTGGTGAGAAGTACCTGGAACCTGTTGGCCAGGATGCCAAAGGCATTCTCCACCACCCGTCTTGCCCTGAACAGCCTGTAGTTGAAGATCCTCTCTTCACGGGTGAGGTATTTGGAGGTGTAGGGCTTCATGAGGTAGGTTGTGAGGGAGAAGGCGTCATCCCCCACGATGAAGTAGGGCACATCTTGTGTGTCATTGGACAGCGGGTCTGGATCTGGGAAGCCCACCATGAGGCTGCGTTCCAGCCCCTCCTTGAGGTGACTGGCGTTGTATACCTGGGCATCTGAAGATGAGCCGTTGCCTGAAGCATCGATGTACATGAACTTGTAGTCAGCATTGCCCATGGCGAAGAGGATGATGCTGAAGAAGCCCTTGTAGTTGTGATAAGTGGACCCCGACTTGGCTGGCGCTTTGCAGGCCACGTGCTTGCCATCTATGGCTCCAACGGTGTGGGGGAAGTTCCACTTCTGATACCACTGCTCTGCAACTTTCTTCCAGCCTTCTTCAGTGGAGGGGCACTGGAGGAGCTCCTCCTTGTATTCTTCGATGATGGCCTGCACCACTTCTCTGACCACAAAGCTGATGGTGCTGGGTGGCACCCTCCAGCCGTACTGCATGCTCCTGTAGGTGGTCCCTGAGGCCAGGTGGCGCAGAGTGAGTGCCACCTTGAGCCCAGGTTCCAGGCTGGGCCGGAAGTTGGTGTTTGTCTTGCTCAACCTGAGTGTCAGGCGCTGCACAACTTCGTCAAACATGGCTGGAGGCATCCTCATGAAGTTCTGGAACGCCCGAGTTTCTTCGCTCCTGAGGTCCACCATCAGCTTGTTGTACAGTCCGTCCTCTGCTCTTCTGGCGAACCATCTTTGGACCCAGACTTTTTTTAGGTGCCTCCTTTTCTTCCCGTAGTAGAGTTCACAGAGCCTGTAGATGGTTTCACACTGTTGCAGAGGGATGGTGGCTGCCGAAAGGACTTTGTCACAATCCACGGTGGACATGACTGGATGCTGTGGAAGAGGAAGAGCCAGATGAAGGCTGCAGAGGTCTGCACCGCTGGGCTGCTGTTCTGAAAGTGAGATGCAGGCGAGTTGCTCCCCCTTTTTATAGGCAGTATAGGTTTTCCGCTAGGCATCCTTTAGGCATCCTCTAGGCATCCTGTAGACAACCTTAATATCTGAGATAGGTCCCCTCTGCGAATGTTTTTTCCGCTTTAAACGCTTTGTTTCCATTCTGCATCTGCTAGGCATCCGTTCTGCATCTGTTCCACGTCTGTTCCGCTTCCTCCCTGCGTCCAAGCAGATGCGAGGTGCGCGGATGCGCAGCGGATGCCTAGCAGATATAGCAGATACGTAACGGATGCGTAATGGATGCATAGCGGATGCATAGCAGATGCGTAGCGGATGCAGAACGGACGAACTGGATACATTTTCCGCGCAAAAGTTTTAGGCAGCCCAAAACGTTCGGAGCGGATGAAACATCAATAAATGGATGCTGAACGGATAGAGAGGAAGCCAAACGGAGGCAGTGAGTACATCGCGTTTTCGAACGCATGGCAAGGTTTTTTGTCCGTTTTACATCCTCTTTGCATCCGTTGGTTCAGTGTGACATGGGCTTTAGTTTTTAAAATGCTGTGTGAAAACTTTTGGGTGCTTGCTGAATACAACTGCCAAGGCAGAATTTGGTCTTCAAAATAGTAGCTAGAGACTTGTAGGGGAAAACTGTTGGGTAGTCTTACAAATGTCCTATTGAAGACCATCACTAAGTTTTACATAGATGCCATCAAGTCATGTTCAACTATTAGGGGCCACATGGATAGATCTCTGTGACAATCTGTCCCCAACCTTGTTTTTTGGGTCTTCCAATGGTGCCTCCATCTCCACTCTTAACTGAGCCAATCCAACTTCTTGCTAGTCATCTTCTTCAGTGCCTCTTCTAAAGAGGTTTTAGGTTTTTTTTTTCACAATATATACAAAGTTGGATAATTTGAGTTTGGTCATTTATGTCACAAGTAAGAACTCTGGAATGGCTTGTTAGTTGAGTGCCAATTTCAGATGAGGATCGGTATTAGCTGGTATCAAGTTTATTTTGTATAGGATTTCCTGCTTCAGCAGATGGTTGGATGAGAATACCTCCAAGATCCCTTCCAACTCTGTTATTCTGTTTCTGTGTTAAATGATTTCCTTCTTCATAGATTACACATTCAAAGTCTTCACTTATAAATGTATTTTAACTTCTTTTTGTTTTATGTGGAACTGTACTTTGTGCTACTTTTCTCGACAGAGATCTTTCCAAGCAAGGTTTGCCTTTACAAACCTTGCATTGTGTCTTCACTTATAAATGCATTTTAACTTCTTTTTGTTTTATGTGGAACTGTACTTTGTGCTACTTTTCTCGACAGAGATCTTTCCAAGCAAGGTTTGCCTTTACAAAACCTTGTATTTTCCAACTACCTGTCTCCAGATATGGTCATTTGGAGTTCAGTCAGTGTGCAGAGCTTGATTAAAAAGATCAATCCACTTAGTGGTTCTTCTAATCAAAATGGGTGCCATCTGGCTGTTTAATGGCTTTTCAAAGGCAAACAAACACAAGACGCTCCCTTTATAGGGCAGAGTTTTAGTCCAATTAACTTGATCTTGTATCTACTGACAGGGACCAACTCTCCAGAATTTCAGACTGTTTTTCCCCCCAACCCTTACTTGAAAATGCATCGGCTGAAATTAGAACTTTCTACATGAAAGAATATGTTCCACTGTGGAGCAATAGCCCTTGCATCGTTCCATCCAAATATACTCTTTTTTCCTCCCTCTTCTGGAGTAAACTCTGAACAGAATTGTTGGCAACATTCTCACAGACAGACTTCAGTGAAGGATGTGTGAATGCATATGCCTGGGGGGAGGCGAGAGATTTACATATACATAGACATAATTTGCAATAAGGCTGAGAACCTTACAGTTGGTCTTCCTGTGTGAAATAAATTGAGAATCTGGATTGTAGAATCCAGATAAACAAATTGAGAATCTGGATCAGTGTTCGAGCTGACCATGGGCATTTTGATTCAACTGGCTACTCAACCTAAATACTCACAGAACTGATTCAACAGTGGTTTTGCAATATTATCCATCCACCCGTCACTGAAGTAAAAGGAAGCCTGTTTTTGTTACCATCGTTTTGGTACCACAATCGTTGAGTGACTTTCGAAGACATTCTAACTTGTGCAGAGGAAGTGATTTACGTCAGGGGTCTCCAACCTTGGCAACTTTAAGACTTGTGGACTTTTAACTCCCAGAGGAATTCTGGGAGTTGGAGTCCACAAGTCTTAAAGTTGCCAAGGTTGGAGACCTCTGATCTAAGTGATTGAACTTACTGCAGAGGCGGTATTCAGCAGGTTCTGACCAGTTCTGGAGAGCCGGTTGTGGAAACTTTTAGTTCGGAGAACTGGCAAATGCCACCTCTGACTGGCCCTACCCCATCTATTCTCTGCCTCCTGAGTCCCAGCTGATTGGCTGCATCTTCTTTTGTTGCCTTGCGTAGGAGAACGGAGCTGGAAAGCAGGTTAGTGGGGTGGAGAGGGAATGGGGATTTTGCAGTATCCTTCCCCTGCCATGCCCACCAAGCCACACCCACAGAACCAGTAGTAAAAAAAGTTTGAATCCCACCACTGACTTACTGGTTCCTTTCTCTCTAGCCAACAAGAGGCTGCTATAAGGCTATAAGTGTTATATAAGTTCAGGAAGAGAGAAATATAGCATTCCATTTTGAACTCTTTGCAGACAGAGTGGGATTTTTTTAAAAAAATGATAATAACTTAAACAATATATCTACCTTCACACTTCACTGTATCTTTTCACTGTCTGCTCCGCTACATCCCACTAGTTCTGCTAGGTCTACCATAACATAACATTGTATGGTGGGCTGCCTTCTGCCATATTGCAGACACCCACCGGATAACAAGTTGTTCTGCAAACTTAATGCTTTCACACCTTAGACTATGTCATATTGTGTCGCTTCCTCTCCCCAGCTCACAGCTCCAGGAGCTTGAAGACAACACAGTATGGGGGTGGGGTGGGCATAGACGCCTTTTGTCATGAGAGCCTGCCAAGCCTTATTCCTGTGTCTTCCTTTTCTGGAAACTACCAAGCAATAATTACTGGCCAATTAGCTGGTTAAATGTGGCTTCCTTTTAAAAGTTCTGCTTTGTTGCTACCTGAGGCTGTCCCATGCCACAACTGGAATTTGTGCCAATTAACTGAAGTCCTTAAAAGAGAGCAGCTAGAAAAAGAGCTTTTTCAAATTGGAAAATGATGGGGGTATAAGCGTGCGTGCGTGTGTGTGTGTGTGTGTGTGTGTGTGTGTTTTTAAAAAAAGCCTGCAGTTGAAGTTCCAGTTAAATTTATCCTCATTAATATGAAAAAGCACACTGCTCTTTACAAGTTAGAAGTTGTGAAGTAAGGCTGCAATCTTGCAGCCATGGAATTTGGGTGGGGACCTCGCCCATTGAAAGGGAAAGGGGTCCCTTCAGAGGAGGAGATGGAAGTGCCTACATCCAAGGACCAAAAACTCATAGCAGTTGCTTCTACAATCAATACATTATTGGAAAGGAGGAAAAATCACACACACACACATACACACACACACACACACACACACACACACACACGCACACCCCAATACACACCCCAATAAGGAGAAGATTCCACCTCTAGCCAGTGGTGGGATTCAAACATTTTTACTACCGGTTCTGTGGGCATGGCTTGGTGGGCACGGCAGGGGAAGGATATACTGCAAAATCCCCATTCCCTCCCCACCTCACTAACCTGCTTTCCAGCTTCATTCTTCTGTATAGGGCAACAAAAGAAGACTCAGCTGATCAGCTGGGGTTCGAGAGACAGAGGATAGGGACGGGACCAGTCAGAGGTGGCATTTGCCGGTTCTCCAAACTACTCAAAATTTCCACTACTGGTTTTCAGAACTGGTCAGAACCTACTGAATACCATCTCTGAACTGTTCACTTATTGATCCCTTTTTATTTGTTTGTTTGTTTGTCAAACATGTATAAGGTAAGAAGTATAGGTATGAACCTAAACATGAGCAAAGGAAGTAAATACAGATAAATGGGGATAGTAAGACAGGGATGGTAGGGACGCCAGTGCACTTATGCAAGGACCTCTTAGGAATGGGGTGAGATCCGCGGTAGATAGTTTGAGGTTGAAGCTGTGAGGGTTTGAGGCTGTAACAACGGAGTCTGGTAGAGCATTCCAAGCATTTAATCCCTTGTTAATTGTTAATGTTTTAATTTTAAAGCAAAATGTTTTGAATCCTCTCTTAGTTTTTATATTGCGCTTCTGAGATGTTATTTTAAGTTGCCCAGAGTCTCTGCCTAGAGAGATGGGCAGCATATAAATTAAATAAATGAATGAATGAAAATATCCTCCTGAAGGTGAGAAGATTTGAAGGATCTGATCTGATTTTTTTTGTTTTTTCTTGAACCCCAGGGCCCAGCTTCCAGAATACATGCAGTAAATGATCAGTAATAATATTGAGGTGTCTCTCCCTGAGCAGATGTGCGACACAACACATCGCTTTCAACACCAGTCATAGCTCACACATAACACTTTCACACCCCAAACTACTAATTCTCTTCCTAAGTAAGCAGAGAAAAGACACCTTTTCATTTAAACCATATGGAAATCCTCCAGGGATATCACATTAGCTCCTAAAACTTCTTTCTGTCCACACCTGTTCTAAATCCTGGGTTGCAATATTTTATTTTCAGTGCCCCAAATGACTTAGAACAAAAGCATCTAAATGACCATCTGCTCCCTCATGAATCCATCCATTCATCCTGTATGTCTATGGAGATTCTTGGTCATCCAGGTCACGGTTGGCTCCAAAGGTGCTTTTTTCAAGAGGCAACTGGACTTTCTGGTTTTTCTCTGAAGATGTTTTACTTCTCATCCAAGAAGCTTCTTCAGCTCTGTTGTCTCTTGAAAAAGCACCCTTGGGAGATTCATCCTGTAAGAACAGATAAAGCAGTCTTGCTCCTAATTGGCATCTTCTGGGTGTGTTAGGGTAACTGTTCCCATCCTGGATGGAGAATTCTGGGAATTTGCAACCTTAATAAAATTGAAGGGTGTCACTTTGGGGAAATCTGGACTAGAAAAGCAGGTTCCACCAATTTCCTTGAAGCTAGGCTAGTAACCATGTGGAAATGGGCTTCCTCAACAGCTGCTAGGTTTGTGAAATATCTTTCTGCCTGAAGGTTATGTAATGTGTAGTTCTATCTCCATTTTTAGTATAAATTGAAAAACTAGTTTTCTCACTGTAATTTTCACTGGTTTATTGAGTTGCTCTGCTAATTGTTTTTTACCCTTCTTAATGATTGGTGTTTTATATATGTCTATATTGTATTATTAATTGTGTTTTAAATGAAGGCTGCATCCTTAATCTTGTTTTTAATTATCTTTGTTAGCTGCTTTGGGAGTTTTTAAGTATAAAATCAGGATAAAAACATCTTAAACGGTTAAAAAAGTAATAGTGGAGCTTGAACTAGACTTGAAGAAACAGACAACACAACTTGTTCCTTTTCAAGGTTAGTCAAAGGCAACAAATGCATTAATCTCTAAAAGAGGTTTTGGCAAAGCATTCCATTTAGTCTAACTGAGCTGTTCCTTGTAATTCCACAATGAAATAGTAAGAAATTACAAATCAGGTGGATGGAGACACTGAACTTTTCTATTATTTCTGTCTTGTCTTTTTGTCTTGTTTAAGGAGAGGCGAAAAGCCAAAAAAATGCACTGTGTAGAAAAGAATATAATTCACCCTAATTTTAAACAGATCATTAAACCCTGACCACATAAGATAATAAAATTCATCACTTTCAACTGCATCGATAAGAGTGCCAATTCATAAACAGAAAGTGAGCCTATATCTGTAATCCAGGATTGGAAATCCAGAGTAATTTTATCTTTCTGGTGTGGAAGGCAAAGAGGAGAATGGTTAAGATGTCTTTCCTGAATTTTGACCTAAAAGTGGGAATTGCAGCAGAATGAATCAGTACTCTGCATCCATGTTTGGAACTCCTGCAAATTACACCACCTTCTGAGATAGAATATAATAGCAGAGTTGGAAGGGACCTTGGAGGTCTTCTATCCCAACCCCCTGCTTAGGCAGGAAACCCTACACCATTTCAGACAAATGGTTATCCAATCTCTTCTTTAAAACTTCCAGTGTTGGAGCATTTACAACTTCTGGAGGCAAGTTGTTCCACTGATAAATTGTTCAAACTGTTAGGAAATTTCTCCTTAATTCTAGGTTGCTTCTCTCCTTGGTGAGTTTCCATTCATAGCTTCTTGTCCTGCCTTCAGATGCTTTGGAGAATAGCTTGACTCCCTCTTCTTTGTGGCAGCCCCTGAGATATCGGAACACTACTATCATGTCTCCCCTAGTCCTCCTTTTCATTAAACTAGACATAACCATTTCCAGCAACCATTCTTTATATGTTTTAGCCTCCGGTCCCCTAATCATCTTTGTTGCTCTTCTCTGCACTCTTTCTAGAGTCTCAACATCTTTTTTTACCAAAACTGGATGCAGTATTCCAAGTGTGGCCTTACCAAAGCATTCCTTTGCAACTTGACCTGCTATCAATCATTGGCCAGCATTCTATGGTTTTCAAGCGTTGTTGTTGTCTTGATTCACATTTCCCATCCTGATAATATTTTTTTTTCTTTTCTAAAATATATGTGTGTCCTTTTGCAGGGTGTGGTATTCCTTCTGATATTTCACTCTTCATCTACAATAAAGAAATAATACCTCTAACAGAGATTCTTTTTCTCTGCCAGAAACCCAGCCTGTCCAGAACCATTCTTCCCCAGCAAAAGTCTCTTCATTAACTTCAATAACCAAACAGCTAAGGCTACAGTGACTATCAGAGCAGCCCAAGAACCAGCAACCACAACCACAAAGGGCCAGCCTACTTCAAATTTACTCAGAACTGCCAGTTCAGCCACCTAAGGAGAGAATACAGCAACAGCCCCAGAAAAATGAGAACAAGCTTGCACTGTATATCTATCTAGGCAGCAGCCTTCCCGTTTGTAGAATAAAGGCTTAAACTGCAGCACAAGGAAGATTCCTCTTTTAGATTTCCGTAGGCATGTTTGAAGGACATGCCAAAAAGAAGTCCTGAGGCCTCATTAACATCAATGGCACTTGAGCGGTGTTTTTAAAATTCTCCTTGATCTCAGTAGGATCCCAATCCAACAGCACGTTAGCTGGGTAGTTATGTTCTGATGCAAGCAACTTGATGGCCCTTAGTCAAGGGAAGTATTTGTTCATTTGTGCTTCTTGGGCTTGAGAGCAGATGCTGGATATTTACTTTCCCATGATGCATGACTCTCTTGGTTAGAAACAAAAGGGCTGAAATTCAAGAAACAGTGGGAGTCCCCCAAGTTCCATTACATTTCAGGTCTATTAAAGAGAACAGATGGGATTTATTTTTTACTCCAAAAAAATGGAAGCTCAGGGCTGCTTCACACTTATGTGGCTCTGCAGGATATCCTACTGCTTGCTGACTTAGTGTAAACAATTTACACTAAATGCATGAAGTATGAAGGGAAGGTGTGCATCTCCAAACCTTCAGGGATTGGTTGCCAGTGACTCACTAATTCTTATTTACATCTTCCTTTTGCACTTCATCTTATTTATCCAGCTATGGACATGTAAGTGTGGACAGAGGTTTCCATAGATGCCAAGCTGGACAAGAAAGTACATGCACAAGAAAGGGTTGAGCATGTTGTTTTTGGTGCGACCAAGCACCTAGCACTGTGCACATCTGGACCATGGTTAAATTATCAATGGCTGGGCAGATTATTTTGAAAAAAAAGCAAAATTCCTTGCAAAACAAAGCAGGTATTGACCCATAGACAGTAGTGGGATTCAAATTTTTTTTAGTACGGGTTCTGTGGGAGTGGCTTGGTGGGCATGGCAGGGGAAGGATACTGTAAAATCTCCAGTCAGAGGTGGTATTTGCTGGTTCTCGAACGACTCAAAATTTCTGCTACCGGTTCTCCAGAACTGGTCAGAACCTGCTGAATACCACCTCTGCTCATAGGTTTATGCAAAGCATTCAAAGGAGAGTGTTTCCAAATTATGTAAGCAAATAGCAATAGCATTTAGACTTATATACTGCTTCATTTTATGGCAGCCTCTAAGCAGTTTATAGAGTCAACATATTGCCCCCAACAATCTGGGCCCTCATTTTACTGACCTCAGAAGGATGGAAGTATGAATCAATCTTGAACCTGTTAGGATTGAACTTCTGGCAGTGAACTGTGAGTTAGCCTGCAACACTCATTCTAACCACTGATCCGCCATGGCTCAGTGGTTAGAATGCAAACAAACACTTCTGTTTGTTAAAACATCTGCATCCTTTGGTCATATGGCTGCTTTGAAAATTGTCCCTATTCTGGTGTGTGTGTGAAATGAGTCAATGAATTCAGCTTTATGTTGCAAGATTTGGATTTAAAGGGGCATTCTGATTTTCTGAGCTAAATAGAGAAATATACAATGGCAACAAAAGTGGTACAATTATAATGGGACTGCCCACAAAGCAAAATGGCTATGCCAGAACATGCAAATGGAGACAAATGGGGTGTGTGTGTGTTGTTTTTCACTTTCTGAATAAAAGGCCTCTTCAGAAGTAAAAGCTTAAGATAGTTTGCAAAACAGCTCTTTCCAAGGGCTTTGCACAGTTCCAACCAGCCAGAGCAAGAAATGCACCTCTGAGAAGGGACTGGGCCCTTTAGCAGCAAATGCTCATCCATCATCAATTTGACAATTCTTTTACCCCATTGCTGAGGTTCTAAGTTGGGATTGGTTCTTTGTCTTGTACTTCCCCCTTGTGGCTGTTCAGCACTGGTGACAAGGAAAAACAAGGCTGGTAATGACCTTTGTAAGAATATGAAGCACAAGTGAACTCTGGGAAGGATTCGAACTTGCAGGGTCACAATTTAGAATTGTGTGTGTTTCCTTCATTGGAACATTGAGGGTCCACCACCAGAACAGGTGCAAAGTAGAGGCAGAGCAAAATGCACACAATTAAGCCATGGAGCATCTCTGAACATATACTCAGCCATGAGTGTTATTTGTATATCAGAATTCCTTGTTGCTTTTTTTCCTACGCAAGCTTGCCTCACTCTTAAGGCCATGTCACACTGCCCAATGGATGCAAAAAGGACACAACAGACGAGCAAAATGTTCCATCCATTGTTATCCGCTCTCAAAAGGGGCAAAAATTTGCATAAGCAGAGCAGATAACACGGAAAGGAACGGACGTGGGGAGGACGCAGAGCGGATGTATAGAGGATGCAGAGCGGATGTATAGAGGATGCGTAGAGGATGCGTAGAGGATGCAGAGCGGATGCAGAGCGGATGCAGAGCGGATGCAGAGCGGA
>BLBF01000021.1:16126559-16141352 GCA_015471245.1 Laticauda colubrina | reverse complement strand
AGGAAAGGAAAGGAAAGGAAAGGAAAGGAAAGGAAAGGAAAGGAAAGTTTAAAGAAAATGGGAGCCAAAGGTAAAACTTCCCTGAAAGTATACATCCCAAAATCCCAATAGTTTTAAAAAATTATTTAAATGAAAAATCTTCAGGATTTATTTATGTACATCTAATCTTTTTATTCTGGAATTTGTCCACAACAATTGAAATGTCAGTAGAATTAAAATATCTGAGAGATTTACCCATAGAGCAGAAACACAAGAAAGGGACAAAATCATTTTCTTAATTTCTGCTGAAAACTTAAAACTTTTTTAAAGAGAAAATAGAAAAAAGAAAACTTTTCTATTGCTTTCTCCCCTATACAGAATTCCACATCTCCATCAAAATATGAACCTTAATAATAATTAATAATAATAATTTTAATAACCTTAACCTAGCAGGGGAAAAATACTAGGGGAAGCAGGAGTTCTGAATTAAGAAGTGTGTATATCTAGGGAGGGTTTATCAGTTAGAAGAGATTGCTCCCCAATTCTCTTCTCAAAATTTAATTGCTTTTTTTTTTTAAAGCAACATTGCAGAATCATTTTTCTTGCATTTGCTTATGCCCGTGATATCATATTTCTTTAAAAGTGCCAATGTAGCATTTTTTCTTTCACCTACCTCCTGTTTTTCAAAACGGGACATTGACTCCGATGTGCCAAAGCATATACAATGAGAGAAGCCACATGTACCTTCACTTGTCTCTTCTGTTCATACAAAAAGTAGTGGCTCATTATACAGGCAGTTCTTGATTTATGACTGTTTAGTGACCATTCAAAGTTACAAGGGCACCCAAAAGAGATTTTAGGACCATTTGTCACACTTATTGCAATTGCAGCATCCCCATGGTCACGTGATCAAAATTCAGATGCTTGGCAACTGGCTCATAGTTACGATGGTTATTACGTCTCAGGATCATGTGATCTCCTGACAAGCAAAGTCAATGGGGAAGCCAGATTTACTTAACAACTGTGTTACTAACTTAACAAATGCTGTGATTCATTTAACAATTGTGGCAAGAAAGGTCACAGAATGGGGCAAAACTCACTGTCTCATTTAGCAATGGGAATTTTCGCTCAATTGTGGTCATAAGTAGAGAACTATCTATACGGCAATCATAATGTTGTGCCTTCTGCTTCCTATTCTGGTTTCCATGACTTCACCAATTTGTCCCTAGTTAAGTTTTTGGGATATTGGAGCTGCAGTGGCAGAAAATGTTTCAAGCATTGGAATGTCTTGTGATAAGGGGTGAATGGGCTAATGTTTGTGTGACATTCACAACAGGTTTTGCTGCAACAGCATGGCAGGTAAATCTATCCATGATACAGCACAACTTGTTTCATTTGCCCTGGGGTGCAGTCGGGCATGACTTTAAATCTCTTTGATTAAATTATCTGAAGGAATGACATCATCACTGGGTGCTCAAGCTTCTTCACTCATGTTTGCTCACAACATTGTCAAATCACTCAGTTGGAATCCCATCTGTAAGGTAAGAATAAAACTGTTCCATCTGGAAAGAAGCACATGAGACCGGGTTCCAACAATAAACTCTTTTATTAAACTCGTTAAGCAATAGTAACGGAACAGCAGCCCAAGCCTTAGCAGCCCTTTTATAGCAGCTTGCCCGCAGTTTGTGGCCAATGACACCGCTTTAACTGTTCCTGCCGTTTGGCAGGCTAACTGGATTGGTTCTCTAACAGCCAATCCGCAAATGGCCTTTTCGGCCAATCAGAATAGGGAACTTGGAGCCTACCAAGTTCCATACAGAACTCCCCTCCCCCCTTGATGTAGTCCAATGTGTGTCACGTAGTCACGCAGGTAGGTGGGACTTGTTCGAGTCCTGGTTGACCTGCGCAGCTCAGTCTCGGCGTGGTCTTCAAGTGGTTCGGATGGGACCGCTTTCTCTCTGGTCCTTTTCCATGGAACCTCCTGGAAGGGTGAGTCAGCCTTGCCGCTCCCTCCTGAGTCTATCAGGCCGGTTGAGATGGCTCTGCCACTCCCTCTTGGCTTGACCAGGTTGGTTGAGCTGGCCTGGCTGTTTCCTTCCAGGAAGGTCTCGCTTCGTTCTCCTGCTCCCGGACTTCTCATTTGGGGTTCATTTAATCGTGAGTGCTCTTTTTGATTTGTTAGATAGTCTTTTTGTAGTGTTTGTTGTCTTGTTATGAGAGGTTCGTCTCTCCCTTTTTTATTATTTTGTATTCCCCCCCCCTTCGATTGTTTTTTGGTTGATATTTATTTATTTTTTGGTTCTGTGGTGTTTTTTTGTTCGAGATTGCGAGAATGAAGCTGGTCTATGAGCTGCTTCCATTCTCTACCGTCGTCTAGGAGTAGTTGGTAAGACCGGGGGTCTGTAATTTGGGTGATTGTGGCTGGAAGCCACAATGGTTCCCTGGTGAGGTTTCTCGCATAGACCAGGTTGCCAATTTCAAATGTTCAGTATTTGCTGGAGGAGTCGGGGGGGGGGGGTTGTCCCAGGTGTAAGTGGGGTGCAGTCTGTCTAGGTAGGAACGTAATTTCCTACCCATAAAGAGTTCTGCTGGGCTTTTGTTGGTTGTGCTGCTAGGGGTAATATGCTGTAGGGTTAGTAGTCAGTTTAGTTTGTCTTGCACGTCTCCCTTGTCCATTCTATCTAGGCCCTCCTTAGTGTACCGAACCATGCGTTCCACCCTGCTGTTTGCAGCCAGATGGGCCAGCGCTGTTAAAGCATGTCAGATCCCTGGGCAGCCAGATACTGTTCGAATGCTAATGCTGTAAACTAGGGCCCATTATCTGACACCAGTACATCAGGCAACCCATGTGTAGCGAAAAGTTTGTCTAGCTGTTTCATTGCTGCCTCGGTGGCTGTGGAAGCCATAAGGATGACTTCTAACCAGTTCGAGTAGCATCCACAACTATTAGGAAGGTGTTTCCTTTTGTCGGCCCAGCAAAGTCAATATGTAGTCTAGACCATGGACCCCAGGGAGTTTCCCATTCTCTGACTGGTGCCTGTGGGGGAGTAGGCCTCGATTTTTGACAGTCATGGCATGTTACCACCCAACGTTCAATGTCTTTGTCCAGCCCTGGCCACCAGACGTAACTCCTGGCCACGGATTTCATTTTGGCTATGCCCGGGTGTCCCTCGTGCAACATGCACAGAACATCTTCCTGGAGACTGTTTGGTATAACCACCCTGTCACCCCATAAAATGCAACCTTTTTCTATAGACAGTTCGGTCTGTCGGGTGCGAAATGGCTTAAAAGTCTCAGTTTTGTTCTCCTCCAGCCAGCCCTTACCTACCCAATTCAATATGCACGCTGTCAAAGGGTCTTTAGCGGTGGCTGTCGTGATGTCCGCTGTGGTTAGTGGCAGGTCCAGGCAGGTTGGAGTGTGGAGATGGTTGGAGCTGGGTCCTCTTCTGTGATGGGTATCAGGGAATGGCTCAGGGCGTCGGCATGTGTGATGGCTTTTCCGGGGTGATGAATCAGTGTGTAGGAGTAGGCAGCGAGGAATTCAGACCACCTCATCATTCTAGGTGACAGAATGTTCGGGGTTGGCTTGTTGCCTGCTAGGATTCCTGCAATCCTCTTCATTGGGATTGAATGGTGCGGGCGGCTCGTTGTTTCTGGCCATCTCTCTCACTCGGTTCAGATCGCCGCATGCTTCGGTCTCTCTCTTCTACGACGTTCCCACCCTCGTCGCCAGTGTTTCATCCGGAAAGAAGCATGTGAGACCGGGTTCCAACAATAAACTCTTTTATTAAACTCGCTAAGCAATAGTCACGGAACAACAGCCCAAGCCGCGGCAGCCCTTTTATAGCAGCTTTCCCGTAGCTTGTGGCCAATGACACCGCTTTAATTGTTCCTGCTGTTTGGCGGGCTAACCGGATTGGTTCTCTAACAGCCAATCCGCAAATGGCCTTTTCGGCCAATCAGAATAGGGAACTTGGAGCCTACCAAGTTCCATACAGAACAAAAACCATCCTAGAATATTGTGTTTAGGAAAGGCAAGTTCAGCATTTTAAAGAATGCCAATGTTTATTTCTTCAGAGTACCACAAGTTTGTGGTACTCCACAAGTTTCACATTTAATTGTCAAAACCGAGATCTAGAAATTTGCTTAAAACTGCAAATGAGCAAAAAGCAGAATTCTAAGAAAGAAGATGAATCATAATGCTGCATCGGCATATTTCCGAATGACAAACAACCTCTCTTTTAGGATGCTGTCATCCATATATATAATTTAGCCTTCTTTGTTAGCAATAGAGTAACAGACTTGGCTACATCTTTGATAGTGAACTTACCCATATTATTAATAGATAACAAGAAAGCTAGATAGACAGACAGACAGACAGATGAGAAAGATGGATAGGTAGATAGATTGTTATGATAAAGATAGAAAAATAGAAAATAGAGTAGAAGATAGATAGACAGACAAACAGACAGGCTGATAGGTGAGAAAGATGGATGGGTAGACAAATGGTAGTGACAAAGATAGAAAATAGAATAGAAGATAGATAGACAGACAGATGATAGACAGATGGGCGATAGACAGACAGACAGATATGTAAAGACAGAGATAGAGATATATTACACACACACACTACAGATAGATAGATGGATAGATAGACAGACAGACAGATAAGATAGATGATAGATGGATGGATGGACAGACAGATAGATAGATAGACAGACACGTTCATCAGGAATTTCTCTGGCAAACAGTCCTGGAGTCATTCTTGAATCTTTTTTGTTCTTAATGAACAATTACCGAACAAGAGAAACACTGTCTTTCTAGGGGAACATTTGAGGTATCCTAGATCAGGCTACCATTATCCTTTTCATTGTTAGACAAATGGGGCTGCCATGCTTCAAGTTCAAAACACTGTCATCAAGGGAATTCTGGGAGATGAAGTCCACACATCTCAAAGTGGTTGAGGCTGAGGAGGTGTGCTTTCAACTGTGCATAATGAATGAAATTCTCCTGTTTCTTTTGTCCAGCTGGTAGGAGACAACACACACTTCTTGAGCTCCTTTTCTATCAACATTTGTTGACACTTGTGTTGGTGGCCTCAAGAAAAGGAGAAACAAAAATGATGGGGCTGGCAGTGTTTGCAGCTGTTTGCAAAATGCCACTAGATACAGCTGCCGGGAGTTCAGGACTCACTGAGCTTCTGAGATGCTTTAATTAGCTCTAATAGTGCCTCCCTGCTGTGCTGACACGAAAAACCTACATAATTACCAGCAACTACTGGGAGACAGGTATAGTAATATGGTCCTAATTGAGTGTTTACTGAAGATACACAGGTAAAGAGGTGTGCATCCGCTAGGAAGGAAACCATGAAAAAATAAAAAAAAGTCTAATCTGAAAGCTAACTCTGCTACTTCTGTTTGCTGCCTTATCACATCCCACAATTTGGCAGACACACAAAGCTCTGAATGTGTAAAGTAGTTTAATTGCACATTTGACATTTTGTCGTGGTAGAGAGAATGGTGACAATATAAGAATGTGGGATCAGACCAACACAGAATGACTGGAATCCAGTAGGGTGATGACGAGGTCTCTGGAGAAAGAAATAGGAAAAAAAACAACAACAACCAGAAATCTTGCAGTGGGTACTTGGTCTATGGGACTTCATGAAGTCTGATTGAGTTAACAAAGGGATACTGGAGAATTTTCTGAAGAAAAATTCTAATTTATCCCTGTGGATACTCTGTGTAATCCGTAATACATTGCTATTCCACCCTTTTTGGGATGTTTCAATATAGCACTTATACAACCTACATATGATATGCATAAAACACATTATTTCAGGGATTATTATTTTTTTTAAAAGTGTGTATCAGGAAAACTGCAGATGAGAATGTGTAAATGAGAAGCAAGAAAAACAATGGATATTTTTAAATGTATGAGTATTTATTATTAGCCCAGGCAATATACAATTCTTTATAACAGATTCAAACACATACCCCTTTTGGCCAAATTTGCAAGCGATGCGATAACGGAGCATAAACAGTTGATGTTGGAAAAATGGGAATCTGATTGGAACAAACAGGCTTGATTACCACAGCATGCTCTTGGGGTAGCCACCCTTGAAGAATCCAGAAGTCAAACTTGTCATAAAGCATAGCTGCTAGGCTAGTGACTGATGAAAATACAGTATGAAAATCCTATATTTCCTGGACCAAATAATGCATAACATTAACATTTGGTTGCTGCTTTATCATGACCCATAAGTGACTATGAATAATTTCTTGTTTAGTTTGCACTCAGTCTTCCCAGTCAAAGTAACAGACATAACAGCATGTACAGTACTAGTAGAAGAGAATATATGTAGCTCAGGGTTTAATTGTGGAGTCCTTAATGCTCTTTGAGCTTGGCTGTTTGCTTGCAGACATTTTATTACCCAACGAGGTAACATCATCAATGGTAGTAAGTGTGGAGTTTGCTCCCTGTTCATATATAGTAACTTGCCTTGACAGTGTGGGAATGGTTTTGTTCTTCCCTAATTAGGATATTGTTTTCTGCTTGATTCTTTGTCTGGTGTTAATCCCTGTTTAACTGAACATCACTGTTGAGTAATGAAATATCTGCAAACAAAGAACCAAGCTCAGAGTGCACCAAGGACTCCATCACAGCACATGTGTACACACAACAGGAGCAGACTAGAGATGGAAAATAGGATGCCACTAATCGTTCCTTTCTTCTGCACCATTAAAGAAATAATTTGTTGGACAGGGTAGATGTATCCAACATCTTTAACATTTTAAATAATTTAAGATCTGACTATGGGATTCCCTGTTCCATTGTCTGATTGCTAAAATCAGCTGAAGAAGTCCATTTGAAGCTATTCCCTTTCTTGGGCTCATCTTTCCAGCATATAAACGAAGGTCTTCTGCTTTGGTCTCAGGCAATTCTTCAAGAATTGTGTCTGGCCTGCGTTTAGCATTTAATTGTGTACATTGTTTTTGTTTTAAAGATGGTGATAACTACCTTCTGTATTCATCAGAAGAGAGAGGCATAGTATAAATCTTATACTGTAAGTAGATGTGGCTCTTTATTAGTTCATCTTTGAACCTGAAATTTAATTAGTTCCTACTTTATTAGGCTTCAGAAAATGACTTAAAATAGAATTGTTTAAGGAAGCCTTCGGTTCGTAAACAATGCTATTTTTTTATCTTTAATTACTTTTATGATTCTTGTTTTATGTTTATTTACATGATTTCTTACATACCATATTATGTTGTGGTTATAGTGACATGATTGCAACCTGCTGAGAATCCCTAGTCAGTAAAAATAAATTGAAAAAACAAAGAAATATTTCTTTCTCATCCCTTCTCCTTATAGAATGAGACTTCCTCTTACTGATCTATTTATTTCTGCTTTGCATCCTTCTTTATTTTCACTGGATGAAACTTCCTCTCCACATCTTACTATCTTCACTCACATTGCAAATGTCTATGTTACCCAATTTTTTTGGATATCAAGATATTATTTTTCCTCATCCCCAAATAGTTATTTAGAACAGTGTTTCTCAACCTCAGCAAGATATATGGACGTCTACTCCCAGAATTCCCAATCCAGCATGCTGACTGATTAATTCTGGGAGTTGAAGTCCACACTTATTAAAATTTCCAAAGTTGGGAAACACTGCTAGTGTATGACTTTCTGATGCCATGCTCAGAAGTAGAAATCTAAAGCCCATGTCACACTGCCCAACGGATACAAAAAGGACACAACGGACGAACAAAATGTTCCATCCGTTGTTATCCGCTCTCAAAAGGGGCAAAAATTTGCATAAGCAAAGCGGATAACATGGAAAGGAACGGACGTGGGGAGGACGCAGAGTGGATGTATAGAGGATGCAGAACGGATGTATAGAGGATGCATAGAGGATGCGTAGAGGATGCGTAGAGGATGCATAGAGGATGCAGAGCGGATGCATAGAGGATGCAGAGCGGATGTGTAGAGGATGCGTAGAGGATGCAGAGCGGATGCGTAGAGGATGCAGAGCGGATGCAGAGCGGATGAGCTGCATCTGCTTTCATCCTTTCTCCATCCGTGCTACTAACGCTGCGCATCTGTTCTGCTTCCTCCCTGTGTCCATTTACTGCTGGAACGGATTTTAGTTGTGCGGATGCACAGCAGATGCCTAGCGGATATAGCAGATGCGTAATGGATGCAGAACGGATGTCCCCCGTATGCCTAGAGGATGCAGAACGGATGCATTGGATACATTTTCCGCGCAAAAGTTTTGAGCAGCCCAAAACTTTCTGAGCGGATGAAACATCAATAAACGGATGCTGGATAGATAGAGAGGAAGCAAAACGGAGGCAGTGAGTACATCACGTTAACCAACAAATGGCAAGCTTTTTTGTCCGTTTTACATCCTCTTTGCATCCGTTGGTGCAGTGTGACATGGGCTTAAAGATAGCTCTTTCATTTCATCTGAAGAACATACAAGAGCAAGAGGTATTACTGAACCGATAAGAAGGCCAAGACCTCCAGAAGTTCTTGAACAAATATTCAATGATTTAATAAGCCTAAAATATTGACTATGATGAGTGGGGATAATGGGACGTGAAAAATCATCAGTACCATAGATTTTCCATTCCTGATCCAGTTAGAAGTTTGTAGTGTGTATGCAGAACAGTTCTGTGAAAGGGCAGGAAAAGCTCCAGGTATGGTACTTTTTAAGGATGTATCCTCAAAATAATTGCATATCAGAAGCAAGAAAGAGGTATAAATAAGCTTCATTAGTTGCAGGGCAGGATTTCATTGTTTTTGCTCCTCCGCCCCCCCATGACAGCACAATCAATATAATTTATGCAAACATTTCAGAAGAGAAAGTCTTCAGATGTATTCCGGTTTCCATCATCTCTGCAGGACATCCAACTCAACATGCTTTAGTCCAAAATGTAGCTTATTTGAACAGAGAACAGTATTCACCAATCTGCAAATAAAATTAAGTACTATGGTCAAGTTAAACTAATGTCAAGCTGAATCAGAGTGTGCATTAATTCTGTTTAAAAAAAATGTGGAAGAAGGTCACACTATTTTGTTGATGAATCCATTTCCCTCTTCTCCCATGTTTTATTCCTTAGCATACCACTGCTTCCACACAATCTCACCCCCTGACTTGAGAGCTACCTTTATCTGTCTTTTTCATTGCAAGTGATCCCAGATCTTATCTAGCTACCTATGGCTCTAGATAATCATTATTAAAAGGAATATGATGGTGCACAGGGTTTGCGCTGTTTCAAATATATGCAGATAGTTTTTAAAATGAAAAAAAGGCTGAAGCAGAGATTAGTTTAGCACCTCTCCAAAATTCCAGATGGAATCCATATCCAGAGCAACAAAGATGATCAGGGGACTGGATGCTAAAACGTACAATGAATGATTACAAGAATTGGGAATGATGACTCTCATTTAATGACAATGGGTGATATGATAGCAGTGTTCCAATATCTCAGGGGCTGCCACAAAGAAGAGGGAGTCAAGCTATTCAAAGCACCTGAAGGCAGGACAAGAAGCAATGGATGGAAACTAATCAAGGAGAGAACCAATCCAGAACTAAGGTGAAATTTCCTGACAGTTAGGACTATTAATCAGTGGAATGACTTGCTTGCAGAAGTTATGGGTGCACCAATACTGGAGGTTTTTAAGAAGAGATTGGACAACAATTTATCTGAAGTGGTGTAGGATTTCCTGCCTAAGCAGGAGGTTGGGCTAGAAGACCTCCAACTCTATTATTCTGTTATATCACCTCTTTCCCCAGCATTCTGTTTCATTCTTATCACCCTCTTCACTGAACAAAACTGAATAATATAAACCAGGGAGGGGGATGGGGAGCTGGCGTCGCAACAATACGGCATGCAATCTTGGAGGTCTGATCAAGAGCTGCCGATATCTTTGCTCCTGGACGGTCCAATTGGATCTAAACCGTCCCGAAGAGACGGTGAAAGTGAAGAGCGCATCCTGTCGATCCTAGGGATACCACAAAGTACCTGGTAGATCCAGGAGAAGCTCTTCTTGCCAGTGGCAGAGAGGCAGCCATTAAAGCTGCTGAAGTTGGGACAGCTCCGAAATGGAAGAGAACAGAAAGAGAGAGTGTGCCGGTTTGGTGAGAATTTTTTCTTTTTTTTTTTAAGATCTGAAAGGACGCCCTAAGGAAAAGAAAGAATCTGTAAAAGTTTTGACAGAAGTGATTTTGTGGCGATTTTAAACAGGAATGTCAAAGTAATGTTTTTTTCTCATTGCTGGATTCTCTATACATGATCTTATATTTTGAAACTGGGCTGGTTTTTTTTTCCCATTAATTTTCTCTCTCCTTTTTGATTTTGTAACATCTCAGGCTAGAGACTCCCTTTAGCTATTTCTCTTTTTAAATATCTTTTTTTTCTTATTAATCCTTGTTATATTTTGTTGGGAAAGGAGGGGGAAAGTGAAAGCAAAGAAACTTTGTAACACTGCCAACTAGAGGCTTGGAAATATTCTATTTCTCTTGTGAACAGACAAAGCTTTAAAAGAAAAAACTGAGACTCTTTTTCTCAAGGACATTGCTATTTGATAAGATAGAGGGCACTGGAGAGTATTATTGCAGGTGCTCTTCTGGGTTTCTATCAACATCTGGAGCCTGGTGTTGAAGTTTATAGGAAAAGAAAGATGATAAGTCTGTGGAGAAGAGTGCTGTAATAAGACCCTTGGATAATTAAACAAAGTGCAGTGAGGTGTTTTTTTTTCCTCTTAAGCTGCGCTACCCCTCCTCAACAGTTTATTTTTTGATATAAGTTAAATTTTTATGCTTGCTTTTATTTTATAACAAAATAATTATTTTTTAAAGGAGTAGCCTTTTTTTTCTTCTTTTTCTCTTTCTGCCTTGCTGGTATTTTTGTTTTTCCATCTATCTCCCATACTGATTTTTTTCCTTTTTTTATCTTCTTGGCCTTTTTTCTCCTCCTCTTCTGTTATGCAGCCTTTTATATTTGAGACCTTTTAAACAACATGAACTAAGATCTGCGAGAGCTGCCAAACCTAATTATAAAATATAATCATGGAAGAAAAAAAATGATTACAATTAATATAAATGGACTTAATTCAGCCATTAAAAGAAGAAAAACTTTTTATAAATTAGAGAAATTAAAATTTGATATAATTTGTCTACAAGAAGTACATATTAAAAAGCAATATGAACAATTGTTGATATGGCCAAAATTAGGGAAAATATTTACCTCCTTGACCCAAAGCAAGAAAAGAGGAGTGGTTTTATATGTTAAAGAAACCATTCCAGTGAAATTGATTTATACTGATGACGAAGGAAGAATCGTAATGGTGGAATTAATGGACAACAATATGAAAACACTCCTGATTGCAATTTATGCCCCGAATGACAAACAAGAAGAATTTTATAAAAAAATACATATGAAAATAATTGAACTGGACTAGATTAATATAGTTGTGATGGGAGATTTTAATGGAATTGTAGACAACAAATTGGACTATACAGCACAGAAAACAATAAAGCAAAACAGAAAGACCCTCCCTAAATCTTTCTTTAAAATAGTAGATGAAATAAATTTAAAAGATACATGGAGAGAAAGAAATGTCAAAATTAACAATACACCTTTTATTCAAATAGACATTTATCATGGTCCAGAATAGATATGATATGGATGTCAACAGAATTATTAACTAATATTCAAGAAAAAAATATTGAATCAAGTACTTGGGCAGATTATAATCCACTGACAATTAAATGGAAAGGACAAAGAAGAAGATCTAGATGGACATTAAATGATCCTATTTTAAAGGAAAAAGATTTCACATAGTGGATGGAGAAAGAATTGGCTTTTTTTCAGAGAAAACAAAAAAGAAGATACATCAATTCAGAATGTATGGGATACAATGAAGGCATATACCAGAGGCTTGGTAATAGACTATACAAGGAAAAGAAATACTATGAAAAGATTAGCCTCTAAGGCATTAGAGGATGAGTATAAAGGACTTGAAAAAGAGCTACAGAAAACACCACAGGAAAAGGACATTAAGCTAAAAATGGATATAATTAAACATAAAATAGGTTTAATAGAAAAAGAAGAACTAGCAAAGAAAATTAGAGGTGCTAAACAGAACTACTTTGAAGACGCAAATAAACCAGGTAGATGACTAGTATACAAACTTAAAAAGGAGAAAGAATCAAGGAAAATATTGCAATTAATAGATGACCAAGGTCAAGTTTGCTATGGTAGTAAAGAGAAGAAGGAAATCATTCGAGACTATTATGGGAAATTATATACACAAGAGAATATTGATGAGGAAAGAGTCAAATGGTATTTACAGAATGCTAGTTTTATTCATCCTGATCAAAATGGATTTCTGCCAAAGAGACAAATTAAAGACAATATGAGAGTAATTTTGAACACTTTGGAATACTATGAGGCACATCCTGAAAAACAAATGGCTTTGATACTTCTAGATGCACAGAAGGCATTTGATAATGTGAACTGGTGATTCATATTATTACCGTTGGAACAGATATGGGTTTTACTAGAAAATTTATCCAAGCAATAGAAGCTATATATCATGAGCAAACAGCAAAGGTAATGATAGAGGGAGACCTGACAGACTCTGTTGACAAAAGAAAAGAAATAAGGCAAGGGTGCCCACTGTCACCTTTGTTGTTTGTGTTAACTTTGGAAGTGCTAAATAGAAATATTAGAGATGAAAAGAACGTAAAAGGGATGAAAATTAAAAAAGAAGAGTTTAAGTTGCAAGCATTTGCAGATGACCTGGTTTTTATATTGGAAGATCCACTAGAAACAGCACCAAAATTGATAGAAAAGATAGAGACATATGGTAAGGTGGCTGGTTTGAAAATAAATAAAGATAAGACAAAGATCCTGACAAAGAACATGCTATCTAGACAAAAGGAAGAACTGGCAGACTTATTGAAAATCCAGGTCACGAATAAGATCAAGTACCTGGGGATATATTTGACAGCAAGATGCAGTACATTAAAAGAGAATAATTATATCAAACTTAAACAGCAGATAGCACTTGATTTGGTGAAATGGGAAAATTTACAACTGTCATTAATAGGGAGAATATCAACAATCAAGATGAATATATTATCCAGAATTTTATATTTGTTTCAGACAATTCCAATTAGGCTTGGAAAGATTACTTTGAAGATTTGAATAAAATTGTGTTGAAATATATATGGCAAGGTAAGAAAGCAAGAATAAAGTTAAAACTTTTGCAAGATGCTAGAATAAGAGGTGGATTTGGTTTGCCTAACTGGGAGTTGTATTACCAAGCTACAAATTTGATGTGGGTTAAGGAATGGATAACATCAAGAAATACTAGATTGTTGACATTAGAATAACATGATCTGTTGTTGGGGTGGCATGCTTTTTTATGGTACAAAGGAACTAAAATACAGGAGTATTTTAGAAGACATCATATACGGGACTCTCTGTGGTTAAACTGGGAGAAGATTAAAAGACAATGTTATTTGAAAATTCCAGTCTGGTTATCGACTATTGAAGCTTTTTCTTATCCTATAATATATAAAAAGGAACAAAACAGTTAGATATGGTGAAATATTGAATGAAAAGGGTGAACTTAAATCTATACAAAAACAAGAGGCACAAGGTATAAAGATGAATTGGTTTTCATACGTGCAAATACATTCAAGGTATGATAAAGATTCCAAAACAGAAGGTTTTTATGATAAACCAACTGATTTAGATAAGATTTTGACAGGTACTGATGAAAAAGTGATTAAAAAATTGTATGGATATTTATTAGAAATTAAACTAGAAGAAGAACAAGTTAAAGAAACCATGATTACTTAGGGGAAGAATTTTGGATATGGGATTGATCTAGAGAAATGTCAAAAATTGTGGTCTCAAAATTATAATATGACAATGTCAACAGCATATAAAGAAAATTTGTGTGAGATGTTTTACAGGTGGCATTTTCCCCCGACAAGAATAGCAAGAATGTTCAAGAATAAAACTGAAAAATGTTGGAAATGTCATCAGATACCTGGCTCATATTACCATATGTGGTGGACTTGTGTGGATGCCAAAAAATATTGGACTAAAATCCACACGTGGTTGGAAAAAATGACAAAAAAACATATAGGTTTGAAACCAGAGATATTTTTATTGGGAATTTTGCCTGAAATGTATAGTAAAGAGTTGAAATACCTGATTGTAAATGTATTAACAGCGGCTAGGATTGTATTTGCTAAAAACTGGAAAAATGAGAAAATACCATTCCAGGAGGAAATTATTAAGAAAATATTGGAATGTGCTAAAATGAGTAGATTGACATTTGAAATTAGAGAGCAAGAAGATAAACAATTTTATAAAATTTGGGATCTATTCTATCAATGGTTAGATAATAAAATATAATAACGAAATATGTAGACTTTTAGAAAATACTAAATATATGTATTTTTTTCCCTTATTATATCAACAAAATGATTTTAGGATAGATTTGGGATGATAATATGAATTGTCACAAAATAAATTGAGTAAAATATGATTATTTCTTCAAGCATGAATGAATCAAAATATAGTCAAATGATTGATTGATAATGATATTAATGCATTTAATATTGGATTGAAAATACAAGATCATATATAACATAATTGTAATTGAAGACTACCAAATGGAAGCACAAAAAGCATTGTAAACCAACCGACACACTGTATATACTTATATGGAAGATGGCTTGATGTTTTTATGTTTTGTTTGTTTATGTTTGTTTTAAAA
>BLBF01000021.1:16086366-16126459 GCA_015471245.1 Laticauda colubrina | reverse complement strand
TGTGTGTGTGTGTGTGTGTGTGTGCTGTTTAGCTTCCTTCGGGTATTATCCCACGTCATTGTAGTTCTGTTAAAGTTGTAGCAACGTTTCAGAAGAATCTCATCTGCCATCATGAGGCTTCTGTATTGAGTTTGTTTGTGGGTCAGGGTCTCACAGCCATTGGTTTTAAATAATAGGCTAGCCTCAAATTTAAAACCAACGGCTGTGAGACCCTGACCCACATACAAACTCAATACAGAAGCCTCATGATGGCAGATGAGATTCTGCTGAAACGTTGCTACAACTTTAAAAGCACTACAATGACGTGGGATAATACCCGAAGGAAGCTGAACAGCTCTGGCTGGCCCTGCCCCCCTGCCCCTGTTCTTACCTCTCACCTCTCCTATATTCTGTTGTTTATCACCTCAGCTGATTCGCACAGCAGAGCACATTGCTGCACCTCAACTGAGTGAAGAAACAGTTGTAGGTTGGTCTTAGACTCATTTGCATTTGGTGCACCACAGCTGAGCTTTCAGAAAAGCATGTCTGTGCTAGGTCAGTCTTAGACTCATTGGTGCACCGGTGGATCACATGTTTGGTACACCTCATCAGAGATAAACAACTGTAGGTCGGTCTTAGACAAGCAAAGCAGATACTCCTAGAACCATGCATAGAACCAGCAGGAAAAAAATTGGAAAGCCACCACTGATATAAAGAGCTCAGCATTTAGGACAATAGATGAAGTTCATCTGAGATTACTCAAACATGGAGGGAATATATTTGGTGATTGCAATCCATGTTCCTTGAGGAAGTAAAAAATATGTTTATTTCCCTCTTCTTGTTTTGTCTTGTAAACAATCCTATAGCATTGGTTAGAATCAGAGTGGTGGGAAAGAGCAGATTAGTCAGGAATATTTTCTGCTTAATTCCAACACTTTATATCTGAAATTTGTTCCATCCCATTTATGAAGAAATTTTCAAGTGCCTGGAAGTTCATATGAAAAAGTAACTTGCCATTTTAATTTAGGATCACAAACATGAATATATAGAAACTCAGTTTTAATTGTTCAGCACTTAATGCCCTGTCAGCTTAGAGATAAAGCTATCTGTTTCACTTTCTCTGAAATTTGAGGCTTGGACATTTTGGCTACTCTTTTTTGTGACAATAGTCATTTTTGGTGGTCAAAAGTCACTCAATAATCTTCCTGGTTGAGTGGGACCACCATTTGAGTCGTGGTCTTCTTGACACTGTCTCTATGACATCTCACAGATGTCCTTTAAAATATGTGCCCTTGTGTGAAGTCTCCTTTTTCTTCACTCTTGGTTGATTCCTCCTTCTAACTAAATCAGTTTTGTTCAGGAGCCATCAGATTCCTATTTCTGCCACCTTGGTAGATGTCTTCCCCCTTCTTTTTCTGTGACTTTCATTTGACTTGCTAATGTGAGTCTCCTCCACAGCTGTTGTAGCAAAGGTCTGGGTGCCTGTCAGCCAGGCTGAAATCCCCCTGCAGGCTTTCCTGGGGTGGCTGTCACTTGACAGGCCACCTCACTCCCCTTTCTGATGGTTCTTGCATGTCCTTTCTCTTTCTGACAGACAAGTGCAGCGAGGTTTAACGGAAATGCATCCCCATAAAAGGAAGGCTGGAGACCCATAACCATCCTCTTTCATCTTAGGAGGGGCACAGCTCTCTTGGTCTGCCCTCCTCAGCAGTTTGTCTGAGAATAATTGCACTATTCTGAAGGGAAACAACTCTGGATCAAGCTTGAGTATCATCTCCTGGCCCAAGGATATAAACCATTTTCGGACCAATGGCAGACAGAGGACACATACATGCGTAAGACTGAACTAAATCGGCCAACATTATTCCTCAACTCTTAGCTCCCACCTTGGTTTGTTTTCACTGTATTTCAAGGAGAAGGAGTGAAATGTAATTCTTTCTAGAGGCAGAAGGAAGAGAATCAGAGCGGCTGCCGTTTTGTTTCTCACATGTACTTTTTGCATGTGAAGAGCATGCAAAATGCTGAGTGAAAAGGTTGGTCTTTCTGTAGTTCATTTGAGAGAGGTAGAGTTAAATAAGTCTCCAAATAAATGGCAAAGATAACACTGTGATTATATAATATGAAATCATGGTATGTTGAAGTCCAGAATAATTATATTTTACATTTTTCATTATACGACCTCCCTATCTTGAAATAGCCCCTATTCACATGTGTATGTTGGGTTATTGCCATTTTATAGCCCTTAGGTGAGTTGATGTGACAATAAGAGAGAAAAAAAATACACATATAATGTTTAATAATCCATCAGTGATTTATTTCATTCATGATTTCAAAATCAACTATGAATATGATTATAACTTTTAAGTGGCATACTATTATATAAAACTATATAGTGCTATAAAGACTGTGATGAACAAGGTGCAGAAATGTAGGTAGGGAATCAAAAGGGAGGATGGAAAATCTAAAGTTAATTCAAAGATGTTGATTTCAACATTTTGATGGTTCCAGTGCCCAAATGTAAATTGTGTCAAAGGGTTTTGGAGTGAGGGGGGGAAGGAGTGGGTTAAGGAAACATGACATGGAACCTGACAATATCAGTGAAATGTTTTAGAAGTCAATTGAGGCCTTAGAACAGGGGTGTTAAACTCGCGGTCCGCAGACCAGATGCATCATGCACTGACCACACCCACCCCTGGTTTAGCAAAGGGGGGGAAGTCACAATACATCACATGACAACATGACCCCATGAGTTTGACACCCCTGTCCTAGAATGTTGAATAGAACTTCCAAATGAAGCAAAGTCCCACCCCTGTGGTTGTCAACAAAAACAAAGAGGTGGGACACATTAATATAACTTTATTACGGTCTTAGACCAGTCACATTGCCATGACCACCACCTTGGCTGTGCTGAACAGCTTCCCCCCCCATCCCTCATGAATAGGGCCATTACAAAACCAACATTAGCATCCCAAAAGAAAGAGAAGGAACCATTTCTTGAATCCCTGCGATAATCTCAGTGTGTTTGGATTATTCTCACCAGTCAGATAGGTGTATATGAAGATGGTTCAATTTGGTTTTTGTGGTGGGTGATTTTTTTCAGTTCAGATTTGTTGTTGTTTAATCCAGGGAATGCCAACTAATGAAGGAGAGAAGCAACCTAGAAACAAGAAATTTCCTGAAAGTTAGAACAATTGATCAATAGAAACCTTCGGAAGTTGTGGGTGTTCCATCACCAGAGGCTTTTAAGAAGAGATTGGAAAACCATTTGTCTGAAATGATACAGGGTCTCTTGCTTGAGGAGGGAGTTGAATTAAAAGATCTCTGAGATCCCTTCCAACTTGGTTATTCTGTTATTTCGTTACCTTGCAGGCAACATACCCAGGACAAGTCAACCTGCCAAAATTAATTTTTGCCAGTTGTCTTTTTGTTTGCCTCCAAATAATGTAAAATGAAGGTGCCAAAACTTACTTTACATTCCTGTTTTGCACCTTTAGCTTCCCCAAATGTGAAACAAGAGAGCAAAACTTTGCAACCCTGCCTTTTGCTGACATCATGATCATATTAATTACATCTTGTAGTCCCTCAATTTTCCAAAATTATAGAAGGCACCTCCCTGGAAAGAAAAATCGGTCTTTTGTTTAGTCAAATGTAATTCTTTGGGGGCATTTTGTAGATCATTTGCACAAGTGCTTTGTTGCAATGCTTAGATTCATTTTTATTGGGCACTGCTTTGCCCCGGTATAGCAATAGCACTTAGACTTAAGGCTAGGTCACACTGGCCGACAGATGCAAAACATATGTAAAAAGGACACAGCGGACGAGCAAATTTTCCATCCGTTGTTATCCACTCTCAAAAGTGCCCCAAATTTGCATAAACAGAGCGGACAACAACAGAAAGGAACGGACGTGGGGAGGATGTAGCGGGGATGTAAAGCGGATGTTTGTAGGAAGCCTAGCGGATGGAAGCAGATGGAAGTGGATGGCACATCCGCAGGGCTTCTGGGGGAGAACAGCGAAGTGGACGCGTAGCGGAAGGAGTGGATGCGTAGCGGATGACACGGATGCATCACGGACGCCTATAGGATGCAAAGCAGATGTGTAGTGGATGCAAAGCGTTCACTGTGCATGCGGGGAGGATGAATTGCGTAAGCTCCATGGATATAAAAGGCGGCAGCTCGCAAGCAGTCAACATTCAGAGGAAAGACCTGCTGCCAGAGACATTTTGAGAGAATACCATGGGGAAGAAGAGGAAGCCTGTGCCTACTCCTGCCAGCCCTGGCAAGAAGGACAGAACCACCACCCCAACCCCTGGCGCTGACTCTGAAGCTGCTGGTGCTTCTGCTGCTGGTGGTGGTGCTCCTGGTGCTGCTGCTGCTGGTGTTTCTCCTGCTGGTGCTGCTGGTGCTTCTGGTGCTGCTGGTGCTTCTCCTGCTGCTGGTGGTGGTGGTGCTTCTCCTGCTGGTGCTGCTACTGCTGCTGGTGCTGCTGGTGCTTCTCCTGCTGGTGCTGCTGGTGCTGCTGGTGCTTCTCCTGCTGCTGCTGGTGCTTCTCCTGCTGCTGCTGCTGTGATGGACCAGCCCCAAGGCCCTCAAAGCCCTGTTGCTGAAGGCCCTGAAGCCCCTGCCAGAGGGAGGAAGAGGCAAGGCAAGGAGAAGGGGGAGAGGAAACAGTACTCCATTTCCGAAGACCATGAGAAGGAGGTGCTGGAATGGCTGAGGGAGAACGAGTACCTGTGGAGGAAGGGCCACAGGCTCTATCACGACACCAAGTGGAAGCAGGCAGCATGGAGAGAGAAGGCGGAGAGCCTGGGCTACACTTCAGATGTACTCCTTGGATGGTGGAAGCACATGCACACCAGGTATGGCAAGCTGCACCTGAAGAAATCCGGGCAGGCCGCTGTCAAGCTCACTGACCGGGAGACCTATGTCATGGCCAGGTGCAGCTTCCTGGAGGGTGAGATCTGCCACCAAGGAGCATCCCCTCTGTCAACCCTCTCCCTCAGAGAGCCCACAGAGAGCCACTCCTCTTCCAGCCAGGAGACAGCTACAGTGTCCAGGCAGGTGTCTTTGGAGGGCCCCATGACAGAGACCCCCCTGACAGCTGCACTCCCCATGCCAGAGGACGTGGAGGATCCCCTGTCTCAGATGGAGCAAGACGAAGCAGCCACCAGAGACCAACCCATGCCCAATCCCAGCTCCACCTTCACAGAAAGCAGGCAGAGAGGCAGACCGGAGGGATAGAGCCACACTGTCCTCTTGGAGATCAGGGACACAACCAAAGCCAGCATAGATCTCCTCTCCCAGCTGGTCCACTTTGACATACCATCCTCCAACCGCAAGCCCTTCATCACATACATGAGCCAGACCCTCATAGACATGCCCGAGGCCCAGTACCAGGCAATAAAGGAGAGGATCACAGCTCTTCTGCACCACCCTCCAGGCCCAGCTGAACCTGCTCCTACCCACTCCAGGTCTGCTCCTCCACCCCAGGTGATGTCACAGCCCTTCCACGGATTTCAGCAGCCTACCCTCGCTCACCAAGCCTACCACTACCAGGACTTCCCACAGCAGAGGCAGCCCTTCCCAGTCCACACCCAGGTTCCTCGGATGCCACAGATGCCACAGATGCCTCACCTGACCCAGCTGCAGACCAGACAGCCCCACTACACTCCTCCTTCCTCCACCCCACAGCCAAGCCCTTCCTCAGAACATCTGTCATCAGTCTTGGGCCTCACATCCCAGGTACTTGAGGAAGGGCCTCTCAACCTCACGGGACTGAGTCAGCTCTCTGAGAGCTTCCTGCACACACCATCTCCTGTTGTACTCTCGGGGCCAGGCACCCCAATGGCGCCTCAGACCAGCACTCCAGCAACAGCCACCTCCACAGTCCCTGGCCCCTTTACATCTGAGACCATGGGCACACCTCAGAGTGACTGAGAAGAGTACCAGAGACTGAGTTGTTACCTGCTCACTTTATCTTTGCTTAAGACACTTTACTTGGGTCATTTTGCTTTTTAATAAAGTCATACAGTTTGTTATTAATAAAGGTTATCTTTGCTTCATACACTTGGTTCATTTTTTTTACTTAATAAAGTGTTGGGGAAAACTTTGAAAAAAGGGTTAAGCCTTTGCATGCTTGTGGGATGGGTAAGGATAACTGTGGGATGGATAGCTGTGGGATGGATAATGATAGCTGTGGGATTGGTAAGGATAGCTGTGGGATAAGGATAGTTGTGGGATGGGTAAGGATAGCTGTGGGATAGATAAACCTCCAGTGCAAACATAGTGGGACTGGATGGTCCACCCTCCCAGCTGCCACACCTATGGTCCTTTATTATCAATAACAATTTAATCATTGATCAACACATTTCAACATAAACAAAACTCTTTGTTAATGCCCTATTCATTGTAAGGCCACTCAACACACATGGCACAATCTCATCAGTGTGATGAGACAGGCTGAAGGAAGCATCCATTAAGCATCTACCATCCTGTCTTGCCACTCCACTGCTCCAGCTGGGGAGTTGCACCAGTATTTCAGGAGGTTGCGCTGCTTCTTCCCTTCACGTGAAGCTCTGTTGGGGCCTTGCACATCCACAGTGTCGATCAGGTTTCGTCCTTGCCTCCATTCCCCAGGCTCCATGTCCCCATTGCCTTGTTGGCGGTCGACAAGCCTGTTCTGCATCACTGGGTAGCGGGTGCGCATGAGATTGTGCAGGATGCAGCAAGCTTCCACGATGCTCCTCACAGTCCCTGGGTGATGATGCATGGTGGTGAGAAGTACCTGGAACCTGTTGGCCAGGATGCCAAAGGCGTTCTCCACCACCCGTCTTGCCCTGGACAGCCTGTAGTTGAAGATCCTCTCTTCACAGGTGAGGTATGTGGAAGTGTAGGGCTTCATGAGGTAGGTTCTGAGGGAGAAGGTGTCATCACCCACGATGAAGTAGGGCACATCTTGTGTGTCATTGGTAGGGGGTCTGGATCTGGGAAACCCATGATGAGGTTGCATTCCAGCCCACCCTTGAGGTCACTGGCATTGTATCCCTGGGCATCTGAAGCTGACCCGTTGCCTGAAGCATCGATGTACATGAACTTGTAGTCAGCATCAACCATGGCAAAGAGGATGATGCTGAAGAAGCCCTTGTAGTTGAAATAATTGGACCCTGAGTTGGGTGAAGCTTTGCAGGCCACGTGCTTCCCATCTATGGCTCCAACAATGTGAGGAAAGTTCCACCTCTGATACCACTGCTCTGCAACTTTCCTCCAGCCTTCTTCAGTGGTGGGGCACTGGAGGAGCTCCTCCACGTATTCTTCGATGATGGCCTGTACCACTTCTCTGACCACAATGCTGATGGTGTTGTGTGGCACCCTCCAGGCATACTGCATGTTTCTGTACGTGGTCCCAGAGGCCAGGTGGCGCAGAATCAGTGCCACCTTCAGTCCAGGGTCCAGGCTGGGATGGAAGTTGGTGCTTGGCTTGGTCAACCTGGGTCTCAGATGCTCCACAACTTCGTCAAACATGGCTGGTGGTATCCTCATGAAGTGCTGGAATGCACGAGGGTCTTCATTCCTCAGCTCCACCATCAGCTTGTCATAGAGTCCAAACTCCACTCTTCTCCCAATCCATCTTCGGACCCAGACAGCTCTTGGACATCTCCTTCTTCTTGCATAGAAAAGGTGAAACAGTCTGAAGAGGGCTTGGTTCTGGTGTTGAATGATGGTGGCTACCAAAGGGAGTGTGCAATGATCCATGGTGGAGATCAATGGATGATGTGGAAGAGCAAGGGCCAGGCTGAAGAGGTCTGCACACCATGGCTGCTGGACTGATAGTGAGATCCAGGTGATTTCCTCCCCCTTTTTATAGGAAATGTCAGTTTTCCGCTAGGTGTCCTTCCACATACTCTAGACATCCTCCAGACATCCTAAATATCCGAGATACATCCCATATACGAACGTTTTGTCCATTTTAATGCTTTATATCCGAGCTGCATCCACTTTCATCCTTTCTATGTCCGTGCTACAAACGCTGTGTGGACGTTCCGCATACTTTTCGCTTCCTCCCTCTTTCCACTTTCCGCTGGAGCGGATGTGAGTTCCGCGGATGCCCAGAGGATGCCGAAAGGATACATCGGACGTGTAACGGATGACAACGGATGTAGAATGTTTGATGCCCGTATGTGTCACAGATGTAGATCGTATGCGGCGGAAAGTTCATCCGCTCAAAAAGTTTTGTGCAGCATTTGTGCAGAGTATGAAAGACGTACGCAGTGAGTACACAACGGATGCATCGCGTTTTCCAACAGATGACAAGCTTTTTTGTCTGTTTTACATCCTCTTTGCATCCATTGGTGCAGTGTGACATGGGCTTTATATACAGAAGTGGGATTCTACCAGTTTGCACCGATTCTCTAGAACTGGTTGTTAACATTCTAAGCAGTTCAGAGAACCAGTTGTTGGAAGAAATTACTGGCCTAATCCTGTAAAGAAGGCAGGAAAGAAACATTCTGGTGTTGCTTACAGAAACTGCCTCTCCGTTAACCTTTATTACATTCTTGGCAGGACTAGACTTCCTGTCTCAGGAACTTCTCTGGAGTTATTTTCCCCTCCTTTGCTGGTACTTTGCTTGTGTGGAGTGACCATTCAAAGTTACAATGGCACTGAAAAAAGTGACTTTTGACCATTTTTCACACTTACAACTGTTGCAGCATCCCCACAGTCATGAGAGGCCAGGCGAGGAGATGCGTGCCTCGATATGAGTGATATTGAGTTGGCCACACCCAACCAATAACATGATCACCAAGCCATGTCCACCCAGTCACATGACCACCAAGCCATGCCCACCACCTAAGCCATGCCCACAGAACCAGTTGTTAAAAATTTTGAATCCCACCCCTGCTTATATACCACTTCACACTGCTTTACAGCACTCTCTAAGTGGTTTACATCGTCAGCATATTGCCCCCAGCATATTGCCCCGAGTCCTCATTTTACTGATCTCAGAAGGATGGAAGGCCGAATCAACCTTGAGTCAGGATCCTGGCAATGAGCAGAGTCAGCCTGCAATACTGTATCCTAATGGCCATGTCACCACGGCTCTTCTTATGATATCATGAGTTTAGGCTGGCTTCTCCAACCCTGCACCCTCCAGTGCATCCAAGCTGCATCAGCCTAGCTGGGAAGGAATTGAGGTAGAATCCAACAGCCAGAGTAGACTTTAAGAAGGAAAATTGGGCCCTTCTCTTCCAAAATGATATGCCTGTCCTGTTTGGCTGCCCATTCTTTTCCTGAAAGGCATCAATACAATATCTGGTTGGCATTTTGAAGAAGTCATACAGCAGTCATGAATTACAATGATTTATGTTAACTCTGTTTCCTGCTGCTTGAGAAAGGTAACTCTTCTTATTCCAAACAACTTGATGTGGTGATACAAATGAAATTCCAAAAATGGTACGAGCTTTGCCCTTTCGTTAGTAATTCCAGATGAAATGTATGCATACATTTCCCAGCTGTTGTTGCATGCAGTTGCCTTAACCTTTCACCTGACAGCCTATGGTGCTTCGCTAGATTGATTATGTTTTGTTCGGAAAACACACGAGGTAGGCCGGGTTCCAACAACAAATACTTTATTCTTCAACTAGTTAGTAAATAGGAACACTTGGCTGAAGCTGAGGCCAGCCTTTTATACAGGCTGGCTTGCCTGCTTGCAGCCAATGGCAGTTGTTTAGATTTGCCGCCTTTTAGCAGCTCTTTGGATTGGTTCCTAGTGAACCAATCCAATGTTCATTTTATTGACCAATCAGGTTTGTAGATTTGGAGTCACCCACTTTACATATAGAACACCCCTCCCCCCTTAGTTCAGTCCTACGTGGTGACGTAGTCTCGCAGGTAGGCGGGGCTTTTCCGGACTCGACTTGACTTGCGCGGTTCATTCTTAGTGCAGACTTCGACCGGTTCGGATGGGGCTGCTGTGTCATCCGTCCTTCTCCCTGGAACTGTCTGGAAGGGTGAGTCAGCCATTTTACCGCCGCCTGAGTTTCTTAGGCTGACGGTTTTGCCGCTCCCTCCCGTTTCCTCTGGGCAGGTCGAGCTGGCTTGGCTGGCCCCTTCCGATGGGCTCTTCACGCAAGTGTCTCCAAACAGTGAGTCTTTTATTTGCTCTTTTTGTTCGTATGTTTCATTGGGTTTGGTTTTAAACAGTTCTTTATTTATTTCTCGCCTTTCCCCCCCCACCTTGGTTTGCAATTCGCCGGTTTTTTCGGTGAATGTTTGTAAGTCTGTGGTTCTCTCTATAATTCGAGATCGAAGCTGGTCTATGTGTCGCTTCCATTCTCTGCCATCGTCTAATTTTAATCAGTAGGATTTGGGGCCTGTAATTTGGATAATCTGTCCTGGTAGCCATACCGGGTCCCCGGTGAAGTTTTTAGCGTATACCAAATCGCCTATTTCGAATTGTCTGAACCGTGTAGAGGAGTCAGGGGGGTTTTCTGGGGTAAAATTTGGGTGTAACCTATCAAGGTGAGATCTTAATTTTCGCCCCATAAGTAATTCTGCTGGGGACTTATTGGTTATGGTACTGGGCGTTATGTGCTGGAGTGTGAGCAAACGGTTTACTTTCTGTTGGACATCTCCAGCGTCCATTCGTTCCAAACCTTCTTTAGTAAACCGGACCATTCTCTCAGCCCTGCCGTTCGCAGCTGGGTGAGCCGGCACGGTTAGGGCATGTCTTATACCTAGGGAGGCTAGGTATTGCTCAAATGGTATGCTGGTTAGCTGTGGCCCGTTATCTGAGACAAGAACGTCCGGTATGCCATGGGTGGCAAAAAGGTTGTCCAGCTTTTTAATTACAGTTTCTGTTGTCGTTGATGGCATAACTTTTACTTCAAGCCAATTTGAATAGGCATCAACGACAATCAGAAAGGTATGCCCCTTGGTAGGACCCGCGAAATCAATGTGTATTCTTGACCAAGGTCCCCGAGGGTTTTCCCAGTCCTTAATGGGTGCTTTTGGTGGGGATGGTCTAATTGCCTGGCATTTGTGGCATGAGCTTACCCAATACTCTATGTCCTTATCAATACCCGGCCACCAAACATAACTTCTGGCAAGGCTTTTCATCTTAACCATTCCCGGGTGCCCTTCATGTAACAACTTAAGTACCCTGGGCTGTAATTTGGCAGGGATTACTACCCGATCACCCCACAACAAATACCCCTTTTGGATTGAAAGTTCAGTCTGTCTGGACCGGAAAGGTTTAAAGTTTTCAGTTTTTTGATTCTCCGGCCAGCCTTTACCTACCCAGCTAAGAACGCGGGCAGTCAATGAGTCTTTCGCGGTGGCTCTGGCGACATCATACGCTGATATGGGTAGATCGGGGCAAGTCTCGATTTGTAGCGTTGTCATCGCTGGTGCCGGGTCTGCGTCGGTTGCTGGTAAGGGTGCTCTGCTCAAAGCGTCCGCATGGGAAATTTGTTTCCCTGGCCGATGTGTCAGAGTGTAGGAATAAGCTGCTAGGAACTCTGACCATCTCGTCATTCTTGGGGACAGTATATTAGGTGTTGGCTTGTTTCCCGCCAAAATCCCCATTAGCGGTTTGTGGTCCGTTATGATTTGAAAAGTCCGCCCATATAAGTATTCGTGGAAGCGTTTTACTCCAGTGACAATTGCTAGAGCTTCCCTGTCCAATTGGCTGTAATTCCGCTCGGTTTTTGATAGAGTCCTAGAGTAATATGCGACGGGTGCTTCTCTGCCATCAGGTAGTTGGTGGCTCAGGATGGCACCTACTCCATATGGTGAGGCGTCGCAGGTCACTGTTAATGGCAGAGTGTTGCTAAATTGGATGAGGATGCTTGTTGATGTTAGCAAGCTTTTAATATTTTGGAAGGCTTTTTTTTCTTTGTAACCCCAAGTCCAGGTTGCCTTTTTGTCTAGCAGACGGTGTAACGGTTCTGCTATAGTGGCTTTGTTTGGCAGGAACACGTTATAAAAATTAATTAATCCTAAGAATGCTTGTAGTTCGGTTTTATTTCTTGGTTCAGGAGCGTCTTTGATTGCTTTAACTTTTTTGTCTGTGGGGTGGATACCCTCTCCGTCTATTGAGTAGTCCAGGAATTCGACGCTGTTCTTAATTAAACAGCACTTTTCTCTATTTACCTTGAGGCCAGATTCCCTAAACTTAGTTAATACTTCTTTGAGTCTGTTCCTTAATTGAGTTTCATCTCTGGCCGAGATTAGGACGTCGTCAAAATAGGGAACGACTCCTTGTATGCCATTTAGAAGGCGTTCCATCAGACTCTGGAAGACGCCAAGGGCCACGCTTACTCCAAATTGGAGCCGGTGACATTTGAATGCGCCCTTATGGGTGACTATAGTCTGTGCTTCTGCTGTTTCTGGGTCCACTGGGAGTTGTTGATAGGCTTGTGCCAAGTCGAGTTTGGCGAAAACTTTGCCTTTTCCCAGGGAATGCAGCAAATGCTGGACTACTGGCACCGGGTATGCGCTTGGTTGTAATGCGTGGTTCAGGGTAGCCTTATAGTCACCACAGATTCTGATGGACCCGTCAGGTTTAATGGGTGTGACAATAGGCGTTTCCCACTTGGCATGGTCCACAGGTTCTAACACCCCTTGGGCTATTAATTTGTCCAGCTGTTCCTCTATTTTTGCCTTTAGTGCAAAAGGAACTCGCCTGGCTTTTATTCTTCGTGGGGCTATTTGGGGATTTAGATTGAAAGAAATGGGATTTCCCCGATACTTGCCAAGTGAGCCGTCGAAAACGTCCTGGAATTCTCGGATGAGGTCGTCTTCCCAGCCGGTTGTAGTCACTCGATCGATCCCGGTCATCCCGATGCCCAATGGCGCGAACCATTCGATGCCCAGGAGGCTTGGTCTATCTTGGTCGACTATGGTCAGCGGAAGCACCTTGACGTGATGTTTGTAGGTGACTCGGAATTCTCCCATGCCTACCACAAGGATTTGGTTTCCCTGATAGTCCTTGAGGGTTAGGTGCTGCTTCTTCAATTCTTTGGGTTTGATACCTGGGACTAGCTGTTTTATTGTGTCCCACGATACCATGGAGAGGAAGGACCCCGAGTCCACTTCCATCTTGCAGTGTTTTCCTTCGATTTTCACGATGACTTTAATTTTTTTTCCACTTTCCGTCTGAGCGCTCTGTATAATGACAGTTTGGTGTGTATTGGCTCGCTTCTCTTGTTGCCACTTTCTCTCGGCTCGTTTAGGCTCGGCTCGTGTTGGGGAATTTCTGCGTCTCGTCGGGCTGTAGTATTTTTTGTTCCTGCAGACCTTCTCGATGTGCCGTCGTTTTTTGCAATGCCGGCAGATGGCATCGAGAAATCTGCATTCGGCTCGGGGATGGTTTCCTCCGCAGCCAGCACATTCCCGCCAATCTCTCCTTTCGCGCTCTTTTTTGTTCGTGAGCAAACGGTGGACCTCGTCGTCCTCTTCGCTCGATTCAATTGTTTCGCCCGACTCTTCGTAATGGGTTGTGGTGGCAGGGTGCTTTCTGTCTTTGGTTGGTGTTTCTTCGCTGTGTGTGTTCATCTTTTTAATGGCTACGGCAGATTTTTTCGCGGCTTCAGCAGCTGTGGCTTCCGCGATGGCTTCGGTAACGGTGATGTTGGGTTTGTTGAGCAATTTACTCTGTGCGGTCGAGTCTCTCAGGCCCAGCACCACACGATCCCTCATTGCCTCGTCTATGTTCAAAAATTCACACTCACCCCCTATTTGTCTGAGGGCAGCGATGAAATCGGCGACGGTCTCTCCCTCTCTCTGGTCTCTGCGTTAAAATTCGTGTCGCTTTATTAAGTTAGACACCATCGGAGCGTAGTGTGCTTTGAGGAGTCTTTGCAATTCTGTCCACGTTAGTTGTTTAACGTCCCGGGGCTTCGCAAGGGCCTTTGCCATCTTAAAAACTGTTGGCCCGCAGTGCGTCAGGAACACAGCTCTCTTGCGTTGCTCTGAAATGCCTTCCATTTCATTGCTCTCCAAATACATTTGGAAGCGATCAGCATAGGAATCCCAATCCTCTTCATTGGGATTGAAGGGTGCGGGCGGTGCGTTGTTTCCAGACATCTTGGTTGTAATCTGGACTTCTTATCACCGTGTGCAGGTTTTTCCGTTCAGGACGATCCCATCCTCGTCGCCAGTGTTTTGTTCGGAAAACACACGAGGTAGGCCGGGTTCCAACAACAAATACTTTATTCTTCAACTAGTTAGTAAATAGGAACACTTGGCTGAAGCTGAGGCCAGCCTTTTATACAGGCTGGCTTGCCTGCTTGCAGCCAATGGCAGTTGTTTAGATTTGCCGCCTTTTAGCAGCTCTTTGGATTGGTTCCTAGTGAACCAATCCAATGTTCATTTTATTGACCAATCAGGTTGGAGTCACCCACTTTACATATAGAACAGATTATGTGCCTACACATTTTTTCTTTTTTCTCTTGGTGGCCACATATATAGATGTACACCAAGATGATTTGTCATTAGCCTGGTCTTTCAGCTCTTCCAACAGTGTATTTGTTGTCATTGTAACTGAGTTCTTGCTGCTGGTCATTCTCTTCTTTCTACTTTTTCCGGAATTATGGTCTTCTCCAGAGAGCTAAGTCTTCACATAAATAAGTAGACTGATTTGAACCTAGTGATTTGTGTCTCAAACGTGTTGATTTATTCAACAATCTATTTGTCTTCGTGGCTATCTGTTGTAGTCTCAGATATTTTCACCAACACTAAAATACATTAATATTCTTTCTGTCCTGCTTCTTAATGCACCAACTTTTGCATCCACAGAGTGCTATAAGAAATGCCATTGCCCGCAACATTATGATTTTTTTAGATATAGATATGTCATGGCATCTAAATGTCTTTTCCAAGGCCTTTTTGGCTACCCTACCAAATGCTACTCTGCAGCATATTTCTTGATTGCTTGTTCCTTTACTACTGATAGTTGATTTTAAAAGGTAGAAATCATCTACCACGTTAATATATTCATTGTCATTTCTAAAGCTGATGGTTGTACTTGTCTTTACTTTGGTCTTCTTTATATTTAATGTTAGTTCCACTTTTTTTACTGTGCTCACGAACTTTTAAATGATCTTGGAAATCCTTTGCATTTTCAGCAATGATGTTAACAGAATAGGACATAGGTTTTTTTTTTTAATGTTTCTTCCGCCAGTTTTAAAACCACACTGATCTTCAAATCCAGTTCTCCATTAATATATATTCAGCATATGGGTTGAATAAATAAGGTGGTAATGTACAATCTTGCCTCAATCTTTTGCCAGCCTGGAGTCAGTCTACTTTTCCATATGGTCTCTGTAGAGAATCATGTGTGGCTTCCTGATCTGTGTATACATAAGGACAATGAGATGTTCTGGGATTCCTATTTTCAAAAATCAGATTTCCACAGCTTGACATGATGACATAATCAAAGACCTTTCTATAACCAATGAAGCACATACTGACTTTGGTTTAATTGACTTTCTCAATTGTCCAATGTGGATTGACAATAAGGTACCTTAGTCTTGTTTAAAAAAATACTTTTTGGTCTTTGGACCAATGAACATACATGATTGGCTTAAAGAAATAATCCCAGCCATGCCTAGCAATCCCATTTTCATGGCTTTTCAGCTCCCTCTGAAAAAATACACCAAACAAGAATGGGATGCTTGAAAACATTTATGATATGCCTCACCCTAATGAGCACTTATTGTAAAACATTAATTTATTAATTGTTTATGCCATCCTTCAAAAGCCTCTTGGGTAGCTCAACATCCCTCTTCAATGAAACACTAATCATTAATCATAATCAGCAAGCATATCTCTCCTGTGTATTCTGTAAACCAGGGATTTGCAACCTAAGGTCCCTATAGGTGACTAACTATCTTTTCTGCAAGCCAAACAAACTTCCAGAAGCTTTGCCTACTCTAGCTAACTCAGGACTGGCAGGGGAAAAATTGCAGGTTCCCCACAGCCACTGATAAACCCAGAGAGAGAAGAGGTTGCAAATCACAATGGGAAACCAAGATTGCTGGTTTTCATTGCCATAATTAGCAGAGTTTACCAGCAAGGTTTCCCAGAAATCTTGGTAAAAATAGCTGTTTTCCATTAGCAACAGACTACTAATGATAGTGATCAGAAATTAGAGGGGGATAGAAGCCTCAAAAGATCGAGTGAGGTGTATCAACACACCCAGAAGGAGAATGGAGAAGGGGGAAAATCTGGATATGAATCATGGTGGCGCAGTGGTAAGAATCAGAGGTGGTATTCAGCAACTTCTGACCAGTTCTGGAAACCGATAGTGGAAATTTTGAGTAGTTTGGAGAACCGGCAAATACCATCTCTGACTGGCCCCACCCCATCTATTTTCTGCCTCCCGAGTACCAGCTGATCGGCTGAGTCTCCTTTTGTTGCCCTGCAACAGGAGAATAGAGATGGAAAGCAGGTCAGTGGGGTGGGGAGGGAATGGGGATTTTACAGTATCCTCCCCCTGCCACGCCCATCATGTCATACCCACCAAGCCATGCCCACAGAGGTGGTAGTAAACATTTTTGAATCCCACCACTGATTATACTCCTTTTTATTAATAAACATCTCAGAATTCACTAACGCTTACTTCTGACTGCATGATGTGAACTTGAACCAAAGATCTCCTGCCCACAGAAACACCAGCTTTACTTTGATCTTGGAGCAGTGCTTTCAAATTTCTGATCTTTTGATTTCTTTCCTTCTTGATTTTGAAGTAGCTCTGGAAGCTGATTTTTTTAAAAAATGCTGAATTGTGTACAAAACAGATGCTTTAGATGTCACTGTAATTTTCATTCAAACAATTTTAAAAAGTAGCCCTAAAGTGATGACATGCCAGAATGGAAGTTGGAATGAGCAAAGTATCTCTACCCCTGTTTGGGATAATGTTTCCTGTGCCATCCCCTTTGCTTGTCTTTTAGAAATAAATCTTACTGTAGTTATTATGGGTTATTTCAAGGTAACTGCCCAGGATTTGCAGCTTGAAATATTCTTTTTGTTAAATTAGAATCCAGGCAAAGCAAAACAAGTCAGGGGAGAAAACAACAGGAAAATGCAAAGCTTATTTTTCATTCTCGCTTAGCAAATCTTTGCAGTTTTCTTGGCTTGGTTTTTTCAGAAGTGGTTTGCCCTTGCCACCTTCCTACGGGTGAGAGAGTGTGACTGGCCCAAGATCACCCAGCTGACTTTATGCCAAAATGATTTTCTGGTTTCTAGTCTGGTGTCTTAACCATCACAGTAAACTTTATATATTTGCCAGGCACAAAATGCAGTCATCAAAAAAGCATGAGGATAAATGTGCTAGAAAATCTGATCCACAGGAGGCTTTTGCTGTATCTTTGCTGCTTTGGTATAATGCAGGAAGAGGAAGCTCTCACTTACCTTCCAGACATGGTTAAAAATAGGAATCGCTGCAGGCTGTCAACATACTGCCTCCAATTTTGCTAAGTATAATATAAATGCAATATATAAATATACGTAGATTGCCCAAGGGAAATCAATGCAATCACTCTGCAGCAAAAATTGTCCAGGTTCTCCATGTTGACTGGATAGGATCTTCTGTTGTTACAGAAATACTGTGATGTCTTCAATAACATGTACATCTGATTTTTTTAAACAAGGTCATTGAGATTTAGCTATTTATGGTGCCTTTATATTTATTAGAAACCTGTAAAGAGACCTCCTCACAATTATTTTAAAATAGTATACTGAAAAGTATAAGGATTGAATACAATCATATAAAATCAATACCATACAATTCCAGCTACAAACTTTTATAGGTATAATAATAAAAAAAACCAACTTAATGCAATATTATAAAAACAGAAAAATAAAAAAATGAATGACACATATGAGCAGTGGTGGAACAGCAGTTACTCTTTCTAAAATCTGCGTGTAGATATCAACCTGCCAAATAAATAAATAAATATTTAAACTATGTTAATATTATTTTCTTCTATGTTAGTTATAGAAGAAAAATTCAAGAAAATTCCATGCATGGACCAACGATGCTCAAGCACTGCCTGTGTCATCAAATCAGCAGCTCGTATCTTGTTTTACTATCAGCGTATTTTTAATTTATTCATTAAATTATAGAATTATATGGCTGCCCAACTCACCCATAGGTGACTTTGGACAACTCATAACATTAAAAATCTACAGCATAACCCCCAGGGGTGGGATCCGACCAGTGTAACGACTGGTTCAGTGATTTTACATTTTGCTGCACGCGCATGTATATTGTCGTCATCTCGCTGCCTGGACAGCTGAGCGGTGCTGCGTATGGGTATACAGCAGTTGAAAAAGCCCTTTTTTCCTGCTTTTTCAACTGCAGCTGTGTCTCACAAAGAAGCTGCAGTTGAAAGAGCAGGAAATAAAGGTCAAGTAAGAGCCCAGGAGGGCAGGTGGGCCAAAACAGCAGCAGACATAGAACCGATTCTATGTATGCTTTCTGTTTGCTGCTTTTCAGAGCAACCGGTTCTCCAGAAATGGACAGAACTGGTAGAATAATAACCTGATAACCCTCCCCAGAGAGGCAGAGGTATCAAGTCAAGGTAATCAAGTCAACCGCTTCATTGGATCCATCTCCATCCATGGTTCCTAGGCCCACTGGCAAAACCATGTCTTTCAGAAAAGCAACAGGGTGTATTTATAAACAAATATATGTGGCCACCTAATAGCAATACCTGTCTCTGCCTTACTTTCTGCTGTTAAACATTACCTTGAGCATTGAGTCCCAAAGAGTTTTTTTCCTGAGCAACTGGGTTTTCTTTGTTTTGCATTTGTTCTGTTCTTCTCTGCAACTTGTCAGGGCCTGACAAATTGACAGCTAAATAAGCACTTGTGTACTGCAGTATATATGATGATGATGATCTTAATACCTTTTAGTTTTTTAACAAATTTTTCTGGCTATAATGAAGACGATTTGGCCTAAAAACCTACACATGATTCCATAAGTAAGTAAGCCATAGCAATAATTTTAAAGAATAATTCATAAGCTTATTCGTTATAGTTTTCCTCAATATTATGTCGCACTATTGCAAAAACTAGTGAAACAAATTAACAAGCAATGTTGGAAAGCGACATGTACAAATAATTTTCATCAGGGGATTGCTGATATATGTCTTCCAAAATTTGTACTGATGTTCGATTTCAACCAAATTCCAAGGAAGACTTTCTCATAGTACATATTTTAAAAAAATCTAAATGATGAAAACATATTTTTTCAGGATCTACCCACACCCCTAGCCTGTTTCTATTGTCAATATAAATTTTGAGTTTACACTATGTTACTAATACTGTTGTATATATATTTTTCTTCTATTAATTAGTTTGATGTAGTGCACTTAAAAAAAACTTGAACATTTTACAGTAGCAAAAACTTTAATAGTCTAAGTACGTGCTTCTTACTATCTCAGCCATATTAATTGTGATCTAACACCTCTTGTAATTTCACATTCCTGTACCACATCTGATGTTAAGGATGCTTGTCCTGAGAACAGTTACACTGTGTTCTCAGATTTTTTTTTAATCTATGGGGAGCCCTCAAGCATGTACTTTTTAATAAGCTATTCCTAATTTTAAAAAAAAATGGAAGATGTTATTCTTTTTCTGGAGAATTGCTGCTGATAAAGAAAGATACAGAATTTTTATTTAGGAACTGAAAGAAAGACTTAGTTTAGTCTAGTGGTTAAGATAGCAGGCTATAAACTAAGACAGGGGTCTTCAAACTTGACAGCTTTAAGACTTGTGGACTTCAACTTCCAGAATTCCTCCTCCAGTCATGTTAGCTCAGGAATTCTGGGAGTTGAAGTTCATAAGTCGTAAACTTGCCAAGTTTGAAGACCTTTGAGCTGGGAGATTGTGAGTTCTAGTCCTGCCTTAACCATGAAAGCTGTCTGGGTGACTTGGGTCAGTGACCTTGGCTCAACCTATCTCAGAGAGCTGTTTTTCTGGAGAACATAGGAAGAGGAAGAGCATTATGTATTTTTGCACCTTGAGTTCCTTATAAAAATGATGCAGACGGGAGATAAACAGACAGACAAGTAGATGATAGATTTTGATGGGTGGATTGGTGGAGAAAGGCGGGGGGGGGGGGTCTCCAAAGGTTCTGTGTATGTCCCAGTGAGATAAATAGACTAGAAGACAGAGAGTCTTCCTGTAATCTCTTGGAACCTAGTACAACACCTTTATCACTAACTATCAAGTAAGCTTCCTCAGGCAACATTCCTACTTCTCCACAATAGTTGACAAATAATATACTAAGGTTTGCTTTGACTTTGTTTAGGCAGTCAAATGAGCTTTGCAGACCCATATAGACCATTCATAACCTTTGGCCAATTCTTGATTGGATTTCTCAACTTCTTGTGCCAGTATCCAAAAATAATGGATGAAGCACAAAATCAAACCAAGTGTAAGTTAAAATTCTCAGTCCAGGCATTATGGCAAGATATGATTAAAACAAGCCAGAGTTCACTTCACAAACTATATAGAAAAGGCTGCACACTAATTTCCAGCAAATAAAGGCATTTAGTAAACAAAATGCAAGAACATTTTGCATTTTTGTGCAATAGGACAATATTTCATGTTGCTTTTGATATGCAGAAATTACCTGTATTTGAACTTTTCCAAAAGACATAGAAAGTTATATCTTGATCCTCGATTAAACATATAAAACCACAATACAAAATATACCAGATGTAGAATTTCTGCAACCTTTAATTACAATTTTTTAGACAATTGCATTTCATATTCACATTACTTAAAACTATGCAGTGTTTAATGACTTCAAAACACATACTCAGGAGATAGACCATGATAACATGTAAATTCTCTGCAGTGAGAATATAAACATATCTGTCAGATGCTTCATAAATTTCAATATAAGCCCAAAATATCTAGCATCACTTGATATAAATGTTCACAATTCAAGGTTTCTTTCTTTGTTGTTGTTGTTTTTGTAAATTAAAGTTTTTTAAAAAACCTACTTGTAGTCCATCTGTTGAGAAGTAATAGCCATCACACATGCACAAATGCTCTACAAGATTTAAAAATATATCTCAGCTTCTTATTTCAATCAGGGGCATATCAGTCACATGTTCCCATATTTTATATTTTTAAAAAAAAATTGTTTAGACCTTTAAGATAACTATGTCCTGTTCAACAGTCTAGAAAGCCTCTCTTCACAATCACAATATTGTTAAATATGATCCTCTAGAACTTAATCAAAGTTTCCCAGTCAAAAAACATTTATACATTCAACATTATAACTCCCTGCTTTAAAATGTTCTATTGAAGGGTCATTTTCAATTAAATTAAGAATCCTGCTTTTCTGTTCTTCAATCTTATTTTCAATTTCCTGAACGTTGACCTTCATATAACATATAAGCATCCCACAGTGGCAAATGAAAATATGTACTGTACTTATTTTACCTGGTAGGAAAAAGAATATTTCCCCCATAATACCTGTGGGTGTGAATGTGAATGATCTTCTTTGTAAATACAAAGAAGAATGGAAGACTGTTGAAAACAAAAGAAACAAACAAACAGAAGAAGACCTGATGCTGGCAAGAGGAAATGCGGTCAATATGTCCCAATACAGGTAGTCCTTGACTTACAACTGTTCATTGAGTGACTGTTCAAAGTTACAATGGCGCTGAAAAAAGTGACTTAGGACTATTTTCCACACTTATGACTGTTGCGGCATCCCCAATGGTCACATGATCCAAATTCAGATGCTTGGCAACTGACTCATATTTATGACAGGTTGACAGTCATATGGCAACCTTCTGATAAGCAAAAGTCATTGGGGAATTCACTTAACAACCATGACACTAACTGAGCACCTGCGGTGATCCACTTAACAACTGGGGCAAGAATGGTCGTCTTTGGGATGCAAAATTCACTTAAGAAGTATCTGATTTAGCAACAGAAATTTTGGGCTCAATTGTGGTCATAGGTCAAGGACTGCCTGTACTAGAAGAATGACACTAGATGAGGACTACCTGTACTGGACGAATGATGTTTAGTTTTAATCCAATTTATTTTACATAGCTTTTACATGTGCTATTTTTCCACGATCTATTCTATACTTGTTTTTACTTGCTCAATGTTGAATGTTATATATGTATAATTTGGAGATGCTTCTGACACAGATAAAGGAAGAATTTCTCTCACCTTCCTCCATGGGAAAAGGCTCTTGGCCTCTAGGGGGAAGGGAAGTGAGAATAGATGGTTCTTCAGACAGCCCCATCCTTGATAAGAAGATCCATTTCTCTGGAGAAGATCTATTTCTCTTCCTTCTTTCCCTTATTTTGCCTGCCACTCATGGGAAGAGAAGGAACAGCCTTCCTCAGAAAAGGTTGGCATATCCCTATGCAGATACATTTTATAAAAGGTTTACTTATTTTACATACGATTCATTTTAAACAACAGATATTATTTGAGATGCAAAAATCCAGATAACCACTATATGGCAGAAAAAAGGTACAGACTTTTCACCTCCAACTCACCTTAATTAATTCAGCTGCTGATTTTGTGGACTGCCTCTGTTCTGTCTTTGGTCTACCTACAGATTTGATCCCAAAATGGGACTGCAAAATGTGATGCCTGTCTACAATACTTGAAAAGAGACACATATATAGATATTGTCTGGATATAGAGGGGGACAGTCCTATAATCGCAGTGGCATTGCTGCTTTAAAGAACAGAAAATAAGTGCTACAACTGAACTGCAAAGTCTTCATTCATTCCAGCAATGAATCATGATTATATATTTTTAAAAAAATATAAACAATGGGTTCTCTTTGGGGATTTTCTTGCTATAGCAAGCCAAAAAATAATAAGCCACATTATAAATTAACATTGGGCAAACACCAGGCCAATAATTAAAGGTAAAGGCAGACCTTGACTTACATTCTAAGCAAGCTGGAGTCATAAGTCATTGCAGTTGTTAAATGAGCCATCATGTGACTAGGTCTGATTTTACGACTATTTTATGGCAGTCATTGAGTGAACATCATAATTTTACGTGAATACAGTGGTCATTAATTGAATGCCACTGTTGTGTATGGAAATTGGAAGACTCCAAATAGTTAAAACTGATTGGCTGAAAAGGCCGCTCTCGGATTGGGCAATTACGCACCAATCTGATTGGTCCGCCGGATGGCGGGAATCCTAAAGAACTGTCATTGGCTGCAAGCCATGAGCAGCCGCTATAAGAAGGGCTGCCGCAGCTTCGGCAAATGTTCCGCTACAAGTCACTATACTATTTAATAAAGGATTGTTTATTGAGATACCAGTCTCGCGTATCTTATTGCCCAAATGGAACACTGGCAACGAAGGTGGGATCATCCTAGAAGAGTGAGACTGAAGCACGCGGCAACCAGAACCGAGCAATCAAGATGGCCGGTAACAATGCGCCACCCGCACTGTTCAATCCAGCCGAAGAAGATTGGGAGTCATACACTGACTGTTTTCTGATGTTCTTGGAAAGCAATGAGCTACAAGAAATAACTGACCAGAGGCAGAGAACTGTATTCCTCATGCACTGTGGTCCTGCCATTTTCAAAATGGCAAAGGCGTTAGCCAAATCGCGGGACGTGAAACAGATGGCATGGCCAGAATTAAACCGCATGCTACGAGCCCATTACATGCATGTGGTCTCCAATCTGATCAAAAGGCACAAATTTTATAAACGAGATCAATGGGAAGACGAGAACATCAGAGATTTCGTAGCAGCCCTAAGAAATATCAGGGGAGCCTGCGAGTTTCAGAACATGGACGAAGCCATGAGAGACCACATGGTCCTGGGATTGAAGGAAGCTACACTCCAAAGCAAGCTGTTAAAACAGACCAAACATCACGGTGGCTGAGGCCATCGCAGAAGCCACCGCCGCCGAAGCAGCCAAGAAATCCACAGCAACCATATGCCAGATGAATTCAACAAATGCAGAACCACCAAACCAAACCCGAGAAAAGAAGGCAGAAGGGAACCAAAAACAGCCCACAATGACTGCCCACCATGAAGACCTCGACTCCTCGAGTGACACTGATGATGACAATGAAGACATACATAGGCTTCAGTCGGAAAGAAATTGGCGGGAAAAAAGAGGAAGGAGGTGAGAGTTCCAGTGTGCTGTATGTAGAGGCGATCACCCGCGTTCTGAATGCAGATTCCTGGATGCCTTTGGCAGATTCTGTGAGAAACGGGGCACATTGCTAGGGTCTGCCGAAACAAAAAGAGCTATAGTCCAAAGAGATGCGGCAACACCCACCCTCACCCCCACAGAAACAGAGAGAAACAAGCTGGAAGCCAATGGAGCCGAAAGAACAGAACCGGCGAATGAATGACAGAGAAGAAACACATCAAACAATAATCATCGGAAATGCCAGGGCAGCAAACACAAAAAAGATCCGAATAAATGTGAAAATCGAAGGAAAGCCCTGTGAGATGGAAGTAGACTCCTGTCAATGGTATCCTGGAACACTATCAGAAACCTGATACCAGACATCAAGCAAAGAGAACTGGAACAGCAAAAGCTAATACTTAATACTTACCAGAGAAACTGAATCCCGATAGTGAATCTTGGACATTTCTTAATAGAGTTCAAAAACCACGCTGAGGTACTTCGTCTGACAATCGTCGACCGGGATAGTCCTAGCCTGCTGGGAATCGAATGGTTTGAGCCCCTGGGAATTGGAGTGACTGGGATCAATAGCGTCGCTGAGACCAATTGGGAGGAGGGCCTGCTGGAAGAGTTCTGGGATGTATTCGACGGGACCCTAGGCAAGTACAAGGGGATCCCAATAACATTCAGCCTAGACCCTAAAATAGCTCCCACCAGGCTCAAAGCCAGATGCGTTCCCTTTGCCTTAAAACCGAAAATAGACGAGCAGCTTAACAAACTCATCGCACAAGGGGTGTTAGAGCCAATTGACCATGCCAGGTGGGAAACTCCCATCGTGACTCCTGTCAAACCAGATGGGTCAGTGCGAATCTGTGGTGATTATAAGGCTACCCTAAATCACGCACTCCAGCAAAGCGCATACCCTATCCCAGTAGTTCAACACCTGTTGCATTCATTAGGGGGAGGAAAAATTTTCACGAAGCTTGATTTTGCACAAGCATATCAACAGCTGCCGGTTGACCCTGAAACTGCAGAGGCACAGACTATAGTCATGCACAGAGGGGCATTAAAATGTAACAGACTTCAATTTGGTGTTAGTGTTGCTCCAGGCATTTTCCAAAGCCTAATGGAGCGTCTTCTAAATGGAATAAAAGGGGTCGTTCCGTATTTTGATGATGTATTAGTATCAGCAAAAAGTAAAGACCAATTGGAAAATAGACTAAGAGAAGTCTTGCAAAGATTCAGGGAAGCAGGGCTTAAGGTCAAAAGAGAAAAATGTAAACTAGCCACCAATCAAGTCGAATTCTTAGGCTACCTTATAGATGAGCAAGGGATACACCCCACTGAAAAGAAAATAAAGGCAGTTAAAGAAGCACCCAGGCCTAAGAACAAAACAGAATTACAGGCGTTCTTAGGTCTCATTAATTTCTACAATGTCTTCCTGCCTCAAAAGGCAACCATAGCAGAGACATTACATTGACTATTAGACAAAAAAAACTGTCTGGAATTGGGGCCACCGAGAACAAACAGAATTCCAAAACATTAAGGACTTATTAACATCCAACACCGTTTTAATACAATACAGCAACACCCTGCCACTGACGGTCACCTGTGATGCATCGCCTTTTGGAATCGGCGCCATACTGAGCCACAAGCTACCAGATGGCAGAGAAGCACCGATCGCATTCTATTCCAAAACACTGTCAAAATTTGAAAGAAACTACAGCCAACTTGACCAAGAAGCCCTTGCAATTATAGCAGGCATCAAAAGGTTCCACAAATACCTATATGGTAGGACATTTTCTGTTATCACAGACCATAAACCCCTGCTAGGGATCCTGGCAGGGAGCAACCCCGAACATGCTATCACCAAGAATGACGAGATGGTCAGAATTCCTCGCTGCATACAATTACTCACTCACCCATCGCCCTGGAAAGACCATCACCCATGCAGATGCCTTGAGCCGTTCCCTACTGCCCGACAAGAAAGGTGACCCAACTCCCACCATCTCAACTCTTCAGATCGAGATATGGCCAAACCTGCCACTAACCGCAGCAGACATCGCTAAAGCCACCGTGAAAGACCTGCCGTCAGCTCGAATCCTGCATTGGGTAGATAAGGGCTGGCTGGATGAGGATAGAGGTGAGACTTTTAAACCTTTTCACACCTGGCATACTGAACTATCCATTGAAAGGGGTTGTATACTGTGGGGAGACAGGTTGGTAATCCCAAAAAAGTTGCAGGAGGAAGCTTTGCGCATGTTGCACGAGGGACACCCGGGCACTGTAAAAATGAAAGCCCTGGCCAGGAGTTACGTCTGGTAGACACGGCTGGACAAAGACATTGAAAAATGGGTGGCTACATGCCATGACTGCCAGAAATCTAGGCCTACCCCCCCTCTTGCACCAGTCCTGGAATGGGAAACTCCCAGAGGCCCATGGTCGAGACTGTATATTGACTATGCTGGGCCAACGAAAGGGAACACATATCTTGTAATTGTTGATGCTTATTCAAATTGGTTAGAAGTTTTCCTTATGGTGTCCACTACTACTGAAGCAGTCGTAAAACAATTGAACAGACTTTTTGCTCCTCATGGACTGCCAGATGTAGTAGTCTCTGACAATGGCCCCCAGTTTACTGCTTTAGCCTTCGAGCAATACCTGGCTGCACAGGGCATCCAACATGCCCTAACAGCGCCGGCTCATCCGGCATCAAATGGACAAGCTGAATGCATGGTTCATTGTACCAAAGAGGCCCAAGACAAAATGGACACAGGGGACGTCCAGGATAAACTTAACAAACTGTTAACGATTCAGCATATCACCCCTAGCACAACCACCAACAAAAGCCCAGCTGAACTCATGGGTAGAAAACTGAGTTCCTACCTTGATAGACTGCATCCCACTTATACCTGTGAAAAAAACCCTGACTCCTCAAGTAAATATCGCTCCTTTGCTATAGGCGACTTAGTCTATGCGAAAAACCTTACTGGGGACCCATTATGGCTTCCAGCCACAGTTACTCAAATCACAGGGCCCCGGTCATACCGACTTGCATTAGATAACAGCAGAACATGGAAGCGGCACATCGACCAGCTTCACTCTAGGACATTGTAATGAAATACTACACCACTACCGCCAACACCAATAAACACTCCAAAAACAACCGAGGGGGGGGACGGACACAAAATAATAAAAAAGGGAGAGACGAATCACCAATAACACAACAAAAAACACAACACAAACCCGAATTAGAAACTCTGATAAAACAAAAAGAGCACTTACCCATAGACAACCTCCGGAGAAAAGAACCGGTAGCAGGTGAGGCCTTCCTGGAAGGAGACAGCGAGGCAAGCTCAACCAACCTGGACAAACCAGGAGGGAGCGGCAGAGCCACCTCAACCAGCCCGAAAAAACCCAGGCGGGAGCGGCAAGGCTGACTCACCCTTCCAGGAGGTTCCATGGAGAAGATGCAGAGAAAAAGTGATCCTATCCGAACCTGAGCTGCGCAGGTCAAGTAGGACTCGCAAAAGCCCCACCTACCTGCGTGACTATGTTACGCACGTGGGATGAAACCAAGGGGGGAGGGGTGTTGTGTATGGAAATTGGAAGACTCCAAATAGCTCAAACTGATTGGCTGAAAAGGCCACTCTCGGATTGGGGCAATTACGCACCAATCTGATTGGCCCACCGGACAGCGGGGATCCTAAAGAACTGTCATTGGCCGCAAGCCTCAAGCAGCCGCTATTAGAAGGGCTGCCACGGCTTCGGCAAATATTCTGCTACAAGTCACTATACTATTTAATAAAGAATTGTTTATTGAGATACCGGTCTCGCGTACCTTATTGCCCAAACGGAACAGCCACAGTTGTTAAAACATATCCATTTTACCCAGTGTGTGTTTTTTCCCAGAAACCAGAAATAAATCATGGAAATCAACAACAACAAAAAAAATCTTGAAAATCATGATCATGTGACCACACCATGCTGCAAATGGCTGTAAAAGTGAGTTAGTTGCCAAGTACACAAAATGCAATCACATGACTGCAGGGTGTGTGTGTTGTCTAGGGTGGGGAGGGGGTACTGTAGCTTCGAAATTGGGTTATAAATAGCTTTTGGAAGTGTTTGTGATAACTTTGAATCTTTGCTAAACAAGTGGTCATAAGTTGAGGACTACCTGTAAAATATCAGCCCTATTCTCTCTTGCATCTGTTTCACTGAATTGGGGTGAGGCAAGGTTTTTAGTGGGGTGCCTCCCACTAAACTCTAATTCCCCCTCTGACTCTAATTTCTGATGATTTACTGAAAAACTATTCCATACCCCATCCCATACCATTTTCTGCTGTGTTTTTCCTGCAATCTTTTTTTCTTGGCCTAATGAATCAATTAAGAACAAAAGAGCCTGGTAGCTTTAATTTCCCATCTCACCATTGGGAAGAAGAGATTGGCTACAAGCAAAATTATGTATTTTAAAGGAAATTTATAGCCACAAGCCTTGTGGGCAACCCAATCAGGATCAGAGATTTGAGCAGAACTAGAATCGTGTTTTGCAACTCCTTCTTCTCATAAATGTCAAAAAAAATCTCATGTGGTTTATCTCCCATTCTCTTCATGACATTGCTATTTTGCTTGCATTTTATGGATTTGTAATTTAAAATATTTACACCAATCAATGTTTATGATTACTTTAAGCCAAAAACGGATTGCAAGGAATTTTATTTGAATCCTTCATGCATCTTTACTGATATGAGCATTTTATTTTATTATTTGTTTATTTACCATCCCTTTATTACTGTATAAGTAACTCCAGGTGTGAACATATTTAATGTTCTATTTTTCTCCTCTTTTTCTCAACAACAACAATCTTGTGAGGTGGGTTGGGCTCAGTGGAGGGCTTCTACTGGTTTCACAATGGGTTCAGTGAGTGCGGGTTCAGTGAGTGCACGCTTTGGACATGCACGCGCACTAAGCACAATACAAAACCACCATTTTACAGTTATACAACTTACTTTTCACTGCAACGCTGTTAAAACAGCTGAGGCACGGTAATCTACTGTGCCGTGCCTCAGCTGAGCTTCAAAACTGCAGAAATAAAGGACAGACTAAGCCAGGAATGACTGACCTAAAGTCATCTAGTACATGAGGTGGTATTCAGCAGATTCTCACCAGTTCTGGAGAACTGGTAGCAGAAATTTTGAGTAATTCAAAGAACCAGCAAATACTACCTCTGACTGGAGATTTTACAGTTCCTTCCCCTGCCACGCCCACCAAGCCACACCCACAGAACCGGTAGTAAAAAAAAATTAATCCCACCACTGGTCTAGTTGGCTTTCATGACTACAGCAGGAGTAGAACTCACATTCTCTTGGTTTCTAGACCAGCATTGTAACCATTTGTTGAGGTAATTCCCAGTTAGGAGAATGAGTGCATACGGGGAGACGTATAGAGAGTAGTGTTGGAATAATACACACAGAGCACACAGATACACTGTACAGTAAATGTAGGTTTTTATTTCCAGAAAGGTTTAAGCAAAGTCCAAAATAAGCAATCCAAAGTCATTCACAAGTTAAATCAGTCAGTTTTCAATCCAGGGATAATCCAAATATCAAAGTCCAGTGTCAAAAAACAGTTCAGTATCAGACTTACATTAAATCCAGTAATATCAGTCAGTTACGAAAAATGGAGCAATGGCAATACTTTCCAACAGAAGGAAACAGAGATACACTCTCTTCTGAGACTCAGACTAAGACTAAAACAACCCAGGTTTCTGGCTCCATCTTATGGCCGTTTGAAAAACCACACCCAATTGCAGTTTTTGCAATCTCTTAAGGCCCTATCCCACTGCACTTATGGATGCAAAGATGATGTAAAATGTTAAAAAAAAGCTTGCATTCTGTTGGGAAACGCTATGCTTCCATTGTATACTCACTGCATACATGTTTCATACACTCTATCCGTCGAGCATCTGTCCACTGCAATTTCATCTGCACAAGAGGTTTTGAACTATACAAAACTTTGTGAATGGATGAACTTTCCACCATGTACGATGTAAATCCGTGACATACGAGCAACAAACGTTCTTTGTCCGTTATCATCCGTTAAACGTCCTCTCTGTATCCTCTCTGCATCCTCTGGGCATCCTCGCAACTCACATCCGCTGCAGCTGAAAACGGGAAGAGGGAGGAAACAAAAGGTACACGGAACGTCTACACAGCATTAGTAGCACGGAAATAGAAAGGATGCACAGTGAACGGTTTGCATCCGATATACATCCGCATGGCATCCCCTTTCTTTTGCATCCGCTTCATCCGCTATGCGTCCGCTTCGAAATTCTCCCCCAGAACCCCTTCGGAGATGTCATCCGCTTCCATCTGCTAGGCTTCCTATGAACATCCGTTTAACATCCCCGCTACATACTACCCATGTCCGTTCTTTTCCGTTCTTTTCTGTTCTTTTCTGTTCTGTTTATGCAAATTTTCATCACTTTTTGGAACAGATGACAACGGATGGAGCCAACCCCGAAATTTTGCTCTTCCACTGTGTCCTTTATGTATATGTTTTGTGTCCGGCGGCCAGTGGAACCGGGCCTTTAAAGACATAGTACTAAAATGTTTATCCTGGTTTATATGCTTTTAACACAAATACCTGTTAGGTGACTTATATTCCTAACATCATTACACCAAAGTTTATACTGTTGAAGCGAAGAAAACTGGGATTAATCAAAAATAGATTTTTCTGTGTGAAAATAGTTACTTCTGTTTATTTAAAAGAAGTCATTTACAAAAATACAGTAATTCTAAGTGTATGGCATTTGTATCAGTCTTCTGTTAGTAAGTCTGCTTTGGTATTAGAGGAAGCAGATACAAGTAGAATTTGTCAGATAGTAAACACTCTGAAAGATTACAGCCACCAGTATGAGTGAGTTTCCTTTCTCTGGTACATTCATTCTGGATTCCTTTGCTGAATAGCTGGTTTGATTTGGTGGCCTAAATTAGCCCTTCCAATATAATGATTGTACAGTTTTATGAACCATCCTGTAGGAATATTGGAGCAGCAAGGGATGATATTCTTCTCCTATTTTCCTTCCAGATCACTTCCAGAAAACATTATTTTAAAGTCAATGCTTTTCCAATTAAGTATTTTCAAGGAAATTTATAGCACATGACATAATACAATACAAATCCAAAATTTTGAAAACAGCATTTCAAAGGATCGATAATTGCGGTTTTGTACCATATGTCCCCCTCCTATCACTAAAAGTTCAAGTTGAACCCGGGCCAATGGTGCTATTCTACTGGTTTGGCCCAGTTCTAGCGGTAGTGCCAAAGATCAGCAGAAACCAAACCGGTTCTCTTTTCTCTCTAAAGAGCTGCTGTTGGGCCTACCCACCCATACTGACCTTTATTTCCTGCTTTTGAAGCACAGCTGCTTTGCGTGGCACAGCAAATTGCCGCGCGTCAGCTACTGAAGCAACAAGGAGAGTGCAGGATAGCAGGAGGTGAGTTGGAAACTTTCTGCATGTGCACAAAGTACTCATTTGATGCGTGTACATGTAAGTGTGTACATGCATGCTAAGTGCACCCACCAAGCCACACCCACTGAACCAACATGTTCATGGAAGCTACATGAAAACAGCTACATGGAAGCATGTCCCTTCCCTGTAATTATGCCAGAGATGTCAAACTGAAGGCCTGCAGGCCGCATCTGGCCTGCAGGTGCTTAAATCTGGCATGTGGAGCCGGTCTGGAAATAGCAAAAGACAGGCCTGTGGTGCCTCTGGCAACCAAAATGGGGCATGGGGGAGGCTACATGTGGTCCCCATGCAGCCCATTTTCAGCCTGGACAGCCTCCTGCAGCACTTTGTCAGCCACAATGTCCCTACCCCAGATTCTGTTTCGGCCAGCAAGGTGCTGCAGGAGGCATCATCCCACCTCCCCTTCCCCCCACCAGCTGGCATGTTGAGGAGAACTAGAATGCTGATCTGGCCCCCGAAGAAATCCAGTTTGACACCCCTGATTTATGCCATACAAATTCAGGTATAAGCAAAGAGAGTCCTGATCCTAGTCTTCTGCTGAGGATGCTGGGTTATATTTGTCAAGCTTCTGCCATTGCCTTAGGTTGACTGCGTCAATCTCAGAATGGATTGAGCAGCCCACATACATGTTTGTTTGGCATATAGTTTAACAACATGGTCACTTCACCAGCTTATGGTCTTACTCTACAAGAGATTGGATGCTAGCAACCATCCAGATGTTTTGGTAATCTCTTACCAACTTGGGCTTTTGGAAACTTTAGTTCAGTACCCTTTGGAGGGCTGCAAATACCTCACCAGAATAAAGAAAATACACTAGGCATAACGTTCAGCAAATTCACTGCCCTGGCTTTGCATACTTGAGTTTTACATATTGCAGTTGAATACAATATATAGCCCTGATGTATTCAGAAGTTCTAATGGCCTAATTTCTTACAACTTTCTATTTCTTCTTTGTCACCACCATCTTTGTTAGCAGTTCATCTTCTATGCGGAACAAACTTTTGCCTCTCTTTTTTTTCCCCTTTGCCCCTGGTACTGCTTGCCCTTTCTGCACCCATATGCTTCCCACAGCTGTCTCCACCGAGTACAGATCCCGTTGGGGTCTCACACGTCACAAGCAAGATCAAAGTCGCCTCTCTTTCCCAAGCAGCGTGGCAGAGGCTTGCAATCTCCATCCTCCCCTGCTGGTTAATTTTTCATGAAGCATTATGATAATAAACAGGGCTGAGCAACCGCATGCCTGCATCCCATACAAATGAAGTCCTTAAAAAATACCCAGCACAGGGAAGGAGTTAATCATGGGAGTGCATATATTTCGAGCTGCCAAAAGGTCTCTGAAGAGGACACAACCCAGAGCCTTCCTCCTGAATGAGAATCGAGGGAAGCTGTTTGGCATGCAAGCACTGCCTTTATTTGGCCATGCATCCCCCATCCACCTGACCTCCTGTTTGGAATGTGCTCCAAATGTACTTCTTTTGAATCCAGGTGAATTTGCTGATGGTGCCTCTCCTATCTAGTTGTTTGTTTTTTTTATCTGATGGCAGATAGAACTATTCAAATGGCATACATCAAATGGGCACAGTTACATCCTGCTTAGTCCTCTCCTGCTACAATATAAACCAGAAATCTGATGCCTCCAAACCAGAGATGATATTCAGCAGGTTCTGACCAGTTCTGGAGAACTGGTAGCAGAAATTCTGAGTAGTTCAGAGAACCGGCAAATACCATCTCTGACTGGAGATTTTACAGTATCCTTCCCCTGCCATGCCCACCAAGCCACACCCAAAGAACTGGTAGTAAAAGAAATTGAATCCCACCACTGTTCCAAACCCTGCTTATGGGGAAACTTGTGCTTTACATTCAGAAAGTTCCCAGATTGTTTCAGGGACAAGCCAAGCAGAAAACTTTCTAACCTGAGAGAATTGTTACCTAAGTGGACAATATGATGACTGATTTCATTTCATTTCTAGCCCACTCACCTTTTGTACAGCGGTTCGAGGCAGAATAGGTAATGCTCCCTCTGCCTATTTTTCTTCACGATAACAATCCTGGAAGATGACTTGAGTTGAGGGAGAATGACTGGACCAAAGTCACTACATTATATTTTTGGATAACAAAACTTCTATGATGCCTCCTTGGTGCCCACCAATCTCCCTTTGTGGTTCAGGTTTTATAGGTTTTGATATATTACTAGAATCTGCCACATCTAATTAACACAAGGCAGGCAAAATCAATCTTCCCTCTAATGCATCATAATAACAAGTAGAATATTTTCCACCATAGAGACAAAGACAACAGACTAGAAGCATCATTACTTGTGTAGAGTCCTATATATTTCTTACTTGACTTATATTCAGTGAATAAACCATTGCTACACAGTTTTGAAGTAAACCTGAAGTCTACTTGTCCAGAGGCATTCATGAGGCTGTATGTTTGAAGGGGTCAGGAGATGTACATCACTGTGAATGCAGTTACATCAATGAAGCTATGACTTGTCTCCAGTCAGCTGGTACGCTTGTGTTCTGTCATAATGGGATAGTCTCAACAGCCTATGAGATTAGCAAAGATTAAAAGATTATTTTCATTCAACAAGGATCTTTATACTAAGGTCAGTATCTCAATTCCAGCTCTTTAGTAGTGAATTGTCAGAAGTAGGAGTAGACAATTTTGTACCACAATTCAGAGATATCCTTTCACATGGACAAAGACTATAGTTCCACAGCTAGGGTCATCTGTCTCTCAAAATCAAGAGGTCTCATTAAGCCATAGGGGAAGATGTGTATGAGGGTATATAAATAACAACCATAATTTGCTCTAACTCTTATCTTGGGTTCTCAGCTTTACTTTCAAGTATCAGGTAATCAATGTACCTTCTATATCTTTATTATTAGAGGTCAAACTGCTAACCTATCTTGAAAAAAACCCAGTGTTTTATATTTAGTATTTATTTGATTTGTCAATCGCTTACAAGATACAGGTATAAGAAGAATCATAGTTTTGAATACATAAGATAGATTCTTATGAAAAATAAAAAACAATAGGACAGGGATGGTGGGCACCATTGGTGCGCTTATGCATGCCCTGTATAGGCCTCTTAGGAAGGGGGTGAGGTCAATAGTAGACAATCTAAGGTTAAAGTTTTTGGGGTTTGGGAAGAAACCACAGAGTCAGATAGAGTATTCCAAACATTAATCACTCTGTTGCTGAAGTCATATTTTCTGTAGTCAAGTTTGGTGCGGTTAATCTTGAGTTTGTACATATTGTGTGCTTTTGTATTGTTATGATTGAAGCTGAAGTATTCATTTGCAGGTAGGACATTGCAATGTATGGTTTTATATACTATATTTAGATAGAACCAGAGGTGGTGTAGTTCTCGGTTTTCTAGGTCTAGAGTTTCAAGTCTGGTGGCATAAGGTATTCTACAATGAATAGAGGAGCGGAGAACTCTTCTTGTGAAATATTTCTGGACTTTTTAAATTGTGTTCATGTTAGATACATGATATGGGTTTCAGACTGACGAGCTATATTCAAGTATAAATCTAGCAAATGTTTTGTATGCTCTAGTTAGTAGTGTGATATTACCAGAGAAGAAGCTACGTAGGATTAGATTAACAACTCTTAATGCCTTTTTGGCTATGTAGTTACAATGGGCTCTAGCACTTAGATCATTTGAAATGAATACCCCAAGGTCCTTAGGCCCTGTCACACTGCCCAACGGATGCAAAACGTTTGTAAAAAGGACACAGCGGACGAGAAAAATGTTCCATCCGTTGTTATCCGCTCTCAAAAGGGGCAAAAATTTGCATAAGCAGAGCGGATAACACGGAAAGGAACGGACGGGGGGAGGACGCAGAGCGGATGGAAAGCGGATGCGTAGAGGATGCGTAGAGGATGCAGAGAGGATGCAGAGCGGATGCATAGAGGATGAGAAGAGGATGCGTAGAGAATGCAGAGCGGATGCAGAGCGGATGCAGAGCGGATGCGTAGAGGATGCAGAGCGGATGCATAGAGGATGCAGAGCGGATGCAGAGTGGATGCAGAGCGGATGCGTAGTGGATGTGTAGCGGATGACGCGGATGCATAGCTGCATCCGCTTTCATCCTTTCTCCGTCCATGCTACTAACGCTGCGCATCCGTTCCGCTTCCTCCCTGCGTCCGTTTACCGCTGGAACGGATTTGAGTTGCACGGATGCGCAGTGGATGCCTAGAGGATATAGCAGATGCGTAATGGATGCAGAACGGATGTCCCCCATATGCCTAGAGGATGCAGAACGGATGCATTGGATACATTTTCCGCTCAAAAGTTTTGGGCAGCTCAAAACCTTCTGAGCGGATGAAATGTCAATAGACGGATGCTGGACGGATAGAGAGGAAGCAAAACGGAGGCAATGAGTACAGAACGGAAGCATCGCATTAACCAACGGATGGCAAGTGTTTTTCTCCATTTTACATCCTCTTTCCATCCGTTGGTGCAGTGTGACAGGGGCTTAACAAAGTTTGGATCCTCATCAAGGTCTTGACTATTTAGCTTGTATTTTCTTTTCTGATTTTTTCTGCCAATATGTAAGACAAAGCATTTATTTGTTGAGATTTGAAGTTCCATTTGATTGGCCATTCTGAAACATAGTCAAGGTCTTTTTGGAGGGTAGTAGTCTTGTCTGTGGTGTTGAATAGCTTTACATCATAAGCGAAGAGAACGCAATTGCTCTTAATATGATCACAGAGGTCATTTATGTAGAGTATGAAAAGAGTTGATCCTAAAACACTGCCTTGGGGGACACCACTGTTGACAGGTGCAGAATTTGATAGGACGCCCCCAATTTTGACCATTTGTTGTCTGTTTGACAGGAATGTTTCTATCCAGTTATGCAGTTGTCCAGAGATACTATAAGATTTTAGTTTTAGGAGTAATTTGTCATGTACCACTGAATCAAAGGCTTTACCGAAGACTATCTAGATTGGATCTATTGCTTTGCCCTGATTGAGTTACGTAGGCCATATGTTTTTGCAGTGTAAGAGTTGCAGATTACAGGATAGTTTTTTTCTGAAATATTATGAAGTATGAAATATTCTTATTCATTTTAGTAAATATATATGTTTTTTGTTCCAATCAATAATGGAATTGAAGGCTTTAGTGTTAAAGCTCCTACTTTGCATGGAGGGTTCGGGACTTAGTCCCCAATTGAATTGGGGCAGATCTTTCATTGATGCTTTGTGATCAGGACTTCTAGTTTCTAAACTAAGAATAAGATGCAGCCATTTTTCATAGTTGGAAGAGAATGGACTGACACAATAGGAAGGCATTTATTCTATCTGAGGTTGAAGGAAGCTTATTGAAGGTTTATATAAACAGACTATATGCCTTCTGAGCCAAGGAAGAAGAATTAAGAGGTACTGTATACACTTGGCAGGAAGCTGAAGTCTTATTCTGCTGAATAATAGGTTAGTTCTAGATACGGAACTAGACAGACCGGGATCTCACTTGCTATAAAGCAGCTACCTATATTTCCTGACCTTTTTCTCAGCTGAGATTCTTCTGTCCCAGAATTTTCTTCTCAGCTTCTGAATTGGGGAACAACACAATTTTGTATGATCTAGGCTTAATTAACAGAATAACAGATTTGGAAGAAACCTGGGAGGTCTTTCAGTCCAACCCCCTTGCTCAAGCAGGAAACCTTATATCATTTCAGACAAATAATTGTCCAATCTCTTCTCAAAAACTTCCAGTGTTGGAGCATTCAAATTATATAACAGTAATGATATCACTGTATTGGTGATATTGGTTCTGGTATTACCATTTCTATATGATATAAAATTAGAGAAATGTTATTGTATTATTGCATTTGTTTTTATTTTTTAGCTTGCATTATTGAGTCTTTTCTACAGAATATTTTTTCAAATATTAGTAAGCTTTATTTTCAATTGCTATCATTTAAACTTTTCAAATTCAGTACAATTATTTTAATAAACAGGAATTTCCTCCCAATTAAGCCCATTTGGTATGCCTCTTCAAAATTCTAAAAAAACCAAAATCCTATTAAGAATATTGAAAACCTTTATATTTTAATCCACCATGGATATTACAACTCTCATATTATAAATGAAACAAAATTGGAAATGCAAACCAAGGGATGCAAAGAGGATGTAAAACGGACAAAAAAGCTTGCCATCCATTGGAAAACGCGATGTACTCACTGCCTCCGTTTTGTTTCCTCTCTATGCATCCAGCATCCGTTTATTGACGTTTCATCCGCTCCGAAAGTTTTGAGCTGCCCAAAATTTTTGCTCGGAAAATGTATCCAGTTTGTCCATTCTGCATCCGCTTCGCATCCGCTACGCATCCGTTACGCATCCGTTCAGCATCCGCTATATCCACTACGCATCCGCTGCGCATCCGCGCAACTCCATCCGCTCCAGAGGTAAATGGACGCAGGGAGGAAGCAGAACGGACACAGAACGGATGCAGAATGGATGCCTAGCGGATGCAGCATGGAAACAAAGTGTTTAAAATGGAAAAAACGTTCGCAGAGGGGACCTATCTCAGATATTAAGGATGTCTACAGGATGCCTAGAGGATGCCTAGAGGATGCCTAGTGGAAAACCTTTATTTCCGATAAAAAGAGGGAGCAACTCATCTGCATCTCACTTTCAGAACAGCAGCCCAGCTGTGCAGACCTCTGCAGCCTTCATCTGACTCTTCCTCTTCCATAGCATCCAGTCATGTCCACCGTGGATTGTAACAAAGTCCTTTCGGCAGCCACCATCGTTCTGCAACAGTGCGAAGCCATCTTCAGGCTCTGTGAACACTACTGCGAGAAGAAAAAGAGGCAGCCAAAAAGAGTCTGGGTCCGAAGATGGTTCACCAGAAGAACAGAGGACGGACTGTACAACAAGCTGATGGTGGAGCTCAGGAACAAAGACACTCGGGCATTCCAGAACTTCATGAGGATGCCTCCAGCCATGTTTGACGAAGTTGTGCAGCACCTGACACCCAGGTTGACCAAGGTAAACACCAGTTTCCAGCCCAGCCTGGAACCTGGGCTCAAGGTGGCACTCACTCTGCGCCACCTGGCCTCAGGGACCACCTACAGGAGCATGCAGTATGGCTGGAGGGTGCCATCCAACACCATTAGCATTGTGGTCAGAGAAGTGGTGCAGGCCATCATCGAAGAATACAAGGAGGAGCTCCTCCAGTACCCCTCCACTGAAGAAGGATGGAAGAAAGTTGCAGAGCAGTGGTATCAGAAGTGGAACTTACCACACACCGTTGGAGCCATAGATGGCAAGCATGTGGCCTGCAAAGCTCCACCCAACTCAGGGTCCACTTATTTCAACTCCAAGGGCTTCTTCAGCATCATCCTCTTCGCCATGGTCGATGCTGACTACAAGTTCATGTACATCGATGCTTCAGGCAACGGCTCATCTTCAGATGCCCAGGTATACAACGCCAGTCACCTCAAGGAGGAGCTGGAAGGCAACCTCATCATGGGTTTCCCAGATCCAGAACCCCTGCCCAACGACACACAAGATGTGCCCTACTTCATCGTGGGGGATGACGCCTTCTCCCTCACAACCTACCTCATGAAGCCCTACACCTCCAGACTCCTCACCCGTGAAGAGAGGATCTTCAACTACAGGCTGTCCAGGGCAAGGCAGGTGGTGGAGAACGCCTTTGGCATCCTGGCCAACAGGTTCCATGTACTTCTCACCACCATGCAGCATTGCCCAGAGACCGTGAGGAGGATCATGGAAGCTTGCTTCATCCTGCACAATCTCATGCGCACCCGCTACCCAGTCTTGCAGAACAGGCTTGTGGACCTCCAACAAGGCAATGGGGACATGGAGCCTGGGGAATTGAGGCAAGGGCGAAACCTGATCGAAGGCCCCAACAGAGCCTCACGGGCAGGGAGGAAGCAGCACAACTTCCTGAAACACTGGTGCAACTCCCCAGCTGGAGCAGTGGAGTGGCAAGACAGGATGGTAGATGCTTAATGGATGCTTCCTTCAGCCTGTCTCATCACACGGATGAGATTGGGCCATGTATGTTTGGTTGGCCTACAATGAACAGGGCATTTAATAAAGAGTTGTGTTTATGTTGACATGTGTGGATAATTATTACATTATTATTGATAATAAAGGGCCATAGGTGTGGCACCTGGGAGGGTGGACCATACAGTCCCACTATGCTTGCACTGGAGGTTTATCTATCCCACTGCTATTCTTACCCATCCCACAGCTATTACCCATGCCACAGGTATCCTAATCCATCCCAAAGCTATCCTTACGCATCCCACAAGCATGCAAAGGCTTAAGCCATTTCTAAAAGTTTCCACCAAGACTTTATGAAAAAAAAGAAATGAAGCAAGTGTTTGAATCATAAATAGACTTTATTAACAACAAGCTATAAAACAAAAATGAGTCTCTGGC
>BLBF01000021.1:16061284-16071324 GCA_015471245.1 Laticauda colubrina | reverse complement strand
CACACACACACACACACACACACACGCAATGCCAAAAATATGGGTGCTTGTGTGTGTGTATGGTAGTGGTTTAGAGAATTTAAAGGGAAAATGCATTATTTAAACCTTGTAGATGCTAACAGGAATCCTTTTATCCAGTGGTGGGATTCAAATTTTTTTACTACCAGTTCTGTGGGCATGGCTTGGTGGGTGTGGCAGGGGAAGGATACTGTAAAATCCCCATTCCCTCCCCGCCCCACTAACCTGCTTTCCAGCTCCGTTCTCTTGTGCAGGGCAACAAAAGGAGACCCAGCTGATCAGCTGGGACTCAGGAAGCAAAGAATAGATGGGGGTGGGGCCAGTCAGAGGTGGTATTGGCTGGTTCTCCGAACTACTAAAATCTCCACTACCAGTTCTCCAGAACTGGTCAGAACCTGCTAAATCCCACCTCTGCTTTCACCCCTTGCAAATTAATTTAAAACCTGCTTGTGGCAAAGGTCATGGATCCCAGACCATGTTTAAAATCAACTGCTATTTGGCACTAAACCTGTATTTGGTGTGATCTGAGAAGCAGCAGGCTTGTGAAGACATTCATTGTTTTTTGGGAGGGTGAGGGGGCTTTGACAGTGGTGGGATTCAAATTTTTTACTACTGGTTCTGTGGGCATGGTGGCTTGGTGGGCATGGCAGGGGAAGGATACTGTAAAATCTCCAGTCAGAGGTGGGATTTGCCAGCTTTCCGAACTACTCAAAATTTCCGCTACCAGTTCTCCAGAATTGGTCAGAACCTGCTGAATACCATCTCTGGGCTTTGAGCCCCAGAAAAGAGCACGTTCCACCTTATTTCCAAATCGGCTCTGATAAAAGTGAAAATCCAAGGAATCGATTGGATTTCTTGGATCCCTTCTTCCCCACTAGACTCAAGATTTTCAATGTCATCGTGGGGTTCTAAAAGAGCCAGGCTGGTGTAGTGATTAAGTCACCAGTCTAGAAACCAGGAGACTGGGAGTTCTAGTCCCACCTGAGTCATGAAGCCTTGGGCCAGCCACTCCCTCCATTAGCTCTAGGAAGGAGCCAGGAACCAGGCCAGATCTGGAAAAACCTTACCAAGAAACCTGCAGGGACTGGTTCAGGCAGTTGCAGAGGTCAATGATGACTTGAAGGAAACCTGTCTCCCCCCCCCCCCAAAAAAAAAAAAAGCGGGGATCCCACATTGGTTGTTCAGCTTATGCTTTCTATACGTTGACTGAGAGGAATTTTTTAAATACCAGGAGAGCTGTTGACAAGAATAGGCACAACATACTCACAGCCTCCATTTCTCTTTCCTTTTATTTCTCTTGGCTGTGCAATATCTTTGCTTTAGAATGCAGCATTTCCTCACCACCATTATTTATTTCTCCTGTAGGTCTTTCTTCCTGGGTTCTTAAAGCAAGCAGATAGACCCTCCATCGTAACATAAACACAATCAAGAAATGGAAAGAAAGAGGCAATGTGCAACAAGTCATTTGTAACAAGTCATTTGGAAGTGGCCATATATTTTGGGGTCCCCATAACTTTTGGTATAAATGTTCTGGTTATTATTATTATTATTATTATTATTATTATTATTATTATTATTATTATTCCTACTCCTTAACAAATGGTGCAGCCAGCTGTGGCTAGATGGGACCAGCAGTCTCTGTTAACAAAACCATGATGGATAATGCATGTAAATTTATCTGATCTCCCAGGCAATTGAATTGTTACTGGCAACTACTCCTTAACCCTTTTTCTTTCAAGTAAAGACAGCCAGATCAAATTTTCAGAAAGGTACAGCTGAGACGCTTGAAATAAAGAATGCTCTTATACTTTGGGTAACAATGAATTTGAAACAAGGCATCAGACTCAGATGTGATAAGGCTGATTTCTCCGACATCTAGATACATCGCACTAATATTTCCACAATTTTCTGTTAGCGTAAATTAAAGAAAATGGTCTCTTGCACTTTCCCGATCTTAAGGAAATAGGCACATAAAAATAGGTTACATTAGGAATGTATTACAAAGTAGATATTTTTATAATGAATGGTAGGACAAGAAACAATGAACAGACATTAATCAAGGAGAGAAGCAATCTAGAACTAAGGAGAAATTTCCTGACAGTTAGAACGATTAATTAATGGAACAACTTGCCTCCAGAAGTTGTGGATGCTCCAACACTGGAAGTTTTAAAGAAGAGATTGGAGAGCCATTTGTCTGAAATGATGTAGGGTTTCCTGCTTAAGCAGGGGGTTGGACTTCCCACTTTGTTATTCTGTTATAAAAGGAGCGTGCAGAAATGTTTTTTAAGGGAAAGATTTATTAAAATATGTAGGCATTTCCATAAAAACGTAATAAGCTAGTGCAGAAAAGGGAGAGAACACAGATGAAGGTCCATCATAGTCCAGTAATGTATTTCTCTCAGTGTCAGTGGGGAACCAAACAAAGTCTTACATTTGGGTGTGGGGGAAAATCAAAGGATTGAGTGTGGGATGGAGACTATATTGGGGAGCAAAACACGCAGATTGGATCTGAATATCTCAGAGGATCATAAGCAGTGGTGGGATTTAAACTTTTTTACTACCAGTTCTGTGGGTGTGGCTTGGTGGGCATGGCAAGGGAAGGATACTTTAAAATCCCCATTCCCTCCCCACCCTACTAACCTGCTTTCCAGCTCGGTTCTCCTGTGCAGGGCAACAAAAGAAGAGCCAGCCAATCAGCCGGGACTCGGGAGGCAGAGAATAGATGAGGGCGGGGCCAGTCAGAGGTGGTATTTGCTGGTTCTCCAAACTACTCAAAATTTCCACTACCGGTTCTCCAGAACTGGTCAGAACCTGCTGAATGTACTACCTCTGAGCATAGGATAAAGTGAAAAGCAGCTATAAGAAAAGCAAGCGTTGTGGGGGCAGAAGTATTAGTGTCAAGATCAAGAGTTCTTCTGCACTAGTCAGTGCATGTATAGAGAACATGAACAACAGTGATATTTGGGTTTATTTCAGAATCAATATGTTTTTGTCACCTTCTCTTTTCCTCTCCAGGAAACCCCAGCTTCTCAGCCCAGCTTCCCTGGCTAACGCTCCCCTACCCATTGTCTTGCCATCCCCAGAGAGCATGAGAAAGAGGAAATACAGAAGGGGACCCTGCTTGGTGTGAGAGACTTCAGAGTCCAAGTACCTGGATTGGCCAACCATGCTCCTCTATTGCTGACAGACTAAAAAGTCATCTTGGATGGCTTTCCCTGGCTCCAGGGGTGGGATTCAATTTTTTTTACTACCGGTTCTGTGGGCATGGGATGGTGGGCGTGGCAGGGGAAGGATACTGTAAAATCTCCAGTCAGAGGTATTTGCTGGTTCTCTGAACTATTCAAAATTTCCTCTACCGGTTCTCCAGAACTGGTCAAAACCTGCTGAATACCACTTCTGCCTGAGTCCATTTGCATATCAACATGGTATTCTGTGCCATGTCCTGCTGCACTGTCCTTCCATGTCTACGAAGTGTTGAGATTGCATGAAATGGCCCACATTCTGCCATTTTAGTTTGAGAACTCTGAATTGAACTATCTCTAAGTTCTCCTCCAGGTTGTACAATTATATGCTCCTCACGTGGTTCCAAGCATGAGATATGAGACAGATGCTTTCCTGCCACTCTTCCCCTGCAAATGTACTTTCAACTCAACAGTAACATTGAATTTTAAAGAGCAAAAGTCTCTGATAGATCAGTTCTCTGTGAATTTACATTCAATTCTTTTTCTGAGCCATTCAGGTTAGTGACTCCCATTGCATCCTGTGGTAATGAATTCCACCAGTTAATTATGCAATGTGTGAAGAAGTGCTTTCTTCTTACTATTCTGAATCTTCCAAATAGCTTTTGAGAGAAATAGAGAACTTCCCTGTCTGCTTTCTCCATGCCATGTATGATTTTATTCACCCCAAACACATTCACATTCAGCTGTCTTCTTTCTAAGATAAAGAATGCTGATATTCTAATTATTCCCTACAGAGAAGGTGCATTGGGGACCCTGAGAATCTCCAGAAGAAAGTTGTATAATACAGGTATAGTATCCTGAGGAAAATTTGTTTCAGGGATATGCATGATGTATCTTTTAGTCATGCCAATGGGGGAATTTAATTTTTTACCGAGAAATACACATTGCTTTTCCTTTGAAAAGTTCACAGTGGCTTATACTAAACCCATCCCAAGTTCAACATTCAACATTGTGTTGCTTCTTGTTGGTGGCCTTGGTAATCCCGAGCACGCTTATACTGCCATTTGGAACCATTCAGGAACGTGCTTCAGGTTGGGGTAAGAGCCAGTGGGTGTTACCCCAGTAGAGGCTGGGCATCTGCAGAATCAAACCCCCATTGTTCTTAAACTGCATCCATTTACTTCCTGAAAGCCCTCCCCTGCTTCATTGCCCTTAAAACAGCTTAATCATATTTATTGAAAATAGGGAGGTTAATGAGAGAGCCCTTGGTGCTCGGATTGTGCGGCCATTCCCTTGAGCAAGCAGGCACAGGCCACAACTGGATGGTCTCAGCGGAGAAACACTACTGAAATAATTCCAGCCGATACAGATCTCTTTTCCAATTTTAATATCTAGGACATTTGCGGCTCTGTGAAGCAAACCCTGCAGCTGGGAGATGGAGGCCAGATGGGAGGGAGAAGAGAATTTGCGCAGCTCCAAGATCCAGCCAACAGACATATGACACTTCAGCAAATAGCCAGGGGCTTTGCTGATGTCCTTCCTTCGTTAATGTGCTTAACAAGCCTACTGTTGGGCTCAGGGGCCTTAGGCAGAACTTGGTGCTCATTATTACCAGCTGCAATACAGTTCTCCAAGAGTCCCCCCTTTTCCTCCCTCTTCCTGTGATGACTCCACACAGCATCTTATTGATAGGAAACCAGTCTCTTCCCCTCACAGGGTGAAGAGTTCTTCCCCGAACCTGCTGAAGAAGCAAAGAACCATTGGATCTTGCTCAAATTAGAGATGGGTCCAACCCTTCTGGGTTGTCATATTTATTCCACTACAAGGCTGAACCAACAAAGACTTAAAGTCAGGTCTTCAAGCCATTAGGGACTGGATTATTCATCAGTCAAGTTCAAGTGTGATAGCTTACCCAGGATGTGTTCACGACATATCTCAGTTTCAAAGTCCTTTCCAAGGGGCCTTGGCCCTGTTCCTAAGGGTGGGGTCCAACAAGGGGAACTCAGATCCAGTAGCCTTGCAATATTGCACTTCTTACTTCAGGGCACTTCTTACTTCTTGCTTCTCCTGGCTGAAATACACACTTCCTCTGCCCCCCCCCCATCCTCACACCCACCCCCCATCCGAAAATCAGCTTGCCCAGCAGCTGAACCCTGCCGTTTGATCCAGCCATTTCAGATGTTGCACACTGCTTATTAATTGAGAGCTATGGCTGTGCAAATGGGCATTTTGAAGTCCATGTGCCAGCTACTGAAGGGAAGCAAGGCACATTTGGTGTTGAGGGTGGGCAGACATTGTGGAGCTGTCCTTTTGTAACTACCTTTTCTTCCCCATGCTTCGAAATTACTTCCCTCCCCACCTCGCCTGCTTCCCTGAATCTAATAAAGACATTGCAAGAGGGGAAAAAAAAACAAGAAAAAGAAACCATAAAACCCACAAACAGAGCCACAAAAGCATGAAACAGCTTGAAAATCCAAGCGCTGATTGTGATGAGCCCCATCCCTGGCGGAGCTTCCATCACTCCTGCTTTCCTTGGGCCTTGTAATGGAAATTAAATTTGGACACAAGTGCTTGGGCATATTTATTATCCTGCTGCTATTGATCTGTCAGGGAGAACAGAAAACTGCTATTTCAGCTGATATAAGGCAGGGAAGCACTGTGATTAGACTAATAGGCCTTTCATGGATTGAGATTTAAGTGCCAGGGTGTTGAAATTTGTATTACCCCCTGGAGCTGCTCTGCCGCCGCCATCCCGATCCTGTTAGCATAATGTGCTCACAAACCTCTTGCAGGAGAGCATCATCAGATTTCATGCGCTTTCGATCGAGGAATGCAGGGGAAGGGCGGGGAGGGGAAGGGGGAGGCAAAACATATAGCAAAATTGGTTGTGGAAGAGAATCAGGGAACAATATCTTTGCCAATTGAACATTTTTACTGGGATTAGGGCTGATAACCGCACCATACTCTATCAATGTGTCTAATAACAAAAGCAAGCCGGTTAATGCCATTTCTGGAAAATATCTGCTGAAAGAGATAGCATTAAAAAATCTTTTTTTAAACTCTCTCTCCTTTTCCAAAGCTGACCTGCCTTGTAATCAACACAGGAGCCTGGCTGGATGAGAGCAAAAACCCAGGTTTCTGTTCCCATCAACTCGAATAAAAGAAGCAACGGGATGCCCACAAGCAGGACACGGATCCAGTCTTGCTGGTCCTCTCACATAGCAACAGCACTTAGACTTATATACCACTTCGCAGTGCCTTACAGCCTTCTCTAAGCAATTTCCAGAGTAAGCATTTCGCCTCCAACAATCTGGGGCCTCATTTTACCAACCTTGGAAAGATGGAAGGCTGAGTTAACTTTGAGCCGGTCAGGATCAAACTGCTGGCAGTCGGCAGAATTAGCCTGCAATACTGCATTCTAACCACTACGCTCCCATGGCTCACATCTCCTTTAAGGAGCATACTCCTTCTGTATAATAGTCTGGGTATTCCTGCTAAAATTTCCAGTCTTTTGACTGATGGGAATTCTGCAAGCTTAACCCCAACACAGCTGAACAGTATTCAAGGAAGTTGATCTAGAAATTAAAATGGTGCATAGTGTCCCCAATACTCAGTTTTACCTTCATGACAACCCTGCAGGTTAGGCTAGTTTGAAGGTTGAAGACTGGTTCCAAGAGTTTCAAAGGGGAATTTTGAAACTGGACACCCCACCCAAGTGTTTAATATTGTTTAAACCAGTGTTTAACATTGGTTTTCCTGACCAATATCCCATAAATATTATTTCTCAGTCACTAATTTGTATCTGACTCTTCACAGCCCGTGGACCATAGCATATCAGGCCACCCTGTCCTCCACTGTCTTCCAGAGTTCACCCAAATTCATGTTCATTAAGTTGACAATACTATCTAACCATCTCATAGTTTGCCATCCCCTTCTCCTTTTGCCTTCAATGTTTCCCAACATCAGGGTCTTATCCAATGAGTCCTCTCTTCTCATTTGGTGGCCAAAGTATTTTGAGTTTCCACTTCAGTATCTGTCCTTCCAAAGGACCATCAGGGTTAAATTCCTTTAGGATTGACCAATTTGATTTCCTTGCAATCCTTGGGGCTCTCAAGTGTCTTTTCCAACACCCCAATTCAAGAGCACCCACAGCTATTAGAATCAGCCAATCTCATTGTACACATGTTGCACTCTGACAATAAAGGTTTGAATTGAATTGATTTGAATTTCAATTGAATCGAATTACATCCATGTGCTATCGTCCATTTTGCTGTTGCTTTGAACTGTGTTTGTAGGGTTGAGAAGAAAATCTAATTTTGATTTAATTACATCTTAATTGATCTTCAAGTAAAATTAATTCAATTAAACATAATAGAGCTCATTACTACCCATGTGGTTAATAGTTTTCTCTTTGGGTTGTTAAAAATTATAACTTGCTGGCAACTGATAGAGAGCCTCTCAAGGCTATTTCTAAGCTTTTTTTGCTGGGGCATTCACATGCAGCCCTGGGGCCAAAGATTATACAGCCCCAAAATAAGCTATCGGGAGGCAAGTTGGACGTGCCTTTCTTTCGTTTTTCTTTTAGGACAAAGGCAGGAAGAGGAACTTCAGCTTGGCTAAAAGGGCCTCCCAATGCCTCTGGAGCAGAAGTGATTTTTCATGACTGATCTCTTTGGGTGGGGGGAGTGAATTTGGTACTTTCTGAAGCAGCTGGCTAGACAGGAACAATGATACCTCATGGATTTATTTCTTCTTTTTAAAAATTTTACAAGTCTGGCTTCATTATTATTATTATTATTATTATTATTATTATTATTATTATTATTATTATTATTATTATTATTATTATTACAGAATCATGTTTTCTTCCATTTGGCTTAGACAGCTAGGCAATGTTGCTGTCTAGAAGGTCTAAACAGCTGTGAACTGTTGGCCATCAAAGGTTGCCCTGTGTTGTTGCTAACTGGCAGATCTTTGGTGTCAAAGTTTCTTTCTGGTCCAAACTGTTCTGTCAGGTATGACAGGAGCTGTCAAAGAGGTAGTACAGTGTCACCGTTTTTGGAAAGGGAACATGAAAACCTGAGATGAATTTTCAGAGGGGGCTGGGTGAGGAGGACCCTCCTCATTCCTAGTGAAATATTTATTTTCACCTGGAAGGTTCGGAAAAGAAATTTGAGCAACTCTTATACCATTTCCCACCCCTTACAACCACAGAGGATGTTTCCATCATGATCAAAGTAGCTGAGTAACAGGAAAGGCAATTTGAATAATGCTCACAGAACATGCATGGGTTTTTACAGAGCCAACATTTTGCGAACACCCTGTTTTTCATATGGTTTCTCTCAGTGATTTTCCTTACCACAAGACAAAGACAGGATTGCTGCACTGTTAACTTGAGTGCCGGGAGCTCCCAGCCTATAGACATGGTCAACTTGGAGTCAACCTTTCTCAAGCTAAAAGTTTTTTCAGTGCAGAGCCCGAGGCACTATACCAAAACTGGAGAGCAAAGTAGTTAGCGCCACAGGAAAAAAAAATCTGAAAAACAGTAAAGCTTTAACATCTTTTAAAATACCAAATATTCTTTGAAACTCCAAGAGGAAAAGCATCATACATCATACATCATACCATGGCACTGAAAAAAGGGACTTATGAACTTTGTTTTCACACTTACGACCCATGATCAGTGGTGGGATTCAAATTTTTTTACGACAGGTTCTGTGGGCGTAGCTTGGTGGGAATGTCAGGGGAAAGATACTGTAAAATCTTCAGTAAGAGGTGGTATTGGCCAGTTGTCCAGAACTGGTCAGAACCTGGTGAATACCACCTCTGCCCATGATCACATAATCAAAATTTGGACACTTGGCAACTGACGTGTATTTATGAAGATTGCACTTTCCCACAGTCATATGATGATTTCCATTTGTAACCTTCCCAGATGGCTTTCTGACAAGCAAAGTCAATGGGGGGAAGCCATATTAGCTTAGCAACTGCAGGATTCACTTAGCAACTGCAGTGATTCACTTAACAACAGTGGCAAAAAAGGTTGTAAAATGGAGCACCACTCACTTAACCAATGTCTTGCGTAGCAACAGAATTTTTTGGCTCAATTGTGTTTGTAAGGCAAGGACAAGCTGTACTTTAAAACAAAACCAACAAACTTAACAAATCCAGCTAGCCCTTGAGTTTCGACTCGAAATTGAGCCCAACATTTCTGTGGTGAAGTGAGACATTGGTCAGGTGAGTTTTTGCCCCACTTTAAAGCCTTTCTTGCCACCGTTGTTAACTGGATTGGTGAAGTTGTGAAATTAGTAACAAAAGTTGTTAAGTGAATCTGGCTTCCCCATTGACTTTGCTTGTCAGAAAGTCGCATAAGGTGATCACATGACCTCCTCTGGACACTGCAACCATCATCAATATTGAGTCAGTTGCCAAGCGTCTGAATTTTGAGCACATGACCCTGGGGATGCTGTAATGGTCCTAAGTGCGAAAAATGGTCATAAGTCACTTTTTTCAATGCAGTTGTAACTTTGGACAGTGACTAAATGAACTGTAAGTCGAGGATTACCTGTTCTTTGGTGTCTATAGTGCAGTTGAATGTTGGCAACAAAGGCAGGAGGTGACTCCAGTTTTCTCCCACACTTAGAAACCGGGATTTATTCAGTGATCCTCTTACCCAGGGGAAGAATTTGGGATCCCTTCTTTTCTTTCTCCATCAAAAGTATCTAATCCTCTTCCCTGAGGGAAGAATCCGGAATCCCCTCCTTTCTTTCTCCATCAAAAGTATCTAATCCTCTTCCCTGGGGGGAGAATCCGGGACGCCCTTCCTTTCTTTCTCCATTA
>BLBF01000021.1:16023696-16061274 GCA_015471245.1 Laticauda colubrina | reverse complement strand
ATTAAAAGTATCTAATCCTCTTCCCTGAGGGAAGAATCCGGGATCCCTTCCTTTCTTTCTCCATCAAAAGCATCTCACACCTTATACTCTTGGGAAGATGCAAGAAAACATTGTTTGCTTAAGAACTAAAAGCATCCCTGTGTTGATTTTCCGAATAACCACCCAGCTGCTCCCAACCAGAAATGTCATTTCTAAAAGAGAACCGATATAATAAGCCCTCTGCTCTCTGCAGGGGCATTTCATCTCCTGGGAGAGGACAACTTCTGGATAAATATCATGAATATGCAGATTACATATATGCCGATTTATCTGGAAAATAGCTCCTGGGTTTATGTTTCATTCCCCTTTCTTGCAGTGATGTTCTTCGTTCTTTCCTTTTCTCGATAACCTGTTCAGAAAGCTTGACCTTTGTTTCCAAAGAAAGTCTTTGCCAGAAATCAAGTGTGGCACTGTGATTCATCTGGGTGTGTGTGTGTGTGTGTGTGTGCGCGTGTGTGTGTGTGTGTGTGCTTTGAAAAATCTTACAATATAGAAACAAAAACTCTGTAAAGGGGGGTAATGGTTTCAAATTTCTACAGAAATACACCTAGAAGCCAGGATTTCTTCCTTTGTAGGGGCCTAACTTTCCCATGATGTACTAGTTTGATGCATGTATTTATTTGACACTATCAAATATGTAAACATGATGTATATATTTGTTTTATACAACCACATGCCGTGCAAAGAGAAAAGAAAAAAGTGAGCATCTCAAAATCGTTTAGGCCAGAAATGGGGTACTATGGCCCTTTTTATGACTTGTGGACTTCAATTCCCTGAATCTCATACCAGTGTCTGTTTTTTTGTTCAGATTGAAACAATTTTTGGCTTCCAAGCCACTCACAGCACTGACCCTGGCATCAGGATTTTTTTCTACAGGCACCCAATATGCTAGAAAACAGCAACCAGCACCATTTTAAAGCATGAAATTCCACTCCGAATCTCATCCCAGCATCCATTTTTGTGTTTGGGTTGAAAAAAAAAATTGAGTTCTCCACAGCACCATCCCTGACCCCTGGCATCACAAATTTTCTTCCCTGGACACCTGATACAATCAATATGGACAGTAACCAGGACCCTTTTTAAGCATGAAATTCTACCCGAATCTCATCTCGGTGGCCATTTTTGTATTCGGATTTAAAAAATGTTTGGCCTCCCAGCCACCCACATCCCTGACCCTCAAGGGATCTTGAAGGAATTTTCTTCCCCGGCACCTGATATGGTCGATTTTTAAAAACAGCAAACAGCTGCATTTTTAAGTATGAAATTCTACCCCGAATGTCGTCCTTGCATACATTTCTGCATTTGGGTTGAACAAAAATTTAACCTCTTGACCATTCCTGACCCCAGATCAAATGTTGCAAAAAAAACAAAAGTCATAAAATTGGCTCCAGTCATTGAGCCAATTTACATGGGTATGTATGAAACCATGAAACATTCCTATGCCTGCTTTAGTAATTGCCATAAAAGGGGGGGGGGAGTGAAAATACATTCCAACCCTTATCTTTAAAAGATTGTCACTAAAATACCAGAGCTTTTGCCTGCAAATTGGAGAACGTGAATAATGACACCCAGCCTGTGAACATGCTCAATTGGAGAATCTGGTTTATGAGACATCCAGGGGGAAGGGGGGAAACAGGGTCACAGACAACTAAATTACATATGCCAGAGTTGGCAGTACCAGTATGTCGCCTCTAATGAATCCTTTGAAGTTTATTGAAGTTTGGCTGGAGAATTAGGATTTAATTAGAGCGATTGCTGGAATCCTGACACTCGGTTTATGACTGTAATTTCAGGCTCACTTATGGTCATAACTTGAGAACTACATGTGTTTGCTGCCTTCCCACATTTCCATTTCATGCACCACCTGTTTCAGTGTGAAAGCTGAGCTCCTTGCCTAATGATCTTGGTTTTAATCAGCAACATCAAGACGCCAATCAACTAATCACATCTAGTAATCCTGCCTGGAATTTGTATTCTGTGAATATGTATAAAAGTCTTTGACCATAGATGGGTACACAAAACAACTACCTCAATTGCAGGTGCAAATATGGAAACCACCATTCATTCATGTCAATCATATTCAGCGAAACATGGAAGGCTATATGGCATTGTGCTGATTTCTCTCACATCACCCAGCCTTTCTTCCTCCTCTATACTCCTTATGCAAAGTGCAGGTGCTAATCGCGCCCCTTAATGATGTATAGATCAGCCTGCAGTGTGGTATTTTCAATTACTTGCAATGTCTCCTGACCTTTTGCAAAGATGTCAAGAGAAATAAGGGTGATTAATCAAATAGGTTTGGACTTACAGATGGCAATATGGAGGAATAGCCTATTCTTTAAGACATGCATGCAGGTATGCATTTATGCATGCAAGCGCACACATAAAGCTTGCCAGGAAGAAGGATGAAAGTGACTCAGTAATTGAGGGATTTTTCACGCAATCTAGCTCAGTTAAATTGACCTTTGTAACATGTTAGGAGGCAAGGATGTCAAAACATCCATGGGATTAATAGCAACAGAGGCGGTATTCAGCAGGTTCTGACCAGTTCTGGAGAACCGGTAGCGGAAATTTTGAGTAGTTCGGAGAACCGGCAAATACCACTTCTGGCTGGAGATTTTACAATGTCCTTCCCCTGCCACGCCCACCAAGCCACGCCCACAGAACTGGTAGTAAAAAAAATTGAATCCCACCACTGAATAGCACAACTTACGCTAAGCACTGCAAGTATGAATTATACATCTTGTCATTTTTTTTCTTTTTTTAATCAAGTTTTTTTTATTTCAAGCTATACATACACAACAATACATTAACAGTGTGGCTTCAATATATCATACATTTTATGTACAACTTAATGCCAATCATATCTTTTAGTACACATATTCACATTAAATAATAATCCTTCATTGCTTATTTTCAACATTTCAATACTCTCTCCTCATGCCAGCCACCATATCAGTTAAACATACCTGGTAATTTCATTATTCAATTTCCTCCCCAATTTTTTTTAATTTAAAATAAAAAATTCTCATTTGGCAAGCAGTATGGTTCCAGGTTTCACATTTCAATACAAACATGATCATAGTTACCTATTCATTTTATTTATTCAATTTCATATCACATTAACCTTATTAGTATTAAATATTAAACTTATCTTATTCAATTCCAATTCATCTTGTAACTTATTTCATTTTCCTTAGGATAGTCTCATATCTTATTTTTCCAAGAGTCTGCAACATTGGGCCTAAATTCATGAGCGGAGTCTTTCTTCCTTCCCATTCTAATTTTAAAGATGATCGGATATATTCCCCAACACTGTTCTAGAAGAAATCTGCTTCTTGTGGATATGTGAAGACAAGGAAATTCAGTTAAGTGTTTCTTGGAGATCTGAATACAATGAGAAAAGCAACCAATGTTCATAAAGTGGGTGAGGGTTGCTTTACCCCTCTGTTTCTGAATCTTCGCAAAGTGTTGCCCAACCACTTCTTAAATTTGCCTTTCAGCCAGATTGATCCCCAGCTGAATGAGTGAAAATAAAGAAGGAAATTTTTTTTTAATGCAAGACAGAAAAAGACGAACAGTTCAGATGCCAGGTTAGTTAAGTCGTGTTCCATTGTCTTTAAGCTGAGTAATTCTGAAAGCAAAAGAGAGTAAGTAGAGGGAGGAAAGAGTGGGACCCTCAGGCTGATCTATGTAGTCTCCAAAATCCAAATGACCAATAGATGGCAGGACAGAGTTTGAATTTTCTGTCTCTTTGCCACGACAAACCATAAGCCCCAGGGGAAGGCATTACATAATAAAGGTATATTTAAAAACAGGAATGAAACAAGAGAGAGCGGGGGGGGGGGGGGGGCTTTTTGTCCATGTGGAAATCAAGGAAGGACCAGAAAAACCAGAAAGTGGGCAACAGTAAAATGATTGTGTGGAATTACACAAAGCCCCAGGACACGGCTTCCTGAGGCTTGCATGATAACTACCGCCCCATCAGGGATGCTCTGAAGCTTTAGTGCTTAATTTCCTATTAACTGCTGATAAATCCAATTAGGCCCTTCCAATAATTAGCGACATCTGCTCTGTTCCTTTGCAGGAAAAGGCAAATAGCCTGCAGGCTGTGATGGAGGAGCAGGCAAAGCTCAGGCAGCCCCTGTGGCTCATTCAGCTTTCCCAGCCTGCCTCGGCCTTGCTATTTGCATCCCTCAGAAGCAGCCTGACGTGACTTGTTATTTTCCAGATGACTCTAATTAAGTTGTTCTATTCACTTTGTTAAATTAAAGAGGGGGGAGGTCCCGCTTCTCTCCCAGCCTCCCCCACCCAGGGCCCATTCCAGATGCACCTTCCCTTCTTCTCCATGCTTCCCACTCTGGAGCACTGCAAGGAAATAAATAGAGAGGGCTGGTAAAAATTAACTGTAGAGGAGATGGGAAATGAGGTGGAAAATTGTAACGTTTTGCCATTTAAAGGCTGTCTGGCTTATCTCAAAGGGAAATGGAGGTGGGGGGGAGGGAGAAGAAGAGTTAACATAGCCAGTAGGTAAAGTAACAATCCACCCAGAATTTATTGAGGGCAGGCGAATATGCCATTGAGTAATTCGGGTCCAAATGTTGTAAGATTCAGGCTGTGGGAGAGAGAAGGAGAGTGAAGTAATGTGCCATGTCCTAAACACTTGGCAATTGTGCTACTCAAAGCTAACAGAGCCACAGCCTTATTGCTGGGCACAACACAAGACACAAAATGGTTCCTTTGTGTTTGGAGTTGCGAGCATTGTGTACGACAGGTAGATCTCATTGAACAACCACTTATTCAGCAGTTGTTCAAAGGTATGCTGCGTCCTCATAGTTGCATCTGTCACAGTGTCCCCATGGTCACAAGGTCATAATTAGCGACTGGCTTGAAATGATACTGCAGCATCCTGTGGTCACATGATCGCTATTCACAAGCTTTATTTCTGGCTTCCCAACAAGCAAAGTCAGTGTGTAGGTTGCAAGCAGTGATTATGTGCATAGGTGGCATAGGTGATCAGAAGCATGCTGTTATATACAGGTAGTCCTCACTCAACAACAGGCTGCGTAGCAACCATTTGAAATTATGACAGATCTCCCTGGAGCTACTGATGACTCATATTTGAAGTTCTGACAGTTGCGTACAATCCCAGGATTGCATTTTGGTTGACTGGCAACTGGTTCATGTTACAGCATCCCACAGTCACATGACAGAGATTTTCGGCATTTTTTGGCCAGTTTTCAACATTTCCTTCCATTGGGAAAAAATACTCAATGAGGAGAACAGGTATTCACTTAATGACTATGTTGTTTGCTTAGCACCCATTTGGATGCAATCACATGTTATCCTGTTAACAACCACCACAACTTACTACTTTAATTCTGGGTTCAACAGATCATACATGACCTTGCTGCCAACTTTTACATGTTTCAGCTTTTCTCCATCTACCTCCCGTTTATCATGGTACATTTTCACTCGCTGGCTCTAGTTTTTCCACCACTGACATTAATTTTCAGATCTATACAATATAATATACATTTGCATACTGTACATGTATGTATGGTATGATCACGCATGGAAAAATTATGTTACCATACAGCGAAATGTTCACTGCAAGTCACCATGTAGCATTACCTTCATACGAAACAAATGTACATCAGTCTTCATGTGTCCAATCATCAGGCTTTGATCATAACTACCACAAGCATTCCTGATACATTTATTCATAAAAAATCAGGGCAATTTAGAACAACTTTGCTCTATGTAGAAGCACTTGCTGAATACCGAAAGTGAAAATTCTCACTTTACTTCCATTATATACTGCTTTTACTGTGTTCAACAACAGCTTCATGTTCACACAAAACATTTCACAATTCAAGCCTATTCATTTTATCATAATCTTGCTCTAAACTATCTTTGTATTATAAACATTATTTCTCCCATTCATGTATTTCTCAATGACCCGCTGAAGAACAAAAATCTGGTCTGCACTTTCCCTGCCTTGTATAAACTGCACTGCACTTCCCAAGTCTTGAATATTGTCATGTTTTATATTCAGTTCTGCCAAACATCTTCCCAGGGACACATGGGTTTTGCATTCACCCTTTCATTTTGTACAGGAGAACAATAATGATACTCTTCCAATTGTGAGGCATGGATATGTGCAGGCTTCACACATTCTTTAAACAAAGCACAGAGCCACTCCCTCCCTCCCTCCCTCCCTCCCTCCCTCCATCCATCCATCCATCCATCCATCCATCCATCCATCCATCCATCCATCCATCCATCTATCTATCTATCTATCTATCTATCTATCTATCTATCTATCTATCTCATTAAGAAAATGTATATGGCTGCTGCATTGAGTCATGGTGACTCTGGGAGGCTTGCAGAGGTAAAACTCCAAACTATATCATTTCTCAAGTCCAGTCATGCCATCAATATCTGCAACCTTACCATTTTTTTTGACATTCTCACAGGACATGATTTTTTTATTCATTCTCTTAGAACTAACAGTAAAACATTCCTAATTCAGCTCTCTTCACCAATTTCTATATTTCTAAAAAAAATTATATCAACATCCATCTATTTTTGCCCTTTAAATCTTAATAGTTTCTAACTCTCTTTGATTAATTCCTTGTATTTTGTTTCTCTTTGTGCTTATTACACAACTATTTATATTTTTTTGCAGAAATTACACCCTTATATCCTTTTTGCTTATTCACAGCTTCTTTCACTGATTATTCCAGTAAATATCCTTTTTCATATATATTCCATTAGCATGACTCCAAATATTTCTAAGGCATTCTGACTGAAGAATTCCTTTATTCAATTCACAACAGCTTCCATAATTTGTTTTCTTACACCCACTTACATCTTACAGCCATTCATTCTGTTGGGAGATTCAACTGTATATATATATATATATGTACATGACTCAGTATGCATTTGTGGATGAATGGGGATGCATGTGACATGTACTTACTTTCCCTTCCTGCAGTCATTCTACTTTCATTCTAATTTCTTTCCTTTTTTCTATTTCTGACATTATCAAAAAATGATTCTCATGCTGAAAATCTCTCATCTTTCTTGGATAATTGTGTGTTAATGCTCCCAATCTGCCATCAACAGTATTAAAATGAAACAGTCTTTTAGCTCTACATTCATACCTTTACCATGTATGTATATATACATACATACTTTGCTTAAACCATATTGTTAAAGCAAAGAGCTTTTACTAAAGGCCCGGTCCCATTGGCCGATGGACGCAAAACGTATGCCTAAAGGACACAGCGGACGAGCAAAATTTCGGGGGTGGCTCCATCTGTTGTGATCCGCTCCAAAAAGTGGTGAAAATTTGCATAAACAGAACGGAAAAGAACGGAAAAGAACGGACGTGGGTAGTATGTAACGGGGATGTAAAATGGATGTTCATAGGAAGCCTAGCGGAAGAAAGCGGATGGAAGCGGATGACACCTCTGAAGGGGTTCCGGGGGAGAATTTCGAAGCAGATGCATAGCGGATGAAGCGGATGCATCACGTACACCTAAAGGAAAGAAAGGGGATGCCGCGCGGATGTATATCGGATGCAAACCGTTCACTGCGCATCCTTTCTATTTCCGTGCTACTAACGCTGTGTAGACGTTCCGTGTACCTTTTGTTTCCTCCCTCTTTCCGTTTTCAGCTGCAGCGGATGTAAGTTGCGAGGATGCCCAGAGGATGCAGAGAGGATACAGCGGATGTTTAACGGATGATAAATGGACATAGAATGCTTGTTGCTCGTATGTTGCGGATTTACATCATACACGGTGGAAAGTTCATCCGTTCACAAAGTTTTGTGCAGCTCAAAACTTCTTGCGCAGATGAAATTGCAGTGGACGGATGCTCGACGGATAGAGCATATGAAACACGTATGCAATGAGTACACAACGGATACATAGTGTTTTCCAATGGATGGCAAGCTTTTTTTAACATTTTACATCCTCTTTGCATCTGTGAGTGCAGTGGGACCAGGCCTTAAACAGCGATATACCAGTCACTATTATCATACAGTCATGATCCAAACACTTTTTCTATATTCTGTTGTTTCGTTCCCACCTTCTAAAGGAATAATTTTTGCCTCAGATTACATTCATCCAAAATGTTGTACAATTTTTCTTCAAATTCATCATTGATGCTTCTAATACCACAATTCACTGGAGTGTAACATGCGACTATCATTCCAATTTATGAATTCTAATTTTGTATGCATTCACAAGAACTGAGTTAACACAAATTCATACCTTCTTATATACATTTTAGGCCTTTCATTCATCATAAAATTTACAGCCCGATTTCCCTATGCAAATTTGTCAATTCCATAAGATCACACCTCGTTCATTCAAAATCTATCACTACCTTTCCTCTCTTAGTTTCAAAAACACAAAATATAACAATTTTCTTATTTTTTTCATTTCATTTAATTCATTTTCTTTATACTTGCTCCACTTACAGTCTAAGTTACAATCTTCCATAAAACCATGGACATTGTCAGATGGACCCATGGATGTTGAATTACATTACTTTGGTCAATCAAAAAATGTACACATATTTTTTCTTTTACTAAAGAAGGCACAGAAAAGAAGGCATTAGCTTTAGTTGCACTCAAGCAACATGCAGCAATCCTTGCTAATGGTAAATACTAAGCAGGTTTTGGCAGATTTTGTTCAAGCTCCACGATAGCTCCACAAGAGCTTTGCTTTATCCCAAGCTTGCTTATGCTACTCTTTGCAAGACAGTATCTCTAAACCAGAGATTATCTTGTCAACCAACATTGTCAGTATCCCATCAAGCAGAGGATATATGCAGTTTATTGAGACACACTGATAATGCTTTTGCTCTGATACAGTGTGTTGGCTTTGTCAGGAAGTCAGGCATATTGGTTAGCTCCTCTTTTTAAATGATGGCAACCCTACTTCATCAATGCGACCAGGAATTAATGGAGGTGGAAGGGTAAGGAGAGTAGAGCTACTGAGATATTGGGTAAATTTAGTCCAAAGTACATACAATATGTGCAGGACTGATTCCTATTCAGAGTTGCAGCTTTTATTCATTTGTTTGTTCGTTCAATTTTTATAATCACTCATCTCAACCAAGTGACTCTGGGTGGCTTACAATTCTACAAATGCATAAGGCATATTTCCCAAATACCCTTCAAATCTATAGGGACAACAATTCTTAGAATTTCCAAACAGTTCTAAATGTACTTATATCAATCATTTCTGCAGTATTTATTACCTAAGACAGGGGTAAAAGACTTCAGAACTCTAGACTTTTTTTTAATTCAGGAGCAAAAGCAAGACTATGGTAGTATTGTCAGAGAACAAGCCATACACTCACTAGCATTGGTAATTTTACTTTGTTGGACAATGAAACGCTGGACAGCAAACAACCAAGCTCAGGGAGTACCAAGAACTCCACAGTTCCAACACTCCCAGATTTATTGTATAGCACTACAAAGTTTGTTAAACTTCATGAATTCTTTATGGAGATTGCATGCATCACTTGTTGTAAGTAACTGAAACAATTACCTCTTCAGAATTTAATTGGTTCTATTTACTGGACTGAACAATTATATTGCTTACTAGCCAAACATCACTTGAAAGAGGTTTTCTCTTAAATGGCAGGTTCTCATCATTTCAGACTTCATCAGCTCAGACTGGGCATTTCTTTCTGCTGGATTTTTTTTTATTTCTTTAATAGTTATATTATTTTTATTGGTGGTGGTGTCATTATCTTTTCTCCTACTTCTTCCTTTCAAAAATATTCTGTGCACAGTCTGGAAAGACAGAACTTCCATGGCAGTGGTATTCCCAGAAAGTAGTATTATACTGATTTGGAAAACAGGAGTTATAATCCAAAGCATCTGGAATTTCCAGATTTATCTTTGAAAACTGTTCTACTTTGGTTTATTTCTCCCCCCACCCCCCGGATAATTTTATGGAATATCACCAATAAACAGCCGTAGCTGCTCTATATTTTGAAGTTCCCCAGAAATACAGGTTTGAGTCGTCAAGAATCCAGCACTGGTCTGCAGCATGCCAGAAACTGGGCCACACCAACAAGTGAAGCCCCATCCACGGGATGCAGGCAGCATAGGAAACCACGCCCCCTTCAGCCCATGGAAAAACCACTCTCCATGGAACTGTTCTTGGTGCCCAAAAGGTTGGGGGCCACTGCTCAAGAACAATGATTTTGTTTACATTACATGTTGTTTATACATACATACATACATACATACATACATACATACATACATTGGGGAAGGTCCATAATACTGTAGGAAGTTAGCACCCACCCCCTCCTAGAAAATTGAAATATCCTAGGAAATATTAAGAAGCAGAATATTTCCTCTAAAAAGAGTAGAAACTCAGAAGCAGAAACTCACCTCAGAAGTAGAAGCTCACTCCCACCTTTGTTAATGGGTGGGCCATTAAGGGCTGGGCCAGAATACTTTACATAACAAAGATCTCCAGGTAAAGCTATAGCAATTGTTCAAAAGCCCTTTCAGTGCATCATCATCCAGCAAGGAACTCAAGCCTGGAACTCAGGACAGCCTATAGAGTTGCTTCTGCATGGCCTCATGGGAGTTTGACAACCAATTAGAAACAAGTGTCAATTCAAATCCCAACAAAGGTTATAAAACCCAGGCACTCTAAGCATATCAGTCCCTTCCTTCTCTTTTTCTTCACCTTGGAGCATGTGATAATCCTTCTTTGGAGCTCCAAGCCATGTGGTCCTTCTATCCACCATTAAACCTTCCAAACAGCCTCCATGTTTCCAGTGTCTTTTTCCCCACTTGGAACTGAACCCAGAAGGATATTTCTGACAACAGTACAATGTTAAATTTACATTTACTTTTGTGCAGAAAGTCTCATTGCCTGGAAGATGTCGTGCGGCCCAGGATTTTGTTTTCCTTTATTGTACAAAACCAGATCAGCTCTGAAACATTTTGAGGAAGAAGCATTGCTAAACATTTGAGAGATTGCTTCATTTACTCAATATACTAAAATAAATCTGACCTGGCTGGTTTCTGTTTCAGAAGGTTGTGTGGACTGTGGTTAATTTATGGTTCAGTCAGTGTGTGGTCAAGGCCAAGCAATTGGTGAAGCAATTACTGTTCTATATGGAACTTGGTAGGTTCCAAGTACTTCATTCTGATTGGCCGAAAAGGCTACTTACGGATTGATTCGCTAAGGAACCAATCCGGGAAGCCGCCAAACGGTGGGAAGAGTTAAATAACTGTCATTGGCCACAAGCCGGCAGGCTAGCTGCTATATAAAGGGCTGCCGCAGCTTGGGCCATCTTCCATTTCTTTACCTAGTGGTTTGAAATGAAGTGGTTTGTTGTTTGGAACCCAGTCTCCCGTGCTTCTTTCCAGATGGAACACTGGCGACGAGGGTGGGATCATCATAGAAGCAGAGACCGAAGCACGTGGCGATCTGAACCGAGAGAAAATGATGGCTGGTAACAACGCGCCACCCGCACCCTTCAGTCCAGATGTAGAGGATTGGGAATCGTATATCAATCACTTTCTTATGTTCTTAGAAAGCAACGAGATGGAAGAAATATCGGATCAAAGGAAGAGGGATGTCTTCCTTACACACTGCGGACCGGCCATATTCAAAATGGCAAAGGCGCTGGCGAAACCCAGAGATGTCAAGCAGATGACCTGGTCCGACCTGAACCGAATGCTCCAAACACACTATGCACCGGTGGTCTCAAATCTCATCAAACGACATGAATTTTACAAAAGGGACCAGAAGGAGGATGAAACCATTGCAGACTTTGTGGCAGCTTTGAGACACATTGGAGGGGCATGTGAGTTTCAAAACATGGACGAGGCTATGAGAGACCACGTAGTCCTCGACCTGAAAGACTCTACCCTTCAGAGCAAATTACTCAACAGGCCAAATATAACCATGGCCAAGGTCATTGCTGAGGCAAGTGCTGCTGAAGCAGCGAAAAAGTCAGCAGCCACCATGCGACAAATGAACACAGTTCCCAACCTGCTGACCCAAACGAGGGAGAAGAAGGCAGAGGGAGGAAAGAAACAGCCCTCAGCGACAACCCACCACGAGGACATCGAAACCCAGAGTGACACTGAAGACGACGATGAAGATGTCCATAGACTCTATTCAGATAGAAAATGGCACGAAAAGAGGAAGAATTGGCGGGAATTCCAATGTGCGGGCTGCGGAGGCAATCACCCGAGGTCTGAATACAGGTTCCTCGATGCAATATGCCGGGCTTGTAATAAAAGGGGGCACATCAAAAGGGTCTGTCACAACAAAAAGAGCTAGAGTCCAAAAAGATGCAGAAGCACTCTCCCCAGACATGACGACAGACAAGCTGGCAACTGATGGAACCGAAATAAAAGAACCGGTGACAGAGAAGAAACACATCAGACAGTCACCATCGATAATGCCAGGGCGGAAAGCGGAAAGAAGGTTCGGATAGAGGTAAGCATCGAGGGGAGACCCTGCAAGATGGAGGTCGACTCAGGGTCGTTCTTATTGATGGTATCCTGGAATACCATCCAGCGCCTAATTCCAAACATCAAGCAGAAAGAACTAAAGAAACAAAAACTTGTGCTAAAAGACTACCAGGGAAATCGAATCCCTGTAATTGGCCTTGGACATTTTTTAGTTGAATTTAAACAACACGCTGAAGTCATGCCCCTAACTATCGTCAACCGTGACCGCCCTAGCCTGCTAGGAATCAAATAGTTTGCGCCTCTTGGAATTGGGATAACCGGTATCAATCGCATCGCTACTACAAATTGGGAGGAGAATCTACTCCACGAATTCCAAGATGTATTAGATGGGACTCTAGGCAAGTACCAAGGGACCCCAATCTCACTTAGCCTAGACCCGAAAATAGCCCCCATTCACTTAAAGGCCAGACACATTCCATTCGCGCTTAAACCAAAAATTGACGAACAACTGAATAAGTTGATAGTGCAAGGGGTTTTAGAACCAGTCGACCACGCCAAGTGGGAAACCCCTATTGTAACGCCAGTAAAGCCAGATGGGTCAGTGCGCATCTGTGGGGACTATCAGGCAACCCTGAACCATGCGCTCCAACAAAGCACATACCCAGTGCCAGTAGTGCAACATTTATTGCACACGCTAGGGGGAGGAAAAATATTCGCAAAACATGACCTAGCACAAGCTTATCAGCAACTACCCGTTGATCCAATAACAGCAGAGGCACAAACAATAGTAACGCATAGAGGGGCATTCAAATGTAACCGCCTCCAATTCGGTGTTAGCGTTGCCCCAGGCATTTTCCAAAGCCTCATGGAACGCCTACTAAACGGAATCAAAGGTGTCGTCCCATACTTCGACGATGTATAGGTCTCAACAAAAACTGCCAACCGGCTAGAGACCAGGCTAAGAGAAGTCTTAACTCGCTTTAGAAAATCAGGCCTAAAAGTCAAGAAGGAGAAATGTGAACTGGCCACTAACCAGGTCGAATTCTTGGGCTATTTAATCGATGAGCAAGGCATTCACCCAACTGAAAAGAAGGTGAAGGCTATCAAAGACGCTCCCAGACCAAGAAACAAAACCAATCTCCAGGCATTCCTAGGCCTCATAAACTTTTACAATGTGTTCCTGCCCCATAAGGCGACAATAGCAGAACCCCTACATCGACTGCCAGATAAAAAAACCGTTTGGACTTGGGGCCACCGGGAACAGAAAGCTTTCCAAGGTATTAAGGACCTATTAATGTCAGACACCGTTCTTATCCAGTTTAGCAACACCCTGCCGCTGACGGTCACCTGTGATGTTTCACCTTTTGGGGTCGGCGCCATCCTGAGTCACCAGCTTCCAGATGGCAGAGAGGCACCGATCGCATTTTACTCAAAGACGCTCTCAAAGCGGAACGCAATTACAGCCAACTTGATCGTGAAGCCCTGGCAATCATCGCCGGGGTCAAACGATTCCATGAATACCTTTACGGTAGACCCTTTTCTATCGTAACCGATCACAAGCCTCTCCTTGGAATCCTGGCGGGAAACAAGCCAACCCTGAACATTCTGTCTCCTAGAATGACGAGGTGGTCTGAATTCCTCGCTGCCTACTCCTACATGCTACTCCACAGACCCGGCAAAGCCATCTTGCACGCTGACGCCCTGAGCCATTCCCCGTTGCCCATCACAGAAGACGACCCTGCTCCAACTACCTCCACATTCCAACTGGAGACCTGCCCAGAGCTACCACTGACTGCAGCCAACGTCGCAAGAGCCACAGCCAAAGACCCTTTGACAGCGCATATACTGAACTGTGTAGGTAAAGGCTGGCTGGAGGAAAATAAAAAAACTGAGACTTTTAAACCTTTCCATGCCAGACAGACTGAGCTATCTATCGAAAAGGGGTGCATCTTATGGGGTAACAGGGTGGTAATCCCAAGCAGCCTCCAAGAAACCATCCTAAGCATGTTGCAGGAGGGTCACCCAAGCACAGTCAAGATGAAAGCCCTGGCCAGGAGTTACGTCTGGTGGCCAGGGCTGGAGAAAGACATAGAATGCTGGGTTGCAACATGCCACGCCTGTCAGAAAGCGAGGCCTACCCTCCCACAGGCACCTATATGAGACTGGGAAACTCCCCGGGGCCCATGGTCTAGGGTGCACATTGACTTCACGGGGCCAACAAAGGGGAACACCTTTTTGATTGTTGTCGATGCATACTCGAACTGGTTGGAAGTCATCCTCATGGCTTCCCCAACCACCGAGGCTGTCATGAAACAGCTCGACAAACTATTTGCGATGCACGGGCTACCAGATGTACTGGTTTCGGACAATGGGCCTCAGTTTACCACCTTGCAGTTCGTACAATACCTGGCTGCCTAGGGTGTCCGTCATGCATTAACCGTGCCGGCCCATATGGCTGCAAATGGCAGGGCCGAACGCATGGTTAGATATACTAAGGAAAGCCTAAAGAGAATGGACAAGGGGGACGTGCAAGACAAACTCAACCATTTACTAATATTGCAACATATTACCCCTAGTAGCACTACAAATAAAAGCCCGGCTGAACTATTAATGGGTAAGAAACTATGGTCCTACTTGGACAGGTTACAACCCACCTACACATGGGACAAGCCCTCCAACTCCTCTAGCAAATACCGTACCTTCGAAATCGGCAACCTGGTCTATGCCAAGAACCTTACCGGGGACCCTCTATGGCTGCCAGCCACCATCACACAAGTCACAGGCCCCCGGTCCTACCGACTAATGCTAGACAATGGAAGGGAATGGAAGAGGCACATAGACCAGCTTCATTCCCGCAACCTCGAAAGAAAAACTGCCACAGAACCGAAAATAATAAATTCCAAAAAAAAAAAAAAAAAAAATCAAGGAGGGGGGGGGAAATACTAATAAATAAAAAAGGGAGAGACAAACCTCTCATAACAAGACTACAAACTCTGCAAAACGACAATCTAACCAAACAAAAAGAGCACTCACGGTTCGATGAACACCAAGAAAGAAGTCCAGGAGCAGGAGAACGAAGAGAGGACTTCCTGGAAGGTAGCAGCCAGGCCAGCTCAATCAAACTGGCTAAACCAGGAGGGAGTGGCAAAGCCATTTCAACTGGCCCAAGAGACTCAGGTGGGAGCGGCATGGCTGACTCACCCTTCCAGGAGGTTCCATGGAGAAGATCGAGAGAGGCAGCGATCCCGACCGAACCACTTGAAGACCAAAACAAGACTGAGCCGCGCATGTCAACTAGAGCTAGGAAAAGCCCCACCTACCTGCGCGACTATGTCATCCACGTTGGACTGAACTAAAGGGGGAGGGGTGTTCTGTATGGAACTTGGTAGGTTCCAAGTACTTCATTCTGATTTGCCGAAAAGGCTACTTACGGATTGGTTCAGTAGGAACCAACCCAGAAAGCTGCCAAACAGCGGGAAGAGTTAAATAACTGTCATTGGCCACAAGCCGGCAGGCTAGCCACTATATAAAGGGCTGCCACAGCTTGGGCCATTTTCCATTTCTTTACCTTGTGGTTTGAAATAAAGAGTTGTTGTTTGGAACCCAGTCTCCCATGCTTCTTTCCGGATGGAACAATTACAGTAAGCTGTGGTTAAGTTAGGGTTAGGGTTTGGGTTAAGTTAGCAGGTAAGCATGTTGTATGAACCCAATCTAGACTGGAATTAAAGAGGCCAGTGGTATAAGGCAGAATCTATGATGGAATCTCCTTCTAGAATAGAAGAAGGAATAAAGAGGTGAGACTTTGGAGTCCCTCCATAGGAGAAAGCAACAGAGGCCAGACTCTTGAAGTATTTTATCTTATCCACAGAAGAATAAAAGCAAAGAAACACCTATGACCTATTCATGGAGATGTTCTTGTTCCTTGCAGACAGAACATAATCTTAACAAGCTAATATCTTACCTCAATACACATGATCAGATCGAGGATGATTTTGATGGGAATATTATATGGACTCACAGCAGTGCTTTGTTCTTTTAATTGAGTAACAAACAATTGTCAATTGCACCCCTTTGAGATAATCAGGGGCATTTTTAAAAGGCTGGTCAGTCTGAGCACCTATAACTGTTGGTTGTGTGAATGAGTTGGAAGAAATCATTTTGTGTCTAGAAGAAGTTGGAGATAATAATTGGACTTTCATAATCATCTCTGTAAGAGTCAGCACAGCCGATAGCTCTGCAGATCAATCCCTTGGGGGATAATGTTGCAGTTGAACTGTACGTCTTTATTTTTGTCTGCCAAGCTGCATTTTTCTGTCTGCACTAGAAGCTCAATTCATGGTGTTCTTTGTTTGCAAAATGTGCTCATATCTATGCAATTGATGGAGTCTGATTGCATGACTATTTATCATAGGTATGATGAACAGAACAAGATACCTGCCAAGCAGAGACTTCCATAGCTTGCCTCAGACAATTGGCTTAAAGTGCAGTCAAATAAATTCAAAGCAGAATTTTCAAACTGGGTTCCAGGAGGGACTATGGTATGAGTGGACTTCAATGTTGTCAGCCATCATCAACTTGCCAATAAGCTATCCCCCTACACTGTTTATGCATCACCAGTATGTAAAAGAAAGCATCTGACTGCCTCTGTCTTGTTTCCCCCCACAGGCACACACACTACACACAGCCTACTCCTTGCTTGTCCCAAACTCTTAACAAATATTTCTAACTTTACAAGAGAGATCTCAGGAGTCCCTCCCTTCACTTTCCACCCCACAGGAAAAAAAATATTTGTGTGTACACATGCGTGTGCCCCAAAAGATCTACTTATAATCATCAAGATGGTCTCCTGTTCATATCTATTCAATAATATCTGATTCAACCAATCAGAATAGAGCTGGAAGGGACCTTTGAGGTCTTCTAGTCCAGCAGTTGCCAACCAGTGGCCGCGGCCCACTGGTGGAATGTGAGAAAATTTTGGTGGGCCACAGAGAAATCTCACCCCCAGAGCACCCCCCCAAAGCAATTAATCCAGGCTGCACAGAAACACAAGGCTGCGCTGCCCATATGGCCCGCAGGAACCCTCCCTGCCCATTCACTCCTTACCTGGTAAACCTGCCTGCTAAATTGCTATTTTTCCTTTTTCCGACCATCATCTGTTCTGCTGTGCTGGGAGATTTAGATTAGCTAGGAAGCAGGAAATGGTTGGATTTCTTGCTTTCTAGCTAGTCTTTAGATCTTCTGCTCCCTTTTAAGTACAGCCAAACCTCCCTTAGGACTGAAGGTTTGCTTGCAAGTAAATTCAGTGCAGACTAACAGCAAGCAAATTTGAGAGACTGAGCTAGCTGATGGCAGATAGACAGTTCACTGAATGATTCCGTGAGCAACTCAATCTGCCTGCTTTGCCTGATTTTGGGTAAAAGTTGCTCTTTTTATTAAAAAATTCAATATTTACATACATGGTGTGTTGTGAGTTAATTTTGTGAGTTTGCTTGCAAGCAAATTTTATGTGACAGACTGAGCTAGCTGATGGCAGATAGATCTCTGAATGTGATTCTGAATGTGATTCTGTGAGCAACTCAATCTGCCTACCTGCTTTGCCTGATTTTGGGTAAAAGTTGCTCTTTTTTTATAAAAAAAAACTCAATATTTACATAAATATTTATAATATTTACATACAAACCACATCCAGCCAGTCACATGACCACCAAGCCACACCCACAAATTAGGCCATGCCCACAGAACCAGTTAATGGTCTCTGGGATCTAAAATTATTAGTTTGGTGGTCCCTGAGGTCCAAAAGGTTGGCGACCCCTGTTCTAGTCCAACCCTCCTGCTCAAGTAGGAGACCCTATAGATACAATTTGAGACAAGTGGCTGTCCAATCTTTTCTTAAAATCCTCCAGTGAGGGAGCTCTCACAACTTCTGAAGGCAAGCTGTTGCACTGGTTAATTGTTCTCACTGTTAGAAAGTTTCTCTTTAATTCCAGCTTCTCTCCTTGATTAATTTCCATCCATTGTTTCTTGTCTTGCCTTCTGGTGCTCTGGAAAATAAGTTGACCTCCTCTTCTTGGTGACAGCTCCTCGAATATTGGAATACTGCTATCATGTCACACATACACACACCCCGCAGTCCTTCTTTTCTCTTTAGGAGTAAGCCCCTTGGAGCTATGTGGGAATGGATAAGGAAAGTTAGGATTGCATTGCTCAGCTGCAGTATATGTACGCCGCAAATCTCTGGAGAGATATATGAGAATGGTGTTTTCAAAGTCAGGCAGACAGAGGAAGAGGGGCGCTTAAACAGGCTTCAATTAGGCATTCATAGTGGAAAAAGAATCATGCTGTCAACCGTGCCCTAACTATAGCATATGCATATCATTTTGATTTGTTTTTTTTATTAGGTTGAATAAATATTTATGTAATGTGAACATTTTTCCAGACGTGGATCACTGGCTACAAACTGATAAAATTATAGATGCAAAACTGAGAAAGTGAAACAAATTCCAGAGTGGCTGCTGTTGTTGCTGCTGCTTTTTATGACCCGACCTTTGAAAAACAAAAATTAAATTTGATGGATTTCCATTACAATCCCTATTTCCTCGTGTGGAACCTTTGAATTTCTTGGATGGAGCTCTTAAAAGAATATCCTGAGATTGCAAGTTGAGCACTAAAATACTTTTATGTTGCTTGCAACAACTCTGCCTCTGAGTTTACTCCTTCTTTGTATACAGCCATAAAAAGCAAGTAAAGAAAAAAGACGAAATGTAGAAGGTGATCTCCACTTAAAAGTGATCGTGGATGCTCCAAAAATTGAACTTTAATCCAGTAAGAAGCAGCCACATCTCAAGCTCCTGGATATTGATTGGTTTAGTTAAAACATTAACCTCCCAGATAAATGTGAAAATTGAATTGTATTTATAAATAGGAAATGTTGCTTTTGGAGTTTGCTTCCTGCTTTATTCCCAGTTTTATGTTTCACAATTTCCATCGTTCTGACACTGAAACTGTTCAAGCCCAGGAATTCTGGTCTCTCACTCTTAGAAGCCAAGAGAAAGATTATTTTGGGTGACGTCATTTGCAATTCCAGAATATCCAATTCATTATTTAATATTAGCTTCATGGAAGTAGCCAAAATCAATACCATTGGTATCCACATCCAGGCCAGGATTGTTGCTAATTATAATTGGTCTGCTTAAAGTTTTAGCACACCTCCAATCGGGGTCACAGGCTCTTGGCTCTTCAAAAAAAATAAAATCAATAAAACTGTCAAAACAAAAATACCATAGAAACATCATAAAATAAAAAGAGGAAAAGAGCTTTTTTTAAAAAGCAGAAACAAGACAAGGAGAAATATCAATAAGACATGAGTAAAACAGCAATAAACAGAATCAGATAAAAGCTATCTGATTAAAAGCTTCAAAGAATAACATTGTTTTTGATCGGCTGCCTAAAATAAAGGTTGACAGGATTTGAGAATCGGTGATTAGAACATAGGGAGTATTTTAAAGAGAAGACAGGTATATGTGAGTGATGTGTTAGAAGGAGGCGGGGGGGAAACAGAATAAAAAACTGGATTCAGAATGCAGAAGAAATCTTCACTAAAAGATTGTATGGAAGCCTTAAGCCAGGTATATGGTGCCTTCTATTTTGGGAAAGTTTGAGAGCCAGAATGCATCTCTTGATCTTCCAGCCAAGGCAATCTAGGTAGTTTTCAAGATCAGCCAAGACAAAATTGCAAATGAATATTTCTAAAAGATTCTGAATGAAATATACATGAGCAAAATATGAAAAGAAAAAAATATCTCTACCATATTGTCCACTAGGTCTGAAAAGATTTCATTGTGAGTGATTAAACTTTTTCTGCTTGCCACATCAGTTGCATGCCATTTTCATGGAAACAGCCAGTTGTTATATCAAAGAGCTTGTGAAGAGTGTGTATCAAATTTCCTCCCAATCCATATATTTCGTATTGTTCATTGTCTCAAAATGTGCCATTGCCGCTTTGATGAAACACAAGCAAAAACCGAGATCTTAATAGTTAGATGTTTTGTTTTCCGGTAAAAGGTCTGCATCCCCTTATCAAGTAGTAAACATCTTTCCATCAGTGTCTTCATAATGGTTTCAGCCAGAACCTCTTAGGATGCTCAGACTGAACATCTCTTCCTGTTTGAAAGCAGACTGGTGTCAGAGATGCCAGGTGCAAAGAATCAGGCTCACATGGTATGTTCCTTGTTACAAAAATGTATTGCTCACACCTATGCACAAGAATCTAGTCAAGTAACAATGAGATTATATTTACACTTTTAAGGGTTAATGAAATTCAAGAGAAGGGGAGGCTGGACATAGATTGCTTGTGGAAACATCACAACTCCAGACTGATTCCTCTTTTAACTTCACCCCCCAGGCTTTGCCTCTTCTTCTCCTACATAACCCCTTTCCTCAGTTTCATTGTCTAATCCAGTATATAGGACAGCTTCGGCTGCCAGTCTTTAACTGAAACCAGGGTGGGTCTATCCACTGACTCATATGTGCTCTGGGTACCAACCAGGTATCTGTAACGGGAACATTGGCCTCTGCCCTATCCTGTGTGGGCAACCTGGAATATGGAATGATGCTGAAGCGGCCCCTGCCTATGTCTACATGGAGGAGTCCACTCAATGTTCTATTATTTCAACTTTCAACTCATACTTACCACACTGTCCCATTTTTTGGAGCTCCATATCAACAATACTTATTTTTTTTCCTCTTAAGAAACTCTCTAGTGTCTTCCAGTTTGAATGTTGGAGAACTTTGAGCACCAGCTCCTGGATCGCTGGCTGTCCTAGCCTTCCTTGCTTTTCTTCCAGAACAGTAACAATGAGGCAAAATTCAAAAAAACATGCCTCATTCATGGCAGGTGAAAGGGATTGTGTGGTCCCAACTGATTAAAAATGATTCACCAAAAATTAAAAGTAACAGAAGGAGATAGATGTTCTCTGGAGGACCTCTTCTCCCTGCTTCCCTTTCCTAAAAGAGGACAAATCAGAATTTTCATCCCTCTGATACTCTAAAAGAGGAATGGTTCCCCAGAGTCCAGCAGCCCTTCTGAAGTCCAGCTTACCTCTTGGAAGCCATCTTCACTCTGATAACTGATAACTGACAGAAACTGACAGTTGAGCTTGGTTGGATGACATCAAAAGCCATTAGTATTCCCAAGGAGGTGACAGGCCTGCTAAACCTTTTCTATGGACACCAATGCCAGAAAAATGTCTCTAGGAACCTACCAACAAATCAGTAGGTTCTGTCTATTTCTCATCTTTTTGCACAGAAGGCATAGCTCTTCAGATGTAGACTGCCTCTTTATATAGAAGTTCCACTAAGATAGCTGACTGAGCAAAGTTCATTAATGGAGCTCTTGGTCAACTTCTAGTCCAATTCCCTTCCAATGCTGTTGTTGTTATTGTTGTTGTTGTTGTTGTTGTTGTTGTTGTTGTTGTTCCAACAGAGGGTCAGCTCCCTCTGTTATTTCTCCTTAGGTGCAGACAGCTTTTTCTGCATGCCAAAGTATTGTTAGAATATTTCTATTACTAATTTTTATAAACAAACACTTTTAGCAGCATAGAAGCAATACATATTTTAGAGGAGAAATAAAATAAAGAAAAATATGAATGGACAAAAAAGAAATTAAGAAAAGAAAGAACATTTTAAAAAGGAAAGAATAAGTGACAGGTAGTCCTCAACTTAAAATGGTTCATTTAGTGAACAGTTCAAAGGCACTACATCACCAAAACAAGTGACCTATGACTGTTTTTCACACAACCAATGCAGCATCCCCTTGGTCACATGATCAGAATTCAGTTGCTTGGCAACTGGTTCATATTTATGATGGCTGCAGTGTCCCAGGGTCATGTGATTCCCTTTTGTGACCTTCTGATAAGCAAACTCAACGGGAAGCCAGATTCTCTTAATGACCCTGTTACTAACTCACCAACTGCAGTGATTTGCTTAACAATAGTGTTAAGAAAAGACTTAAAATGGGGCAAAACTCACTTTGCAAATGTCCCATTTAGCAACAGAAATTTTGGGCTCAATTGTGGTTGTGAGGACACCTGTGTAAAGAGGCATCTTCCAATCTTTTTAATACCAGTAGCAGCTATTGAATGCATTTATATTTCACTGTTCTAAGATTACAAAATAATTTCCTTCTTTCCATAGTCTATCCTTTGTAATCATCAAACCCATAAATCAAAAGTTCATTTCTCTTTCTTCAGTAAAAGGTCCATAAGGAGTTTTCAGCAACTAATAAATGAGGTTATAGTCCTTTCCCTGCACTCTCCCTTTCTCACTAGCTCGTCTTTCTCTCAGATCTCTAAATACCAGAGCATTTGTACACCCTAAGGGAAAATCTGGAGACTTCCAATGAAATTTAAATAATTTGGGAGGGGAAACCCAAAATCAAGCTCACCATATTTTATGGGATATTAGTTACCTTGTGAAATGTTTGGTACATCTATAGGGCAAGCACCAAAGCATTAGAAACGTATCCCAGCTCCTACTTTAATCAAAAGCCAAGAATAAAGTATGGCTTTTAATCCTGGTTTATTTAGAGAACAAACCAGAATTCCTGCGTCTTGCTTCACAGCAAGCAGAACACAATTTAGGTGTTTATTCTAACTTTCTATGACATGCCGATGCTCATGAATATAGGTTATTTAGCTTGATTTATACAATTATCTACAACATGCTGGCTGGTGACTTCTGGGAATTGAAGTTCACACCTCTTACTCTTAAAAGTTGTCACGACTGAGAAACACTGACCTATAGCATAGACCAGGGGTGTCCAACTTGCAGCCCACAGACCAGATGTGTCATGTGCTGGTCACGCCCATCCCCATTTAACAAAGGGGGAGGGAGTTGCAATACATCACATGATGACGTGTCACTGCAAGTTTAATACCCCTTCCACTTCTCTGTGGATCTCATATATTGACTTTCTGCCTTTCCAGGATAGACTAGTTTTATATTCAGAGAAGTCACAGAGTATGGCTGTGAATTCTGGGAATGGTTGTCTCAGCCAGGTAGACAGGCATCTGGCTAGGAAAGCCTAATCTGGAGAAACAGAAAGCTGTACTCACATGATTTTGCATTCATGGTGATTCTAAACCAACTTAGATGCCACCAAGTTGGGCTCAGCCCTTGGTGACAGCATGAACAAATGCTTGCCATTACAACCTGTCTTCCAAGCTAATCTTTAGCTGTTTCAAGGACAGTCCTACAATCTCTCTGGTCTTATCCATCCACCTTATTTATTGTCTTCTCCTTCTATTTCCTTCAAAGTTGCTAAGCATAGTGTTATTTTTTTGTAATCCATCATCCACTTCTATCACATGCCCAAATTATGTGTGTTTCTGTTTGCTGTTCGTTGCCTCAAGGGAGCAGGCAATCTTTATTTGGCCTAGAACTGATTGATTAGCTCTTCCTGAATCCACAATGTTCTTACTAACTATTTACAGATCTATAGTTTGAAGGCATCATCTTATTTCTCTCACTCTTTTGCAACATCCAGTTTCCACAGAATACATTACCTCTTGAAAAGGCATTGCTTTTACTATTCTTATTGCTGTTGTCATAGAAATATCCTTATCCTTCATGATCTTGTTTGAATTTATCATTGTCTTCTTCCAATATGATTAATCTCCTCTTTACTTCTCCAGCAGTCTGCTTTATTTATCTATTCTTGAAACAAAACTATCTACAGCTTCACTTTTTTTATTGTCAACTCTGCATTCATTAAACATATTGGTTGACATTATTTTTGCCTACTTCATATTTAGCATATTAACCCACATTTTTCCATTTCATTTTTATATTGATAATGAGTTATTTATTTTTAGTTAATAAACTATTGTGCATTATGCATATTTATTCTTTGTTCCTTTTGTCTTCTGTTAATTTTCCCTTTATTATGTAAGCTATTTGACAGCTTCATAAATGGAACACCATATGAGCTGAAGAATGAATGAATGAGTAAATGAAAGGAGGAATATTTCAGCTTCGTATTTTGATTCCAGCTGCCATACCCTGCAATTCTTATAATATTTTTTGCTGTATAATTAAGTACACAGCCTACCTCTTATATTGTCTAGTTTCTCAGGCCAATTTTTCTTGACATTCCAAATTTTCAATCTCTCCATCTTCTGAATTCTATTAGTAGTCGTGTTCTTTCTTAATTATACTTTTTAACCACAAAATTGTTCAATGTTTTTTATCACTGAAACAATGTTAAGGGACCTAGACTTGTACAATATTAATATTCCCAAGTAAAGAAAGTTAGCACCCACCTCCCTAGAAGAATGAAATATTTTGAGAAATATTAAGAAGAAAAATATTATATTTCCCTGGATGAGAAAAGGAGAGGGAGGTTTTTAAAGACAAAGAGCAGCTCCCTGCTCCCAGTGCATATTTGGTGCACATGAAGACTGGGCTCACCTATCTACAAGACAATTGGACCTTCAGCTCCAAGCTGATGGGATTAAGGCAAAACCTTCAGGACAAAGTAGGATGAGCCGTCTACCCGTCTAGCAGCAGAATTCACTACATGGCACCTGGGGATATTACATCACCCAGCACAGTTCAACTAGACTTATCTCAGATAAACTCCTAAGATTTGCACACGATCCCTATAGCAACCAATAGAATACCTGCCTTTGCCACAGGAACAGGAAGCTCAAAGGCAAGGCCCAAGTGTGTGTGTGTATATGTGCATATATACATATCTATACACACACACACACACTCCGAGCAGCCTCCATGTTTCCAGTGTCTTTCTCCCCACTTGAGACTGAACCCAGATGGACATTTTTTCCAACACAAGATAGCCACTAATTCTAATGGATATGCCTCTGTTTGTTATTGGACTATAGCTAAGAATATAATTAGGACTGTCCATTTTAGTTGCCAAGCCTCTCCATTACTAAGTGTGGTATTATCTAATTTAAATCAGTCCACCATTACAGTCCATGCAAGTTAGTTATTCCAAAAACTTCCAGTTTATTTCATTTAATTTCTATTTTGACAAGTTCTCCTTGACCCATGCTTTTCACATTTAGTGCTCTACTGTTCTGTAAAATAAGAAATGTGTCTTGCAATCTAACACCATTGGTGAGCATGCTTCCTAGTAGCATTGATTTGGCCATAGCATCACATGAAGGTTCAGTAATAACCCCCAGTATAATCAGAAAGGTCCCTTCCCACTTATGGTTTTTATTGTCTTGCATCCAAAACTCATCTTAATGTTTCAGCCATGACTACAATTTTATTGGCAATAGTAGAGAGCTGATTTGCCATTCTTTCTTCCAGAATTGATTCTGGAGTTCCACTTCTTAAGTGGGATGGTTTCCCTTATACTCTCAGAGTTCTTCCACTAAGAATTATTACAATCTTCACTGTTCCCCTTTTGGTCTCAATAGAAGGATGATCCTATCAGTACCTTCCACTCCCATCAACATCACTGCTGGCTTTATTGAAGACACTGTGCCCTACTACAGCACTGTGGTCTTGGAAGGAGAATTTGGCCCAGGGAAATATTGATTACAAAAGTTCATCTTGCTAGGAGTGCCCTATTTTAAAAAAAAAATATTATAAGCAATAAAGACCAAGTATTCAGAGAGTGTATTTTTTAAAATTGGAAATGTTGCTTGTTACTTCTTTGCTATTTTTTGTTGAAAAATGCTGCTATATTAATCTGCTGTAAGCAAGAAATATTATAGTGAATCTAGTGACACTTTAGAAACTGCCAGATTAACTGGGGGTTTTTACAGCCCTCAGCCAGCTTTGTTGTATATTATCTGCTGTATTCTATGTAGCATTAAATGGTAATCCTAACCTGAGTTTGGGGGACTCAATAAGCTTTTCTTGGCTTTGGTGTTTTGGGCCATTTTATAAAGAATACAGCTACTTACTACAAGAAGTTTAGAGGCTAGAGATTAGAGGCTGGCAGAGTTATCATTTCTGTAAATCTCATAAATCTCCAAACTGAAGTAGTTACTCCTTGTAACTATTAAGTAGTTCTCCTGCTCGTTCAGTAGGTGGTAGCAATTCTATTGATTTATACTGTGTTTGGGGAAGTGGGAGAGATTTAATCCTAAAAGTCAAGCTAGATCAATTAGATGCCAACTGAAGTCTTGAAGTGCAGGTCACTGACGATGTAGGATTGAACTTCCTGGGTTTTCAGAATAGCCATGGATGATGACAGCTATTCAGAAATAATCAATACATCATGTATGTTCATCTGGGTCTCTGCTATAGGGAGATGACAATGAATCATCCATCAGTGAATATCTGCATTTCAAATTTTGCTCCTTAGCTAGGATGTGATGATGGCAATGAAGTGCAATTAGTGCAGTCAAATAGGGGTGAAATTAAATAACTTTAGCAGGATTGTGGTTCAATTTGGAGCAGAGCCAAAACCAGACATAGTTTAGATCACGGATGTCAAACCCGATTGTGTCACGTGATGTATTGTGACATTATGTGCCTTTGCAGAACCAGAGTGGGTGTGGCCTGCACGTGACTGCCAATTTAGCAGGCCTGGTTAGTTACTTCAGACTGCTGTTGGCTTATTCAAGATAGGAAGTCTTATCCATGTTCAGCTTAAGATGGCATGAAGACATCTCAGAGGAAATTTGACTTAGACATTATGTATTGTTGATAAAGACCAAGTGTTTCAGAGAGTGTATTTTTAAAACCAGAAATGTCATCAAGACCTCAAAAGACAATAAATTTAAGTACACATACTGTAGTTCTCAACTTAGAAACATTCATTTAATTTGAAGTTACTATGGCATTGAAAAAAATGACTGAGGGGCTTCCAGTTTGAGCTTCTTCAGCAACAGACCGAAATCTGCAATCATGTGCAGTTTCGATCTGTGCTTGCTGTTGGAGCACCCTGAGCCGGCTGGTTTTGGGGCTAAGCCACCCTGTAGAAGTGGTGAAGAGGGGGGAGACCGCCATCAGGGTTGAGGAGAGCTGTAGTTCTCCTCCTCAGCTGGCCATTACTCCCTTTCCCAAAGGTGGTTGGGAAAATGGTCAGAAATGGCCACCTCAAAGAAGAACTCAACCGGAAAAGAATGTGCAGGAGGAAGATAAGAGAAAGTTTTGGCTGACCGGGTCAAATTGAAAAAGCAACAATATAAGTTACCCTGGAATTTGAATTATAAAGAACATTGTTCCCAAAGAAGACTTTGAAGCGGCGAATGAGAGAGGGAAGGGAAAGGATTTGGGTTTTTTTTCTTTTTTTCCCTATATTGACAACTAAGAGATTTAAGCAAGAAACTGGCAAAAATCCACTTTGACATTAACATGTATTTAAGCTGAAAATAAAATGTCAAAGGGATAATAAAGATTTCTAGATTCTCAAAAACTTTTGAAAGAAGGTAAAAAACAAAAGGCTCGGATCTGGAAATATGTAGGAGACCACCTGGAAGTAAAAGGAATTCACAGTGAGACTTTAACAAGATTCCTAAAAGATACATTTTAACTGAAACTTTGTAACAAGATAAGAGAACCCCAGGAAGAGAAAGTGGAAAAAAAGAAGCAAGAAGAAACAGTTTTGGATTATTTGGATTACTTGGTGATTTTTGGATTTTTGGCTATTGGATCTAAAGGACTAAAATTAATCGGGTGGTTGTTTAAAAGTTTTTAAAATGGTATCACTCTTGGAAGAATTGAGAATGGCTTCGTATTTCAATTCTTAGAAATGGAGATCCTGAACTATGAGAAACAAGAAATGTCTGTAGAATAAGAAGGTTGGAACAAAGAAGAAGCCATCTTCAATGACCAAGTATTTCTATGTGGGGGAAAAGAAAGGAAAGGGGGGAAAGAGAGTGAAATATTTAAGATCTGAAAAAACAACCCCAAAAAAGAATAGTTTGAAAAGTAATTACAACATTAGGAAGAAACAGAAGAGAGGATTACAGAGGAGACAATCAGAATTAGAGAGAGAAGGGGTCAAAAAGGGAAGGGAGAAGAAGAGGGGGAAGAGGGAAAGGAAAAGAAATTATAAAGGACAGAAACAGGACATAGAGAAACAGGGAAAACATACAAGGATATAGGGTATAAGCCTATTTAGAAGGCACAGAGGTAATGGGTGAAAACTTAACTGAAAGGGGGATTCTGCAAGGGTACATAAGATAGCATTGTCATATAAGAAATAGAAATGAACTTTGAAAATATGAAACAAGTGTGCTTAAAATGATACATAAAATACTCATTGTAATGTAATGGAATGTTTAATAAATAAATGAAATAAAGAGAATGAGAGAATGAAATTAGGAAAGGAGGGGAACATTTTAATTATAAATGTGTTATAAAAAATTAAGTGAAGAGGAATATGAAAGAAGCATGAAAAAACTATGGCAATATTATGAGCGTTCCTAAAACTATGATACCCTATTGAAAGAAATGTTAAAGATGTCAAAGATTATAACTAGCATCAATGATAGAGCTGAATTGGAATGGAATAAATATTTTATTTATTATTGTTACATATATATTTTCTCTTTAAGAACTTAGTGCGTATTTTAAGAATATACCAAACAGAATTCAATTGGAAGTTATGTGTTATATTGAATGTTATAATTTTAAAGGCATAAATTGAAGTTTAAGTAAGAGTTGAATGGATAAAAATTAAAAGATACAAAGGTGTCATACTCCAATTTGTAATTACAGGGAAAAAATTTGTTTCATGAGAAAATAAAATATGAAATTGAAACAGGACAGACAAAAGTATAAATATAATGACTAGAAAGGTATTGAAACTTAGAAAAAGTTATATATAATTGAATTTAGAAAGGAATGAGATAATTAAAAATAAAATTGAGAAAACTAAGGGGAGGGAAAAATGATTGAGAAAATGTTAAAATAGTAATAAGATATGGAATAGAACACAAAGATGAATATGAAATTGAATTTGTGTCTGTATGGAGAAGTGATAACCCGGGACCATGATATTCTCAAAAAAAGAAATTTTACTTGTATTATGTTTTGTGAAAACCCAAATAATTTTTTTATTAAAAAAGAAAAAGAAAAAAGTGACTTTTGACTGGTCCTCATACAGATGATTATTGAAATAAAAATTTAAATATTTATTGAAATATTGAATATTTCAATATTCAAGGATGGGGGTCCTTATGGTCACATGATCAAAATTTGACACTTGGCAACCGGCCTGTATTTGTAGTGTAGGTTGTATTTGCTTGTCAGAAGTCACTTGGGAAGGTTTCCAATGGTGACCATGTAACCTACACTACATGATCTACATGTAGTACAGATCATGTAGTGTAGGTTACATGGTCACCATTGGAAACCTTCCCAAGTGATTTCTGACAAGCAAAGGCAATAAGAAAGTCAGATTTGCTTAATGACCACATGGTTCATTTAACAACTGCAGTTATTCACGTAACAACCATAGCAAAAAAAGGGTTAAAAATTGGTGTGACTCATTGAACAACCATGGGAATTCTGATCCCAATTGTCATTGTAAGTCAAGGACTACCTGTATCACCAGCATCATGAATCAGGACACTCAAGGAAAAGAGCTGAAAAGTAAACCTGGCATTGATTCCTGAGGGACATCTACTACAAGAGGAAAGTCCTTGGGCTGAAACTCACCATGCAATACTGCAAAAGAACAAATGAAAAGAGAAAAATATTCAAATCAATCAAGGATACCACCAAAGATGCCCAAATACCCTCACCAGAGGTGGTATTCAGCCGATTCTGACTGGTTCTAGAGAACCAGTAGTGGAAATTTTGAATAGTTCAAAGAACCGGTAAATACCATCTCTGACTGGGCCCGCCTCTATCTATTCACTGCTTCCCGAGTCGGCTGTATCTTCTTTTGTTGCCCTGCAACAGGAGAATGGAGCTGGAAAGCAGGTTAGTGGGGTTGGGCAGGAATGGAGATTTTACAGTATTTTCCCCTGCCACAACCACCAAGCCACACCACACCCATTAAGCCACGCCCACAGAACTGGTAGTAAAAAAAATTGAATCCCACCACTGACCCTCACCATAATATTTGATAGTCAAATGTGTCCAATGTTGGTGTATTTTTTGAGTTTATTCTTTTATCCTCAAAGTTGTATGCTGCTGTTCACGTCTTAGCGTTTTAACATTGCTCAGATTCTGCTGGCAGATCGAAGAGGACCAATACTGATAGATGGTGCTAGATCTTGGCCACCAGAATATAATTCAGAATTTGCAAACATGCTGTCTCAGCCGAGTGGCTTGCCTTAAAATCCTGATTGATGTAGATTGAGAAGCCATTAAAAGCCAAATGAAAATTCAATTTTGAGAAGGCAACTTTCTCAAGGACTCTAGACTTAGAAAGGAAACAACAATGGAGGTTAGTCATTTGAGTGCAAAGAGAGATTCAAGGAATTTTTTTCTTTTAGCAAGTAGAAGAGCGTACTTAAAAGAATCTGGAAAATTACCAGTGCAGGTAGTCCTCGATTTACGACCACGATTGAACCCAACATTTCCATTGTTAAGTGAAACTTTTGTAAGTGAGTTTTGCTCCATTGTACGACCTTTCTTGCTGCACGTGTTAAGTGAATCACTGCAGTTGATAAATTAGTAACCCAGTTATTAAGTGAACCTGGCTTCCCCATTGACTTTGCTTGTCAGAAGGTCACAAAAGGGGATCACAGGACCTTGGGGGACACAGCAACGGTCATAAGTATGAACCAGTTGCCAGCCATCTGAAATTTGATGACATGATTGTGGGGATGCTGCAAAGGCCATAACTGTGAAAAACGGTCATAAGTCACTTTTTTCAGTGCCGTTCTAATTTTGAATGGTAGCTAAATGAACTGTTGTAAGTCGAGGACTATCTATAATGTGACTGTTGTTTTTAGTGATTATGGTTCTCTGCCCAATGTTTCTTCTATGAGATGAGTGACCATATAAATGTGACAAATAGATTAAAAAGCATTAATAGCAGGGAATAGGGAAGAATCCAATGTGAAAGAATCAGATTCTTCTGCCGCCCAAAGCAACCTGTGGAATTGCATCCAGAAATTGGTTTTAACAGATTAACAGAGTTGGAAGGGACCTTGTAAGTCCGTGAGGGAGAACCTATGGCACGCATGCCACAGGTGGCATGCAGAGCCATTTGTGCTGGCACACAAGCTGCAAGCAAACTTACCTCACTGGGCATGCGCGCACCTCACAGCTGATTTTCGGCCGATTTGAAGCCTTTTTCAGCCTCCCAGAGGCTTGAGGAAGGTTTCTGCAGGCTTCTGCAGGCCAAGAACTAGGCCCATTTCCTCACTTCCTGTTTTTCTGAAAATACTGGAAGTGAGGAAATGGGCCTAGTTTTAGGCCTGCAAAGCCTGCAGTAGCCTTCCTCAAGCCTCTGGGAGGGCCTCAAACTGGCCAAAAAACAGCTGTAAGGTGCAGTGCAGGTAAGGTGGCGGCCGGGTATGGGTGGGGATTGTGCGTGCATGCATAGGGGATGTGGGGGGGCGCATTGCCTTCTGGGTACTGGCATGTGAGCACGAGCATGCAAGTGCACGTATAATTTTTGGCACAGGAGCCTCAAAAGGTTAGCCATCTCTGTTGTAAGTCATCAGTCATAAGTCACTTTTTTTCAGTGCCATTGTAACTTTGAACAGTCAGTAAACAAACATTTTATAAGTCAAGGACTTCCTGTAGTTAAAGAACACTTTGTGGGGAAGGTTGCATAAATCAAGAGAAGGGGAAGACAACTAAGTTGGACAATGGATCAGCAAGAGAAGTAGTAAGCAAGGAAATCCCTGCACAATTTGGTGAATGGCCCCATCGAAGTTAGGGATGAATTCAAAAGCAGAAGCAATGGAAGGAGATGATAAATGACAGAGGAAGGACAGAAGAAAGAAAGCAATGAGCAATATTCATCACTTTATTTGATAAAAGTTTCCTGGACTTATCCTCAAATTCAGGAACGGGCGCTACTAATAAAGAAGGGCAAGTCCTGGGAGTCCTCGACTTAGGACCACAATCGAGCCCAACATTTCCACAGCTAAACCAGATAGTTAAATTTCAGCCCCATTTTATAACCTTTCTTGCCACCATTGTGAAGTGAATCACTGCAGCTGTTATTGAATAACATGAGGGTTAAGTGCATTGACTTTGCTTTTCAGAAGGTTGCAAACGGGGATCAAATAACCCTCGGACACTGCAACCCCTCATAAATAAGAGTCTGTTGCCAAGCACCCAAATTTTAGCAGTGTTACCATGGGGATACTGCAAGTGTGAAAAACTCTCATAAGTCCCTTTTTTCAATGTCCTTGTCACTTTAAATGGTCACTAAATGAATAGTTGTAAGTTGAGGACTATCTGTAGAGAAAACCTGGTGAGATACTTTGAACTAAGAAGGAATGCCACTTTGCTTCTTGCAAATGGTGGGGAAAAAAACTTAACTAGAGCTTTTCTGTATGTGTCTAGAGCAGGGATGTCAAACTCAAGGCCTGTGGGCCAGATCTGGCCCGCAGGATGCTTAGATCTGGCCTGTGGGACCACCCTGGAAAGACCAAAGGACTGGCCCACATGGCTCCCCTGAGCTCCGTTTTCACTGGCAGAGAGTTGTAGGAGGCTGCGGCAGCTGAAAATGGAGCTTGGGAGACTGTTTTCACTGGCAGAGCGCTCAGGCCACCATAGGCACCCCGAACACAAGTGACGTCAAGTTGTCTGCCCATGCCCACCGCAGCCCCCTGAGGTTAAATATAACCCTGGTGAGCCCCTCAATTAAATAGAGTTTGACACCCCTGGTCCAGTGGTGGGATTCAATTTTTTTTACTACCGGTTCTGTGGGTGTGGCTTGGTGGGCATGGTGTGACATGGCGTGGTGTGGCGTGGCTTGGTGGGCATGTCTTAGTGGGCATGGCAGGGGAAAGATACTGTAAAATCTCCATTCCCACCCCACTCCTAGGGGAAGGTTACTGCAAAATCCCATTCCCTCCCCACCCCACTAACCTGCTTTCCAGCTCTGTTCTCCTGTGCAAGGCAACAAAAGAAGACCCAGCCGATCAGCTGGGACTTGAGAGGCAGAAAATAGATGAGGGAGGGGCCAGTTAGAGGTGGGATTTGCCGGTTCTCCAAACTACTCAAAATTTCCACTACTGGCTCTCCAGAACTGGTCAAAACCTACTGAATACCACCTCTGCCTTGGTCTACAGCATAAGGGAGGGAATCCTCCTCCACCAGGTGCCCTTCTGACCATCTAACCAAGACCATCTCTCTTACCAAGGCCGGAAACATATGTCTGGTTATGGAGGTCGAACTCTCAGTGTGTGTTGTAGGCCAGGACCAATCTGGACCAAAGCAACTTCGATACAGTACAGGTATTTTTATTCTTTCCCTGATGCTTCTAACTCTTTGACTTTCTGTAAGTGCTTTTTAAGGTCTGGCTGCCACCTGTAGCATTTGAGACTTATCTCCCCAGTGTTAATTGCAGGTGGTCCTTGACTTACAACAGTTCATTTAGTGACTGTTCAAAGTTAAAACGGCACTGAAAAAAGTGACTTATGACCATTTTTCACACTTAGGACTGTTGCAGCATCCCCATGGCCACTGAGATTTACATTTGGATGCTTGATAAACTGGTTCTATTTATGACCGTTGCTGTGTCCCGGGGGTGGTGGCACAGAATCCCCTTTTGCGACCTTCTGACAAGCAAAGTCAAGGGAGAAGCCGGATTAAACGAACAATCGTGTTACTGACTTAACAACTGCAGTGATTCGCTTAACAACCGTGACAAGAAAGGTCATGAGATGGGGAAAAGCTCACTTAACAAATGCACATTTAGCAAGGTAAATTTTGGGCTCACTTGTGGTCATAAGTGGAGGGCTACCTGCAGTATTAATAATCAAGTCAGCTTACCAGTTGGCAGTGATGGACTCCAAGGGTGGGCAAGAGGCCGAAGGAGATAAATATCCCAAAGTACAAAAGTAGAGAAGACTGATCTGATAATCTGTGATAAAACTAAGCCGAGGGAAGTTTTAATCATTTGCCTTTGCAGAGCCGGGTGGGCGTGGCCTGCACTTAATGTTTCCAGCCCGTGTGGGCTGCCATTTTGACACCCCTGCAATGCCAAGTCTAAAGTTTTCCATTATTATGAGTAGAAGGAATGGGGAAGAAAACTAGAGAGACCAACCAGAGAGACAGGACAGAAAAATAAATCCCATGCAGCTGGTGAGGAATTAATATGAGTATTAAAGTCCCACAAATCAATGTAAGATAGCTTGGGAAAAGAGATTCAGAGTCATGTTGAAAACTCATCCAAAAATAATTGTAAATTGGGCCCAGGAGGAGGATAAATAGAAGCTACCTTGCAAGAATTAATACGTATGCTTCTTTTTCCCAATTCTCTGCATGGATGATGCAAAACCTTCAATTGATTTGGGAATAGATTCAAATTTATTTTTCTTAATGAATTCCATACCATATAGATGAGTTGGCATGGAGGATAGAGGCTTGGATTTGGACCAAAATAACTTTGATTTGTTCAAAGTTCTCCCCCTTGGATTGTATTGGTTGGCTGTTATTGTAAACCTCCATCGTCGGGTTGTTGAAGACATTGAATGGGGCCCTGCGTGCACAGCACACTACATTGCAACCCCTGAGGTCATTGAGGAAAGGACAAAATAGTGTCTCTTTAAAAGCCTTTGTTTCATCTACTAGAGCTAGCCCTGGACTTATTACCGGTCGCTTTATGACTGACATTATTTAGGTCTTGTCCTCCAAGTTACAACTGCTGCATCATAGGATCTGGCTGATGAGAAAGTTATAGGGGATAGTTCCTTGAAACAGGAAATCAGAGTGTGTGAAGACAGTCCAGGCAAACATGTTTTTCAATAGATAGGGAAAAAGCCTGACCTAGTTGCACTGTTTGCTTTAGGGCTCTTGATGATCAGTGACAATATTTCTAACAAACAATTACAAAAGGATTTGGGAAATAGGTTTTCCAGACTGAATGGAGCCAGCAAAAAATGTTTTTGCCTTAATGCCATCAACTTCAGTCACCCTTGCAATAAAAATGTCAGGTTTCCAAGAAATGAAATCCATTTAAAAAGAAAAGAGCCAAGTCCATCAAGGTTTCGCATATGTCAATTTCAGGCTTGACAAAAGAAATTGTGGGGGTTATAATCCAAAACAATGGATACAAACAGACAGGACTCCTATGAAGTGATAGTTGGAATTATAACCTATTTGGAAGCATATGCTGGAGGGTTAGGACACTTTCCAGGTAGTCCTTGACTTATGACCATAATTGAGCCCACAATTTCTGATGGTAAGTGAGACATTTGTTAAATGAGTTTTGCCCCGTTTTACGACCTTTCTTGCCACACTTGTTAGGTGAATTACTGAAGTTGATAAGTTAGTAACCCGGTTGTTAAGTGAACCTGGCTTCCCCATTGACTTTGCTTGTCATAAGTTTGCAAAAGGGGATCATATGCCTTTGGACACAGCAACGGTCATAAGAATAAGCCAGTTGCCAAGCATCTGAATTTTAATCACACGATCCTAGGGAATGCTACAAAGGTTGTAATATGTCAGAAGTCACTTTGTTCAATGCTGTCATATAGTTGAATGGTCACTAAATGAACTGTTGTAAGTTGAGTACTACCTGTTGTTAACTCTAAAGTGAACCTGGCTGAGGCCATCTTGGAGGCTTCAAGGTTGGCACAAAGCAAAAGAAGGGGCAGGAAGGGGAAATAAGTAGAGGGGTTTTTTGTAGGTTTTGTGGGAACCAAGGACAGGTGGCTGGCGAGGGGAAGAGCAAAGTAACCAAGTTACCAGCCAGCACCTTGATTGGACAGCGTGACCAGTGTGGGAGAGGGGAAACTTTTACTTTTTGATAAGGTGAAAGCCATGGGAACTTTCAGAGTCGGCTTTCACCAGTTGTGCCAATAGGATGTAGCCAATAACTTGTTTTTTAAGGAATTTGCCTGCCTAAGAGTTCTGCTTTCTATAGGTGCATTATTTGGAATGCTGATAATAACCTGTATTTAGAGTGGTTTCTGGATGCCACAATAAAGAATCAAGATTCACAATGCGTCTTTTCTTGCCTCGGGGAAATTGTTGGCCAATGAGAGAATACTGTCTTATCCTCACAACAGCAAAGCACACAATCACTGAACAGGTTGTTATACTGGTAGAATCACACCCCTAAGTCACACTAACTAAAGACACTGAAGAGTGTGAATGTGAACCCACAATGTGTATCCATGGAGGACCTTAGGCCCAGTTGTGCAAGGAAGGAAAATCAGCTTGTGTTGATTAAGCAGAACCCAAGATATCTTCCTTTCTCAAATTGAAGTATAGCTTCCTGGTAAGGGGATCTATTCCTACTTGGCAGGAGCAAGACGAATGGAGAGGTGATGCATCACTGTCATCCTGTTTTATTATAGAGCCAGGCAGGGTGAAGCACGATGCCATGATAGTGGCACCATGTTCCTAGTTCAGGAGCAAGTTGTTTAATAACCCTTTGACCATTTCATTACAGTAATCAAGAAAAATCAGTGGAGGTGGCAGGATGACTTAGGAGCCCAGGCCTGGCTCATTAACTCTGAACTGAAGCAGATAGCTAGTGGACAGATTGCAATTGCTTTTCTAGGGGACTATGGTGTGGGTGCCATGAGGCCATTTTATTAGCAGCACATTCATGAAATCAAGATTGCTACACTGTCACTATTAGCTGGCCTTGACATCTAACAATGGAACTGTGGGGACACGCAGTCAGATGGGGAAGAGATGAGGCAAGCCTCCCTCTGCTCCTACAGCAAAACTGGGGATGAAAGTCTTCTGCTTCAGGTGGAAAGGTTCCTGGGAACTGAAGGAGAAGAAAGAAGCCATATGCTGAAGGAGAAAAAAAGGTATAATGGGAAAGACTAACTTGGTTAGAATCCAAGTACATGGAGTGCTTCTATACCAGAGACAAATTCCTTGTATGTCTAACAAAACTTGATCAAAATATTCCTCTTCTCTTCTCTTCTCTTCTCTTCTCTTCTCTTCTCTTCTCTTCTCTTCTCTTCTCTTCTCTTCTC
>BLBF01000021.1:15993445-16019489 GCA_015471245.1 Laticauda colubrina | reverse complement strand
TCTCTTCTCTTCTCTTCTCTTCTCTTCTCTTCTCTTCTCTTCTCTTCCCTCCTCTCCTCTCTTCCTTCCCCTCCCCTCCTCTCCTCCCTTCCCTCCTCTCCTTTCTTCCCTTCCCTTCCCTTCCCTCCTCTCCTCTCCTCTCTCCTGTCTTCTCCTCTCCTCCCTTCCCTTTCCTCCTCTCCTCTCCTCTCCTCTCTCCTCCTCTCCTCTCTCCTCTCTTCTCCTCTCCTCTCCTCTCCTCCCTTTTCTCCTCTCCTCTCTTCTTCTCCCTCCTCTCTTCTCCTCTCCTCTCTTGCCCTTCCCTGCCCTTCTCTATTCCTATTCTGCAGGTAATCCTCAACTGAGCCCAAAGTTTATGTTGTTGTGAGAAATGTGTTATGAGTTTGCACCATTTCATGATTTTTCTTACCACCTTTGTTAAGTGAATCACTGCAGTTCTTAAAGCCCCTGTCACACTGCACCAACGGATGCAAAGAGGATGTAAAATGGACAAAAAAGCTTGCCATCCATTGGTTAACGCGATGTACTCACTGCCTCCGTTTTGCTTCCTCTCTATCCGTCCAGCATCCATTTACTGACGTTTCATCCACTCAGAAAGTTTTGAGCTGCTCAAAACTTTTGCGCGGAAAATGTATCCAATTCATCCGTTCTACATCTGCTACGCATCCGCTAGGGATCCGTTCTGCATCCGTTACGCATCCGCTATATCCGCTAGGCATCCGTTCCGCATCCGCACAACTCGCATCCGCTTGGATGCAGGGAGGAAGCGGAACGGACGCGGAACGGATGCAGAACGGATGTAGAACGGAAGCCTAGCAGATGCAGCACGGAAACAAAGCATTTAAAATGGAAAAAACCTTCGCAGAGGGGACCTATCTCGGATATTAAGGATGCCGAGAGGATGCCGAGAGGATGCAAAGGGACACCTATACTGCCTATAAAAAGGAGGAGCAACAAATCTGGATCTCACTTTCAGACCAGCAGCCCTGCTGCAGACCTCTGCAGCCTTCATCTGACTCTTCCTCTTCCACAGCATCCAGTCATGTCCACCGTGGATCGTAACACAGTCCTTTTGGCAGCCACCATCCTTCTGCAACAGTGAGAAGCCATCTACAGGCTCTGTGAACTCTACTACGGGAAGAAAAAGGGGCGGCCAAGAAGCATCTGGGTATGAAGATGGTTCGCCAGAAGAGCAGAGGATGGACTGTACAACAAGCTGATGGGGGAGCTCAGAAACGAAGACACTCATGCATTCCAAAACTTCATGAGGATGCCACCAGCCATGTTTGACGAAGTTGTGCAGCGGCTGACACCAGGTTAACCAAGCAGAGCACCAACTTCCGGTCCAACCTGGACCCTGGGCTCAAGGTGGCACTCACTCTGCGCCACCTGGCCTCAGGGACCACCTACAGCAGCATGCAGTACGGCTGGAGGGTGCCACCCAGCACCATCAGCTTTGTGGTCAGAGAAGTGGTGCAGGCCATCATCGAAGAGTACATGGAGAAGCTCCTCCAGTGCCCCTCCACTGAAGAAGGATTGAAGAAAATTGCAGAGCAGTGGTATCAGAGGTGGAACTTCCCACACACCGTTGGGGCCATAGATGGCAAGCACGTGGCCTGCAAAGCGCCAGCCAAGTCAGGGTCCACTTATTTCAACTACAAGGGCTTCTTCAGCATCATCCTCTTCGCCATGGTCGATGCTGACTACAAGTTCATGTACATCAATGCTTCAGGCAACGGGTCAGCTTCAGATGCTCAGGTATACAACACAAGTGACCTCAAGGGTAGGTTGGAACGCAACCTCATTGTGGGCTTCCCAGATCCAGAACCCCTGCCCAACGACACACAAGATGTGCCCTACTTCATCATGGGGGATGACGCCTTCTCCCTCACAACCTACCTCATGAAGCCCTACACCTCCAGACTCCTCACCCGTGAAGAGAGGATCTTCAACTACAGGCTGTCCAGGGCAAGGCGGGTGGTGGAGAACGCCTTTGGCATCCTGGCCAACAGGTTCCAGGTACTTCTCACCAACATGCAGCATCGCCCAGAGACCGTGAGGAGGATCATGGAAGCTTGCTGCATCCTGCACAATCTCATGCGCACCCGCTACCCAATCTTGCAGAACAGGCTCGTGGACCTCCAACAAGGCAATGGGGACATGGAGCCTGGTGAATGGAGGCAAGGGCGAAACCTGATAGACACTGAGGATGTGCAAGGCCCCAACAGAGCCTCACGTGAAGGGAAGAAGCAGTGCAACCTCCTGAAACAATGGTGCAACTCCCCAGCTGGAGCAGTGGAGTGGCAAGACAGGATGATAGATGCTTAATGGATACTTCCTTCAGCCTGTCTCATCACACGGATGAGATTGGGCCATGTATGTTGAGTGGCCCGACAATGAACAGGGCATTTAATAAAGAGTTGTATTTATGTTGAAATGTATGGATCAATGATTATATTGTTATTGATAATAAAAGGCCAAAGGTGTGGCACCTGGGAGGGTGGACCATACAGTCCCACTATGCTTGCACTGGAGGTTTATCTATCCCACTGCTATTCTTACCCATCCCACAGCTATTACCCATGCCACAGGTATCCTAACCCATCCCAAAGCTATCCTTACGCATCCCACAAGCATGCAAAGGCTTAAGCCATTTCTAAAAGTTTCCACCAAGACTTTATTAAAAAAAAGAAATGAAGCAAGTGTGTGAATCATAAATAGACTTTATTAACAACAAGCTATAAAACAAAAATGAGTCTCTGGCACTCCTCTTGGTCGCTCAGTCCCAGGGGTGAAGGGTGCAGGTGCTGTGGAGGTGGCTGGTGCTGGAGTGCTTGTCATCAGCTCCTCCAGAAGCAGAAGCAGCAGAAGCGCCAGCCCCAGAAGAGCGAGCCCGTGCTGCAGAAGCCCCAGCAGAACCAGAGTGAGGGCCAGGGGGCGGGATGGTAGCCCTGTCCCTCTTGCAAGGGCTGGCAGCAGATGGCTGAGGCTTGCTGTGCTTCCGCATGGTTGTGGGGTTGCTGGATGGCAGGGAGGCTGGCAGGAACCAAGGCTGGCAGGAAGGCTGGCAGGGAGGCATGCACCAAGGCTGGCAGGAAGGCTGGCAGGAAGGCAGACAGCAAGGCTGGCAGGGAGGCTGGCAGGCAGGCAGACAGCAAGGCTGGCAGGGAGGCTGGGAGCAAGGCTTGCAGGCAGACATGCAGGCAGGACAGGCAAGGCAGTCGATGTGTCTGGAAGCAGGTCTTTCCTCTGAATGGCGACCTGCTTCTGAGCTGCTTCCGTTATATCCGCGGGGCTGACGCAATGCATCCTCCCCACATGCGCAATTAACGCTCGGCATCCGCTAGGCTTCCGCTGTGCATCCGCTGTGCATCCTCTTTATCCGCTGTGCATCCGCTCTGCATCCGCTGTGTCCGTTCCGCATCCACTTTGCTGAGGTCCCCTGGAAGCCTTGCGGATGTGCCATTCGCTCCCATCCGCTTCCATCCTCTGGGCTTCCGTTCCGCATCCGCTTTCCATCTGCCCTGCGTCCTCCCCGCGTCCGTGTTATCCGCTCCAGTTATGCAAATTTTTGCCCCTTCTGAGAGCAGATAACAATGGATGGAACATTTTTCTCGTCCATTGTGTCCGTTTTGCATCTGTTGGGCAGTGTGACAGGGCCTTAAATTAGTAACACGGTTAAATCCATCTGGTTTCCCCATTGACTTTGCTTGTCAGAAGGTTGTAAAAGGGGGTCGCCTGGCTCCAGGACACTGCAACCATCATAAATGTGAATCCGTTGTCAAGCATCTGAATGTACATCACGTGACCATGGGGATGCTGTAATAGTCATGAATGTGAAAAATGGTCATAGGTCACTTTTCAGTGCCATTGTAACTTTGAACGGCCACTAAATGAACTATTGTAAGTCAAGAACTTATTCCATACTACTCTATTCTCCTCTATTTCTTCCCTTGGATTATCCCCCTCACCCCATCTATACAGTCTCTAGGAGTTGAAAATGATCTGATGACACATAATCAATCAAAATGAATTAATCAATCACTTCCCTTCCTCTCAGCTCAAGAGCCTGCATGTATTCAGACTTGGATTCCTATGGAGCAAACTGTTCAAGATTTACAGATTTTTATTTTATTTTATTTTTGCATTTGCATTTATTTTCAGTGGGCATGTTGAAGAGAGAGTTTACTGTTCGCAATGCAAGAGAACCATTCTGAGACACCCTCAAATTTTCCATGTCTTGCACCTGTTCCTCAAATGGCAACCTGCTTGCTTCTTAGTAGCCCTTTCAATGATAAATTTCTTGGAGGCAGGGGACATTGACCTCCCATCAGGTACACATTGGTCACTGAAGACAATTTGTAAACAAATGTATGGATCAATGGACTTTTTTTTCTAGGCCAGGTGATGTCCTGGCCATAAACCACCTGCTTTCGTTTACCCATTATCTCTTTCACTCAGAAACCATGACAACTGAATTAGAAAAGTCCTCAAGAGGATTTCTCAGACCAAGCATAAACTCTGGAAGCTAAGAACAGCAGTATTTGTAAGTCAGCTCCTAAACATGGTTCAAAGCTCATTATTTTAGTCTCTGAAATAATGCTTGTTCCCCATCAATATATTCACATGCTGAAATCCTCAGGTAAACTGTATGCTTTGTTTTTAATCTTCAAATATGTGTTTGTTTCCAATATCAAACATTACACTATTTTATCTGTTTCTTTTAAATGTTAGTTTTTATACAAGGGATTGTGCTAAGATTTGTTACACTAGTATTATTTCTGTTTGCAATTGAGTGCAGGGCTTTTTGTGGAACCTGTTGGTAGTACCCAAATGTAAAATAAAATAAATAAAATTTGAAATCAATCCAGAGTGGGGGGAGGAACAACAAACAACAGATAGGCAAAGCTACAGAGGGATATATAAAGCATTTGTAACATACAAGCACACCCAGATTGGTGTTCCCATCCTCTGAATGAATGGTAAAGGTGCAAGGAGAAACAAACACACCTTCCTGATCTCCCTGATTGAAGAAAGGAGGGAGAAAAATACTGTATATTTAAGACAAGAAACTGAAGCAGACTTTAGAATATTTTATATAATATCTGGACAATCACTAGAAGGCAGCAAACAGAAAATGGAGTCTTCCCCCACAACTCTCTGCTGCCACTTAGGGGCTTAAGGCCTGGTCCCACTGCAATTATGGTTGCAAAGAGGATGTAAAACATTTAAAAAAAGCTTTCCATCCATTGGAAAACGCTATGCATCTGTTGTGTACTCACTGCATATGTGTTTCATACGCTCTATCCATCAAGCATCTGTCCACTGAGATTTTATCCACGCAAAAAGTTTTGAGCTGCACAAAACTTTTTGAACAGATGAACTTTCCGCCACGTACGATGTACATCCGCGACATATACGGGCAACAAACGTTCTATGTCCGTTATCATCCATTAAACATCCGCTGTATCCTCTCTGCATCCTATGGCCATCCCCTCAACTCACATCTGCTACAGCTGAAAACGGAAAGAGGGAGGAAACAAAAGATACACGGAACATCTACATAGCGTTAGTAGCATGGAAATAGAAAGGATGTAAGCGTATGCATCTTGTATATAAAGTATTAAAAATTGACAAAACGTTTGTATCTGGGATGTATCTTGTATATTTAGGATGTCTGGAGTATGCCTAGAGTATGTAGAAGGACACCTAGTGGACAACCGATATTTTCTATAAAAAGGGGGAGAAAATCATCTGGATCTCAGTATGAGTCCAGCAGCCGTGGTGTACAGACCTCATCACCCTTGGTCTTGGTCTTCAACATCATCAATTGTTCTCCACCATGGATGATGAAACAGTCCATATGATAGCTGCGCTCATTCATCACCAGAACCAAAACCTGTTCAGACTGTATCAAGTTTTACACAGAAGGAGAAGAGAGTTTTTACCAACACTTTATTAAGTAAACAAAATGAACCAAGTAAACTTTATTAAGTGTCTTAAGCAAAGATAAACTTTATTAAACAAGTAAACAACTCAGTCTCTGAGACTATTCTGAGTCACTCTGAGTCATGTCCATGGTCTCAGCTGTGAAGCGGGCAGTGACTGTGGCTGTGGCTGTGGCTTGAGTGCTGGTCTGAGGTGCCATTGGGGTGCTTGGCCCCGAGGGTACAACAGGTGGTGCTGTGTTCAGGAAGCTATCCGAGAGCTGACTCAGTCCCATGAGGTTGAGAGGCCCTTCATCAAGGACTTGAGATGTCAGGCCCAATATTGATGATAGATTGTTAGTTGACGCGCTTGGCTGTGGGGTGGAGGAAGGGTTGGGAGGAGTGTAATGGGGCTGTCTGGTCTGCAGCTGGGTGAGGAGTGGTGTCTGTGGCATCCGATGAACCTGGGCCTGGACTGGGAAGTTCTGCTTGTGCTGTGGGAAGTCCTGGTAGTCATAGCCTTGGTAGGTGAGGGGCTGTTGAAAGCCGTGGAAGGGCTGTGACGTCGCCTGGGGTGGAGGAGCAGACCCTGGACCAGGTAGGAGCAGCTTCAGCTGGGCCTTGAGAGTTGTGCAGAAGTTCTGTGATCTTCTGCTTCATCACCTGGTACTCGCCCTCAGACAGGTCCCTCAGGGTCTGGCTTATGTAGGTGATGAAGGGCTTCCAGGCCAAGGATGCTCTGTCCAAGTGGACCAGCTGAGAGAGAAGTTCTGTGCTGGTCTTCATTGTGTCCCTGATCTCCAACAGCACACTGTGGTCCTGGCCCTCCAGTCTGCCTCTCTGCCTGCATCCTCTGGAGCTGGGGGTGGGGGCGGGTTGGCCTCTGGTGGCTGCTGCTTCTTCCTCCATTTGTGACAGCAGGGCGTTATCCTCCACGGGATCCTCCATGTCCGTTGGCATGGGGAGTGCAGCTTTCGAGGGGGTCTCTGCTGTGGGGCCCTCTGAAGACACCTGCCTGGACAGGGTAGCTGGCTCCTGGCTGGAAGAGGACTGGCTATCTGTGGGCTGTCTGAGGGAGAGGGGTCTCAGAGGGGCTTCTCCTCGGTGGTGAATCTCACCCTCCAGGAAACTGCACTTGGCCATGACGTACATCTCCCGGTCAGTGAGCTTGACAGCGGCCTGCCCGGATTTCTTGTGATGTAGCTTGCCATACCAGGTGTGCATGTGCTTCCACCATCCAAGGAATATTTCTGCAGTGTACCCCAGGCTCTCTGCAAACTGCCTGCTTCTTCTTGGTATCCTGATCCAGTCTGTGGCTCTTTCTCCAGAGGTACTCGTTCTCCCTCAGCCATTCCAGTACCTCATCCTCATGCTCCTCAGAAACGGTGTACTGTTTCCTCTCTCCCTTCTCCTTCCCTTGCCTCTTCCTCCCTCTGGCAGGGGCTACAGCAGGGCCTTCAGGGGCTTCAGCAGCAGGGCCTTCTGGAGATTGTTCAGGGCCTTCAGGGGCTTCAGCAGCAGGGTCTTCAGGGGCTTGAGCAGCAGGGCCTTCAGCAGCAGGGCTTTGAGGGGCTTGAGGGCCTTGGGGCTGGTCCACCACAGCAGCAGCAGCAGCAGCAGTAGCAGTAGCAGCAGCTTCAGAGTCAGTGCCAGGGGGTGGGATGCTTGTTCTGCCCTTCTTCACCTTGCCAGGGCTTGAACGAGTAAGCATGGACTTCCTCTTCTTGCCTGACTGACAAACCATGGTGTTCCTGCAAAATGTATCTGGCAGCACGTCTTTCCCCTGTATGCTGACTGCATGCATGCTGCATCCTTTTATATCCGTGGAGCTGACGCCATTCATACTCCCTGCATGCACAGTGAACGTTTTGCATCCGAGATACATCCGCGCGGCATCCCCTTTGTTTCCTATCGGCGTACATGATGCATCTGCTTCATCCACTATGCATCCGCCCCTTCTGCTATGCGTCCACTTCAAAATTCTCCCCCGGAACCCCTTCAGAGGTGTCATCCGCTTCCATCCGCTTTCATCCGTTAGGCTTCCAATGAACATCCATTTAACAACCCCGCTACATACTACCCACGTCTGTTCTTTTCCGTTCTGTTTATGCAAATTTTCACCAATTTTTGGAGCAGATGAAAATGGATGGAGCCACCCCCGAAATTTTGCTCGTCCGCTGTGTCCTTTATGCATACGTTTTGCATCCATCAGCCAGTGGGACCGGGCCTTGTGTAATTGTGATACTGTAATGTGTGATTCTTCAAAAATAGAACAGAACAGAACAGAACAGAATAGACTGTTTTGATTAGGAAAATGGGATGCCTAGCATGCATCAGTATTTGGGTCTTTCTCAGCTTCTAAGTTAGTTCTATAACCCATCTGTGAGTTGGCAGAACATCATGCTTGCATGAATTTTATTCTCTTTTCCAACTCTAAAACTGGCTTGGGTAATTCAAATGTTTGTGGCTGCATTGCACCTTTTAAAGTATGTTGTGTTCCCCTTGAGCCAACGTCTGCCCATAATTCAAAACAGCTCTTTGTTAGCCAATGAGTAGAACACACTGAGCTAATGTTCAGGGGAGCAGGTACACCCATAATCTGACATAGTGGATAGTTAAAGTTACTCTCAGGGATGGGATTCTACTGGTTCGGACCAGTTCTGGTGAACCAGATGTTAAATTTGCATCTGTTCACTGAACCGGTATTTGAACTGACCAGCTGGCCCTGCCCACCCACTCTGCCCCTCCCAGGAGTCTCCACATGGCCCATTTTCCATGCAGATAAGTTTAGGGCTCACATGGAAGCTCTGGGAGGGAGGAAATGGGCCTTCTGGAAATCTGGAAACGGGCCTATTTCTGGCTTCCAGAGGACGTCCAGAGCCCAGGGAAGGCCATTTCCGCTCTCCCAGAGGCCCAAGTGAAGCCTCTGGATCCTTGGGAAGGTAAAAAAAAAAATGGCTCTACCAGAAGGCCACGCCTACCATGGCCACGCCCACCCAACAACTGGGCAACAAACCAGTTGCTGGAATTTTTGAATCCCACCCCTGGTTACTCTATGCAGGATTCTATTATGTGGTGAATTCTATTGTTCTGTTCCCAGAGCTATTTTCTCTAAGGCATACTGTCATATGAGGAATAAATAGAGTCCTGGTAGGCACTGGGCTCCCAAATCCTGCCAATCCTTATCTACTTCTTCTGTATTATCCAAGGCAACAGGACAAAAAAAAAACCTAACACATTTTACAGATCTTGAAGTTGTCAGATGGAGTTGGTGTTGGGGATGTTATTTAACACTGACACTATCTCACAGATGGACTGAAGACAAGATGAAAGCTATGCCATGGAGACATGGTGTAAAAAATACGTTGTTACAACATCTTTATACTGTAGTAGTAGTGTGAGTGATCTTCTGGGTAGATATGGAACTGATTAAGGAGTACCATTTTTTCCTTGTTTTAAAAACATGTCTCTTTTTGTAGAGCACATATTATTATGTCTGCATATCATTGGGAAGATTCTTATTCAAAATATATATCTTATTCCTGCACTAATATCGTATTCTGTGTAGCATATTAGCAAATGCAAGATGATCCAGCAAAAGTAGAAGTAGAAGCAGCACCATGGTGTGGGGGGGGGGAGGGTGGAGGGGGAGGGAAGGAGGAAGAGAGAAAGAGAAGGAAAATATCTTTCTTTTCTTTGAAATATTTTCTTTCTCTTAAAAAAAAAAGAACTGATATCTCATTTCTCATTTCAAGATCCAATATTTTTGGATCATTATCCAATTCTGTGACTCAGGTGCTGATGGTCTGATGCATTTATATTTCCTGTTTATTGCAATAGTATGTGGGAACAAACTTTCTCGGGAAAGGAGGGAGATGGAGAAACTGAGCGTCAGGCGCAAATAACCAGGAGTATTCATTGAGTTCAAAGCACTGAAGAGCTTATTATTGCTACTTCTATACAAGAATGTAGTCAACTAATGATCAAAGCTAAATTGGCTCTAGATAAGGGTCAATGCAATTTAATGCAATTCATGGACTTGGGTCTCTTGTGTCAATGCAATGACACCAACTGATGATATGTTTAACTCTGCTTTCCAGCTCAGCCTGCTCTTCTGCACAAAATATCTGCAAATGATATTTGGGAGGTGCCTGAAGCAAACATACTACAAAGAGATACCTACATACAGACTAGGTTCATTCACCATACAAGGTTATGAATAGTTGAAGTAAGTTTTATAAAATAAATCATAATTTATACAACATTGTGAGCCAAAACCAAAGGGCACACATTGTGATTTAATGTAATATGTGAGCACCAGTATTCTTTCCTGAATTCTGCAGCCCATGTCTCACAGCTGTAATAAAAATAAAGACAAAAAGTATTGTCAAGAGGCAAAAGAAGAACTCTATTGCCACTTTCTACCCAGTTTGATGTAGGTTGATTGATAACCAGTTGTACTCTTCCAAAATCACTTGGAGACAGATACCACATGCCTCCAGGTTATTTCATCACAAGAAAAACAGGCTCTACCAAGGAGAGTAGTCCTACTCTCAGGGAACTAAGAACTTTTGCCAACTGAGGTAATTTTTCTTTATCTGGAAAAATGCTGAGCTAGGAGAAGACTGAGGTCTGGGAGGTGCTGAGGTCCTAAGTCTTAAATAAAGGGAGCAATGGAACAAGATGGAAGGTGGGACCGGAGCAACCTTAGTAGTTATGGACATACATCTCATTTTTAATAGAGGTTCATCAACTTTTTTGATCAGTGACATCACTTCCACATATCCATTTTGGACCAATGAAAGCCACTTCTGGGGCAAGACATGGTATTGACATCACTGATCAAAAGCAGACCTGCCAACCCCTGATAAAGGAAAATCTGGAGACCCATGAAAAAAAATCTGGAGATTCTATAAAAAATAGTGAGATTCACGGTCACGTGAATAACTAACCAATCAGAGCGTGTTATATCCGGTGGTAGAAAAAGCAAAATGGAGGCGCCCAGAGTAAAAATGTGCTGTATGTATATATGACTGTATGGTAATATCGATATTGAGTGATCTGAGAAGTGGCGTCATGTTGTTTGTGTGAGAATCGGATTTATGCGCGTATAAGCACATAAGACCCCCAAATTTGAAAAAAAAAAAAGTGTTTTAAATTTGGCGTGAGATTGAGGAGCCTTGTCGTGAGACCGTGAGACATGCCAAAAAATCGTGAGACTCACGACGTAACCGTGAGAGTTGGCAGGGCTGCAAAAGGATTGATACGCTCCTGTTTAAAAAGAAAATGTTCCATAACTATTAGCCTCTCCTTCCTGTGTCCTCCAGTTGTGTTGGACTGCAAGTACTATCATCCATTCTGAAGACCAGCCCTCTTCTTTTTTTCTTTCGCTTCCTTCACTACTTTCCCCTCCCACCCATTTACATTAACATGCCAGATTCAGAGAATCTTTAATATTCATATGATGGGGAGGGCAGCTACAGAGCTATTCAGAGTCTAGAGGTCCCGCCTGCCCTGATCCTAATTGGCTGTGACAAGGACAGGCACACCAGCAACACTGGCTGCATCTTAAGCAGGGCCAGTTGAGGCAAGAGCCAGTCCCAGGTGAGCCACCAATTCCATTCTTTGCATGCAACCCACGTCAAGACCTGTCACTTCTACCTCACCCTATTGCACTTTTGAGGGTCACTGAGTTTCATCCTCAGCATCTTCATTCAGGTCTGCTGGGCCAAGCCAAGCACCTCTAACTCCAATTTCCTAATTTCAACGGGGGCAATCAGATGCATAAAACAGTGGGCCCAGCTGAGGAAAAGGGCAATCCTTGAACTTTCCCCAGAGGTTCTGGATTTCAATCCTCCAAAATCTCAAGCTAAATAAAATCCTTCCTCAGAGTTTACATAGGAAATAATTCTTCGAGGCTGGAATGATATGTGACCTTGACCCACACAATAATATACTCCTGCTCCCCTCCCCCATTCCCAGACTTCCTCCCGCTTCTAATACAAAGCTTGAGAAACCAAATCCTGCTATAGGGATGACTTTACAAAGTTTGAACTCTGATACTCTTGGCTCCTGTTGCTATGGTGCTAAGAAGATCTGGGGTCCTTCAAATGCATCAGGCCAATGACTCCCAAATTCTTGGAATTGTAATATCAATAGATATGGAAAGCAATGGAGGGGGGTTATGACCAACTATATCTGGAAATACAAAGGCAATTTTGCACTTTACCTTTCCCCACCAAGTGCCCTTTCTGGAGAGATTAAATTACAATGATCATTATACAAACTGAAGGTTAATCACACCAAACTTGATTGCAGGAAATACGACTTCAGCAACAGAGGGGTCAGTGTCTGGAATACTCTACCTGACTCTGTGGTTTCTTCCCCAAACCCCAAAAACTTTTAACGTTAGACTTACTATTGACCTCACTCCTTTCCTAAGAGGTCTGTAGGGGGCATGCATAAGCGCATCAAAATGCCTACCGTCCCTGTCCTATTGTTTCTTTTATTTTTCTTATATGTATCCATTTCATATATTCATAACTATGTTTATATTTATACTTATTAACTTGTAAGCTATTGACAAATCAAATAAATAAATAAAATAAAATAAAATAAAAAATAAAATAAATTATCCTCAGCTAGAACTAAAATGTACAGACTAGAATCATCATAGGCATTATAGTTGCATCCAGAAGACTCCATAGTTGTCTGACCTACTAGTATCCTCAAAATTTATTGGACTATGACATTTTGCTGACTAATATTCATTTCCCAGGAGACACAAAGTGCCATATCCTCAACTAGGGGAATGGCCATAGAGATGGGAGTAAATTTTTTAAAAACCTGTCATCAGTAGGAGTCAAAAGATCTCAGTGCAAATGCATCTTACACAATGCCAACCCCTTTTCTTTAAATGTTGGCCCCTTGCATACATTTTTCCTTTGGCATTGTTAGCATTAAAAGTAGACAATTAAACTCTACATAAAAGTTTATGCTGGTCATTGACCACACTGGAGAAGAAGACAGCATCCAAGAGTCTTGCAAGGTAGGCTAGTGATTTTTCTGTAGGAATTCACAAGATACAAATTCAATGGCAATTTTCAAAAAGAAGGCAAGTCCCCAACCAGCTAAACTTCACCAACTCTGCTTTGCTCAACTCAGTGCTTGCTCCCCTAACCTACTCATAGCCAGTAGAGTATTGGAATGATCAAGTACAAGTAGTCCTCAACCTCCAACCATAATTGAAGCTAGAATTGATGCAGCTAAGTGAGAAATTTGTTAAGTGAGTTTTGCCCCATTTTACCACCTTTTTTGCCACAATTGTTAAGTTACTGCAATTATTAAATTGGTAACATGGTTGCTAAGTAAATCTGGCTTCCCCATTTATTTTGCTTGTCAGAAGGTTGCATAAAATTATCACATGACACCGGGACACTACAACCGTCATAAAGGTGAACCAGCTGTCAAGCATCTGAATATAAATCATGTGACTATGGGGATGCTGCAACGGTCATAAGTGTGAAAAATGGTCAGGTCACTTTTTTCAGTGCTGTTTTAACTTCAAACAGTTACTAAATGAACTGTTGTACGTTCCACCTACAATTTAACACTGAGGAGATAAGTCTCAAATGCTACAGGTGGCATCCAGACCTTAAAAACATTTACAGAATGTCAAAGAGTTAGAATAAAACAATAAAAAAAACTGGCCTGAACAGAGCCATCACAAGCCTAGCACGATCTTTGTGTATGTGTATGTGTATGTGCGTGCGTGCATGCACTGTGTAGGTGAGGGAACTCCTCAAATCAAAACTTTACAAAGAACATTGGATGTAAACATTGTGTGAGGACAAATTAACACTATCCATCACTGAAAAGCAGGGGTGATTTCCCTCTGATACCTTTGTCAGGAGAGAAATTCATCATGTCCATCTGGTAAAAAAGAGCAAATGCTATCTTCTGAGATCCATAAATGAAGAATATAGCAGATCTAGGAATCTGTAAACTTGAAGGAAGAATATAGATTTTTGAAAGAATCTGGTGGAAAAAAAAGTCACCAGAGTAGAATGGCTCAACCTGTGAATTGATGATAGGATCCATGATGTAGAAGTCCTTAAAGCAGACCATGAATGGATTTTCCTACCTCTTCTTTCTATACCTGCAGTCTGCTTTGCTGAGGTAATACAAATGGACAGGCTAAAGCTTCTCTTGATTGAAAGCCTGTCCATACAGAGGATCCTGAACATTTCTGAAGGCATTTAGGAGTGGCAAGATTGGAAGGCATCAGTTCTGCTTTGCCACCATTCAGAGCTAATGAGGCATCCTCCGTTTGAGACAGGAACAGAACATACGGTAGACTTCATGTCTGCCTCTCCATTAATGTCCACTAGGGAGGCAATGCTGTGTCTGATGTTTAGGACATGGGTGTCAAACTCACCGAATCACGTTGCCATTACATGATGTTTCATGACATTTTCCCCATTCATGGAGCTGGGATGCACGTGGCCTGCATGTGATGCATCCGGCCCGTGGGCCACCAGTTTGAAACCCCTGCTAGGACAAATGTCATACGAATCTAACTGCAGGCTCATTTCTTCATATATTTTCATTCACTCATATAATTTCATTCACTCATATAATTTCATTCATTCATTCATTTATTCAATCATTCATTCACACTACAGAATCCTTCCAGACACCCAGCTGCTTGCAATCTGAATTGTTTCTTTGGGCTATAAAGGAGAATTGTGCTTTCAAACTTGCAAGATTCTGTTAATATATATATTTACAATAATGACAAATTAGGTTATCTGGTTGGGTTTCCCATCTGATCTGCCTGGTAAGAATGACACTGTATTCCAGTAGTGGGATCCTACCTTAGTTGCTATTGGTTCGGTAGGTGTTCACGCATGCCATAATGAGCATGTGTGCGTACCCCTAGCACGCACGCTGCTAACATGCATGCCCCTAACAAGCCAATCAGCTGAGAGGATGAAGAAACAAAAAATTAGGAGCTTTCGGTCTTTTATTTCAGCTGATTGTCGGAGGCGGTTTTTCCTCCTCTCAGCTGATCGGAGGCGTTTTTTTTACTACCAGTTGGGCCAAACTGGTAGTGATTTTTACTATCAGTTCAGCTGAATTGGGCCATACCGGGAGCATACCACCACTGCTGTATCCCTTCCGAATGGTGGCATGAAAATCCAAAGTTTGTGCAGTCACTATGTCTAACTTTCATTTATTGGATTTCTCCCTGAGAATAGCCAACATAGGCAGAGTATTATGGGACAAATGTAATTCAGGTTGTAAGCAGGGGTAGGATTCTACCAGTTTTGTTACAATTCTGCACAATTCAGAGAACCAGCAAATTGTGCCCCTGACTGACCTCGCCCCTCTCTGCACACCCCTCCCCTCCCCGCCCAGTCAGTCCTTATCACACATGTGCAACATCTCATGCATACACAACATAGCTGATTGCATTCTCCCCTGCCTGCCCCACCCAGTCATTCCTTATGGTATTTCTTTTTTTCCTCCTAACAATCAGCTGTTCCAATGATCAGCTGTGATGGGATCCCCTCACTGTCTTACTGCTTCACCCAGGAGGCTTCCCTGAGGCCCAGGAGGCAAAAAGGGACACATGGGGGTATGCTGCGCGGGGGCCCCGTGCTCCGTTTTTTGCCTCCTGGGCCTCAGGGAAGCTTCCTGGGAGCAAAAACAGTCAATCTATCTTTTTCTGGACTGAGTATGCTTCAGAAATGATTTGGAAGTGCCGTCCTATTCCTTAAAGTTATATGACTTTTTTCAGACTTCCTCATGAGCCTGTGCGTGGTGGGGTGGGAAGATACCTGTGCTTAAAGCCCATGTCCCACTGCACCAACGTATGCAAACAGGATGTAAAACGTTAAAAAAAGCTTGCCATCCATTGGAAAACACGATGCATCCGTTGTGTACTCACTGCATACGTGTTTCATACGCTCTACCCCTCCAGCATCTGTCCACTGCGATTTCATCCGCCCAAGAAGTTTTGAGCTGCACAAAACTTTGTGAACGGATGAACTTTCCGCTGTGTACAATGTAAATCCATGACATCCAAGCAACAAATGTTCTATGTCCGTTTATCATCCGTTAAACATCCGCTGTATCCTCTCTGCATCCTCTGGGCATCTTCGCAACTCACATCCACTGCAGCTGAAAATGGAAAGAGGGAGGAAACAAAAGGTACACGGAAGGTCTACACAGTGTTACTAGCATGGAAATAGAAAGGATGAGCAGTGAACGGTTTGCATCTGATATACATCCGCTAGGTTTCCTATGAACATCCATTTAACATCCCTGCTACATACTACCCATGTCCGTTCTTTTCCATTCTTTTCTGTTTATGCAATTTTTTGCCACTTTTTGGAGCAGATGACAATGGATGGAGCCACCCCCAAAACTTTGCTCATCCGCTGTGTCCTTTATGCATACGTTTTGAGTCCATCAGCCAGTGGGACAGGGCCTTTAAGAAAGCCATTTAAGGCACTTCTTAAAGCAGCAGCAACTTCTTCCCAAAACAGGTGCAAAAACCTGAAAAAAAAACAAGCTGCTTTAGGTGAACTTGGTTTCTCTTTGAAAGATGCAGAGTTTGGATAGGCATTTAGGAAGTTGCTTATTGCTTATTTCTTTTGGAGTTAAGAAATTTCCTAAAGACAACATGTACTACACCAGAGGATTTTCTTCCGCCCTGGACGAAAGAAGTTCTGAATAAGTTTATCAAGAGAAGCTTTAATTTTGGGAAACAGCAAATGGGACTAAAATGTTGATTTTTGGAAAATTAAGGGACTAGATAGCTTGAAAGAATGTTTTCTGTGGGGTGCTTAAAAATTTAAACAACAGCATATGAAGAACTAAAAGAAATGTTCCTGTGGGAAACTTTTGTTGGTTGGGAAAATAAACAGATCATAACAAGGCACTTGAAGGAAAGCACAAAAAATTACTCTTAAAGGAGAACAGATTCTTTAATACAAAGGGGCAACACTATTTGACTACAGAAGAAATTAAGATTATTTGGGAACAATTTACTGAGAATTTACAAGACTGAGTGATATTATAGCAGAGAATATAGAAGAACAATAGATTTTATAGAATAAAACAGACTGAGAGTGATTTGAAGATGGATTTAGAGTTCAAAAATAAGATGCGGATCTGAAAATAGATTTTAAAATAGCAGAAGATAAATGTGATATGGAAAACAATGCCAAAATGGATTTGCAAACAAAATCAGTTGATGTCTTAATAATCAAAGGGAACATACAAATCAGAACAATGACTTGGAAAGTCTTCATACTTTGAATTTAAGAAAAGTGTAGAATCAAGTGTAGAATCTTCTGCTGAGAAGAGACAAAGAGAAATTTTTCAACTTATTCATGAAAGGAGACAACAGAAGGTGATAAGAAATCAACTTGTGGCACAATACCAAGTGTTTTAAAATGAAAAAAAATAAATAATGTATGACATGACTTTACAGATTCATTTATAAGTGGGGAGAGCTTTCTTCTGTTTTATTTCTTAGAGAAAAGGATAAGTTTGAATTATAAAATTAATTTTTTGATCAAGGATTGGTTTTTGATTAAAATATATATGTAATATCTCTGGTAGGTCATAATAGATTTTTGCTGTTTAGCATTGAATGATGTGATCTTTGTAATTTGATTATCAATAATCTGATCAAATAGGGGAAGAAGAATTCTTTTTAAAAAATGAAGCTCTAATGTTAAGTTAGCCAAATTGTTTATACTTGTGTGGAGGGCAGAGATAATAGTTTATATATCTTTTCTTTCTTATATGTTTCCCCCCCCCCCAATTTTCTATTTCTTCCCACTTTTTTCTTTCAATTTTTTTTTTTACATTTTCTTGTATTTCTACGTTTATACTTTGATACAATTATTGGGGCGGGGGGGGATGTCTAGTTGCTTTAATGAATAACAGATACACTGATATGTATGTAAGGTCTAAATAAATTCTTCTAAATCATTTTTGAAAACTACATTACCTGGCTGTCACTCTAATCTTCAATCAACTTTGATGATAGACCTATTAAGATTGGGAGAAACCTCCAGCATTCTAAAGCTTTTTCAGCAAACAGAGCTAGAAACTTTATCTGCTAAATCAAACTATCGGCCATTCCACTCAGGAGATTATGCAGATCTAATATAAACAGGTATAACTCAGGGATCTAGGTCTAAATCCATATATCTACAACTATAATAAAATGGAGGGTTGGTATGTATGTACGTGTGTGTGTGTGTGTGTGTGTGTATGTGTGTGTACATATACAAGCCATGAAAATCTATGTCAATTTTGGCTTGGATCTATCTATCTCAGCAAATCTGAGGATTTTACACTACAATTGGAATAAACAAAAGTGACCTGTGATTCGGAAAAAGCTTAAGAGCATTTGTAAAAATTATATGATTGCCTGAGGATTTGTACCTCAGATCTTATATGCTTATATCATCGTAATACCATAATTGTATCTTCAGGTATAGCCCCAGGCAGAGATGTTAGCTGTCTATATGATAGATCTGATGTCTCTGACTTTTTTTTTTTAAGTTTCATGTTTCATATGTGTTTGTATGATAATGGTGAATTCTTTAAGTAGTGTAAATTACAGTATATAATTATACTATCTGCTAGAGTAGTGGTGTCAAACTCGATTTCCTTGAGGGCCACATCAGGGTGGCCAGGGTGGCCGTGGCCAGCTCAACATCACTTGTGTTGGGGCAACTGTGGTGGCCGAAGTGCTCTGTCAGTGAAAACAGACTCAGGTATTCTTCATCTAGAAATCTGATTATCAATCTTTACTTTTTCAATGAAGTGTTTTTCTAAGGTCTAATTCAGGGTCTTCATCTTCAATTTACAGGATTTGAATTGAAGTCATCCTGGTCAAGCACACTGTGTTTTAGCAAAACACATTTGACTAGTCTTTCTGAGATGGAACACATTGTGAGCTACCAGTCCATCATCCAGACAATTCAAAATCATGCTCTCAAATCACTTTCAAAATACATTGGACTTTGAGGGAACCAAAACACTTGTCCATACTGCATCCATGCTGTTTGCAAGACAGCCCACTGATCTGGATACTGAGATCTGATTTAAAAAAAAAAAAAGGAGAAGAGGAAGAAATTCTGATATCTTTCTTTGAAAGACATTTTTCTTTGAAAAACATTCTGATAACTTTCTTTAAAGGTATGACCAATCTGACAGTTAGAATAATTAATCAGTGGAATGACATGCCTTCAGAAGTTGTGGGTGAACATTGAACAACCATTTGTCCAGAATGGTATAAGATGCCATGCTTGAGCAGGAGATTGGATTATAAGAGCTTCAAGTTCCCTTCTATCTCTGCTACTCATCCTATTTTTGGTGCTGCACACTGCTGGCTCTTTTTTTTATCATTGGTACATTTGAGCCTCCAAATGCAAAAATATGAGATTTCAGAAGAATTTCTACAGATCCATCTAAACTGAACATTTGCCATAGGGATGCAAGGAAAACTCAGGGCACTCTTACTTAGGGTTCCTCTGCAGGTACATTTGCTTCAGTCTTTCAGATAAACTCAGCAGTCGTACTTTGGTCTATAAGAACTGATTTTGAGACCACAAGTTAGGTGGTCTGCTGTCCAATACAGGGAAGGTTGGGAGGCATTTGGATGAACAAAGGCAGAATTGCCCCCTGGAGAGCTTGTGGGAAAGAAAAAAAATCCTCATTTGATTTACATGAGATGTGGCTAGTTTTATAAGGTTTTTGTAGGAAGATTTTTAATCTGATGCCTTGGCAGAGGCTGCTGGAGATCAAGACTTATTTCCCTCTTAGGATTTTGTGGATTCTTCCCCCACCCCACCCCGTTTTAAAATGTCAAGACCAGCCATGACTTGAGATTGAATATTGCACTGAATGGCCTGCATTGTGCTAAACGGCAGAAAGATTTTTTTTCCTTTTGCTTTGATGTCAGACATCAGTTTCCATTAGCTGTTAATATCTTTTAGCATCAATAATGTGCATCAAATAATACAGAACACAGAAGCTCACACACTGTGCATTAAAGAGATGAGACAGAAATGGAGCGAGGAGAGAGAGGTGAGGATGGCTGGGATGTCTTGGAGCAATCGAGAAAGAGGCCTAATTGAGCTTTATATCTTATGGCCCAATAAAAGCAATTATTTTCCCAATTACATTAAATTATCTAGAGAGATCAGGAGCTCTCAAACGTCTATCGGGTACAACAAAAGGTCAATTTGCTGGCTATTCTTTTAGGTGTGATCCTTTCCATCCATCCGTAGTCTGATTTGATCACAACATTAATGGGAGTGGAAGTTGATGGGCATTAAATTAATTCAAATGCACAAATTTTATGAAACCCTGAATTGGTTCAGAATTTGATTTCTGCAGTGTATGTCCAACCCCTCTTTCTGGTGGTTTATTTATATTGTTATTCTATTCACATGACATGCATTACTTTGCTTCCGCTCCTTTAATTTTCTAAAAATCTAGTTCAGAAGGTTATAAAGATATATCTGAAAAACTATGGATATGATGAAATCACAAAAACCAAAGAGGGAGTTAACTAGGATAAAAAGAGCCAGTTTGGTGTAGTGGTTAAGATGCTGGTCTAGAAACCAGGAGACTGTGAGTTGTATCCCACCTTAGACACCACAATGGGCTAGGTGCCTTTGAGTGATTTTTATCTCAACTCACCTCAATAGCATTGTTGTTGTGGGTAAAATAGGAGGAGGAAGAATGTATTACATATGTTTGTTTCCTTGAATTATATTATGTAATAAAGATGGAATAAACATCTAACAAATAAATACATTTTCCAGTATTTTGTTTTTTATTATTGTCAGCTCAAGTTTATGAAGTACAGGTAGTTCTTGACTTACAACCACAACTGGAACCAGAATTTCCATTGGTAAGTAAGAGAGTCATACCCAATTTTATTACTTTTCCTGTCATGATTGTTAAGTAAATCACTGCAGTTCAGTCTTCACAGAGGTGAAGAATCCAGCTTTCCCCGCTGACTTTGCTTGTTGGAAGCCAGCTGGAAAGATTGCAAATGGCACTCACATGACCCCAGGATGCTGCAACCACTGTGAATACATGCCTGTTGCCAAGCACCCAAATGTTGTCATGTGATCATGGGGATGTTGTGATAGTTATAAGCTAAGAACCAGTCTTAATCACTTTTTTCCAGTGCGATTGTAACTTTGAACAATCACTAAATAAATGGTTGTAAGTCATAGTTGCAAATGAATGTAAATATAGCTAATTTATGCAGCTCGCAGAAGCCAGCTATTCTTAGTCCATAATTTTAGGTAAACACATTTTTTTCAACCAGGGTCAGTCTTACTACAAGACAAAATTAGGTGGGGGTGGGGCTCAGGCTTCAAATCTTGAGCTTCATGACAGAAAAGCCAGCTGCTGATTTTGCAATATGTTCCAGAACATTTTTATGTCTAGTCATGAGATGGTGCCTATTTGGCACCAGTGCCAAAAGAAGATGAATGCTTTCTGTACTACTTCCCGTTACTTGGATAGGTGAGATTCCTTATTGTTGAGCCTCAGCTAGCTAAATATTTTAGGAAGGTTAAACAAAATGAGATCTATGAAAATTTAGCATGATGTTGGAGACTGGGTAACTGGGTAACTGACAGACTGCAAATTCCTGAAAATGCAGGGATTGATCTTGGCATGATGAAAGCATCTATTCTATTAGGTCTGCTAGATTTCAAAATATTTTCAAGAGCACACCCAATCACAGCTGCTGCTTCTTCTTCTTCTTCTTCTTCTTCTTCTTCTTCTTCTTCTTCTTCTTCTTCTTCTTCTTCTTCTTCTTCTTCTTCTTCTTCTTCTTCTTCTTCTTCTCCTCCTCCTCCTCCTCCTCCTCCTCCTCCTCCTCCTCCTCCTTCTTTCTCCCCCCCCCTTGGTCTTCTGGCAGCTTCAACAATAGTGTTGTAGTGTGTCTTTGATATTGTCCATCTTCTTCTGGGTCTACCTCGTGTTCTTCGATCTTCTCCACTTTTTGTATATGCTTTTTATGGTATGTAATCCCATGATATCCTCGCCAGGTGAACAAACCACTTTACTTCCTGTTTTTATGTACTTTAAGATTGGTTCTATTGGCCAATTCTTTCTCTTATCACAGCACATGAAGCAAACTAAGTAGGATGTGTGGATCTCCACTTCTGGATTATCCTTGCTCAGAAGAAGTCAGAAGTGGTGTATTTAATTCCCTGTACACTTGAAGGTATCTATCTTATAGTTTCTCCCTTCCAAGATGCCAGTCTGAACTTTTCAGAGCTACTGTACAAAATCAGGTGAATATCGCCATCTCCACCCCACCAACCATAGCATCTCCATTTTACCAGGTGTGAGTTTAAGTCTATTATAACCAAACATGCAGATAGAAAAGGCTAGGGAACTTAAAACAGATTTCCAATGCCTTGCAGAAGCCCAATTTGTTCCCATTCCTTTCCGCATCATATACAGAACTTTGTCCTTCCTTCTGCAGAAAGCATCTTCTCGCTGCCTGCTGCATTATTCTCTGCATAGCTGTGCCTCCCTTTTAACTGTGCTTCATCTTTAAGAATTGATCTGTACACTCTTCGGCATGATCAAAGGTTGACATGTGGGAAGGTGCTTAATGCTGCCCTGTCACTGCCTGTTCTTTGTAGCTTCAATAATTCATCACAGGTGCCTGGAAAAACAGTGCCAGACAAAAGAAGCAGGCAAAGCAAGGATTTTGTCTGTGGAAGTCTGGTACAGAGGAAAGCGGATATGTTATAGTTTGGCTGTCAATTCATTAAGCTTGGTCCATCTTAATTGGGTTTCACATGCTCTGTTGCTTCTCCAGCAGAGAGTTTTCCCCCCTCCATCTCTCTCTTTTAAATAGTAGAAGTCTTGCTCTTCAGATCTCATCTTCCAATATCTAATTAATATAAAAGTCTCATTCTTGGAATATCAAGGGCTCCTCTAGGCTTAGAGACCCCACCTGGAGAACAAGTGTTTGTTTCAGGTAGCAGTAGGATAATCATGGTTCTCTTCCTGCTCCTTAGAGAACTAAATTTCCCCTAAGGAAGATGATGTTGAAATAGCTTTTCACGATAATTCCCAGAATTGTGATAGGCAGTGCTGGCTGCCATATTTTGATAAAATTTGTACTTCAGTTTTTCCACCATCTCTAAGTGCTGTTTGAAACAAATTGATTCCTCCATCCTAACCAACATGACAGGATGTCTGAATTAACATGGCCTAGTCAGTTTGTCAAAGCCTGGTCTGCCATTCTAGCATATCATCATCCAGACACAGCAGGTAAGCAGAAGGTGATAGGTTTGGTCTAGAACAGGATGTCAAACTCAAGGCCTGCAGGCCAAATCCAGCCCATGGGCTACTTTGTTCTGGCCTGCGGGGCCGCCCTGGAAAAAGTGAAGGACCAGTCCGTGGTGCCTTTGCCAGTGAAAACAGAATGTGGCAGTGGTGTGATTCAAATTTTTTTACTACCGCTTCTGAGGGCGTGGTATGGTCGGTGGGGCTTGGTGGCCATGGGTTGGTGGGCATGACAGGGAAAGGTTACTGCAAAATTTCCATTCCCTCCCCACCCCACTAACCTGCTTTCCAGATCCGTTCTCCTGTGCAGGGCAACAAAAGGAGACCCAGCCCATCAGCTGGGACCCGGAAGGCAGAGAATAGATGGGGGTGGGTCCAGTCAGAGGTGGGATTTGCCGGTTCTCCGAACTACTCAAAATTTCCACTATTGGTTCTCCAGAACCGGTCAAAACCTGCTGAATGCCACCTCTGGCATGTGGCCCTCTGAGCTCTGTTTTTGCTGGCAGAGGGTTGCAGGAGGCCTCCGCAGCCAAAAACCCAGGCCACCAGAGGCACCACAACATGAGTGATGTCGAGCTGGCCATGCCCATCCCAGCCACACCCACACCCACCCAGCCCCCCAAGATCAAACACAACTCTGATGCGGCCCTCAATGAAATCAAGTTTGACACCCCTGGTCTAGAAAAAGAGCAGATAAGGGTTTTTTTCACACTTACAATTTCACATGCAGAGAAGCAGACAGAAAGTGGGTTGCAAACTGACTGATGAGTCAGGGAGAAAGAATTGGGTCTGGAGTTTTATAGTGATAGATTTAAAAAAATAGAAGATTGTGGCTAGTAAGCTAATTTGGATTTAGATAACTTTGGCTGTTGAAAAGTTCCTGGTTCCAAAATGGAAGGCAAGGCAGAGAAGACTTGTCTGTTATAGAATGGGCCAAAGGTCACTGTAAATGAATCCAGAGTGAAAAAGAAGATTATTAAAGATGGCAAAAAGCATCATGGGATCATATCTACTCCGTGCAGATTACCAGAGAGAGAAAAAGGAAGCAGGCCCACATTCTGCTGGAGGGATTGCCAGCTAAGCATAGCTAAAGCCCTTGATTAACTCCAAGGAAAGGAGGGGAGGAAAGTGGGACTTAAGGATACTGTCCGTGTAGCTATAGGCTTATGCTAAGTGCATCAAAAGTAATAGGAGCCTTTACAGGCAGGAAAATAGCGAACCCAGAATTTTTAGATCAATTAAGCCATAAATGGCTTAATTTTTATACACATCAAATTATACACTCTTTTTATACACATCAAATTATTTAAAGCAAAAGTTATAAGAGAAAGTTGGGAGGGAAGATCTAAAGGATTCTTGTTTCTCTATCCTGGCCGAGATTACTGCATAAGTAATTTTACATGGCCAAAAATGAAACTAAGATTTTTTTCCCCTATCTGTGTTATGAATAAAGAAAATAAGTTCATCCAAAAAAAAGGACTTGGAAAACTCAGAGACTATTGCTTTTTTGTATGTAAGAAAGCAAGTTGGAAATCCACATATTTCATTTATTTTGCATCTGTGTTCCTTGGGTTTATCCAATACCTTCCTTGCTCCATTGCCAAGATGGCCTATTTATTATTTGTGGAAGGCCATTTTGGGGCCATCCTGAAACAGGACAGGCAGAAGCCAAATCAAAATGATCCAACAGGAAAGGGGAAAAAAAACCCAACTTCCTGTTGAACATTCTGACCATCATGGAGGAAAGCCCCAGAGTAGTTTATGACTGCAAAAGCTGCTTCCGACCCAGTTCCAAAGTTATGATGTCCAGCTCCACCCCACCCCACCTGATCATGTGACTGGATTTTGGGCACTTGGCAACCAGGCCACATTTGTGGCTGTTTGAAGCATCCTGCACTCACATGACCATGATTTATACATTTTTCCAGAAACGTGCATTTTTCCAGTTTCTGGAAAAAGCACCCAATAGCAAACAATGAGTTCCCTAATGATCATGAGGTTCACTTAATGATAAAGATATAGAAAGTACCTTGATTACTTGATACTTGAAATAAAGCTAAGAACTCAAGATGAAAGTAATTGCAAATTATTATTATTATTATCATTATTATTATTATTATTATTATTATTATTATTATTATTATTTATATACTTTCGTACACACCGTTCCCCTATGGCTTAATGAGAACTCTTGATCCTGAGAGACAGATGATCCCAGCTCCTGGACTATGGTCTTTGCCCATTTGAAAAGATATCTCTCAATTGTTATACAAAATAATCCACTCCCACTACTGACAATCCACGACTGAAGACCTGAAATTGAGATGCTGCCTTAATTGGAAGATCTTTGTTCAATGAAAATGCTCTTTTAATCCTTGCTAATCTCACAGGCTGTTGAGATCTCCCATTGTGACAGAACACAAGATTACCTCTGGTTGGAGACAAGTCATTGCTTCATTAATGATGTACATATACCATGGTGATATACATCCATATCCTCTACCCCCTCAAATATACAGTCTCCTTATTGCCTCTAGTCAAATAGACTTTGAGTTTTAGCAGTGCTTCAAAATTGTATAATGCCTGTTTATTCACTAATTATAGGTCAAGTGAGAAATACACAGGACTCTATACAAGTAATAGTGATCCTAATCTGTCTTTCACTCATCCAGAGTTACCCTGAGGTTAAAATAGGTGGTTGCACATTAGATAGATAGATGATAGATAGATAGATAGATAGATAGATAGATAGA
>BLBF01000021.1:15887192-15993435 GCA_015471245.1 Laticauda colubrina | reverse complement strand
TAGATAGATAGATAGATAGATAGATAGATAGATAGATACAGGATAGATAGATAGATAGATATTGATAGATATTGATAGATATTGATATATGATAGATAGATGATATAGACAGATGATAGATAAATGATAGATGAGGGGGGGGGGAGAGAGAGATGAAAATATCATTATTATGATGTATTGGGGGAAGGTAGATTTTGTCCACTTTGCATCAAGTAGATATGGCAGATTTTAGTAATATATGAAAATTTGTAAAATCTGAGCTAACTTGGAGGAGGCATCAAGGGGACACAATGGCATAATGATTAAAGATGCTGAGCTTGTCAGCTAAAAAGCTGACAGCCTAGCTTCAAGACCTGAGCATCATATGATGGGATGAGCTCTCAGTACTTGCCTCAGGTCCTGCCAACTAGCAGTTCAAAAGCAGGCAAATGTGAGTAGATAAATAGGTATAACTAAGTACCGCTTGAGTAGGAAGGTAACAGTGTTCCATGAACTTTGGCATATAGTCATGCTGGCCACATAACCACAGAAATGTCTTCGGACAATGCTGGCTCTCTCAGCTAAGAAACGTAGAATCAGACACAACCAGACAGAGGAAACCTCAACCTTTCCTTTTCTTAAGACTGTTATTTTCTTGCAACTTGTATAAGGAAGAACAATCAATAATACCAACACAATCACATCTTTATTTACTTACACTGACCATTGGGAAGGACCATATGAATGTTCCCTCCTTCATGAGACACTTCAGACAGGAGTAGCCAGGTATTCTTCTCTTGTACTCAGACCCTCTGCTAGGAATTGAATTCAGTCCTTTGCACTTCAAATGACTCTGTGCAGCATGTTAGCATTAGGAGCTATTCAGCTCTTGGTGCTGAACAAACTGCAGGAAGTACAGTATATCTAGAAATGGTATCCGAACGGTTCCCTTAAGCTCTCAGAGAAGAGAGATACAGGTAGTCCTCTACTTCCACCCATAATTGAGCCCAAAATTTATGTTGCTAAGTGAGAAATTCATTAACTGAGTTTTGCCCCCATTTTACGACTTTTCTTGCCACCGTTGTTAAGTGAACCACTGTAGTTAAGTTAGTTACATGGTTGTTAAGGGAATCTGGCGTCCTTGTTGATTTTGCTTGTCAGAAAGTGGCAAAAGAGGATCACATGACCCAGGGACATTGCAACCATCATAAATATGAACCAGCTGTCAAGCATCCGAATATAAGACTATGGGGATGTTAAAATGGTTATAAGTGTGAAAAATAACCCTGTCACTTTTTTCCAGTGCTGTTGTAACTTTAAACAGTCACAAAATGAACTGTTGTAAGTTGAAGACTACCTATACAGATGTCATACTATGTCGTGCTCCACATGTATGGGCTTTAAATGACAATACCCACATACCTCTTTGAGGAGGGGAAATTTCTCTTTATTTGATGTAAGGGCCCTCTGGTTTGAATCATCATTGGCATTGTAGAATAAAATAGAATAGAATTCTTTTATTGGCCAAGTGTGATTGGACCCACAAGGAATTTGTCTGGGTGCAAATACTCTCAGTGTACATATAAGAAAAGATACATTCGTCAAGAATCATCAGGTACAACACTTAATAATAGTCATAGGGTACAATAAGCAATCAAATCATACTAGGAAACAGTCAATATAAATCGTAAGAATACAAGCAACATAGTTACAGTCATATAGTCACAAGTGGGAGGGGATGGGTGATAAGGAGTGATGACAAGATTTACAGTAATAGTAGTGCAGACTTTGTAATAGTTGAACAGTGTTGAGGGAATTATTTGTTTAGCAGAGTGATGGTGTTTGGGGAAAAATGTCCTTGTGTCTAGTTATTCTGGTATGCAATGCTCTATAGCATCATTTTGAGGGAAGGAGTTAAAACAGTTTATGTCAGGATGTGAGGGGCCTGTAAATATTTTCACTGCCCTCTTTTTGACTCGTGAAGTATATAGGTCCTCGATGGAAGGCAGGTTGGCAGTAATTGCTTTTCTGCAGTCCTAATTATTCTCTGAAATCTGTGTCTGTCTTGTTGGGTTGCAGAACCAAACCAGACAGTTGTAGAGGTGCAGATGATAGACTCAATAATTCCTCTGTAGAACTGAATCAGCAGCTCCTTGGGCAGTTTGAGCTTTGTAGACACCAATTGTGCCACTCCTCCAGACATTTTAAAGCCCTGTCCTAACCTGGTTAAAGGAACTCTCAAGCAGAGAATGGGGAGATGCCAAGAAGGTCTACTTTTGCCCCTGTTGCCCCCCTGATCAGCTTTGATGTTCACACATCCATTAGGAGGAAGCCACTGCACACACAGAGCTGAACACGAGAAAATAAAGGCTCCCTGCAGATGTTTAGATCAAGCTTGAATGAGATTTAAGTGACTGTTATGAAGGAGACTGTTTTTCTCCTTTTCAGGGAGAATTCAACTGGAGGGGGTAGATAAAAGAAGGAAAGATTTAAGCAACCCAGCTCCTCCAGTTCTTCCATAATAGATAATTGATGTCCTATGACAGCATCTGAAGCACATTTTTATAACAAAGCACAAAACGGAACAAAAAAAATTGTAGATAATTTGTGCAAAATAGTGCTTAGCCCTGAAGGCATCAAATAATAATTTGCCACTTTCTGCAGAAGCAACAGTGTCTTTTTATTTATATGTTTCCCCATGTGATTCAGCTGACCTAAATCTTGACCCTTGGGGAATATGGAGCAGAAAATAGAGCCTAAAATTATTCCAAAACAACCCATGAATTTTGCTGACGTGCAGTTTTGAGGTGAAAAAAGGTGAAGGGGAAATCAGAAATTTCTTTTTTGCAGTGAGAATTCTGTGCTCTACAGGCAGTAGATGCCACTCAATAGGGGAGCTTTTGAATGCACCTATCTATGGCTCAGTGGCTAAGATGTTGACCTTGTCAATCAGAAAGGTTGGCAATTTGGCGGTTTGAATCCCCAGTGCCGCATAATGGAGTGAGCTCTCATTACTTGTCCCAGCTTCTGCCAACCTAGAAGTTCGGAAGCATGGAAAAATGCAAGCAGAAAAATAGGGACCACTTTAGTGGGAAGATAACAGCATTCCGTACGCCTTCGGTGTTTAGTTGTGCCGGCCACACAACCACGGAGATGTCTTCAGATAGCGCTGGCTCTTCGGCTTTGTAACAAGATGAGCACCGCCCCCTAGAGCCAGAAATGACTAGCACATATAATCTTTACCTTTACCTATCCATGAGTATGAGCCATTAACAAAGGAAAGGCTGAGTGGGGGATTAAGAATAGATCCACCTTGTACATAGGTAGTCCTCGACTTACGACCACAATTGAGTTCAATTTTTTTCTTACTAAGTGAGAGATTTGTTAAGTGAACTTTGCTCCATTTTACAACCGTTCTTGCCACAGTTGTTAAGTGAACACTGCAGTTGTTAAATTGGTAACACGGTTGTGAAGTGAGTTTGGTTTTCCCATTGACTTGTCAGCAAAAAATGACCACAGGACCTGGAAACACTACAATGGTCATAAATGTGAGTCAGTTCCCAAGCATCCAAATTTTGATCACTTGACCATGGGGATACTGCAACGGTTGTAAGTGTGAAAAACGGTCGTAAGTCACTTTTTTCAGTGCTGTTTTAACTTCAAATGGTCACTAAATGAACTGTTGTAAATCGAGAACAACCTGTATTTAGTTGCATTTATTCCTTCTATATGTCTTCTTCAGCAGCTGAAGAAGCTTCTTAGATGAGAAGCAAAACATCTTCAAAGAAAAACCAGAAAGTCCAGTTGCCTTTTGAAAAAAAGCACCTTTGGGACTATCCCCTCTATAAATCCATCATTTCTTACCAGTGGTGGGATTCAGTTTTTTTTTACTACTGGTTCTGTGGGCATGTCTTGGTGGGTATGGCAGGGGAAGGATATTGTAAAATCCCAATTCCCTCCCCACCCCACTAACCTGCTTTCCAGCTCCATTCTCCTGTGCAGGACAACCAAAGGAGACCCAGCCGATCAGCTGGGACTCGGGAGGCAGATGGGGGTGGGCCCAGTCACAGGGGGTATTTGCCAGTTCTCCAAACTAATCAAAATTTCTGCTACCGGTTCTCCAAAACTGATCAGAAGCTGCTGAATCCCACCTCTGTTTCTGACCCAGGATTGAAGTGTAACTTTCATTCTGACATGTCCATGGTTAGGAACTGTCATTTGAAACTGGGAAGGGGATCAACAAGTGCCCCCATCCCCATGACAGGATTGGAAAGCACAAGGTAGAAATAAGTGTATTGTTTCTCCTCCTAGGCCAAGTCTGTGATGCCCAGGCAACCCCACAAAGCAACACAGGGGGATAGGGGTTTATGGGGTTGCGTAACTGAAGTGGAAAGGATGCTGTCTTTCTGAAGTCTCCAAGGCAATTTGGTAGCTGACTCAAGAGAGGTTCTTCGTTCACACAGCTCTCATGAACATGCCCATGGCTTGGGGTTCCTGAGAGATTTGCAATGACAGCTCCCTGGATTAAGTAGCATATCCATTCCCTTTCTTTGGACTGGGGGAAGAGCTCAATTTGCTTTTTGATTGGAGACAGCGTACACTTGCACATGTATGTTTGCATCTGTGAAAAAGAGCCTCCCAACCATTCTTGTGAGTGTGTCCTTGGATTCAGTTAAATTTGGAATGGCTCGAATCTCCGACTCCCTGACTTGCAATTACCAGCAACATGGGCAGAGCAAAGCTATCTGTTGTTGGAAATGCCAACATAGTTAACATGCTCCTGGATGAAAGGGACAGAACAGCACCATTCCTAGCCCCACCCATTCCCAGCATTCCAGTCTCTCTGCCCTACTGGTAGTGCGGGGGGGGGGGGGGAGGAATGACTCTACATCAGCTCCACAGTTAACTGAGGGCACTTGGGAAATAGCAAAGTCTATGTATGATCCATGATCATATCCGTTTTTTTTCCTTTTGTCAACATTATACAGAATAGAATAACAGAGTTGGAAGAGACCTTGGAGGCCTTCTAGTCCAACCCCCTGCCTAGGTAGGAAACCCAACACCACTTCAGACAAATGGTTATCCTGCATCTTCTTAAAAGCTTCCAGTGTTGGAGCATTCACAACTTCTAGAGGGAAATTGTTCCACTGATTTAATTGTTCTCACTGTCAGGAAATGTCTCCTTAGTTCTAGGTTGTTTCTCTCCTTGATTAGTTTCCACCCATTGCTTCTTGTCCTGCCCTCAGGTGCTTTGGGGAATAGTTTAACACCCTCTTCTTTGTGGCAGTCCCTGAATATACATTCCAGGCTTGAAAAGAAACAGCTTTGGAGGCTTCTGTAGGGGAATGGGAGAAGGTCTCCCAATTTCCGATATTCTGTTCTGAGATTAAACATACTTTAACTAACCTCAAGAAAGTAATACAAAGATTCCTATAAGCGCTTAGGATTTTTCCCAAAAACATTGGATTGCAGTTTAGAGTCACACTTTATATATTCTATGTATTGCCTTTTTAAGAGAAAATGAAAAAAAAAAAAAGAACTGTGGTAGGAAAATCCTTCAGAACAAGGGTCTTCAAGCTTGACAAGTTTAAGATTTGTAGACTTCAACCCCCAGAATTCCTGAACTAACATGACTGGAGAAGGAATTCTGGGAATTGAAGTCCACAAGTCTTAAAGCTGTCAAGTTTGAAGATCCCTGCTTTAGATGTATCAGTACTCCTTGCTTGAACAACTTTTTGTTGTTTTGTTGTTTGTTTGGCTCATGACCTCACTGAACAACTTTTTATAGTTATGTCTAGGGAGATTGTCAATCATCCAGGTCATGGTTGTCCCAAAGATGCTTTTCCAAAAGGCAACTGGATTTTCTTGATTTTTTCCTTGAAGACCTTTTGCTTCTCAGCCAAGAAGCTTTTTATGTAATTCTTTGAAAACAGGTGGGTGAGTGGTCCATTCAGCAGTTTGCAGTTCATATCATAAAAAGGCAAATTTAGGTTCTCAGTAGAATCCATTTTTGATAACCAAAATTTCAAACTGGTCTTTGAAGGTGAGAAGAGAAACTACCCAGAAGTTTACCAAATCAGAACAAACCAAAGAGAAGCAGTCAACTTTATTTCCCTGGTACAATCTTGGTGATTTCGCACTCTAGGTTGCAGGGGCAGTAAGCAAAAGGTGGCTAGTTCTTGTCTGACACATTCAACCACAGCAACCTGGATTGGGAACATGGGGATTCAGCTATAAGCAAAAGCTTCTTGGGACAGAAATAAATTCTCCTATTACCTTTCTGCTTGTTGTTTGGCATTCTCTATTCTGGGATCATTAATGGGAATCTCCAAAGATCTCTAACTTAAGGATGGAAAGGAGTTTGGTTCCTGGTAGTTTGATATTTTGGAAGGAATATCTGTAGCCTCTTCTATCAATTGCCATCTTAATGAGGAGTTAGGTATTTGCCAGCAACTCTCAAGTAACTCACTGCAGCCTGGATTTGAAGGATCAATGCTGGGCCTTGTCCTTTTATTTTTTTTTTCTCCTTTCACAGATCTGGGATAGGTTCATCTTGGAGTCCCAGAATTAAATTGTTTGTTTATTTAATTCATGTTGATAGCCACCCTCTCCACATAAAACTCAGAATGGCTTATAATTAAAACAATAATCACACCATAAAAATAATTATCAAAATATAATAACATAGAGAAACTGTGCCAGAAGCAATTCGACAACAACAACAAAAAATGAGCAGATTCACAAGACCACCTGACTCAATGCCTCAGTGGAAAAAAAACCAAGTTCTTCAAGGCCTTAAAAAAAGAACTCCCACCCCTCAGAGTAGACAGTCTGATTCAATATAAGCTTCATTTGTATTACCTTAGATAATGCTACTTTTAGTTTAGTAACTTTTAGAAGTGGGAAATCTATGGTCGCCCAGGTATTGCCACCAGGAGTTGTAGTTCAGTGACATTTCAAAAGCCTCTGAGCTCCTTCAAAGGGAAAATAGGGTGTCACAACCTTTACGCAAACGGGCTACAAAGAGATTAATTTCTAGTAATAAGTGGAGAAGTCGGGTTCAGAAACTAAATGAGCAGCTTTGCACTGCTGCCTGAATCAGTATTTGCTTTCCTCACTGCTGTTTTCTCCATTGAGATCAATGGATCAATAAACAGAAGTGCATGGGGGAGAACTAGGAGGTGCATTCACACTAGACAGCAAAATGGGTATACCCATGGAAAATGACAAGTGACTCAAATGTGCTCCCTGCAACACATCCTGTACCACAGGGAAAATTGGTTGTCAGACTGGATTCTCCGCTGTTTGCCTAGAAACCTTGAATTTATTTAAATAGTTTGGGGCGGGAGGAGGGAGGACATACTAATTTGGATGGACTCCATTCAAATTAAATGGATTACGATGCTTGCAAGCGTTGCCAAGTCAATACAAAATGTTCATTGACTTGTACACAATTCTGGATGTCTAATTTCAGAATTGATTTGGAATAATTGCATGCTGCATTCACAGAGGTAGATAAGCAAATCACGTTCCTTTTAGTGATATAGTTTGATAGAATGCATTTGGTTTTAAAAACAACAAAAACAACAACTGCAGCAAATGATAGAGGAATCGCAAAAGGAGGCTCACAAGCTGACAAGCCGTAAAGAATCTGGTGGTTCCAAATGAGTTATCCTTTCCATATAGAGGATGGATTCAACAATATCTTGACAATCTTTAAAATCAAAGAACTTGTGGATCTGGAAAAACCTGAACATAAGCCTTGGTTTGCTCAAAGCCACTGCTGATTTACTCTGATGGTAAAGCCCATGTCACACTGCACCAGCGGATGGAAAGAGGATGTAAAACAGAGAGAAAAACTTGCCATCCGTTGGTTAACATGGTGCTTCCATTCTGTACTCACTGCCTCTGTTTTTCATCCTCTCTGTCCACCCAGCATCCGTCTATTGACATTTCATCTGCTCAAAAAGTTTTGAGCTGCTCAAAACTTTTTGAGCAGAAAATGAATCCAACGTGTCCGTTCTGCATCCGCAACGCATACAGGGAACATACATTCTACATCCGTTGTCATCCGTTATGCATCCGCTATATCCGCTAGGCATCCGCTGCGCATCCGCACAATTCAAATCCGCTCCAGTGGAAAACGGACACAGGGAGGAAGCAAAACGGACGTGGAACGGACACAAAGCGTTAGTAGCACGGACGGAGAAAGGATGAAAGCGGATGCAGCTCGGATACAAAGCATTAAAATGGAAAAAACGTTCGCAGAGGGGACGTATCTCAGATATTTAGCATGTCTGCAGGATGTCTAGAGGATGCAAAGGGACACCAAGCGGAAAACCTCTTTCCTATAAAAAGGGGGAGGAACTCACCTGGATCTCACTTTCAGTCCAGCAGCCCTGCTATGCAGACCTCTACAGCCTTCATCTGGCTCTTGCTCTTCCACAGCATCTCCACCATGGATCGTAACACACTCCTTTTGGTAGCCACCATCGTTCTGCAACAGTGCGAAGCCATCTACAGGCTCTTCCACCTGTTCTACGGGAAGAAAAGGAGGTGGCCAAGAAGTGTCTGGGTCCGAAGATGGATCGGGAGAAGAGCAGAGTACGGACTATACAACAAGCTGATGGTGGAGCTGAGGAACGAAGATCCTCGTGCATTCCAGAACTTCATGAGGATGCCTCCAGCCATGTTTGACGAAGTTGTGGAGCGGCTGAGACCCAGGTTGACCAAGCAGAGCACCAACCTCCGGCCCAGCCTGGACCCTGGGCTCAAGGTGGCACTGACTCTGCGCCACCTGGCCTCAGGGACCACCTACAGGAGCATGCAGTACGGTTGGAGGGTGCCACACAACACCATCAGCATTGTGGTCAGAGAAGTGGTGCAGGCCATCATCGAAGAATGCCTGGAGGAGCACCAGCAGAGTAAGCACCAGCAGAAGCCCCAGCACCAGGAGCAGCGCCAGCAGAAGCTCCAGCACCAGAAGAGTCAGCCCCAGCAGCAGAAGCCCCAGCAGAAGCAGAGTCAGGGCCAGGGGGTGGGATGGTGGCCTTGTCCCTCTTGCCAGGGCTGGCAGCAGATGGCAGAAGCTTTCTCTTCTTCCCCATGGTTGTTGGCTTGCTGGCTGGCTGGCTGGCTGGAGCTGTGTCTGGCAGCAGGTCTTTCCTCTGAATGGTGACCTGCTTGTGAGCTGCTTCCCTTTATATCCGCGGGGCTGACGCAATGCATCCTCCCCGCATGCGCAGTGAACACTCTGCATCCACTAGGCTTCCACTCTGCATCCACTAGGCTTCCACTCTGCATCCATTCCTTCTGCTGCGCGTCCGCTTCGCTGTGCTCCCCCGGAAGCCCTGCGGATGTGCCATCCGCTTCCATCCGCTTCCATCCGCTAGGCTTCCATGGAGCATCCGCTTAACATCCTGGCTACGTCCTCCCCCCGTCCGTTCCTTTCCGTTGTTGTCCACTCTGCTTATGCAAATTCGGGGCACTTTTGAGAGTGGATAACAATGGATGGAACATTTTCTCGTCCGCTGTGTCCTTTTTACAAACGTTTTGCATCCGTCAGCCAATGTGACAGGCCCTTTAGCCTTTGGGGACCATCATAATGTTCTTCTGCATTTCAAAACTTACCACTCAACTTACCAGCATCAAAACATACTAATTTACATGCCCCACATCACAAGGAAATTCCAAACTACAGCTATGTTTGGGGTGTAATCTCTCAGAATTTAAATTATGCTCTTATATTGCCCATAGGCCCTTTTTACTGGTTATAGAACAATTGAACATGTATATTTACTCAAGAGTACAAGAAAACAAATCAGCTTTAAATCAAGAGTTTGCGTTCTTCTTTCTCTTGTCATTTTAATCCCCATGCTTTTTCCCTTTGATTGAAAACATCCTGAGTCACAACAAACTACCCTGATGCAAAGATGGCTTTTAAAGCTTTGGGTAAAAGGAGCCACGCCTGCTTTTCGTAGATGGTCCTACCCATCGGTGGCAATGGGCTCACAGAGAGGCAACGCGCATCGGATCACAAACTAATTGATGAGAACATTTTGCTTTAAAATATAAAAGCAACCGCTGGGTCATCCAATCGCTGCACCTTTCCTAGCTAGGCTGCCTTTCTTTCCCCCACTGGGGGAATTCGGCAGTTAGAAAAATCACCGTAATTACTTGAACTTAGAGATGGTTTTGGGTTTTTGCAGCACTTTCAGGATTTCTTCTGTTCAGCCTCTTTTCTTTTCATTAAAGGACATTGATGGTGGAAAAAAGGATGAGAAAGGGAGAGTCAGGAAAAGAGGGGGGGGAAGGGAGTTCAAAAGCTCCAGGTGCTAACGAGCTCCAGGGAATAGTTGGCAGGCCCTTAACTGCCTTGCAAGCCAGATGGTGTGTGTGTGTGTGTGTGTGTGTGTGTGTGTGTGTGTGTGTGTGTGTAAGCTTTCGCAAAAGCCCAATGCAACTTGGGTGGGAAAACTTCGTCTGCTTGGAGGAAGAGCCTAGGCCCCAAAGAGACACTGAGAGGGATGTTGCCATGCTACCTCCTGCTGGTTGAAGTCTACTCCATTCCAGCCATGGCTTCATAATTGGGGGGAGGCAGGGCAAAGGGGAGAATAGCAAAAGCACTTAGCACTTATATACCGCTTCACAGTGCTTTACAACCCTCTCTAACCAGTTTTACAGTGTCAGCCTCTTGCCTCCATCCAGTAGTGGGATTCAAAAATTGTTACTACTGGTTCCGTGGGCATGGCTTGGTCGGCATGGCAGGGGAAGGATATACTGCAAAATCTCCATTCTCTCCCCACCCCAATAACCTGATTTCCAGCTCCATTCTCCTGTGTAGGGCAACAAAAGAAGACCTGGCTGATCAGCTGGGACTCGGGAGGCAGAGAACAGATGGGAGCGGGGCCAGTCAGTCATCAATTCTATCTCAATATCCAATCCAGGAATACACTACAGGAGGCATCATGTCTCTACCAGCCTATTATTGGGCCCCGTTCATGATGGTGGATAAACTGAGCCCGTCAGCATGTTTGCAAGAGCTGCTGCAGCCTGCCGATATCTACTTTTGGGATTGTTTCAACTGTGTCGCATGCAGTGTTAAAGGAGCAGGAAATTCGAGGGGATCCTCAGTCGTGAGTAACATGAGGGGCAAAACTGGAAAACCCCTGTCCTAAGTTGACGGCTCATTGGCGTTGGAGGTTAGATTGGCAATTGCGTTGAATTGAGGAAAATGAAGCAGGCTTGCACGGTTCTTGGATGTGGGGGGGAGTTTGACTATCTAATTCACCTGCGATAATGTAGGAGTCATAGGTGAAGGATAAGATACAGAGAAGGAAAATCTGGACATATTAAGGCCTGGTCCCACTGGCCAACGGACGCAAAACATATGCATAAAGGACACAGTGGACGAGCAAAATTTTGGGGGTGGCTCCATCCGTTGTCATCTGCTCCAAAAAGTGGTGAAAATTTGCATAAGCAGAACAGAAAAGAACGGAAAAGAACGGACGTGGGTAGTATGTAGTGGGGATGTTAAATGGATGTTCATAGGAAGCCTAGCGGATGACAGCGAATGGAAGCGAATGATACATCCGAAGGGGTTCCAGGGGAGAATTGCGAAGTAGACACATAGCGGAAGGGGCGGATGCATAGCGGATGAAGCGGATGCATCATGGACGCCTATAGGAAACAAAGGGGATGCCACGCGGATGTATACGGATGCAAAGCATTCACTGCGTATGCGGAGAGTATGAATGGCGTCAGCTCCGCGGATATAAAAGGATGCAGCACACACGCAGTCAGCATACAGGGGAAAGACGTGCTGCCAGACACATCTTGCAGGAACACCATGGTTCGTCAGTCAGGCAAAAAGAGGAAGCCTGTGCCTACTTGTTCAAGCCCTGCCAAGATGAAGAAGGGCAGAACAAGCATCCCACCCCCTGGCACTGACTTTGAAGCTGCTGCTGCTGCTGCTGCTGCTGCTGCTGCTGCTGCTGCTACTGCTGCTGCTGTGGTGGACCAGCCCCAAGGCCCTCAAGCCTCTCAAAGCCCTGCTGCTGAAGGCCCTGCTGTTCAAATCCCTGAAGGCCCTGCTTCTCAAGCCCCTGAAAGCCCTGCTGAAGCCCCTGCCAGAGGGAGGAAGAGGCAAGGGAAGGAGAAGGGAGAGAGGAAACAGAACACCGTTTCTGAGGAGCATGAGGATGAGGTGCTGGAATGGCTGAGGGAGAACGAGTACCTGTGGAGAAAGGGCCACAGACTCTATTGCGACACCAAGAAGAAGCTGGCAGCTTGGAGAGACAAGGCAGAGAGCCTGGGGTACACTGCAGAAGTACTCCTGGGATGGTGGAAGCACATGCACACCTGGCATGGCAAGCTACACCTCAAGAAATCCGGGCAGGCCGCTGTCAAGCTCACTGACCGGGAGATGTACGTCATGGCCAAGTGCAGTTTCCTGGAGGGTGAGATCTGCCACCGAGAAGCAGCCCCTCTGATACCCCTCTCCCTCAGACAGCCCACAGACAGCCAGTCCTCTTCCAGCCAGGAGCCAGCTACCCTGTCCAGGCAGGTGTCTTCAGAGGGCCCCACAGCAGAGACCCCCCTGACAGCTGCACTCCCCATGCCGGCAGACTTGGAGGATCCCGTGGAGGATGACACCCGGCTGTCACAAATGGAGGAAGAAGCAGCAGCCACCAGAGGCCAAGCCGCCCCCACCCCCAGCTCCAGAGGATGCAGGCAGAGAGGCAGACTGGAGGGCCAGGACCACAGTGTGCTGTTGGAGATCAGGGACACAATGAAGACCAGCACAGAACTTCTCTCTCAGCTGGTCCACTTGGACAGAGCATCCTCGGGCCAGAACACCTTCATCACCTATGTGAGCCAGACCCTGAGGGACCTGCCCGAGGCCCAGTACTAGGTGATGAAGCAGAAGATCACAGAACTTCTGCACAACCCTCAAGGCCCAGCTGAAGCTGCTCCTACCCAGTCCAGGTCTTCTCCTCCACCCCAGGCGACGTCACAGCCCTTCCACGGCTTTCAACAGCCCCTCACCTACCACGGCTACGACTACCAGGACTTCCCACAGCACAAGCAGAACTTCCCAGTCCAGGCCCAGGTTCATCAGACACCACAGACACCACTCCTCACCCAGCTGCAGACCAGACAGCCCCATTACACTCCTCCCAACCCTTCCTCCACCCCACAGCCAAGCCCATCAACGGACAATCTGTCATCAGTATTGGGCCTGACATCTCAAGTCCTTGATGAAGGGCCTCTCAACCTCACATGACTGAGTCAGCTCTTGGATAGCTTCCTGAACACAGCACCACTTGTTGTACCCTTGGGACCAAGCACCCCAATGGTGCCTCAGACCAGCACTCAAGCCACAGCCACCTCCACAGACCCTACCTGCTTAACAGCTGAGACCATGGACATGACTCAGAGTGACTGAGAATAGTGTCAAAGACTGAGTTCTTTACCTGTTAAGTTTATCTTTGCTTTAGACACTTTACTTGGTTGATTTTGCTTATTTAATAAAGTCATAAAGTTTACCTAAGAAAATTAATAAAGGTTATCTTTGCTTAACACACTTAGTTTATTTGGTTCATTTTTTTTACTTAATAAAGTGTTGATGAAAACTTTGAAAAAATGGTTAAGCCTTTGCATGCTTGTGGGATAGATAAGGATAGTTGTGGGATAGATAAACCTCCAGTGCAAGCATAGTGAGACTGTATGGTCCAACATCCCAGTGATCCAGATGATTTTCTCCCCCTTTTTATAGAAAATATTGGTTGTCCACTAGGTGTCCTTCTACATACTCTAGACATACTGCAGACATCCTAAATATACGAAATACATCTCACATACAAACGTTTTGTCCATTTTAATCCTTTATATACAAGATGCATACGCTTACATCCTTTCTATTTCTGTGCTACTAACGCTGTGTAGACCTTCCATGTACCTTTTGTTTCCTCCCTCTTTCCATTTTCAGCTGCAGTGGATGTGAGTTGAGGGGATGGCCAGAGGAAGCAGAGAGGATACAGCGGACGTTTAACGGATGATAACGGACATAGAATGTTTGTTGCCCGTATATGTCACAGATGTACATTGTATGCGGTGGAAAGTTCATCTGTTCACAAAGTTTTGTGCAGCTCAAAACTTCTTGCATGGATGAAATTGCAGTGGATAGATGCTCGACGGATAGAGCGTATGAAACACGTATGCAATGAGTACACAACGGATGCATAGCGTTTTCCAACGGATGGCAAGCTTTTTTTAACATTTTACATCATCTTTGCATCCATAAGTGCAGTGGGACCGGGCCTTTAGGTATACCCAGATGATGGGGATAAGGGCTGATTAAGGGGATAATTAAGGGTGTCTACAGGAGATAGAAGCATTTTGGTGAGTGTGTCTACACCTTTGAATACCACTGGAAGGCAGAAGTTTCCATTGCTAACCTAGACCGGCTTGTATGCCTTTCTTGCCAGATGGAAAGTTCATTGTTTGATATTAAACACATTGAAACCTGCTTTCTGCTATATGGTGGTTTGTGTGCAAATCTGCAAGTTTTCAAAGACCGACTGAGAGAAGGTTAGCACTGGAAGCTTCTGCCTTCTGACCTATATCCAAATTGAATGTTTTGCTTTGCACCATGCTATGGGCATGTACAGGTTAATCAATGCACACATGCGCTCATTTGAGCCCTCTGGCACATTTCAACATTTGTAATAGTGGCAGATATCTATAGCTTGGTGGAAATTGAGAGTAGACGTTCATTCTCTGAGTTTGTGGGTTGGTTTCTGAACATTTCCTTTCCAGGCTCATTCTTCAGCAGAATGTAGGTGTTCTTCAGCATATAAGGACTTTGTGTGGTCATTAGTTCTTGTGATGGGGAGGCCATGTCAGGGAGGGTCACATCAGGTGAGGGCCTTGTGATGGGTCTTGTGATGGGTCAGGTGTGGGTCTCATCAGGTGAGGTTCTTGTGATAGGTCTTGTGATGGGGAGGTCGCATAAGATAAGGGCATTGACCTTCAACAAACCCATGCAAACCCTCTCCAACCAGCAGGTCATCTCCCAATGACCTTCGCCTGATATGACCCACACCTAACCCATCACAAGGTCCTCACCTGACATGGCCCTCACCAACACAAGACCTACTGACCACACAAAGCCCTTATAAGCAGAAGAACACCTACATCCCTTAAATTCCATTGAAGTTGTTACCTAGCTGGGCAATGAAACATTTGGAAACCAACCCACAAGCTCAGCAAATGAACCTCCATCCTCACATTTCAATATGAACTTGAGAACTGGCCTCAGGTGTGACAATGTGGGTTAGGAGGCACAGCTCAGAAGATCAGGATAAAATCTGTTGAGATGACCTGTCTAGAATTTGAACATCTGAATCCTGGCTTTGCGGGAGGGTGTGTGGCCCCTAAGTGGGGTGTGGCCACTATTGACCTTACATTTCTAAGAGGTCTGTAGGTACGCATAAGTGCACTATTGTGCCTACTGTCCCTGTCCCATTTATTCATACCTATTTCCTGTATTCTTACTCATGTTTATACTTATACCTATTATCTTGTAAGCGATTGACAAATCAAATAAATAAATCAAATAAATAAATAAACTCCACTCAACTATTTGAAAAATGCATTTTCCTGCGTGGTTAAGATTTGCTACTATAAGGATAAATGAAAAATTGTTGGTGGAGCTGATAATACTGCATGAGAAGCTTTCTTGTTATGATGCCATCAGCCAGCTGTGCATACTCCATATATCCCTGCCACTCTTCCATCTTCCTTGACTGTCCTGGCAGGGATAGGCATTTTCCTGATATACATGCCTAATCCTTGCTTAAAAGAATATGGAAAACTCATCCACTTCTCTCAGTTTACATCAGCGGCTGCAGAAAATGTGGGCCTTTTCACCTCGCTGCACAACTGGCATGCTACTTCACCAGGCTGGTTGGCTGTCTGTCTCCGCAATGCAATCAGTAGTGGGCTGCAACAAACAGGCCCCTGGGGATTTGCTGGGGAATTCTGTGAAGGCTGCAATTTGCCGGCAATAAGATTACAAGAAGGTATAACAAAGCTGGCTAATTTAATTAGGCTCCTGATTGCAGAAAGATTAAAGATGTGACAGACTGGCTGAGCATGGAGAGAAAGAGAGAAGGAGAGAGAAGCACTGGGAAAGAGGGTACACCAAACCACATTGGGTAGAGATGAGAAAATATATTATGCTCTATTCAAGCTGACAAGCAAGCAACAAGGAGGGCCGGACCACTCAGGCAAAGCAAAAGGAAGAGGATTCAGAGGCGGCAGTGGGCACTTTTTATGCTCTCTGCTTCCCCTGTCAAGAAGGAAGAGGTAAATGTGCCCACTTGGGCCACTGAAATCTTGTATGTATCTACTTTGGGGGTGGGGAACACTGAGAATTGACCAGAGATGGTATTCAGCAGGTTCTGACCAGTTCTGGAGAACCAGTACTGGAAATTTTAAATAGTTCAGAGAACCGGCACACACCACCTCTGACTGGCCCCTTCCCCATCTAATCTCTGCCTCCCAAGTCCCAGCTGATGGGCTGGGTCTTTTTTTGTTGCCCTGCACAGGAGAACGGAGCTGGAAAGCAGGTTAGTGGGGTGGGGAACAGTGGTGGGATTCAAATTTTTTTACTACTGGTTCTGTGGGCATGGCTTGGTGGGCGTGGCAGGGGAAGGACACTGTAAAATCTCCAATCAAAGGTGGTGTTTGCCAGTTCTCCAAACTCCTCAAAATTTCTGCTACCAGTTCTCCAGAACTGGTCAGAACCTGCTGAAGACCACCTCTGGTGGGGAGGGAATGGGAATTTTGCAGTATCCTTCCTACTGCCAGAACTGGTAGTAAAAAAAAAAAATTTGAATCCCACCACTGGAATTGACCCTAAAATCATTGCTTCTTTTTTGCAGATGAGAACAGAAATATCTGCTTCTACCTCGGATCAAACTCAAAGCCTCGTGATATTGAAGCTATAGCTCCACCTCTAGGCCACCGCACCATTTTTTAATATATACATAAATAAATCTGCATCTATTAAACAAATTGACACAGTGCCATCGGTTACTATTCTGGGTAGCAAACAAATAAAAACAGAAAACAACACCATTTAAAACAATAAACTGTGTTGAGGCCCTGATTTAAAAAAAACAAAACCTCACACCATCTACCCACCATGGCATATAAGCTGCCTATGGGGAAGAACTAGATTTTATCCCTGCTTTCCTGAAGATCAACCAGGTTGGGGCCTTCTATATCTCCAGGGAAAGGCTGAGGCTGTTCCATAAGGCAGGTGCCAGGGCAGAGAAGGCACACTTACAGGCCTGCCAACCCCTGATAAAGGAAAATCTGGAGACCCATGAAAAAAAATCTGGAGATTCTATAAAAAATAGTGAGATTCATGGTCACGTGAAACATACCACATAAATATTCGAACTTAATTCCATCAGACATAAGATCTTTTACCCGTGTTTCAATACATGGGTAAATGAGCCACAAAATCGAAACAATAATCCCAAATTACATTCAGTTATGACCAATTTTAGAACTGATAATGCATCAGACATAATTTAGTATGTAAATTACAAACAACCTTGGCCTCAGCGTTCTTTCTTCTATTACTACCCAAAGTCCCGAATCTTTGTTTTATTTCTGAGTTTCCCACTCCAGTTATGACGGCGTAATTACCGACATTTCCCCAAGAGCTGGGAACAGGTAAATTATAACTATTTTCGAGTAGATCCCAGCACAGAAACACCCCTCCCCCAATTAACTTCGATCTGTCAGGCTATCCCGTTCTGAGCAACAAGGTCACGATCAACCGCCGAGCTCAACGCCCTGCGAAGATGGGCCAAGACCAAGGCTCACCGTCAGAAAGATTCTGGGAGGACAGGGCTTTGGGCGCGACTTCCCTGAACAGCAGAAGTGAAGCCCAGAGGGAAAAGGCAGCGGGGCAAAAGTTGCGGCTCATTGTCCATCCAGGGAAAAAATGGCGCCCGACTTCGCATGTGTTTTACTTTAGGCGAGGGCTGCTAAGGGCCAGCTGACAGGGAGTGCGAGAGCCAAGACTCTCATCGCGGGAAGCCACCGGACTGAAATAACCACTGGCTGAACCAGGGGATTCCGGGCCCTCCTCACCACCATATAACGGTGGTTATAAAAAGAAAAAGTGTTTTAAATTTGGCGTGAGATTGAGGAGCCTTGTCGTGAGACCGTGAGACATGACAAAAAATCATGAGATTCACGGCAGAACCGTGAGAGTTGGCAGGGCTGTACTTATGAGACCATACTCTGTCCATCTCTGTTAATTTGAACCCAAGAACAGCGTATGACAGAAGGACAACAAAGCCACCACTTTTGATTAGCAATGGGGGTAAAGAGGATGTCTAAATGCCCACAGCAACATTTCCTCACAAGATGTCCGCTAGACATATTGAATGAAAATTATTCCCCTGCCAGCGAGGGAGACCTTCATGGGGACTGGAGGCTTTGGGTCACGTGTAAATACGTTTGGAAGGTACGAGTTGGAAAAGGGTGGCCTAGAGAAAACTGTTGCTTTCCAGAAGCTCAAGTCTATCTCATCTCTGTCCTAAGGGTAGGAAATTCCACCCCGTCACATGAGGACAGCTTTTGCAGGTTTCATTCTCAATTTTCCAGTTTTGATTGGGATGCGAGGAGGACTCCCACTGTTAAATCTATGAAGGTCAGGGATGGCCTACTTTGGTACCAAAACACTTCCTGAACACCCCCCCCCCCGCTCCCAGGTGTTCCCCATCTAAGGGAAATAGCAACTTATTCTTCTCAGAGAGTTGTTTGACAAGTTTCTTCATGTAACGACAACAAGGTTGCAACTTCAGGGAAAGATTCTGAGATTAGATATTATCAGGAATTTTCTGATGGTAAGTGCTGATAGCAGTGGAATCAGAGGTAAAATCAGTGCTGAATATGAGGCTTCTTACCTGCAAAGTCCATTTCTCAAGGTGCTCAATCCCCCCCCCCACGTAGTCAGAAGTGCCATCAAAGGCTGCATTCCCACAACACAAGTGACCTACTGTAGGTAACCTCTTCTCCAAACAGAATGTGTCTGTTCACCTCTGTGGACAGCACGAGCGGCAAAATTCCAATTGAACATGAGATGGCAGCAAATAATTTTGCTCTTTTTTTGGCTGCCACTATCCAAATCATTGCAGTTTGAATATTAACATATAATGTTTGCTTGTTTCTCAACTGGTGCAAAAGAAGTTGGGAAACTTCTTTAAGTGACCAATTCTTGCCTATTTTTCCTGAGTGGGTAGATAAGTAGTGGCAGGATTGGTACCATTGTGGATAGACTTGGCAAGAGACAAAACTCTCCCAACCCTTTTATATTCCCCCTCTCCAGCTACAGGGAAGATAAGGACAGGCAATCCTAGAGACGCTATTCTCAGTTTGAGGACAGAGTTGGGTCAATTAATTCCCTCAGAGGAAAGGGATTATTATCTCATAGTGATTTTTTTTTTTTACCTCAGCCAAGACTAGGGATGCTTGGAACTCAACTGAACTCTCATCTGGCTTAGGGCATTCCACATTAGTGACCAAGAGCATTTTTGCAGTGTCACCAGGCCACTCTCAATGTGATACAAATGTCTTTGGTTTCACATCATTTAGGGAAATATTCCTGTGTGACTATGATTAAAAAAAAAATCAAGTGGGTTTCCCATGTCACAGTGCTTATCCTAGGCCAGGATGAAATAGGGTCAAACTTTTAAAAGGGTTTCCTCATATCTCTATTGCAAGATTAAATTCTAGTTGTACCTCACAGCAAGCGAAAGAAACTAGGACCTGACCAAGGACAAGGAATTAGAAAAGCTGGAGCTGCATCTTCTTCCTCCTTCTCAATTAATCCTCATCTCATAATTTTGGCAATTTTAAGCAAAGACATTGCAATTAAACAATTCCATTTGGAGTCAAGAATTAAGCATGCCCCTTCCTTCAATGTTCTTATAGATTGGACCTGAGCCCCACAAGAAAGTGACCTATGCTATCATGTCTGGAGTCTGACTTAGAAAAATATTGGGAGGGCCTTGCTTGCCATCTAATGGCTAAAAAGTGGAATATCCTATCTCTATTCTGATCCCAAAAAGGAGTTAGAATACTTTCTTCTGGCTCTCTGTTGTATGAATTCAGATTATATCTGAACCTGATATAAACACAAGTTTAAGGTATCAGTTTTCCCCTTTATTCTTAAAATCTGTTAAAGAATATAAAGATGAAATGGATGCCTTAAAGTATTGTGAGGCTAAAAAATATCTAAATTCCTTGAATATTCCTAATGCTTCCCAAAGACCAGGCCTAACATTTTAAGCTTCATTCACACTAGATGTGCCAGGTGAGCTTCATCTGGGCTGTACTCAGAGGTGGGATTCTATTGGTTCAACCCGGTTTGGCCAAACCAGTAGCTCTGAGGATCACCTGTGAGTGAACCATTTGCTCTGACGATCAGCTATTGGGCCCGCCTGTCCTGACTCTATTCTGACCTTTATTTCCTGGTTTTCAAGCTCAGCTGCCATGCATCAGCTGTTTAACACACAAGGAGATTGCAGGATTGCAGGAGAAGGTTAGTAGGAAACTCTCTGCATGTGCACTAAGTGCATGTTTGCTGTGTACGCTCAATGAACTAGTTGTTACACTGGTTGTATCACACCCTGGCTGTACTTAAAGGAAATCTTGCATCAGAGGTATCTCAGGATGTAGCATTGTAGTAGATATGGTCAGATCCAGAGGAAGATAACAAGTTGATGAAAACAGGTTTTAGAAACTGGAAAATATTTTGAAACACAGGCCTTACATGGCTGCTGGCTTTCTTTCCTTGTTAATAATTGTATAAAAAATATATTTTTGACAAAGATAATGTCAAGCATTGGTCATATTATCCCCTCCCAACCCAATAATAACTAGTAAGAAATTTAACATTAAAAAGTTCTGTATTTTTAGCATATGCTCAAGGGAACATGAGAAGCTGGTTTTTAAACCAAGTTACATCCTGGTCCTTTTAGTTTTACTGATCTACCTGGAGTGGTAACAGATATCTAATAAGTCTGTAAGTGTTTCAGATTTGATTCCGAAAAGGGACTTCAGAGCACAAACACAGCAACTCTTTAAAGCAGCTATGTCTTTTGTTTGAGTCCTTTACAGTTAGTTCATGATCCCAGAAAAATAATAGCCTGCTTTAAAAATAGGTGCAATGTTCCAGACAGATGCTATGTGCATGTCCCTATGACCTCTAAAATACCTTTTTCAACTGAAAATAGAAAAAAAGAACAACAGAATTGAAAAGGACTTTGGAGGCAGGGGTGGGATTCAAAATTTTTAACAATCAGTTCTGTGGGCGTAGCTTAGGAGGTGGGAGTGGCTTGGTGGTCATGTGACTGGGTGGACATGGCTTGGTGGTCATGTTATTGGCTGGGTATGGCCAACTCAATATCACTCACATTGAGGAACGCATTTTCTTGCCTGGACTCTCATGACTGTGGGGATGCTGCAACAGTCGTAAGTGTGAAAAATGGTCATAAGTCACTTTTTTCAGTGCCATTGTAACTTTGAATGGTCACTCCACACAAGCAAAGTACCAGCAAAGGAGGGGAAGAAAACTCCAGAAACATTCCTGAGACAGGAAGTCCAGTTCTGCCAAGAATGTAATAAGGGTTAACGGAGAGGCAGTTTCTATAAGCAACACCAGAATGTTTCCTTCCTGCCTTTGTTACAGGATTAGGCCAGTAATTTCTTCTGACAACCGGTTCTCTGAACTGCTTAGAACTGCAACCGGTTCTAGCAAATAGGTGCGAACTGGTAGAATCCCACCCCTGCCTGGAGGTCTTCTAATCCAAGCCCCTGCTTAAGTAGGAAGCCCTACACCACTTCAGACAAATGGTTATCCAATCTCTTCTTAAAAACTTCCAATGTTGGAGTATTTACAACTTTTAGAGGCAAGTTGTTCCACTGATTAATTGTTCTAACTATCAGGAAATTTCTCCTTTGTACTAAGTTGTTTCTCTCTGATTATTTTCCACCCTTTGCTTCTTGTCCTGCCTTCAGGTGCTTTGGAAAATAGATTGACCCCCTCTTCTTTTGTGGCAGCCCCTGAGATATTGGAATACCTCTATCATGTCACCCCGAGTCCTTCTTTTCATCATACTAGACATACCCAATTCCAAAAACTGTTCTGTATATGTTTTAGCCTCTGGTCCCCTAATCATCTTTGTTGCTTTTCTCTGCACTCTTTCTACAGTCTCAACATCTTTTTTACATCGTGGCAACCAAAACTGGATGCAGTATTCCAAGCGTGGCCTTATCAAGGCATTATAAAGTAGTATTAACACTTCATTAGATATAAAATCCTGCACATTTCTCTATCCAGGGTGTCAGGGCAGGCCTTCTTCCTTGAGGGAGTTGTGAAGCTGAATCCTTTATAAGATACTCAGATGTTCTGTCATAACTAATGTTGCAGAATTGGCTATTGCTATTTGTAAACACTAATTTTAGAAAATGGAGCTGAAGGTTCTTGCTCAATATCCTAGGAGCAATATATAAAGGAAAAAAGCATTTGTGAGAATGAAGGTTTAGATAGGTTCAACGCTGAACAGAAGGTAACACAACGACTTGTGGTATCTCTTGAGTATTTAATATATTTATGGTTAACTACAGTATATAAGCAGTGCTTCTATTGTTAGAGATGTGTTGAATCAGGTAGTGGGTATACATATATTTTTCTATGTAGAGGATGCTGGGACTTTGGTTGAGAATCCAAATGAATTGCAGTAACTGTCAGGTTGCTTATATGATGCAAAGAAAATATGGATCCAAAAGTAATAAATAAAAGATCAAGGTAGTTATGTTTGATAGAGAAAACAGAAAGAAAAATAGAACTAAAGAATGTTTTCCAAAGAAGGGGAAATGGATAGAGAAATTTTAAAGTGTGTAAATATGGAAGGAATCTTTGTTGTGAGGATTGTTGTGAGAATTAAAAGAAGCAAGAATAAATGTGCTTTGCCTATTATGTTATATGAAAGGAAGAGTTCAGTAGGTTAGGAGAAATAAAATGGAAACTAAAAATAGTGGTACTTATAAGTGCATGTGGTAAATCAAATAGAGTGAGAAATGAATGGATGATGAGTAAAGGTTGACTGGATGTGAAAGTGAATTACCGCTATGAATGAATGAAGTCTAGAGATGGTTTGGTCATTCATTCTTGTAGGGAAAATGAATGAGGACTGAACTGCAAATCAAATATATTCTTGACTAGATCAAAAAAGGGAAAGATGGAGCTGATGACATTCTGAAAAACAGAGGACAAGCCTAAACTATGAAAGGCAATAAATGGAGCAAGTTATGAAAGCAAGAATAGATTGCCAACACAGAAAGATATGGAGAAATATAATGGACAGTGTTGGCAGGATTATTTTTTCCCTTATAATTTTAATTTCTATAATTGCCCTTTAATTTCATTGTTATATTATTTCTTTTTGTGCTCCATATTGAGGGACAATATGTGCATATGTTTATAAAATATGAGATATACAAAGAGCCTGGGATATTACACAGAGGGTAGAGAGGGGTAAAATATAGACTATCATTATGATATTAAAACATAGGATCTTCTTAAAACATAGGATTAGATTTCCTCTCCCCTCTACAGAGGTGAAAGGTGAGCTAGACACTTCTGTCCTGGAAACCTGGTAAAATTAGTCACTATCTGAAATGCACAGCTGCCTGTTCAGAGATGGTATTTGTTCTGTTTTACTTTGTAACTGCACTCTTCTCCAGACCTGTTTGCTAACACACATCCAGACCTGTACAAATTGGGGTTAATTCAATCTAATCAATTCACTTACCCAATAAGGTGTCTCATTAGGGCATAGAAAACTTCCTGATTCTCACTGCCTGCAACTGCCTCTGATGACAAGGGGATTTCAGGCAGGGGTGAGATTCAAATTTTTAACAACCAGTTCTGTGGGCATGGCTTAGGTGGTGGGCGTGGCTTAGTGGTCATGTTATTGGCTGGGTGTGGTCAACTCAATATCACACACATCAAGGCACGCATCTCCTCGCCTGGCCTCTCATGGCTGTGGGGATGCTGCAACAGTCATAAGTGTGAAAAATGGTCATAAGTCACTTTTTTCAGTGCCATTATAACTTTGAATGGTCACTCCATACAAGCACGGTACCAGCAAAGGAGGGAAAAATAACTCCAGAGATGTTCCTGAGACAGGAAGTCTAGTCCTGTCAAGAATGTAATAAGGGTTAATGGAGAGGCAGTTTCTGTAAGCAACACCAGAATGTTTCATTCCTGCCTTCCTTACAGGATTAGGCCAGTAATTTTTTCTAACAACCATTTCTCCGAACTGCTTAAAATGTTAACAACCAGTTCTAGCTAAGAGGTGCGAACTGGTACAATCCCACCCCTGATTTCAGGCACCTGGAAAACCATAGTAGATGTCTAATAAGTTTTATCTGGTGTGACAAGCCATAGTCCTACAAACCTAGGTTAATGGTGTCAAATCTTTATTTTCTACTCTTAATTCATGCTCAGGCTTTCTCTAAAGAGCACCCCAGTTGGGGCTGCTTCCCTCAACCTTCCTCTCATCAGAAGTGTGAAAGGATTAAGCAGTGACAATGACAAGAAGGTCAGGCTGCAAAACCTGGTGGAAAATATAACTTTTTTTCCAGAAAGATTTATTTTTCAAAGGCTGCTGCCAGAAAATTGTGATGAAATAGCAATTGAGAAGAGAATTTCTATTCCATAGCCTTTGGGTGGTATTTTGTTTTGTTTTGTTTTGCTTTGTTTTGTTTTAAAAGCAGGGTCCTGATAAGTTTTGCTCCCAGGCTCAACTCTAGCTTCACCCTGGGTTTGGGAAGAGTTATGAAACACATTCTTTTGCTGAAGTAATAAACCCTTTTGATCCTCGTTTTTTTTTCTTAACACAAATAACAAACAGAAAGACCTGAAAGGCTTTGAACTTGTGTTGTCCATAGTTTGAGAGCAATTCCAGGGACCCTGTTATTTCTTCCTGTTTTCATGCAACCCTTTTCCTTCCTCTTATTTTTAACCTTAAATATTTTCACAATGATAATAAAGGGATACATACCAAAGGACCTCTGCATGCTTGGCCAGATGTTTGGATCTGAATAAGATAGGGTAGACCTGACAGTTCACCAGGTTTAACATTGGAGAAAAGATTGCTTAGCAGGGAAGATTTGAGAAGCAGGGTTCCTTTGGTCCAATCTAAGTATAGTATATAAAGCCCATGTCACACTGAACCAACAGATGCAAAGAGGATGTAAAACGGACAAAAAACCTTGCCATCCGTTCGAAAACACGATGTACTCACTGCCTCCGTTTGGCTTCCTCTCTATCCGTCCAGCATCCGTTTATGGACGTTTCATCCGTTCCAAAAGTTTTGGGCTGCCTAAAACTTTTGCGCGGAAAATGTATCCAGTTCATCCGTTCTGCATCCGCTACGCATCCGCTATGCATCCGCTATATCCGCTAGGCATCCGCTGTGCATCCGCGCAACTTGCATCTGCCTGGATGCAGGGAGGAAGCGGAACGGACGTGGAACAGATGCAGAACGGATGCCTAGCGGATGCAGAACGGAAACAAAGCGTTTAAAATGGAAAAAACATTCGCAGAGGGGACCTATCTCGGATATTAAGGATGTCTACAGGATGTCTACAGGATGCCTAGAGGATGCCTAGAGGATGCCTAGCGGAAAACCTATACTGTCTATAAAAAGGGGGAGCAACTCGCCTGCATCTCACTTTCAGAACAGCAGCCCAGCGGTGCAGACCTCTGCAGCTTTCATCTGGCTCTTCCTCTTCCACAGCATCCAGTCATGTCCACCGTGGATTGTGACAAAGTCCTTTCGGCAGCCACCATCCCTCTGCAACAGTGCGAAACCATCTACAGGCTCTGTGAACTCTACTACAGGAAGAAAAGGAGGCACCAAAAAAAAGTCTGGGTCCAAAGATGGTTCGCCAGAAGAGCAGAGTACGGACTGTACAACAAGCTGATGGTGGAGCTCAGGAACGAAGACACTCGGGCATTCCAGAACTTCATGAGGATGCCTCCAGCCATGTTTGACGAAGTTGTGCAGTGCCTGACACCCAGGTTGACCAAGACAAACACCAACTTCCCACCCAGCCTGGAACCTGGGCTCAAGGTGGCACTCACTCTGCGCCACCTGGCCTCAGGGACCACCTACAGGAGCATGCAGTACGGCTGGAGGGTGCCACCCAGCACCATCAGCTTTGTGGTCAGAGAAGTGGTGCAGGCCATCATTGAAGAGTACATGGAGAAGTTCCTCCAGTGCCCCTCCACAGAAGAAGGATGGAAGAAAGTTGCAGAGCAGTGGTATCAGAGGTGGAACTTCCCCCACACCGTTGGAGCCATAGATGGCAAACACGTGGCCTGCAAAGCACCAGCCAAGTCGGGGTCCACTTATCACAACTACAAGGGCTTCTTCAGTATCATCCTCTTCGCCATGGTCTATGCAGACTACAAGTTCATGTACATCGATGCTTCAGGCAACGGGTCAGCTTCAGATGCCCAGGTATACAACGCCAGTCACCTCAAGGAGGGGCTGGAACGCAACCTCATGGTGGGATTCCCAGATCCAGACCCGCTGCCCAATGACACACAAGATGTGCCCTACTTCATCATGGGGGATGACGCCTTCTCCCTCACAACCTACCTCATGCAGCCCTACACCTCCAAATACCTCACCCGTGAAGAGAGGATCTTCAACTACGGGCTGTTCAGGGCAAGACGGGTGGTGGAGAACGCCTTTGGCATCCTGGCCAACAGGTTCCAGGTACTTCTCACCAACATGCAGCATAGCCCAGGGACCATGAGGAGGATCGTGGAAGCTTGCTGCATCCTGCACAATCTCATGTGCACCCGCTACCCAGTCTTGCAGAACAGGCTTGTGGACCGTCAACAAGGCAATGGGGACATGGAGCCTGGGGAATGGAGGCAAGGGCAAAACCTGATCAACACTCAGAATGTGCAAGGCCCCAACAGAGCCTCACGTGAGGCGAAGAAGCAGCGCAACCTCCTGAAACACTGGTGCAACTCCCCAGCTGGAGCAGTGGAGTGGCAAGACAGGATGGTAAATGCTTAATGGATGCTTCCTTCAGCCTGTCTCATCACATGGATGAGATTGGGCCATGTATGTTGAGTGGCCCTACAATGAACAGGGCATTTAATAAAGAGTTGTGTTTATGTTGACATGTGTGGATGATTGATTATATTGTTATTGATAATAAAGGGCCATAGGTGTGGCACCTGGGAGGGTGGACCATACAGTCCCACTATGCTTGCACTGGAGGTTTATCTATCCCACAGCTATTACCCATCCCAAAGGTATCCCTGCCCATCCCACAGGTATTACCCATACCAAAGGTATCCCTGCCCATCCCACTGCTATCCTTACCCATCCCACAAGCATGCAAAGGCTTAAACCATTTCTAAAAGTTTCCAGCAAGACTTTATTAAAAAAAAGAAATGAAGCAAGTGTGTGAATCATAAATAGACTTTATTAACAACAAGCTATAAGACAAAAATGAGTCTCTGGCACTCCTCTTGGTCGCTCAGTCCCAGGGGTGAAGGGTGCAGGTGCTGTGGAGGTAGCTGGTGCTGGAGTGCTTGTCATCAGCTCCTCCAGAAGCAGAAGCGGCAGAAGCGCCAGCCCCAGAAGAGCGAGCCCATGCTGCAGAAGCCCCAGCAGAACCAGAATGAGGACCAGGGGGCGGGATGGTAGCCCTGTCCCTCTTGCCAGGGCTGTCAGCAGATGGCTGAGGCTTGCTGTGCTTCCGCATGGTTGTGGGGTTGCTGGCTGGCAGGGAGGCTGGCAGGAACCAAGGCTGGCAGCGAGGCTGGTAGGGAGGCAGGCACCAAGGCAGACAGCAAGGCTGGCAGGAAGGCTGGCAGCAAGGCTGGCAGGCAGACATGCAGGCAGGGCAGGCAAGGCAGTTGATGTGTCCGACAGCAGGTCTTTCCTCTGAATGGCGACCTGCTTCTGAGCTGCTTCCGTTATATCCGCGGGGCTGACGCAATGCATCCTCCCCGCATGCACAATTAACAACAGGCATCCGTTAGGCTTCCGCTGTGCATCCGCTTTATCCGTTCGGCGTCCGCTCTGCATCCACTGTATCCGTTCTGCGTCCACTTTGCTGAGGCCCCCCAGAAGCCTAGCGGATGCGCCATCCACTCCCATCCACTTCCATCCGCTGGGCTTCCGTTCCACATCCACTTTGCATCCGCCCTGCATCCTCCCCGTGTCCGTGTTATCCGCTCCGGTTATGCAAATTTTTGCCCCTTTTGAGAGCGGATAACAATGGATGGAACATTTTGCTCGTCCGCTGTGTCCTTTTTGCATCCGTTGGCCAGTGTGACATGGGCTTAAAATCATACATTACAATGTCCTACCTGTCAATGAATACTTCAGCTTCAACCATAACAATACAAAAGCAAACAATAAATACAAACTCAAGGTTAATTGCACCAAACTTGATTGCAGGAAATATCACTTCAGCAACAGAGTGGTCAATGTCTGGAATACTCTACCTGACTCTGGTTTCTTCCCCAAACCCCAAAAACTTTAACCTTAGACTGTCTGCTCTTGACCTCACCCCTTTCCTAAGAGGTCTGTAGGGGATATGCATAAGCGCACCAACGTACCTACCGTCCCTGTCCTATTGTTTCTTTTATTTTTCTTATATGTATCCATGTATTCATAACTATGCTTACTTATACCTATTATCTTATAAGCAATTGACAAACCAAATAAAACAAATAAATAAAATCTTAATGGAAAAGTCCTGCAGGGTATGAGTGCCCCCTTGAGGTATATGTTTGGATGACATAACTTATTTTTAAGACTTCTCCGCTGGCCACTGTCCTCTTCTCTTCCTGGCTGAACTAAAGTCACCATAGGCAGCCAGGCAGCTGTAGATTTAGGATTAAATTGGGAGGGAATGGGTTTGGAAGGATTGTTTATTGCTTGCCCTTTAAACTCTTGGCCCATGAATTGTGCAGTTATTTATTCTATGTGGAAAAACAGACATGCCACATGATTGCTGTCTCTTTTGCTCCTTTATACGGCAGCCCCTGGGTAAGGCTCCAGTGTCCAATCAAGATCTTCAGTTACACATTCCCATCAGGGTTACAGCTTCTGGCTGGACTGTTTCTACTAGGCAATGAGAAGCAGGTAGCATACCAAAATCAATGCAGCCAAGAAAAGAGGGAGAGAGCCTAAACTGGCCTTCTGCCAAGAATGTAGCCTTCAACTCCCAGAATTGGCTATGGCTACCATAGAAGCTAGGTCTTCTGGGAACTGTAGTCAATATATATGATGGATACCAAACCTAGGGAAAACTTTTGGAGGCTATAGTGTCCAAAATTCCCATCTAGCAATTAGTTGAGGATTCTGGAAGTTGTAGTCCAAACACATCCAGGCAGAAGAAAGATAGCGATGATTGGTCTAAGGCAGTGGTCCCCAACCTTTTTTGTACCAGGGACCAGTTTCATGCAGAAACACTTTTTCGCGGACCGGCAAAATCAATTCTTCCCCAATGGTAAAGGGCTTCTTAGCTTTAGCAATGTGGTCTACGAAGTTAGGCGCGGAAGTTAGTGTGGAAGTTAGGCGAGGGCGGAAGTGGTTGTCTTTTAAAATAAGACACCTGGCAGCAAAAACATATTTTTATATATATTTTAATCACGATTATTCATTCTTTGCGGCCCTGTACAAAATGATCCACAGACTGATACCAGTCCGGGGCCCAGTGGTTGGGGACCCCTGGTCTAAGGTTTGGACACCTTATCAGGCAGAATTATAGCATGCTCAAATCCAACCCACCAAATCCTAATACATAAGCTTCTTAAAACCCTCTGTTTTGCCAAGCCTCATATATCACAAATATCAACACTGTATATCCAGGGCTACACATATTTCTATCACCAAGTAGTCAAACTCTTTTATCAAAGCGAATATTTTCTGGAAGAATTTATTATGTGAACTGAAACATTTGTGTTTTGTTCGGAAAAACACGAGGTAGACCGGGTTCCAACAACGAAAAGTCTTTATTTACAGGAGTCAGTAAAACGGAACAGTTGGCCGACTTAGCGGCAGCCTTTTATACAGGCTAGCCTGCCGGCTTGTAACCAATGGCAGCTTATCGAATTTGCCGCCTCTTTTACTTTATTTGGATTGGTTCTTAGTGAACCAATCTGATGCTTACTTTAGTTGACCAATCAGATTTGCATGTTTTGGAGTAACCCAATTTGCATACAGAACACCCCTCTCCCCTTGGTTCAGTCCTACGTGGTGATGTAGTCACGCAGGTAGGCGGGGCTTTTCCTGACTCGACTGGACCTGCGCAGTTCAGTTTCGGCGGAGACTCTGACCTGTTCAGATGGGGCTGCTGTGTCGTCCGTCCTTCTCTCTGGAACCGTCTGGAAGGGTGAGTCAGCCATTCTGCCGCCTGAGTTTCTTAGGCCGGCGGTTTTGCCGCTCCCTCCCGTTTCCTCCGGGCAGGTCGAGCTGGCCTGGCTGTCCCCTTCCGATGGGCTCTTCACGCAAGTCTCTTCAAACAGTGAGTCTTTTATTTGCTCTTTTTGTTTGTTAATCTCTTTGGTTTTTGTTTGTATCGGTTCTTTATTTGTTTCTCGCATTTCCCCCCCCCCCTCTGGTTTGTCCATCCCCGGTTTTTTCTATGCATGGGTGTATGTCTGTATTTCGTTCTATATTTCGGGAACGGAGCTGGTCTATGTGCCGCTTCCATTCCCTGCCGTCGTCAATTGTTAACCGGTAGGATTTGGGGCCTGTAATTTGCGTTATTTGTCCTGGTAGCCAAACAGGGTCCCCGGTGAAGTTTTTTGCGTAAACCAACTCGCCTACTTCAAATTTCCTAAATCGTGTGGAGGAGTCGGGGGGGTTTTCTGGCGTAAAATTTGGGTTCAACCTATCAAGGTGTGATCTTAATTTCCTCCCCATGAGCAATTCTGCTGGGGACTTGTTGGTCGTGGTACTGGGCATTATGTGTTGGAGAGTGAGCAATCGGTTTATTTTCTGTTGGACGTCCCCGGTGTCCATTCTTTCTATTCCCTCTTTGGTAAACCGGACCATTCTCTCAGCCCTTCCGTTCGCGGCCGGGTGAGCCGGCGCGGTTAGGGCATGTCTAATACCTAGGGAGGCTAGGTATTGCTCGAATTGTAAGCTGGTGAGCTGTGGCCCGTTGTCTGATACGAGGACGTCCGGTAGACCATGGGTGGCAAAAAGGTTGTCTAGTTGTTTGATTACAGCTTCTGTTGTCGTTGATGGCATGATTTTTACTTCTAGCCAATTAGAATAGGCATCAACGACAATCAGAAATGTATGCCCTTTGGTAGGACCCGCGAAATCAATGTGGATCCTTGACCAAGGGCCTCACGGGGTTTCCCAGTCTCTAATAGGTGCTTTAGGCGGGGACGGTCTAATTCCCTGGCACTTGTTGCACGAGCTTACCCAATATTCTATGTCCTTAACAATACCCGGGCACCAAACATAACTTCTTGCAAGGCTTTTCATTTTCACAATTCCCGGGTGCCCTTCATGTAACATCCCGAGTACCCTGGGTTGCAGTTTGTTAGGAATCACTACCCGATCACCCCACAATAAACACCCTTTTTGAATCGAAAGTTCAGTCTGTCTGGTCCGGAAAGGTTTAAAGTTTTCAGTTTTTTGGTTTTCCGGCCAGCCTTTACCTACCCAGCTGAGGATGCGGGAAGTCACTGAGTCTTTCGCGGTGGCTCTGGCGACATCATAAGCAGAAATGGGTAGATCGGGGCAAGTCTCTATTTGTAATGCTGTCATCGCTGGTGCCGGGTCTTCCTCGGTTTCTGGCAAGGGTGCTCTGCTCAAAGCGTCCGCATGGGAAATTTCTTTCCCTGGTCGATGTGTCAGAGTGTATGAATAGGCTGCTAGAAACTCTGACCATCTAGTCATTCTTGGAGAAAGGATATTTGGTGTTGGCTTGTTTCCCGCCAAAATCCCCATTAGCGGCTTGTGGTCTGTTATAATTTGAAAAGTCCGCCCGTAGAGGTACTCGTGGAAGCGTTTTACTCCAGCGACAATTGCTAGGGCTTCTCTGTCGAGTTGGCTGTAGTTCCTCTCGGTTTTAGACAAAGTCCTTGAGTAGTACGCGACGGGTGCCTCTCTGCCATCAGGCAGTTGGTGGCTCAGGATGGCACCGACTCCAAATGGCGAAGCGTCACAGGTCACCCTCAATGGCAGTGTGTCGCTGAATTGGATGAGAACGTTTGTTGATGTTAGCAATTTTTTTATTTTCTGGAAAGAATCCTTTTCTCTATAACCCCAAGTCCAAATTGCTTTCTTATCCAATAGACAGTGCAATGGTTCTTTATTCGGTAGGAATACATTATAAAAATTTATTAGTCCAAGAAATGCTTGTAGTTCGGCTTTGTTTCTTGGTTCTGGTGCTTCATTTATGGCTTTAATTTTCTTGTCTGTAGGGTGCATCCCCTCTCCGTCTATTAAATAGCCCAGGAATTCGACGCTATTCTTAGCTAGGCAACACTTTTCTCTTTTCACTTTGAGGCCAGATTCTCTAAACTTAGTACTTCTTTGAGTCTTTTTTTTAATTGGGTTTCATCTTTGGCTGAGATCAGGACGTCGTCAAAGTATGGTACGACTCCTTGTATGCCATTTAGAAGGCGTTCCATTAGACTCTGGAAAACACCTGGGGCTACACTTACTCCAAATTGCAGTCGGTGACATTTGAATGCGCCCTTATGGGTAACTATAGTCTGTGCTTCCGCAGTTTCTGGGTCCACTGGGAGTTGTTGGTAGGCTTGTGCGAGGTCGAGTTTAGCAAAAATCTTTCCTTTTCCCAGGGAGTGGAGTAAATGCTGGACTACTGGCACCGGGTATGCGCTTGGTTGTAATGCGTGGTTCAGGGTAGCCTTATAGTCACCACAGATTCTAACGGACCCGTCGGGTTTGATAGGTGTGACTATAGGCGTTTCCCACTTGGCATGGTCCACAGGTTCCAATACCCCTTGGGCTATTAATTTGTCTAGCTGTTCCTCTATTTTTGCCTTTAGTGCAAAAGGAACTCGTCTGGCTTTTATTCTTCGTGGGGCTATTTGGGGGTTTAAACTGAAAGAAATGGGATTTCCCCGATACTTGCCCAGTGAGCCATCAAAAACGTCCTGGAATTCCCGGATGAGGTCTTCTTCCCAGTCGGTTGCAGTCACTCGATCGATCCCGGTCATCCCGATGCCCAATGGTGCGAACCATTCGATGCCCAGGAGACTTGGTCTGTCTCTGTCGACTATGGTCAGCGGTAGCACTTTGACGTGTTCTTTGTAGGTAACTTTGAAATGTCCCATGCCGACTACAGGGATTTGGTTTCCCTGGTAGTCCTTGAGAGTTAGGTGCTGCCTTTTTAGTTCTTTGGTTTTGATATCTGGGACTAGCTGTTTTATTGTGTCCCACGATACCATAGAGAGAAAGGACCCCGAGTCCACTTCCATCTTGCATGGTTTCCCCTCGATCTCTACAACAATCTTAACTTTCTTCCCGTTTTCCGTCTGAGCGCTCTTTGTAATGACAGTTTGGTGTGTATTGGCTCGCTTCTCTTGTTGCCACTTTCTTTCAGCTCGTTTAGGCTCAGCTCGTGTTGGGGAATTTCTGCGTCTCGTGGGGCTGTAGTATTTTTTGTTTCTGCAGACTTTTTCGATATGCCCTCGTTTCTTGCAGACCCTGCAGATGGCATCGAGAAATCTGCATTCGGCTCGGGGATGGTTTCCTCCGCAGCCAGCGCATTCCCACCAATTTCGTCTTTCGCGCTCTTTTCTGTTAGTGTATAGACGGTGGACCTCGTCGTCTTCTTCGCTCGTGTCAGGTGTTTCACCATACTCTTCGTAATGCGTGGTGGTGGTAGATTGTTTTTTGTCTTTGGTTGGGTTCGTTTTGTCACTATGTGTGTTCATTTTCTTCATAGAGACAGCCGATTTTTTCGCGGCTTTGGCGGCTGTGGCTTCCTTGATAGCTTCGGCTACGCTGATGTTGGGTTTGTTGAGTAGTTTACTCTGTGTGGTCGAGTCTCTCAACCCCAACACCACTCGATCCCTCATTGCCTCGTCGAGGTTTGAGAATTCACACTCACCACCTATTTGTCGAAGTGCGACAACGAAATCGGCGACGGTCTCTCCCTCTCTCTGGTCTCTCCTGTAGAATTCGTGTCGCTTTATTAAGTTTGACACCATCGGAGCGTAGTGTGCTTTGAGGATTCGTTGCAATTCTGGCCACGTTAGTTGCTTGACATCTTGTGGCTTCGCTAGAGCCTTTGCCATCTTAAAAACCGTTGGCCCGCAGTGTGTTAGGAACACAGCTCTCTTTCGTTGCTCTGAAATTCCTTCCATTTCGTTGCTTTCCAGATACATTTGGAAGCGATCTGCATAGGAATCCCAATCCTCTTCGTTGGGGTTGAAGGGTGCGGGTGGTGCGTTGTTTCCAGGCATCTTCATCGTCATCTGGGCTTCTTCTCACCGCGTGCAGTTTTCGTGTTCAGGACGATCCCATCCTCGTCGCCAGTGTTTTGTTCGGAAAAACACGAGGTAGACCGGGTTCCAACAACGAAAAGTCTTTATTTACAGGAGTCAGTAAAACGGAACAGTTGGCTGACTTAGCGGCAGCCTTTTATACAGGCTAGCCTGCCGGCTTGTAACCAATGGCAGCTTATCGAATTTGCCGCCTCTTTTACTTTATTTGGATTGGTTCTTAGTGAACCAATCCGATGCTTACTTTAGTTGACCAATCAGATTTGCATGTTTTGGAGTAACCCAATTTGCATACAGAACTATTTGTTTACTGCTTTTGCATATTTTATTTTAGGAATTAAGCACAGTACCGATTCATCATATGACATTCTTGTTCAGCCTCGTTTCCCTTTGAGATATTAATAAACAATTGTCAGATGTCTCAGGAGGTTGTATTGTACAGCAGACACCAAATATCTCTGCTTATACAGTGCAGACTCAACAGAGAGAGAGGGAGGGAGGGAGAGAACACATTTCTTTGGAAAGTCTTACAGGAGGCATAAGTCTTTGAGCAGATGTTTCAGATCCATTCATATCCTAAACCACTGGTTTTTCTTCATCTTTCTCTCCTCTATCACTATGTTGCAATCCTTCAAATCCAAAGAGATAAGAAACAATATGGTTTAGATATTTCCATTAATTATAGAGTTGTAGACAGAAATATACTCAATGTGTATTGTCTTTGTCAACTTAATTTCATCTTAGCTGTCAGTTTCCTGATTCCCCTCTGATGCAATTCTAAATGGCTCTAGACTGACAGTTGGAGATATAGTCAAAAATATTTTTTTGCTCAAGACCATCTCATTTGTGCAGATACTTTGTGTACATATATCCTAACAAGTGCAAATTATTCCTATATGCTTTTTCTTTCTTAACTTTCCATGTATAGCTGAGTCCTGAAATCCTTGAATGAAGCAGAAATATAACAGATGCACAACCAGCTGCCCCCAAATGAAAAAAAATATACACAGATTTCCAATGCAGCAGGAGATAATGAAAAACACTGTTGTTAACAGATTAGGCACCTAGTCATACTTCACTGTGGTAGATGTTCTGTCTTGCCCTGCCAACTCAAAATGGAATTGTGAAGGAGTATGGAAGGAAAAGAAAATAGATTGCTCATTAGCCTCAGATAGTACCTAAATTATCTGAAACGTATTAATACTAATGACAACTGTAGAACTCTCCTGCCTTATTCTTTAGAGTTTAACATGAAATGATCAATTATATTAATCCCTAGTGTGATATTTTAGGTATACATTTAGGTCCGCAGTCCCAATCTTTGTGGCTTGGTGGCCCAGTGGGCAGGGGGAGAGGGGAACCAGGCCAGGCAAGCAGTTGCCTTGATTTCTGTAAGCAGTGGGTTGGTGTGCACACGCATGTGTGTGTAGCTCAATTTGCACAAGTTGAGCTGCAGGTGAATGTACACGACATGCATTGGCCCACTGCTCATGCAAATTAAGCTGCCCGTATATGCACGCCAGTCCACTGCTCACACAGACTGGTTCTGAATAGTCCACGGCCCAATAGTGAGCCCTGGGTTGGTTGGGGGATGAGGACTCCTGATTTAGGTCACTTCCATATTTTTTTCTTCTGAGACACATTAGACTTTTTTTTTTGTTCTCCCTAAGCAATCTTTTCTTATTAATGAAGATGTTTCAAGCTTTCCTATGGAGATGCAATTAGTTCACATTTCCATTCACATGGGATTATAGCTGTTGGGACTGTAGCACTTAGGTCCAGAAGTAGCAAATCCAGAAATCCAGGTCCAAAACATCACTACTCATTTTTACAATTCTCTATTTCGAAACACATCAGGGCTGGATCAAATTACAAGCTGTGTAGTAGTTGAGTAGAGTAGACAAGCTCCCAAACCTGTAACACCTAATTGCCCAACATAGAGTAATGATGATAAAACGAAAGCTAGTAACACTTGGGCAGGAAAGCAAATTAATAAATACTATTTTGTGGTTGTATTAACTCCACCTGGGAGACTTGGATGAATCATGAAGTACAAGGAAAGTATGAAACTAAAATAGTGTAACTGAAAAATCAGTAGATAGATGATAGATAGATAGATAGATAGATAGATAGATAGATAGATAGATAGATAGAGAGATAGAGAGATAGATAGAGAGATGATAGATGATAGAAAGATGGATAGATAGATAGAGAGGATAGATAGAAATAGAGAGGCAGACAGACAGACAGACAAAGGAAAATAAAAAACAAATCACACATATTAAATTGGTAGTTGTGCAGTCTGCAATACAGAGGCATAGAAATCACAAGGGAAACTACAGATACAAGGCTGATGGGATGAGAACACTAGAATGAGAAACTGGCAGCATTGCTACCTTAGCAACATCCTACTCATTTATAGGAGAAAGAAAAGTGCAAGCTGTTATATATGCAGGCACCCAAATGCATATAAAAACCAAGTATGATGTACAGTGTGTTGATAGCAAGATTTAGGAAATATGAGCCAAGGAGTGTGTCAACACAAATTTATTAAGCTTGACTTTTTGTGAAAATAGGTTTGAGTGCATCAATGTACAAGGAACTCCTAGCATTTGAGAATTCTGCACAATAACAGGTATGAGTTACTCTGCAAGGTATGAACAGGCAGAGTAAACTGATGGGATAAAGTAAAGAGCTGTAGCAATCATTAACTGAATATACACACTATCTGGGCACTAAAATTGCATCACTTGATATGTATCTAGCTATAATTCCTTGACTATTGACCATGTTGTCTTTATGATAGTTCAATTGTAATCCAAAATGCCTGGAAACCAATTGCCTACCCTGATTTATGGGGCCTCCTGAATAATTGCCTCCAGTAATCTGAGAAAAAAGGTAAAAAGAGCTTTTTCTCCAGTCTCTTATGAGACAGAGTGTTCAGGAAGGCAGTTTCAAACATTAAAAATACAACCCAATGAAACATTATTTTTATGTCTCTTCCTTTACTAAAGATTTATCTTTTCCAGATGAATTTTGAGTTTAGACCTCGTTCTATTTTGCATCAAAATCCTGGGAGCAATATACAGATCAGTCAGTGGCCCTTTGATAACCAAGTAGTTTCCCCACTTTACTGAGCTCTTAGGAACTTTGCATGCTCATATCATATAAAAACAAAGGCATGGCAGCAGAAATGCTGCTTAAAATTAAAACATGTAGCACATCAGATCTCTATCATAATTAGTGGCAGAGGAGGATATAGAAGGAAACAGCACAAAATAATGACAAAAAAGTCTGGGTAGTGGAGACCGCAGAAGAGAAGAAAAAAAAAATCACAAAATAAAAAAGGCCTGTAAATAAAAGCAGAACAACTATGGCCAAAGAAAGCAAAGATAGTAACAATAATTACAGGCCCCTTGGAGTAATTCCAAAACATCTGGAGCACCACTTGAATGACATCAGCATTAACCAAATCACAATCCATTGCAAAAGGCACAGCATACGTTGCAACAACACCCTTAATATTATTCAACTATTACATCTGCCTATCCCAGGTCCTTGGGAAGAATGTGATGGGTGGACAATAATGCAAAATGCAACCTAAACATCTGGCTACCAACCGTAATTTCATAATAGAAGGAAAGTAGTGGAAGCGGACAAGAGCCAGTCTGGTGCAGTGGTTAAAGCACCAGGCTAAAAACTAGAAGGCTGTGAGTTCTAGTCCCACTTTAGGCACAAAGCTTGCTGAGTGACTTGGGGCCAATGACTCTCTTAGGAGGCAAGCAAGGGCAAGCGACTTCTGAAAAACTTTGCCAAGAAAAATACAGGCAGTAGACCAGGCAGTTGCCAGGCATCAACAATAGCTTGAAGACATCAAAACAAGTGGAAGAGGATAACAAAAGTGATATAAATATCAGTTCAATTTAAGGGAGCAGAACAATTTCGTAGCCTCCCAGCAATTGACAGCCAATACAGAAACTGAGGGGTCCTTGAAGCTCTCTCAGCTTGATTGTTTTCTTGCAGATGTCATTACCCAAACGAGGGAACATCACCAATGCTACAACTGATGATCTTAGGTAATGAAATGTCTTTTAAAAAGAAACAAGCTCAAAGAGCACCAAGGACCCCTCATGTCAATCCTGAGCTACAAATATTCTCTATTAATCCAGAAACTTGTTGCTTTGCATGAACACAAATAGGTAAGTGTGGGATAGAAAAGGGTAACAGATATTGGCAATACATAATTGAATCTAAGCCATCCAAGTAAACTAGGAGCCAGGCTCCCCCTTTGCCAGCAAAGGGACAGCCATATCTTGAAGTAAGGTAAATGCATGCACGTTAGTGCCACCTACAGGGGAAAGCAGCAGTATCTCTTGTAATTTGTCAATTCTGTCAATCAATTTGTCCAATCGCTACTTTCTTTGCAGACAAACAGCTTTGGCTGCATCCCAGGACCTTCATGACAGGATCATAAAGGGACAATGGCTGAACCCATTCCGGAATCTACCAGCAGCAAAGTGGAGAGTTGAAGAGAAGCACTGAGTCTTCTCCAGTGCCTTGAATCCTGGTTCACAGATGATACAGGCCTTCTTGTGAAGTCTTAGCTCTTGGACCACAGACCTGCAGAAACTTAGCTTCCTTGCAGAGAGGCATTAGCAGCTAGTAATAAACACTCAAACACTCCGGCCTTCTCTGGCCTTGGTTATGATATCCTTGTGAATGCCAGGCTTGGACCTCAGATCTCCTGCAAGAAATCCGTGGGGAAGAGTCCCACTTTGCGGCCAGTGTAGACTTTGACATACCCATTCTGCTCCTCTCCTTTCTGTACCACAATCTATAAGAGGATAAGAGATGCTGGATGAGGCAGAATCCACAAGTAGATTAGCATTTTGATGGAAGGAAGGAACGAGGAAGGAATTATTGTGCATTTACGTGGAGGGAAGGAGGAAGGGAGGAGAGGGGCTACCAATAAGTAGCACTGGACCTGAACTTATAAAAAAACTTAGAATCACTTGAGGGCCGAATGTTATTTAGACAATGCGTGAAGAAAAGCTGGGTTTTATAACTATCATGCACCCAGATTCCCCAGATACTCAGTATAAAAGTGTGATCAGAGTCTCTTAAACCAGGGGGTCTCCAACCTTGCCTACCTTTGCTGGCTGAGGAATTCTGGGAGTTGAAGTCCACAAGTCTTAAAGTTCCCAAGGTTGGAGACCCCTGCCTTAAACTCTTCTCCTAGCTCGGGCTTATGTGATAATTACCAGAGGAAAACTCAACAAAACCCCCACTCCTCAATTTCAGAAAGAATTTGTAAGGGGGAAAAAAGAAAGTGAAATTGTGCTATTTTAGCATTTGTTTACTTAACTTTTAAATAGTCTGCCAGAAAAGATGGGATATAAGACCAATTTGTGGGAAAATATGTGGTAGTTTTCGGTTGAATGTGACCTTTCAGCTCATGGTGGAAAAATTTGTAAAAGTTATCATTGTTTTTGGCTGTTCAGAACAGGGGGGGGGGGGGGGGGGCATTTATTTATATCTGAATGAAGTACTTCAAAGAGACATACCTGATCCTTTTTTAATGTAATCTGACCAATTTCTTTGTTGCCCACAAAGGACCTCAGGACCTTATGCACACGTTCTCCTGCACGCACTCGGATAATGAAGTTTGGCGGAAAGTATCCAATTTTTTCTCCAATCTCCCCAATTTTCTTCCCCTAAGAGGAATGCATTCATGAAGTTACTTTATAAAGAAATAAAACCCCCCCATTCCCAATTCTATCACCATGAAACAAAAGAGGATTAATATGAGGGTTTTTTTTCTTTAAAAAAAGCAGTGAGGAAAATTGGCAATTTGCAGTGATTCTCTCCTTCAGCACATAATACACTTTTGTTCTTAAAAAAAGAAGGAAGAGACAAGTAACTAATATTTTGGAACATTAGCCCTTGCCAACATGATATATTTTAATTATCCTCATTCCTCAAAATTGACATGAATAATCCTGCAAAATGCTCATTAAGCCATTTTCAGGACAGTAAGTGACTTGCATGTTCTAAATGGGGGACATTTAAAAAATATTGTGAGAGAAAAATGAGTGAATTTTACAAATGGAAATTGTTCAAAAGGAAAAATACAAAATTAATGCTACTAATGGCTTTTAATCCTTTCATGAAAATATACCATTTTTATTGTCATTCATAACATTTTATGTCATTGTCATTTATAACATTTTATTGACAGGGGATGGATTTATATATTTTGTGGTGGAGTAGGCAGCTTATTGATGGTCAGAGACTGGACTGAACATTTTTTAAATGTGCGGAAGGGCATATGATTTAGATAATAATATAATACAAAGCAGGTGGAAATAGGATATTCTGTGGGCCTGCCCCCTTTGTTTGGGCGTCTTAATGATGTTATTTAATTTTTAACCCTACCCTGACTACAGCTGCCAAAAATTTGCTGTACAGTTTCGCACAATGTTGGAGCAGAACACACCCAAAGATTTGTAGCAGAGTTCCCAAACACACTCTCCCCCCCCCCCCCACTTTTACTCCCTGCCTCCTCAAAACTTTGGAAGAAACTACAATAGAAAGCCCTGGGTTTGACTTATTTGTGACAGGACTCTATTTTTAAAAATATTTGATTTTAATTATATACAGCCCTTAGCCGTTAAATGGTTGCCCACTTCACATTTTCACCCAGTAACTGATTTCTTGGGTGGAGGGGAGAAACACTATTTTGCCAAGTATAGTTAAATCACACAAATGTGTCCCAAATCACACTGCAGGAAGACTCCAGCTGGGATGCCATAGTAAAAGCTGAAAAAGAGGAAATCCCAAATACTTTGCTGATATTTAAAAACTTTTAGATTTTAAAGATCAAGAGCTTTCTTCAAAATGAACAGGCTTAGTCCTGAAAGAAAAACCATCTTCTTACACGCCACCATTCTTCATTGGAGTCATCAACAATTGCAACTTTGTCCCCAGGGCTGAAAGAGAACAAGGGACCAAAGATGAAAATATTGTTGTGAGTCAGAACTGCTGAACAACATGGCTTTCCCAGTTCTGAATATCTGACCAAGATGGCAGCTTCCCCCCATGCTTCATGGTTCTACCACAAATTCAGCAAGGTAATGAGATACAAAAGCACCAGAACATCCAGCAGCCTGACAAACACTCTATTATTCTCTCTCCATCTTGCAACCATTGGTTGGATTCTATATTTATTGTTGCTGGGACGTACATTTGCATTCAGGGTAAACCCTTTTTACTTGTCTCCCAGCCCTTCTCCACAAAACAATATAAAGAAGCTGTCATGTGAAGATTTCACAGTCTTACATATGGGATGCATGCCCTGAATTAAAAAGGACACACCAATGCTATTCCACGGGGCCTTGATATTCTTGAATGAGCAAACTTCCTTCAAGACAAGTTATGTCTTGTTTTATTTGAGTTCTCAGCATTCTCACATTACTCTTCACACTAATGTAAAACCTGCTCAGTGAAACTGTGAGTTCCAAACCCCTTGTTGTCAATGACTTGTTCAGGGACTATCTTCGTATGCTGCATCCATGCCCCATAGATTACAATTTTTATATATTACTCCATAGGTTATTCCTCAGTCTCTGAAGCACTGAGACTGCACCCGCTTCTACTGACATGACTTTGACAAAATATATCAGAAACTCAACCCAGACACTTCTATGTTAGGATTTGTTTCTATAGAGAGTGGTTTAGCAAGGTTTGAGGTTGGTGAAGTTCTAATCAATAAAAACAAGACTTCGTTACTCACTGAAAATCCAAGTCGTCCTTCTCCAAGGCTTTGAAGCGATAAAGTGCAATAAAGTAGTGAGACTGTGGGAACCCAGTTTGCTGCTTCTTACTCTGTTCAAAAGAAAAAAATCAAGTCCCCTTCAAATCAAACTTGACTCTTGGTGACTTATCCATTGCCAGTTTTCTTGGCAATGTTGTGGAAGTGGCAGTTGTAGCCCCTTTAGGGATGATTCTTGGATTTCCAGGCTAATTTGTCACTTGGGCTTCTCAGAAAACTTACATGTAGGTAATAACCTGGGGTAATCATGCCAAGCTAAATTCCACATTAGAAGAAATATTTGTAACTCAGGGTTGGTGTGGAGTCCTTGATGCTCTCTGAGCTTTGTGGGGGGGTTTTGCAGACGTTTCATTACCAAACCAGGTAATACCAGTTACCTAATTTGGGTAAAGTATTGATTATGTTACCCAGTATATTTTGCTCTGAGGTATTCATGATCTTGTCAAAAATCTTGAATGTTGGCAAAACACAAGCTCTTTCTATAGATATCCTCTATAAAATTAGTGTCAGGATAGGCAAGGAATCAAAACAGAGTATTCATAGGTGTACAAATAAATATGTTTATATGGCCAAGAGTATCCATGTGTGGATCTCCAAAGTGGACTTAATCTACCTCTGGAAAGCAAAACACCAGGCAATAACTTAGGGCTGAGCTATTCAAAATCTTGTAGCTACCCAACCTTACATCTCTACAAATACAGTCCATGGGTCTTTCTGTGGACCTAGGCAAGGTTTTCTAATCCTCAGTTATCTGGCACAAGTAGGAGCAAAGCCATCCCTTTCTATTATACTTTATGCAAAATTTGGGGATGATAAAGTATATTTTTTGAAATCTATTCTGTTCATATGCTCAGTATGTACTGTATGCCAACTTCTTTAAGTGTATATGAATGGTTAGTAGAATCTGATTGGTGGAATCTGAGGCCATATGCAATAAAGCAAGCAAGCACACTGGGAGTCTCAAATTTTGACCTTGAGTTTTTGACCTTGAGAGAATATATATACATGAATTGAGTGGCTTGTCTATGTACCATTTCCTCTCCCTCCCCACTCCATGCAGTTCTTTCTGCTAATGTGATTTGTGCAGGAAAAAAAGAAAATGCGGAGTTGACTATGCAGGGAAAAAACAGCATGCAACCATTTAAATAATCAGAGGGGGCAAGTGAAGAAAAGTGACTTGCAAGAGCATCACACACTTGTAGGATTTGGAGACAAGAAAGCATGTAGTCATTGTGTTCAATCTGGAAACTAGCAAGCACATTATTTCCCTCTTCCCCTCTCCCATGCAAGAGTGAGGGGCAAGCACCTTGTCATCCGGGGTATTCTTCTCCGCTTTCTGCCTTTCTGGGTTTCCTGGAGTCAGAACAAACAAGCAAGCAAATGAAGTTCAGATGGTATGAAATGCAGATAATCCTCAAGTTACTACAGTTCACTTAGCAACTATTCAAATTATGGCACAACCCCCCACCAACTTTGGACACAGTTCCAAAGTTATGAATGTTGCAGCACCATGGCAGTCATTCACCTTTACGAAAAACCACAGAGGCTCTGCAACATTCACCTTACCTATCCCTGCCCCCCTGGTCTCCTCAGGTACTGGGCCCGTGAATACTCACCTTGTGAAGATCTAACAAGCCTTCAGTTTCTTGGACTGCTTGAGTGCTTCAGGCCTTTGGTGCATTCGCAGAGAATGGAGGCCTAAAATAATGCAAGATCACATGAGATCAGTAGCACAAGATCGTGCACTACTGATCTCGCATGATCTCAGGATACTTTAGGTCTCTGTTCCCTGCAAATGGAGGCCTGAACGAGATCTGCAGCAAAAGGCTTCAAAAGCCTGCCCTCCATTTGCAAAGCCTTTTGGCATCTTTGGAAAAAGCCTTTGCTGCTGAGAACGGAGGCCCAGAGGGACATGTATGTCCCTCCCAGGCTCCATTCTTGTGGAGAATGGCTTTTTGCAAAGAAAACTGGACCCTATAGGGACATAATCTTTCATCCTTTCAGGCCTCAGCAAGCCTTTGCTCAAGGTGAAACTGGGGCAAAGAGGCTGGAGAGGAGACAGCTCCCTTGATCATCGAGATCTATGTTTGGTAAGTGACCCTGTCAGGCAAGATGGGGGGGGGAGGGGAAGCATGAGATATCTCAATGGGTTGAGGGTGGCCTTGGATAGTCAGAAGTACGAGCCACCCTACTGGCTTTCCCCATTCTGAGATGCCTCATGCGCTTAATGACCTGCACATTTGATTAGCAAATGCGTGGGTGAAAGCAGGGAGTGATCATGTTCCAGTTACATGATTCACTACTTCAAATCCTCAGGTTGTGAATGTAATTGGCAAGCTCCATTACATTTGTACCTCAAGGACTACCTGTATGGAGAAAAGCAGAATTCAGGCAGGTTCCCTTCTCTCAGGGCATTGAAAATAAAATGCCACAATTTTCCTTGTTTTTTTTTCAAGGCCTAAAAAGAAAGTTATTCATAAATTATCTCTCCCCCGCCCGTCTCTGCTTTTCCTGTATTAGTTTTTCTTCCTTTCCCTGCTTACAGCAGTTACAAATGTAGATGTTCTTTTTTTTTCTGACCATGATTCATTACTTTCACTTCAGTTTTATATTTGCATTTTTTACTTAAAAGATAAAGCTTAGCCAACAGCAACACCTAGGTGAACTTCACTCAAAAACATAAACAGAATCATACCTGGTTACAGTGGAGCAACTTCTGAAGAGCTATCAGTTGCCTTTCCTGAGATGTCATATCGCAAAAACTTTTAATTTGTGAGCACCAGAGGTTTCCTTTTTGGTGATCTTCTTGCTTCTTTTGTATTTTGTTTATTCAAGCAATATTTTCTTAACAAATGTTTAGACTCTGGATCCCAGAGACAACAGATTTTCTGAAGTCTGTTAACCCTTACCTCCCTCTGGTTTGTCACTTTCTGGTTTGGGGGCTTCAGTTTCTTCTTCCATCATGGCAGCCAAAGGCTAAATTGTAGGAAAGAACATATGTCAGAAAATATTTATTTGACAAAATTTATATCCATCCCAATCAATAAACTTAAGGTGGTGAAGAAAAAAAATACAATACTGACAAACTCCTATCCTTCATCTACACTAAACTTCAAACCTTACACTAGATGTCTATGGAGATTTCAGTCATCCAGGTCAAGGTTGTCCTAAAAGTGCTTTTTGAAGAGGCAATTAGGCTTTCTGGTTTTCCTTTGAAGACATTTCGCTTCTCATCCAAGAAGTGGATGATGTGCAATGGAAGAATTTGTACTCCTTGCAGTCCCAGCCAACATGAGTAATGGAGAGTCTAGAAATAGCTGGAATGCTACAGGTGGCATGGTGGTACAGTGGTTGGAATGCAGTATTGCAGAATAACTCTGCTGACGGCCAGCAAACTGCCAGCAGTTCGATCCTGAGCTCCTCAAGGTTGACTTAGCCTTCCATCCTTCCATGGTCAGTAAAATGAGGACCCAATCTGGGGGGCAATAGGCTGACTCTATAAACAGCTTAGAGGAGGCTGTAAAGCACTAAAAAGCATTATATAAGTCTAAGTGCTATTGCTACATGTGGTAAATGTTAAGGGCCTGTCACATTGGCCGACGGATGCAAAACGTTTGTAAAAAGGACACAGCGGACGAGAAAATGTTCCATCCATTGTTATCCGCTCTCAAAAATGCCCCGAATTTGCATAAGCAGAGCGGACAACAACGGAAAGGAACGGACGGGGGGAGGATGTAGAGGGGATGGAAAGCAGATGCTCCACGGAAGCCTAGCGGATGGAAGCGGATGGGAGCAGATGGCACATCCGCAGGGCTTCCGGGGGAGCACAGTGAAGTGGACGCGCAGCGGAAAGAGCGGATGCAGAGCAGATACAGAGCGGATGAAGCGGATGCAGAGCAGAAGCCTAGCGGAAGCCTAGTGGATGCCTGGCAGATGCACAGCGTTCACTGCGCATGCGGGGAGGATGCATTGCGTCAGCCCCGCGGATATAAAGGGAAGCAGCTCGCAAGCAGGTCACCATTCAGAGGAAAGACCTGCTACCAGACACAGCACCAGCCAGCCAGCCAGCCAGCTAGCCAGCCAGCAAGCCAACAACCCAACAACCATGGGGAAGAAGAGAAAGCTTCTGCCATCTGCTGCCAGCCCTGGCAAGAGGGACAGGGCCACCATCCCACCCCCTGGCCCTGACTTTGCTTCTGCTGGGGCTTCTGCTGCTCGGGCTGACTCTTCTGGTGCTGGAGCTTCTGCTGGCGCTGCTCCTGGTGCTGGTGCTTCCGCTGGTGCTTACTCTGCTGGCGCTGCTCCTGGTGCTGGTGCTTCTGCTGGTGCTTACTCTGCTGGCACTGCTCCTGGTGCTGGGGCTTCCACTGCGGCTTACTCTGCTGGCACTGCTCCTGGTGTTGGGGCTTCTGCTGGTGCTTACTCTGCTGGCACTGCTCCTGGTGCTCCTGGTCCTGCTGGTGCTGCTGGAGCTGCTGGTGCTTACTCTGCTGATGATGATCCTGGTGCTGCTGGTGCTGCTGGTGCTGCTGGTGCTTACTCTGCTGGTGCTGCTCCTGGTCCTGCTGGTCCTGCTGGTGCTGCTGGTCCTACTGGTCCTGCTTTTGCTGCTACTGTTGTTGTTGCTGCTGCTGGTGGTGGTGGTGTGGAGGACCAGCCCCTACAACCTCAAAGTCCCTCTGATGAGGGCCCAGATGGCCCTGCCAGAGGGAGGAAGAGGCATACACGAGAACGGGAGAGGAGGCAATACTCAATCGAAGAGGAACATGAGGAGGAGGTGCTGGAATGGCTGAGGGAGAATGAGTATCTATGGCGGAAGGGACACAGGCTCTATCGAGACACCAAAAGGAAGCAAGCTGCTTGGAGAGAGAAGGCGGAGAGCCTGGGCTACACTTCAGAGGTGCTCCTCGGCTGGTGGAAGCACATGCACACCTGGTACGGGAAGCTGCACCTCAAGAAATCTGGCCAGGCCACAGTCAAGCTGATGGACCGAGAGACCTACGTGATGACCAAGTGCAGCTTCTTGGAGGGTGAGATCCGCCACCGAGGAGCAGCCCCTCTCACAACCCTCTCTCTCAGGCAGCCCACTGAGAGCCAGTCCTCTTCTGGCCAAGAGTCAGCTCCTGTGTCCAGGCAGGTATCTGTGGAGCGTGCCACAATGGAGACCCCCCCGACAGCTGCACTCCCTGTGGCGGAGTGCGTGAAGGACCCCCTGACGCAGTGGGAGCAAGGAGAGGGCACTTCCACCAGAGACCAACCCACATCCACCCCCAGCTCCACCTTCACAGAAAGCAGGCAGAGAGGGGCAGAGCCACACTGTCCTGCTGGAGATCAGGGACACCATCAGAAGCAGCGTAGTTCTCCTCTCTCAGCTGGTACACACCAACGTCCCATCCTCCAACTGCAAGCCTTTCCTCACCTACGTCAACCAGACCCTCATGAACATGTCGGAATCACAGTACCAGGTGGTAAAGGACAGGATCACCGATCTTCTTCACAACCCTCCTGATCCAGCTGAACCTGCTCCCACCCAGTCCAGGCCTGCTCCTCCACCCCAGGTGATGTCACTGCCCTTCCAAGGCTTTCCACAGGCCCTCACCTACCAAGGCTACGGCTACCAGGAGCTCCAGCAGCACAGGCAGTCCTTCCCAGTCCAGGCACAGGTACATCGTACGCCACCGGTGCCACCGATGCCACGGATGCCACTGATGCCATCCACGCCACAGATGCCACCCACGCCACAGATGCACCCACGCCTCACCTCACTCAGCTGCAGACCAGACAGCCCCACTACACTGCTCCTTCCTCCACCCCACAGCCAAGCCCGGCCTCAGAACATCTGTCATCGGTATTGGGACTGACACCTCATGTCATGGAGGAAGGTGCTCTCAACATCACAGGACTGAGTCAGCTCTCAGAGCTTCCTCCACACACCGTCCCCTGTTGTCCTCTCGGGGCCAGGCACCCCAATGTTGCCTCAGACCAGCACTCCAGCAGCAGCCACCTGCACAGCACCTGGACCCTTCACCTCTGAGACTGGGCACGCCTCAGAGTGACCAAGAAGAGTGCTAGAGACTGGGTGGCTACCTGTTGACTTTATCTTTGCTTTGGACACTTGACTTGGGTCATTTTGCTTTTAAAGCTTCTTATTAATAAAGATTATCTTTGCTTCACACACTTGCTTCATTTATTTTAGTTAATAAAGTCTTGGTGGAAACTTTTCGAAATGGTTTAAGCCTTTGCATACTTGTGGGATGGGTTAAGATAGCAGTGGGATGGGCAGGGATACCTTTGGGATGGGTAATAGCTGTGGGATGGGCAGGGATACCTTTGGGATGGATAATCACTGTGGGATGGGCAGGAATACCTGTTGGATGGGTAATAGCTGTGGGATGGGTTAGGATATCTGTGGGATGGGTAATAGCTGTGGGATAGATAAACCTCCAGTGCAAGCATAGTGGGACTGTATGGTCCACCCTCCCAGGTGCCACACCTATGGTCCTTTATTATCAATAACAATTAATCATTGATCCACACATTTCAACATAAACACAACACTTTATTAAATGCTCTGTTCATTGTAGGTCCACTCAACATACATGGCCCAATCTCATCCGTGTGATGAGACAGGCTGAAGGATGCATCCATTAAGCATCTATCATCCTGTCTTGCCATCTTGCCACTCTACTGCTCCAGCTGGGGAGTTGCGCCAGTGTCTCAGGAGGTTGTGCTGCTTCTTCCCTTCATGTCAAGCTCTGTTGGGGCCTTGCACATCCACAGTATCTATCAGATTTCGCCCTTGCCTCCATTCCCCAGGCTCCATGTCCCCATTGCCTTGTTGGAGGTCCACGAGCCTGTTCTGCAAGACTGGGTAGCGGGTGCGCATGAGATTGTGCAGGATGCAGCAAGCTTCCACGATGTTCCTCATGGTCTGTGGGTGATGCTGCATGGTGGTGAGAAGTACCTGGAACCTGTTGGCCAGGATGCCAAAGGCGTTCTCCACCACCCGCCTTGCCCTGGACAGCCTGTACTTGAAGATCCTCTCTTCATGGGTGAGGCATCTGGAGGTGTAGGGCTTCATGAGGTAGGTTCTGAGGGAGAAGGCATCATCCCCCACGATGAAGTAGGGCACATCTTGTGTGTCGTTGGGCAGGGGGTCTGGATCTGGGAAGTCCACGATGAGGTTGCATTCCAGCCCCTCCTTGAGGTGACTGGCGTTGTATACCTGGGCATCTGAAGATGAGCCGTTGTCTGAAGCATTGATGTACATGAACTTGTAGTCAGCATCCACCATGGTGAAGAGGATGATGCTGAAGAAGCCCTTGTAGTTGAAATAAGTGGACCCTGACTTGGCTGGAGCTTTGCAGGCCACGTACTTGCCATCTATGGCTCCAATGGTGTGGGGGAAGTTCCACTTCTGATACCACTGCTCTGCAACTTTCTTCCATCCTTCTTCAGTGGAGGGGCACTGGAGGAGTTCCTCCAGGTATTCTTCGATGATGGCCTGCACCACCTCTCTGACCACAATGCTGATGGTGTTGTGTGGCACCCTCCAGCCGTACTGCATGCTCCTGTAGGTGGTTCCGGAGGCCCGGTGGTGCAGAGTCAGTGCCACCTTGAGCCCAGGGTCCAGGCTGGGCCAGAAGTTGGTGCTCTGCTTGGTCAACCTGGGTCTCAGCCGCTCCACAACTTCATCAAACATGGCTGGAGGCATCCTCATGAAGTTCTGGAATGCACGAGTGTCTTTGTTCCTCAGCTCCACCATCAGCTTTTTGTACAGTCCGTACTCTGCTCTTCTGGCGATCCATCTTCGGACCCAGACACTTCTTGGCCGCCTCCTTTTCTTCCCGTAGAACAGGTGAAAGAGCCTGTAGATGGCTTTGCACTGTTGTAGAATGATGGTGGCTACCAAAAGGAGTGTGTGATGATCCATGGTGGAGATGACTGGATGCTGTGGAAGAGCAAGAGCCAGATGAAGGCTGAAGAGGTCTGCACCGCAGGGCTGCTGGACTGAAAGTGAGATCCATGTGATTCTTCGCCCTTTTTATAGGCAATATAGGTTTTCCGCTAGATGTCCTTTTGCATCCTCTAGACATCCTGCAGACATCCTAAATATCCGAGATAGGTCCCCTCTGCGAACGTTTTTTCCATTTTAATGTTTGTATGCGAGCTGCATCCGCTTTCATCCTTTCTCCGTCCGTGCTACTAACGCTTTGTGTCCATTCCATGTCCATTTTGCTTCAGATGTGAGTTGCGCGGATGCGCAGCGGATGCCTAGCGGATATAGCGGACATGTAACGGATGACGACGGATGTAGAACGGATGTTCCCCGTATGCGTTGCGGATGCAGAACGGACGCGTTGGATACATTTGCCACTCAAAAAGTTTTGAGCAGCTCAAAACTTTTTGAGCAGATGGAATCTCAGTCGACAGATGCTGGACGGAAAGAGAGGATGAAAAACGGAGGCAGTGAGTACAGAACGGAAACATCGCGTTAACCAATGGATGGCAAGTGTTTCTCTCTGTTTTACATCCTCTTTCCATCTGTTGGTGCAGTGTGACATGGGCTTTAGCTTTAGAATTACTTCTATCATCATCCATTATTCCAGCTTGGATAGCCTCCTATGCACTACCCTTTTTTGTTGTGATGTTTTCATCATACTGGCTTCCTACATTTTTTTTGTTATCCTGCCCTTTCTTCCGTTCCTTGTTTGCCATGATAACACCTGACCGTAGGGTATCGAAGACAGGATCATTTCGGCTAGCTGCGAAATAAACAAAAACAAAAAAGTTGTAAAAGTTACAAAGGTGTTTCTTAGGATAGATTACCAAGAGTAAAAGCCTTATTGGATGACTGACTTACCACCCAAGAGTTGTTGGGCACTGTACAATGGAGAGCTGTAAGCACGGCGGAAACCTGGAGGCTGAAGAGTAAACGGTAAAGATTATACACTGTCAAGAATGTTGGAAAAAGGGGACAAAGTCCATTTTTCTCCCAAATGATGGAGCTTGGTGACAGAGGCAGCTATTATCCTTGAAAAGAAACTCTAGCCTTCATCTAATGTTTATTTTATAAATAACACTTTGTAGCAAACATTTTCATAAGATGCAGAAAGAGTTCTTGTGCTGATTTATCAAAAAGACTAACAAAGCCAGTATGGACAAAATGCGGAGTTTCCCAAAACTTTGGCAGCAGCCTCTAAAGCCTTTCCTAAGCTTGACACTTTATTATAATTTTCAGGATGATGGAAATGGGAAGTCATTAAATGCATAAAAAATTAGCTCATTGCATGCATTGAATTTAGTTTAATTTTATTTTTGTCCTCTTCTAGGGCAAAAATTATTTATGCCTATTTCTAGTCACCTTGGCAGAGCAGCCCCTGAAATTTTACTTTTCTATAACTTTTCACTTTGTTGTTTGTATATATGCTGAGAGCTTATGTGCTGGAGACAAATTCCTTGTATGTCCAAACACACTTGGCTACTAAAGAATATTCTATTATCCATTGCCCTTGAAAAAGATAGTGTGTGTTCTGCAATATGGAGACTACAGTATTGTGAAATCCCAAATGAGAAAGAGAAGTTCCCTGGTTGCAGCTGCTTTTTGCATTTCAATAATCAGAAAAAGCTAGCTCCTATTGATTGGACCTGCTAAAGAGAAACTAATTGACTGGCTTCACTCACATGACCTGTGTTGTTGTTCTCCAGGGGTGTCAAACTCAAGGCCTGTGGGCCGGATCCAGCCCTCGGGGTGCTTAGATCTGGCCCACGGGGCCACCAGGAAACTGGGCCCATGGTGCCCCAGCCAGCAAAAACGGAGCTCAGGAGGATCACAGGAGGCTGTCATAGCAGAAAACAGAGCTTGGGAGGCTGTTTTTGCTGGCAGAGTGCTCTAGCCATCATAGCCCCCCCCCCCCCATGAGTGACATTGAGCTGGCCATGCCCACCCTGGCCACACCCACCCTGACCCCCCGAGGTCAACACAACCCTGATGTAGCCCTCAATGAAATTGAATTTGGCATCCTTGTTCTCAGCTAAGACTGTCTCAGTTATGTTTGTTCTCATTTATGTCATCTGATTCACTGTGACCCTGAATGGCTAAAGTCATAGAAAAAAATGGCACCCCAAAGCCCAAATGACTGCATATAATACATGAAAAAAGGAAAGAAAAAGTTATTTTCTGGGGAACCATTTGGTCTTCAGCAAACACATGAAAAATATTCATAACCAAACTTTTAGTAAAAAGCTATTTATAAAGAATATGTTACTAGTTGCTTCAGTTTTTAATAATATACAAAATATACTGGGTAATTTGTTAGCTTACTCACCCACTGCTCTCCTCCAGTTCTGCAGTTCAGGAATTGTGGCTTCAATCTATCAAAGGCAATGCGCTGAATCTACGCTAAGAATTGGAATCCATTTTTCAAAAGTATAAAATCCATTGTAGGGCCAATAAGTGTACTTTTTCTCCCACAAGAATAATTTCCAATTGAAAAATAATGTAATCCTTGTACACATCGTAATGACTGCATATTTCTGCTTTTTATTCTGGCCCAAGGAGAGGCAATGGCATACATCTATTTGAGATATTCACTTCCAAAGATTGATATTCTGATTGTGCATTATTTTATCCATGTAGAATAAGTGTAGCAAACCAGCTCTTAAATCAAGGTGTCCTACTTAAAATTCTTGCAGCACCATAGACCCCAGAGTTGATTTGGATCAGATACCAACAACAGTACTGGATATAAATGCAAGAAGATATGATGCAAGATAAAAATGGCAGCTCTTCCATGTAATCATTTAGAGGCTTCAAGGCAAGTAGAGCTGATGAGTAAGAATACAACATACACATTCATCCATGAATGCCACCCACACATACAACTGTTGCAGAGGAGAGAAGCTATGTTCCTGACTTTGATTTCAGAAATCTTACCCAGGTTTGTTGTTTCTCACCTACTAGCGGTAGAGAGGCAGTTTGATATCGTGGTTAAGGTATCAGGTAAGAGACCAGGAGTTCTAGTCCTGCCTTAGGCATGAAGCCAGCTGGGTGGTGTTGGGCCATTCCTTCTCCCTCAGCCTTAGCAAAGAAGCAAGGCCAAATTGCTTCTGAAATCTTGCCAAGAAAACTGCAGGGACTTCCCTAGACACTTGTTAGGAGTCAAAACCTGGCTCAAAGGCAAGGGTGGGATTCAATTTTTTTAACAACCGGTTCTATGGGCATGGCTTAGTTGGTGGGCGTGGCTTGATAGTAATGTGACTGACTGGGCATAGCCAACACAACATCACTCATATCGAGGCATGCATCTCCTTGCCTGGTCTCTCATGATTGTGGGATGCTGCAATAGTCGTAAGTGTGAAAAATGGTTATAAGTCACTTTTTTCAATGCCACTGTAACTTTGAATGGTCATTCTACACAAGCAAAGTACCAGCAAAGGAGGGGGGAAAAAACTCCAGAGACGTTCCTGAGACAGAAAGTCTAGTCCTGCCAAGAATGTAACAAGGGTTAACAGAGAGGCAATTTCTGGAAGCAACACCAGAATGTTTCCTTCCTGCCTTTCTTACAGGATTAGGCCAGTAATTTCTTCTAACAACCAGTTCTCCGAACTGCTTAGAATGTTAACAACCGGTTCTAGCAAATAGGTGCGAACCGGTAGAATCTCACCCCTACTCAAAGGCACACAGAACAGACACACACACACACACACACACACACACACACAACTCATAGCAGTGAGGAAATAGTAATTTCATGGTCAGAGTTTTGGGAAGTTCCTTCCATATTTACCAGACGTGACCACTGGCACAACTCTCCAGAAACTCAGTCACATCCAGTAATAATTAGAGACTTAACAAATAGAGCATGGCTAAATGAAATGCCTTACTGCAGGAAAAAGCTGCAGAATACAGGAATCAAAGCCCATCCCTACATTCCAGGGTTAAATTTCTTAAGTTTCCTTCTTACCTTCTCTAGTCAACAGATTTTTAGCCACTCTTTTCACAACATTGAGCACTGGAGGCACAAGATCTTTGTTTAGGTAACAATTCTATCTGGCTTGAGATCTATTGTTTCTGTCAGTCATTTTTCCTAAATACAAACTCCAGGAACTGGCTCCGACTCAACCTTGGCAGGACAGAGTGGCTATGGAGTTTTGACCTTCTAGGCTCTCCCCCAAAGTTATCTTTGATTCTGGATGGGGTGGCACTTTTCCAGACTCAGTTGGTGTGAAATTTGAAGGCCTCCTGGATTCATAGCTACTGCTTGAAGAGCAGGAGGCAGCAGGTGTTAGATGGGCTTTTGTACAGCATCATCCACTGTACCAATTGCACCCTTTCTTGGATTAGGAAGCCTTGCTTATAGTTACTCTTGCCCTTGCTCAGCTCTCATTTGATTTACTGCCATGCCCTCTACATGGGGCTGCTCTTGAAGACTACCCAGAAACTTGAACTAGTCCAGAACATGGCAGTGTATATGGTGATGGGTACCCCTAGGTTTGCCCATGGAACACCTCTGTTGTGTGAGCTGTCTTGGCTTCGAATTTCATTCTGGGTACAATTCAAAGTTCTAGTCATCACCTTTAAAGCCCTATATGGCCCAAGGCCAGATTATCCATAAGACCATCTTTCTCTAAGCTCATCTACTTGTCTTACCAGATCAGGCATGCTTCTAGTCCCTTCTCTTAGATCAAGGAACGAAGTTTAAGACTTGTGGACTTCAATTCCCAGAATTCCTGAGCTAATATAACTAGAGGAAGAATTCTGGGAGTTGAAGTCCACAAGTCTTAAGGCCAGGGGTGAGATTCTACCAGTTTGCACCTATTCTCTAGAACCGGTTGTTAATGTTCTAAGCAGTTAGGAGAACCGGTTGTTAGAAGAAATTTCTGGCCTAAACCTGTAAGAAAGGCAGGAAGGAAACATTCTGGTGTTGCTTACAGAAACTGCCTCTCTGTTAACCCTTATTACATTCTTGGCAGGACTAGACTTCCTGTCTTAAGCCCATGTCACACTGCGCCAACGATGCAAAGAGGATGTAAAACGGACAAAAAAGCTTGCCATCCGTTGGTTAACACGATGTACTCACTGCCTCCGTTTTGCTTCCTCTCTATCTGTCCAGCATCCGTTTATGGATGTTTCATCTGCTCAGAAAGTTTTGAGCTGCTCAAAACTTTTGCATGGAAAATGTATCCAATTCGTCCGTTCTGCAGCCGCTACGCATCCGCTATGCCTCTGCTACGCATCCATTACGCATCCGTTATGCATCCGCTATATCCGCTAGGCGTCCGCTGCACATCCGCGCAACTCGCATCCGCTCGGACGCAGGGAGGAAGCGGAATGGACGCAGAACGGATGCAGAACGGATGCCTAGCGGAAACAAAGCATGTAAAACGGAAAAAACGTCCGCAGAGGGGACCTATCTCAGATATTAAGGATGTCTAGAGGATGCCTAGAGGATGCCTAGAGGATGCCTAGAGGATGCCTAGAGGATGCAAAGGGACATCTATACTGCCGAGAAAGGGGGAGCAACTCACCTGCATCTCACTTTCAGACCAGCAGACCAGCTGTGCAGACCTCTGCAGCCTTCATCTGACTCTTCCTCTTCCACAGCATCCAGTCATGTCTACCGTGGATCATAACACAGTCCTTTTGGCAGCCACCATCCTTCTGCAACAGTGCGAAGCCATCTACAGGCTCTGTGAACTCTACTACGGGAAGAAAAAGGGGCGGCCAAGAAGCGTCTGGGTACGAAGATGGTTCGCCAGAAGAGCAGAGGATGGACTGTACAACAAGCTGATGATGGAGCTCAGGAACGAAGACACTCGTGCATTCCAGAACTTCATGAGGATGCCTCCAGCCATGTTTGACGAAGTTGTGGAGCGGCTGACACCCAGGTTGACCAAGGCAAACACCAACTTCCGGCCCAGCCTGGACCCTGGGCTCAAGGTGGCACTCACTCTGCGCCACCTGGCCTCAGGGACCACCTACAGGAGCATGCAGTACGGCTGGAGGGTGCCACACAACACCATCAGCATTGTGGTCAGAGAAGTGGTGCAGGCCATCATCGAAGAATACAAGGAGGAGCTCCTCCAGTGCCCCTCCACTGAAGAAGGATGGAAGAAAGTTGCAGAGCAGTGGTATCAGAAGTGGAACTTCCCCCACACCGTTGGAGCCATAGATGGCAAGCACGTGGCCTGCAAAGCTCCAGCCAAGTCAGGGTCCACTTATTTCAATTACAAGGACTTCTTCAGCATCATTCTCTTCGCCATGGTCGATGCTGACTACAAGTTCATGTACATCGATGCTGCAGGCAACGGCTCATCTTCAGATGCCCAGGTATACAACGCCAGTCACCTCAAGGAGGGGCTGGAACGCAACCTCATCGTGGACTTCCCAGATCCAGAATCCCTGCCCAACGACACACATGATGTGCACTACTTCATCGTGGGGGATGACGCCTTCTCCCTCACAACCTACCGCATGAAGCCCTACACCTCCAAATACCTCACCCGTGAAGAGAGGATCTTCAACTACAGGCTGTCCAGGGCAAGGCAAGTGGTGGAAAACGCCTTTGGCATCCTGGCCAACAGGTTCCAGGTACTTCTCACTACTATGCAGCATCGCCAAGAGACCATGAGGAGGATCATGGAAGCTTGCTGCATCCTGCACAATCTCATGCGCACCCGCTACCCAGTCTTGCAGAACAGGCTCGTGGACCTCCAACAAGGCAATGGGGACATGGAGCCTGGGGAATGGAGGCAAGGGTGAAACCTGATAGACACTCAGGATGTGCAAGGCCCCAACAGAGCCTCACATGAAGGGAAGAAGCAGCGCAACCTCCTGAGACACTGGTGCAACTCCCCAGCTGGAGCAGTGGAGTGGCAAGACAGGATGATAGATGCTTAATGGATGCTTCCTTCAGCCTGTCTCATCACATTGATGAGATTGGGCCATGTATGTTGGGTGGGCCTACAATGAACAGGGCATTTAATAAAGAGTTGTGTTTATGTTCAAATGTGTGGATCAATGCTTACATTGTTATTGATAATAAAGGGCCAAAGGTGTGGCAGCTGGGAGGGTGGACCATACAGTCCCACTATGCTTGCACTGGAGGTTTATCTATCCCACAGCTATTACCCATCCCAAAGGTATCCCTGCCCATCCCACTGCTATCTTAACCCATCCCACAAGCATGCAAAGGCTTAAACCATTTCTAAAAGTTTCCACCAAGACTTTATTAAAAAAAAGAAATGAAGCAAGTGTATGAATCAAAAATAGACTTTATTAACAAGAAGCTATAAAACAAAAATGAGTCTCTGGCACTCCTCTTGGTCGCTCAGTCTCAGGGGTGAAGGGTCCAGGTGCTGTGGAGGTGGCTGGTGCTGGAATGCTTGTCATCAGCTCCTCCAAAAGCAGAAGCAGCAGAAGCCCCAGCCCCAGAAGAGTGAGCCCGTGCTGCAGAAGCCCCGGCAGAACCAGAGTGAGGGCGGGATGGTAGCCCTGTCCCTCTTGCAAGGGCTGGCAGCAGATGGCTGAGGCTTGCTGTGCTTCAGCATGGTTGTGGGGTTGCTGGCTGGCAGGGAGGCTGGCAGGAACCAAGGCTGGCAGGAAGGCTGGCAGGGAGGCAGGCACCAAGGCTGGCAGGCAGGTATGAACCAAGGCTGGCAGGCAGGCTGGCAGGCAGGCAGGCACCAAGGCTGGCAGGGAGGCTGACAGGAAGGCTGGCAGGGAGGCAGGCACAAAGGCTTGCAGGCAGGCATGAACCAAGGCTTGCAGGCAGGCAGGCACCAAGGCTGGCAGGCAGACTGGCTGGCAGCAAGGCTGGCAGGCAGGCAGACAGCAAGGCTGGCAGGGAGGCTGGCAGGCAGACAGACAGCAAGGCTGGCAGGGAGGCTGGCAGCAAGGCTGGCAGCAAGGCTGGCAGCAAGGGTTGCAGGCAGACATGCAGGCAGGACAGGCAAGGCAGTCGATGTGTCTGGAAGCAGGTCTTTCATCTGAATGGCGACCTGCTTCCGAGCTGCTTCCATTATATCCGCGGGGCTGACGCAATGCATCCTCCCCGCATGCGCAATTAATGCTCGGCATCCGCTAGGCTTCCGCTGTGCATCCGCTTCATCCGCTGTGCATCCGCTGTGCATCCGCTGTATCCGTTCCACATCTGCTTTGCTGAGGTCCCCCGGAAGCCTAGCGGATGTGCCATCCGTTCCCATCCGCTTCCATCCGCTGGGCTTCCGTTCCGCATCCGCTTTGCATCCGCCCTGCGTCCTCCCCGCGTCCGTGTTATCCGCTCCGGTTATGCAAATTTTTGCCCCTTCTGAGAGCGGGTAACAACGGATGGAACATTTTTCTCGTCCGTTGTGTCCGTTTTGCATTCGTTGGGCAGTATGACAGGGCCTTTAGGAACGTCTTAGGAGTTTTTTTTCCCCTCCTTTGCTGGTACTTTGCTTGTGTGGAGTGACCATTCAAAATTACAATGGCACTGAAAAAAGTGACTTACGACCATTTTTCACATTTACGACTGTTGCAGCATCCCCACAATCACGAGAGGCCAGGCGAGGAGATGCGTGCCTTGATGTGAGTGATGTTGAGTTGGCCACACCCAGTCAATAACATGACCACCAAGCCACGCCCACTACCTAAGCCTCGCTCACAGAACCAGTTGTTAAAAATTTGAATCCCACTCCTGTTTAAGGCTATCCAGTTTGAAGACCCCTGCCTTAGATATTGGCATCTTATGGGAGCTAGGAAAACTGCTTTTTTCATGGTGGGCTCTGACGATGGAAATTTGGCATCACTTTTTTTGTATTTTTAATGCACTGTGATTTTACAGTCTTAATAAATTTTAATGTTGTTTTCATGTTTTATTAGGAGCTGCCCAAAGCTTGTTATAAGATAGGTCATCATATCAGAGTTTGAAATTAACAAATTATTTTAAGTTTCTTATTGGTAGCCATGCTGTAGACTTCATGATATAGGTATTTTTTTTATCATCTAATACTGATGGATCCAAAACCAGATTAAATAGCTCATTTCTTTAAAAGACACTCTTGCAATATTCTCTGTTTTGCTAATTAAAATGTATTAACCTCAGCTATATACTTCATCCCAACCTGGATCCAACGATAACACACACACACACACACAAAAACCAATTTTAGCTAATTATATTCTAGTTGTGAGCACTTAGCTTGTAACAGTCAGGTTCTTGAGCATACAGCTTTTGTTACACTTATGATTAAAAACTACTGGGGGTAAAATCCTACCCTTTTTAAAGTAGCATGCCTTTCTGGAAAAAGTTATCCCCTTCTACATCTCAGTGCTGTCTCAGTGTCGTCTACATAATGGAGCAAGCGCAGAACCAAAACTGCTGCTTGCCATATCAAATCATGTTAGGGATAGCAATCAGCAGAGGCCTCAGAAGAGGCTACTTACTATCTTGCCAAAGCAGCGCTGAAATTCCACATAACTTTGGCAGTGATGATGGATGTGAGTTTTGCAGTTCTTGCATTTCAAGCCATATTTGTTGTTGACTGCAAAGAAAAGAAAGGCAATCAATGTCATTATATAGGCCAGGGGGTCTTCAAACTTGGCAGCTTTAAGACTTGTGGACGTAAACTCCCAGAATTCCTCCTCCAGTCATGATAGCTCAGGAATTCTGGGAATTGAAGTCCATAAGTCTTAAACTTGCCAAGTTTGAAGACCCTTGATATAGACTAAAGAGTCTGTCACCCCCCCTCCCCAGTCCTCATGCACATTTCTGGAATCAAGCAATCGAGAATATCACAGCATGCCTTCTAATTGAGCCAGACCAAAGGTGGTCATTCAGCAGGTTCTGACCAGTTTTGGAGAACTGGTAGCGGAAAATTTGAGTAGTTCAGAGAATCGGCAAATACCACCTCTGACTGGAGATTTTACAGTCTCCTTCCCCTGCCACGCCCACCAAGCCACGCCCACAGAACCGGTAGTAAAAAAAAATTGAATCCCACCACTGAGCCAGACAGAAACCATTTAAAAACATACAAAGAAGCCATTTGTCTCCCAGATGGAGGGGAAATTACTTTTCAGGAAATGACTGCAGGATGAAACATCAGCATTCCCTAAATGTGCTTCCTATTGACATTTTTAAAATGTTCTGCCAGAAACCACAAGGAAAAACTCTTGTGCGTGTTCAGTTCTATCAAAAAAGCAAAACAAAACAAAACTGGGGAATCAACTTGGCAATGAAGGATTTCTAGCTTTTAGCTTGAGAGGTCTTCCTGCTCTCTATGTCTTGGTCTCCTGGATAGAAAGAAGCAATAGGAGGCCCACTTCAGTGGTGGGATTCAAAATTTTTTACTACCGGTTCTGTGGGCTTGGCTTGGTGGGCATGGCAGGGGAAGGATACTGTAAAATCTTCAGTCAGAGGTGGGATTTGACAGTTCTTCAAACGACTCAAAATTTCCGCTATCGGTTCTCCAGAACTGGTCAGAACCTGCTGAGTACCACCTCTGGCCCACTTGGTTGACCTATGGCCTGGCTTGAGCAAATAAGATATTCCAAGTATAATGCCATGTATTGGGCTACCATTCCCACCATGCTCAGGCATCATGACCAATCTCCACTGTAGATGATAAATGTTTCATGCATTTATGGATTATACCATTGTTTATACCAAACTGGGAAAGTCTGGTATAGTATATTTCCATTTGTTCCTCCTTGACTCTGATTCTTTGAATCTCCTTCCTGGTTCCTGCTTCTCAGTTTCTGGCCCATTTCTGGAGGCCAACTTCTCTTCAACCCTGACAAATTCTCATTTCTCTTTTAAACAGGGAGGAAAGGATTGACGTGTGATTGCCTTCATCACAGATAGTTTGGCTCTATGATCATCAGCATTTTCTCAGCAAAAGGAAATGGGTTTGGTATAGAGGAAAAAGTAGCTTGGGTTACTTTTAAAAATGGACTAATGGAACGTGTACATCCTTACGATGTTTTGAAAGATAACTTTTTTTAAAAAAAGTTAAAAAACAGACATCAGGCATACTTTTCCCCCTTCTAGCTTAGCTTTCAATGCACCTCTAAGGGCAACCATCCTGGAGGTCAAAATTGTGGGTGATTAAAAAGGCCACTGCTTTCAGAACTGAAGAGCTGATAACGCTTGAATTTATACGTAAAGTATTCAAGGACCAAGTGTGGGGAAATGTATCATAATGCAAATGACCCTGATTCCCTACTTATGTATTTATATCAGAATTAATGGCACAAGGGCCTGATTGCATTGTTTGCACAATGACCTCATGATCCACCTGACATCACCTGTAACAATGGATGTCTATGAGTATATTCTGCCATTCTTTATAGAATGTTCCTTCACCGTTCATAGTTTGCTATGAAAGATTGCTAGGGATTTCCTGAATTTTTGCATGGCTGCAACAGATAACTTACGAGGGGTGCTTGGTGATCTCTGAGCTTGCTTGTTTTCTTGCAGATGTTTCATTACCCTAATTAGGTAACATAATCAGTGCTAGTAAGGAGTGCTGTTTGCTGTCAGTTTATATTCTGGTGTCTTTCCTGTTTGTGTGAGGGTGTGGGCAGAAAACAACTGAATGAAAAACTGCTGATGACTGCTGCACCATAAAGCGTATCTTAAGCCCCTGTCACACTGCAGCAACAGATGGAAAGAGGATGTAAAACGGAGAAAAACACTTACCATCCGTTGGTTAACGCGATGCTTCCGTTCTGTACTCACTGCCTCCGTTTTGCTTCCTCTCTATCCGTCCAGAATCTGTCTATTGGCATTTCATCCACTCAAAAGGTTTTGAGCTGCTCAAAACTTTTGAGCGGAAAATGTATCAAATGCATCCGTTCTGCATCCGCTAGGCATACAGGGGACATCTGTTCTGCATCCATTGTCATCCGTTACGCATCCGCTATATCCGCTAGGCATCCGCTGCACATCCATGCAACTCGAATCCGTTCCAGTGGTAAACGGACGCAGGGAGGAAGCGGAACGGATGCACAGCGTTAGTAGCACGGACGGAGAAAGGATGAAAGCGGATGCAGCACGCAAAGAAAGCATTTAAAACGGAAAAAACGTTCACAGAGGGGACCTATCTCGGATATGAAGGATGTCTAGAGGATGCCTAGAGGATGCAAAAGGATGCTTCCGTTCCACATCCGCTTTCCATCCGCTCTGCGTCCTCCCCCTGTCCATTCCTTTCTGTGTTATCCGCTCTGGTTATGCAAATTTTTGCCCCTTTTGAGAGCGGATAAGAACAGATGGAACATTTTTCTCGTCTGCTGTGTCCTTTTTACAAACGTTTTGCATCCGTTGGGCAGTGTGACAGGGCCTTTAACTTACTGCACCTCTGTATGGTTTGCCAATTGCACAGTGGCAGATAAGACAGTACTCCAGAGGATTAACGTCATTGCCCAGACGATCATTGGTTGTCCTCTCCCCTCTTTGGAAGAGCTTTATAACTCCCACTGCCTTAAGAAAGTTCAAAACATTCTCAAACATCCACCTCATCCTGGGAACCCTTTTTTTGAACTATTACCATCTGGCAGAGGGTACAGAACAATAAAAATAAGGACAAATAGGCTGAAAAATAACTTCTATCCCAGGGCAGTAGCTCTTTTGAATTCTGCTGTATAGTGCAATATTAATGCAATATCAGGGGTTTTCAGCTCAATGTATAGAATGTGAAGGATGTGTATTTGTGTTTATTTTCATAGTCATAATGTACACTGAAGATGGTATTTAATTTCATTGTACAAGATGCAATGACAATAAAGTAAAGTAAACTAAACTTAGGGATACGTTGGTTGGGCTAACTACCTACCTAGAGATAACTACCTACATTAAACTACTAAACAACAACTATGCAAGGTGCACATGAGCATATACCGTTCTCTGTTTCAACAGGTTACCACTTTTCCTCTAAACGTAAATCATAATTATATTTTCTCCCTCCATTTAAGCAACTGTTCCAAATCATATGCCTGTTAGGACTTACTCGGCTTTCAATATATACCCCTATCCCACTTTTGCTGCTTTTTTTTTCCAGGCATGGTTCATGCATCTTTAACAATTGGGTATGGCATAATAGAAACTCACGGACAATCATGCGGGCACAGACATCACAAAACTTAGGTTTCTTGAAGTAATGATCCTTGAATTTGTGAGGTTTATCGTTGACAGGTTTTTCCGGCTCAGGTGGTAGCTCAGGCTCTTCCTCATCCTCCTCCACTTCCTCATAGTAGTAGATGGTTCCCCCAGAAGAACTGACCAGCTCCCCATTGGCTTGGGGCTCCTCTGAGGTAGGCTCCTCCTCCATGGGCTTGCGTTGGAAAAACTGCTTTAGCTTCTGCAACTGAGGGTCCAGGTTGGGATGGGGCAGAATGGGTGGGTGGGGCGGACAATCAGCACTTGATAGATGCCAACCAAGAACCTTGGCGACCAGTGGAATTGGCATGCACACACCGCCAACTTGTCTAGCCCCAAAAGGCAAGGGAATGGAAGAGAGGTTCACGGCAAAAACAGAGAGACAAAAAACAAACAAACAAACCCAACTCCTACTTGTGGAAGTTTTCTTCAAAGAAAATGCAAGCAAAGAAGCAGCAATATTGCAACATGCAACTGCATGAAGAGTCCACCTTAAAGCTCGTTAACTGCATGTAGCAGCTTTCTATTCCCAATATCAGCTAATGATAACCCAGCTGTTGGTGTGTACTGGTGTGTTGTAGTAGTAGTAGTAGTAGTAGCTCCCGCCATCCTATTATTCTGCTAGAACCTGAAGACCTGCTGGTTGGGTAGGGGACCAGATGGGGAAGTCCACATTGGAGGTGGCTGCCAGACTGATGGCAGACTCCACCTCTCCCCACTTGCTCTCTGTTCTCCACCCATCCATCGTTTTGGTTTTCATATTGATGTGTTTATTCTCACTGTGTTCCTTTGCCATTGGTTACTCTATTGTTTTAATATTTTACTCCTGTTCTCTTTACATCCCTTTTCCTTTTTCTTCCTTTTTATTATTGTAGGCTGCCTAGAGTAATCCCATGGTGAGATATGCAGCAAATAAATGTAACAAATAAGTAAATATTTAGCAGCCTCTGTGGCACAGTGGTTAAAGTGCAGTACTGCAAGCTACTTCTGCAGCCAGCTGCCTTCATTTTGGCAGTTCAAATCCCACCAGGCTCAAGGCTGACTTAGACTTCCATCCTTCCGAGGTGGGTAAAATAAAGACCCAAATTGTTGGGACCAATAGGCTGACTCTGTAAACTGCTTAGAGAGGGCTGTAAAAGCACAATAAAGTGGTATATAAGTCTAAGTGTTATTGCTAAATAAATAAAAATAGACTTACATGGGAAACAGCATGCCATGATAGCATTTCAAGCAGGACTAGCAACCAAATACTGTAAAGATTTGTTAGTTGGTTATCTTTTCAACCAAATAATCAATTATTGGTAATCTACAATTTAATTGTAGATATAGCTAATACAGTTCAAGTCTTTATGTATATTATCTCAACTCAGCAAGCCATAAAAACCTCACAGAATCATTTACTTGTTTATTAGGCCATCTGATTCTTAAATGATTCTGAGTAACCTAGAATCTAACATACTAAAAGAAATACAGCTAATCAAAAGAGCAATGCATGAAAATGCTCATATTATACTCATGTTGCACATTAAGAAAGAGATGTTGAAACAGACTTTAACTTAGAGAGTTCCAAACTAAGAGACTCTCTTGGCACATTCTTAAATTTAATGGATTATAATGCTCTAGCTTCTTAATTTGTTTAAGAAAGCTATTCACTGATTACAGAAATGTATTTTATTTTCACTTGTCATTATACCTTAGCGCAGGGCTGTCAAACTCCCAGCCCATGGGCCGGATGCATCATGCGCTGGCCACACCCACGCCTGGTTTAGCGAAGGGGGGAAAATCCCAAAACATCATGTGACAACACTGTGAGTTTGACAGCCCTGCCTTAGCGTAATCAAACTAACCTTTCACTCCCAGGCCCTCTGCTTAAATGGAGCCATATTGATTAATCAATGGGAGGTTTTGCTTGCAAATCTATTCCATTGGCAAAGCTTTCAGAATATACTTTGAGCTTAATGCTGCATGTAGATATACACTATCTCTACCATCGAATTACTAGCAAGGGCATTTGTCAGCTTTGATGAGATTGTAAAAGCTTGTTTTGCTTAGCTTAGGTCACAGGTTAGACGCAATGCCCATTTCACTTTGGCTATTTACACCCCACTTCTAAGATGCACATATTAATAGCAGAAGTCAAATTATCCACAGCATTAATTGGCTAATCCATCAGATCAGTTGGAACCATCTCAGTCTCAGTAATCCATCCTCCTGCTTTATCCATTAGACCAGCTTTTATTAGAGAGGTGTCCATGACTTTTAAAATGAATAAATAACACTTACACAGTACAGGTAGTCCTCGGCTTACAACAGTTCATTTAGTGACTGTTCAAAGTTACACAGCAGTGAAAAAAGTGATTTATGACCATTTTTCACACTTACAACTGTTACGGCATCCCCATGGTCACATCATCAAAATTCAGATGCTTGGCAACTGACTCATATTTATGACCGTTGTAGTGTCCTGGGGTCATATGATCCCCTTTCGCAACCTTCTGACAAGCAAAGTCAATGGGGAAGGCCAGGTTCACTTCACAACCGTGTTACTGACATGACAATTGCAGTGATTTACTTAACAATGATGGCAAGAAATTTGTACAATGGGGCAAAACTCAGTTAACAACTGTCTCGCTTACCAACATAAATTTTGGGCTCAGTTGCAGTCATGAGTCAAGGACTACCTGTATAGACTGGGAAAATACTCAGAAAGGCAGGCAGACTAATTGAGGAAAGCTTCTGGATAATTCTTCAGTTCATGACACTTTGTACAGTGATAGTGAGAGGGGGAGCTGGCTCACCCCACCTGAGAAAGTAAACTCCAGTAAGTTCAGAGAGGAGCAAGTAAGATGATCAAAGGCCTGGAAACTAAATCATATGAGGAACGGCTGCAGGTTTTGGGTCTGGCTGTAACTCTTTTGAATTCTACTGTATAGTGAGTGCAGTGTTGATGCGGTGTCGAGGGTTTTCTGTTCAATGTGTGGGGTGTGAAGGATGTATGTTTGTGTTTATTTTCATGGTCATGATGTGCACTGAAGATGGTGTTTGATTTCATTGTATGAGGTGCAATGATAATGAAGTAAAGTAAACTAAAGAAAAGAAGAATTAAGGGTGGCATGATAGCAGTATTCCAGTATTTAAGGGGCTGCCACAAAGAAGAGGGGGTGAAATTATTCTCCAAAGCACCTGAAGGGCAGGATAAGAAATAATGTTTGGAAACTAATCAAAGAGAGAAGCAACCTGGAATTAAGGAGAAACTTCCTAATAGTGAGGACAATTAACAAGTGGAATAGCTTTATCTCCAGAAATCATGGGTGCTCCATCACTGCAGGTGTTTAAGAAGCGACTAGACATTGTCTGAAATGGTATAGGCTTTCCTGGTTGAACAGGAGGCTAGACTAGAAGATCTCCAAGGTCCCTTCCAGCTCTGTTCTATTCTAAGTCCTTGTTGCAGTACACATTTATACTCTAATGTACTCTTATTGTCCTATCTAAGTTATTGGTACAGTAACTTATTTCCACAAGGGTGATGGTCATCTTGACCTTGAGCACAGCAACCTGTGTAAGAACTGAGGCAGGAGGATGGTTTACTGACTGAGATATTGCTCCTGTACTGAACAAAACAGTCAAAGCAGCAGAGGACAGAGGATTCCTGGGAAAGGAACAAGTTGAAAATTCCAGAGTCAGCAAGGAGAAAGCAATGGATGACATGCAGCTCGACTCCTGAGGCTAAGGGATGCTGATATATGTCTCAGGGGGAAAGCAGCAAATCATTCGCCTGTGTATATTTATTATTTATTCATATTTTGGGGGGGTGTCTCCTGAGATCCTGAAATTGGGCAGTTTAATGAAATGTAGAAATCCTTGCAGCATTGGTGCTCTTGCAGCAGGCTTCTGGCAATAGAGAACATACGATTTTACCCAACACACAACACTCTGCCCAGCATTTTTAAGAACAAAATATGAGAATATAGATCATGTACCAAGCAAACCGCTTTCTGTATGCCTGAGCAATATTTCTATCTGTGTTATTCTGAAGGTTCTCCTGACTGGGTTGAAAGGACTTCATTCCTAAGTTCTCTTTCTTAGGTGAGATTTCTGGCACTATATGCCTAGATGTGCTGTGTTTAACCACTGAATAAATAGCAAAGGGTTGGCTGGGTTTGCAAATCTTACTAAGTCAGAAACCAACCAAATACATTTTTGGTTTAGTGAAATGTCTGAATCAGGTCACAGATTTGCTTTCAGCACTTTCCACTTCAGGTCCAACTGCTTATATCACTTCCAATTCAGGTTTCCAAAGTCCTACTAATTCAATCTTCTACCTAAAGTCTGCTTGAAAAGAGGGCTTGTAAGTCTTGAGGCAAATACCTTCAGTTCTCCTCTCACCCCACAGTCAGTGGCAATTGCCCTGTGCAGTCATAATAGTTCGTGATATTTTGAGCTTACCAATCTGTTACCAGGGAAATGACAGGTTTTACCTTAACAGAAGACCCTAAGGCATGTAACAAGAACGGGTTACACTACTCATCCTTCACAGTTATTGCTTGATGAACAGAGTGACAAATGGAGAATCTCTCCCTTGTACAAATCTGACTCATACAATTAATTCACTAGCTGAGCATGGACAAACCATTTTTAGCTTTTACCAACTCTTACCTGAAATAGAGGTATCAGAACAATGGTTCGATTTAAAGGGCTTATTGTAAGCATCGTGAAAGATGTGCATGAAACACTTTATCAAAATTACTTATGAATATTAGGGATACAGGTGCCAAATATTTGGTCTAGTGGTTAAGGTACCAGGCTAGAAAATAGAAGATTGTGAATTCTAGACCTGCCTTAGGCATAAAAGCTGGCTGGGTGACTGCAGGTCAGTCAGTCTCTCTCAACCCAACCCATCTCACATAGTTATTGATATGGGGAAAATAGGAGGAAGAAAAAGGAATATTAGGTATTTTCCCAACCTTGAGTTACTTATAAAAATAATAAAAGCAGGATTTAAAAAAATCTTTAAAAATAGAGAGAGAAGTGAGAAAATTCGATTGCCAAATATATTTCTAATAGGAACCCACATTTTATAAACTTGACTTAATTATTTTAGTTCGTATTCTTGTTGTACTTTCACTTATTATCCTATGTCATTTTAATTTTATTAAATGTATTCATTATTAAGAATTGGAAAACAGTTCTATTGAGTAGAAGGTTATTGTTCTGAGTCCACTGATGCAGAATGCAAACTAAAAATTACCCTGTTGCCTAAAACTACACAATAATGCCACCATCTAAAATCAGCATCCAACACTCTTTTTACAAGTTACCTAAGATCTGGTAAAGGTCAGTGAAAGTGCTTTAAGTTATTTTACCACTATGACTTTGGCATCTCAATTAAGTAAATGGACCCAACACTGAACTATTATTGACCTAACAAATAATATGTCACTTGATAGTTGGAATTCCTTCTCTTCTATGGAACCTATCAGAATAGGACAGATGGAGAAAAACAGCACAAGAAATAGAAGCAACTTTTCAACTTGGAGAAAGGCAGAGTTCAGACTTATGAGTTTAGCTGGGTTAGAAGCAGTTGATGGAGTAATATTCAATTTCAGACCCGCATCCTGATTTGCTGGGTTTCTGAATATTATTTAAATGCAGGAGCTGAATAGGATGCACAGATAAGAATATAAATTAACCACCAATTGCCATGGGTCATAGGCTTATTTGATATAGCATAGGCTGATTTAATCCAGCAATTTTAGTGGATCTATAATTAATAGTGGTTTCACATATTGCAACCTCACAGACAAGAATGTGTGTATCCAATGATTCACTTTTCTAATATTTATACTCCCGTGCTAATGTTCAGAACTCACAGAAAGAAATCATGCCTTTATCCAAAACCCAGCTCATCTTTCCACATGAAATTCCTCATAGATAAGCTTGCTAAACATCTTCATAATATCAAAACTTATCAATTCTCTGCAGTTTTCCAGAATTCCATGAACCTTTAAAAGATTACAGCAATTATGCAGCTTAAATATATTTGAATGTTTCACCAGGACAGATATCCACCAGGACAGAAATCTGACCACCTTTTTGCAAAGTTCCAAGGTGCTGTGCAGTTTTCAGCCAGGTTGCAATTTCATTCCTAGATATAATTTTGCTGCTTAAATAGGATTTGGAAGTGTACTTCTTGAACAGCAGGTTTCCACATGTACCCATAACCCCTTTTTTAAAAAAACCAATGTGAATTCTTAAGTTTCTTAAGACAACTTCAATGTCAAACAATACTGGTATCTGGATTTGAAAGACCATCATATAGAAGTGGGGCAAAGATTTGCTCAGTTCTGCCCTAGAGTTAGGATTAGATTTAATGAGTTTAAACTGCCAGATGACAATATTGTTTTGATGGCAAGAAGAGTTTGAAAATAGAACCAATTATTTTGATAGAATTGGATTTTCCCCCCACTGGAGATCTTCAAACTGGAGAGGAACTGTGTTAGGATAAAGCTTTGGCTTAATTAAATCATGTTAGGAGTCTGATTATGGGCTTTTGAAAATGTTTCTCCAATTGAACTAAACTATTATTTTATTCTCATTAATGTTTTTTTATTGGACATGGTGGGTTGTATTAGAATTTGTATTCTCATAAGCAAGGATGTATGGAAGAACTGTGCATTGCATAGAAGAAAAATCCTTATATCATTCCATTACAGTTTGCTCTATAATCACCTTCCCTTTTTCCTCTACTTAAAAATTAGTAATAACATTATTAATACCTTATTGACAACTAGTTCCCTGTAGCACATTGACCTCTGTTCAGGAAAATTCATTCCCAAAAATCCCATTGGACAAGTCTTACATAAAAGAGAACTCTGCTAAATTTGAGGCTGGACAAGTGGGACCAATGGCAGCAATTTTAGCTTTTGGTAGAAATAATGGTAAAGAGGAGGTAGCTTCTCCATTCACGAAGCCCAAACAGTTAATTGTAAACAGAATGTGTTCTGTTTCGATGTGGTTTAGGATGGACTATAACCTTAATAGAAAGGAGAGGATTGGTTGCAGCCATTATGACCAAAGGTTGTCATTAAAAGGTTCTGGCATCATTGGGTTTTTTGAATAACCATGTCTCTCCAGAGCAGATTTTCAACCTTGTGGCTTCTAGATGTATGAAACTATAACTCTCAGACTTCTCAGTCAATAATTCAAAATATCCAGAGGACAGGAGGTTGGAAAAGACTCCAGAAAGACCCTGTGGCTGATTGTGGAGGAATTAGGAGATAGAATTTACACCCTTACCCTCCTAGAATAACCCATAACACTTACCCCTTCTGGAGATTTCCCCCTTATAGATATGGGTGAAGCGGATGGCTCAAGAATGTCTTTTTCTGTCATACTGCATAAAAAAAGGGAACAGATGCAAATATAAAATACAAACATGGAAGAAATTTCAATTCTTCGCTTAAAAAAAAAAAAAAGCAAAAGCTGGTGTTTTATCTGGTTGGGTCATACATCCAATACTTTTGATACACTGACAATAACATTTTATAATTCCCCACTGTGAGGAAGCTGACACTTAAATGTCAAAATTACTGGCCTGTTTGAAAATGCAAATACTCACATTGGATTTAAACCTAAGCCACATTCATCCCCAGAATGCAATTTCAGCATCAACACTTAACCATAAACCTATAAAAAAAACTATAAAAAATGGTACTTATGAACACATTGAGTATCACTTTCCATCCAATAACGATTGCCCCGTTTCAACTGATACAATAGAGAGGACACAGAATTCATCAGACCAGGAGGGAATTTAATAAGACTTCAAATCTATACAATCATGAGTATTTTGTTGCATCATTTTAATTGCAAATGGGAATGGGAAAACAAATTACTGGTGCCTTATTAATCTACACAACATTTTTGTTTTGACAGCAGAGCAAAATGCGACTCCACTCCGTTTTACAGATTTTATTTTTCATTACCTCAAAAGCCTTTTTCCCAATATCCACTTTTGAAGCTGAATGCAGAGTTAACTGGATCCACATATATTTAGCCTTCCAAATAACTTCTTCACTGCATCTATTATCTTTAATAAAGCAGTCTACCACAGTTCTATCCAAAATAAATGCCTTGTCTCTAATTGTATGGAAAACTTCTAAAACATGAGCAATATGGGTTTATGAACAGAGGGGAAATCTTACTCTATGATTAGTAATCAATACAATATTCACAAGCGATTAAGGAGAAACTCTATCTATTCCAAGGTCATTTCCCAACTAGCGATTCATAGTATTATCTAGAGTCATTCAACAATCAGTGTGCCAGAATAATAGCAGTTACAATAGGCTTTATATCATTTCATTGATAGATGATCTAATAAGATGCTAAAAGTCATTATTGGGGAAGAGAATTTCGGTTCTATTCCCTTGAGGAAGAAGTGACATAATCATCTCCACTTCGCCGAGCAGTACCTCTGACTGCCTTTCTTGTCCCCAATAGGAAAAGAAGATGGGGATGAACTAGAAATCCATTAAATGCAAGATATCTGCCCTCTCCATAAGCTCCAGTTCCTCCTCTATCATTTGAGAAATTAAGCCATTTTTTGGAAGTGAAACATGTAAAAAAAAAGAAAGTAGAAATTGGTTAGAATGTCTCTGGCAGAAAATATGACAGTATCTTGTTGAGCTTTAAGAAGTTTATGATGACATAAACTTTATTGTAACTATAGCCTACTCTTTTTAATGCATGGAGGATTACTTTGAGATAGAGATATAAAGGCATCCACTTGGCTGCTTTTTTATGCATGACCAGCTGTTCACTGTACTGACTTATGGCTATAAGGTGGTGGGGGTTTTTTAAGAGACTTAAGATACAGTCCTGAAATCCAATAGTTGATACCCAATTTATCAGATATCAATTGGGAACCATTCTCCATGAATAGTAAGTATAAAAAAATGCAGAGAGAGAGTTGCAACATTTGAAATGCTCGCCTCCCTGTCTGCCATGGTGCAGAGGGAAGTGTTGGTGTGGGAGTGAATGAACATTATTTTAATCTTTTTTTTTTCCTGTATGCACTAACCAAATGAAAACTACTTAATGCTTCAAAAGCTTTGCTTGGGCCTCCAGAATTTCTCCAAAAACTGGTACAAAATTTACATTTCTAAGAAGGCAAAAGGGATGTAGTATTAAAATCATGAGGAGCAGCCATTGCAGTGATATTTAGCCAACAATGGAAATTAAATCAAACTTCCTTTCTATCTTGTATAGCCAAACACTTCAACTTTTCAGAGTCTAATCTTTGCTGGCTTGCCGTTCAAAGGCCAAGCTAAATATCTCTCAGTACTACCAAAAATATCATATTTCTCTGCCAATCCTTTGTGTGCATTGAAGGGATACTCATCTTTAAAAGTCAATTGCAATCCTAATTCTTCAGTCTAACTCTATTACTTGTAGAAAACAGGATCCAAACCAATCTATTGAGTAGAGATGGGCAGAAAATATTTCTGAAGTGAAAGACTAGTTTCCAGAGCTTAGTGACACTGATTTGTTGAGATAAGTGGCTTTACTCCCATGGAAAGCGGCAATTTATTCAAGCAGTATTTCTCAATTTAGTTTGCAACTTAGAGCAGCCCATTCTGGCTTTCAATCCTGCAAAACCATTGTGAAAGGTTTGACTAAGTCTGGCCAGTATTTCCTCCTCCAGGAGAGCAAAAACATGTCTTGCATGTATCCGGCAAGGAATGAAGAATTCAACTTTTTGATACTTTTAGAAAAACATGAAGGACCACAGCTTAGCATATTGCTGAAAAAACAGCTAGCAGTCTTCTTCTTCAGCAAAGTGCTGGAAATCAACAACTTTCAGAACTCCCTTTAATAGATTATTTGACTGGGAATTATGGGAATGGCAGTCCCAACGTGTTTGGAATATGCCAGATTAGAGAAAAATTGTCCTAGGCAAATAGTATTTTAAGGACATAGCAACTAGAAGGCCTCTGCAGCTTAGCTCAAATCTAGAAGGGATGCCAGTCTTTTGTGGAAGGCCTGTTCAAGAAACATTGCAAGAATTACAGGAATGCCATACTTTATTGTTGTAAGGCATAATAACCACATTTTGAAAGCCTGCCATTTTCCCTCTGGCCCTTCTTATCTCAAAGTAAACCATGGTTGAAGTTATTTTGAATTTCTCTTTCATGCCTTCCCTCAAGACAATCCAGTTGTCTTTTATTTTCCAAAGTTATCTCTGCATTCCCCTAAATGAGGTGAAATTTGTTCTTCCTTCCCTTTTGGAAATTGCTCAGGGCTGACATTTGAGGTAATTCTCTGCATTGGGATCCCCTGCTCATGTTACATGATTTCTGAGATTTTAGAACCATCCAAGAAGCTCTGTAGCAGGGGTATCAAACTCACGGCCCATGGGCCAGATGTGCCACACGCTGGCCACACCCACACCCAGTTTAGCAAAGGGGGGAAAGTCACAATATATCATGTGACACTGCCATGACAACGTGAGTTTGACACCCCAGCCCTAGAGGAAATGTTCACTCTAGAAGCACACAAGTACCTCAAGCAGGCAGGAGATATAAAGCCGAGTAGAAGTGATAGGAAAATCTCCTTGGCATACAACCTCTTTCTTTCCCATACTCACTTTACACTGTGTACAAATATACAGGAGGAAAAAAAAATGCTTATACATTAGGCGCGAACTGTGGGTAGATAGTGCTGGGATTAAGTTTTTGCTTAAAACCCATTAGAAATGTTCCGTCCGGAAAAATGCGAGGTAGACCAGGTTCCAACAGTAAAAGTTTTTATTTGCAACAGTAAAGATAAACGGAACAGTTTGGCTCTAGCCGCGGCAGCCTTTATATACGGCTTGCCTGCCGGCTTGTAGCCAATGACATTGGTTTGATTTAACCGCCTTTTGGCGGTTCCTTTGGATTGGTTCCTAGTGAACCAATCCCTATGCTGGCTTTCTTAGCCAATCAGATTAGCGAATTTGGAGTAAACTATTTTCATACAGAACACCCCTCCCCTCTTGGTTTAGTCCTACGTGGTGACGTAGTCGTGCAGGTAGGTGGGGCTTCTTCTGACTCTACTGGACTTGCGCGGTTCATTTTCGCTGGGGACTTCAACCAGTTCGGATGGGGTTGCTGTCTCTCCGGCTCTTCTCCATGGAACCGCCTGGAAGGGTGAGTCAGCCATTTTGCTACCGCTTGAGTTTCTCAGGCTGGTGGTTTCGCCGCTCCCTCCTGGTTTCTCCGGGCAGGTCGAGCTGGCCTGGCTGGCCCCTTCGTCTGGATTTTTTCCACAAGTTTCATCTAACCGTAAGTTTCTTTTTTGCTCTTTTTGTTTGTTAAGATGTTCTGGGTTTATTTTAAAAGATTCTTTATTATTTTCTTGTATTTCCCCCCTTCTTTGGTTTGATTTTCGTCGTTTTTTATTATTTGTGGTTGTGAGTTTGTATTTCTTTCAATGTTTCGGGAACGAAGCTGGTCTATGTGCCGCTTCCATTCCCTGCCATCGTCTACGGTTAGTCGGTAGGACCGGGGCCCTGTAATTTGTGTGATTGTGCCTGGAAGCCATAAGGGGTCGCCGGTGAAATTTTTTGCGTAGACTAGGTCGCCGATTTCAAATGTTCGGAAACGGCTGGAGGAGTCGGGGGGTCTTTCCCATGTGTAATTTGGGTGCAACCTGTCTAATTGCGACCTAAGTTTTCTTCCCATTAATAATTCCGCCAGGCTTTTGTTGGTTACAGTACTGGGTGTGATATGTTGGAGGGTGAATAGGCGGTTAATTTTATCCTGGACATCCTCAATGTCCATTCTCTCTAAACCCTCTTTGGTAAACCTGACCATTCTCTCCGCCCTACCATTTGCAGCCGGGTGGGCCGGCACGGTTAATGCATGGCGTATACCTAGAGAGGCTAGGTATTGTTCAAATTGGATGGCTGTTAATTGTGGCCTGTTGTCGGACACTAGGACGTCCGGCAATCCATGGGTTGTGAAGAGTTTGTTAAGTTGTTTAATGACCACCTCGGTTGTCGTAGATGACATTACTATAACTTCCAGCCAATTTGAGTAGGCATCTACGACAATTAAAAAGGTATGTCCCCTAGTAGGACCCGCGAAGTCAATGTGGATCTGAGACCAGGGGCCTCGTGGGGTCTCCCAGTCCCTTATGGGTGCTTGTGGTGGGGAAGCTCTGGTTTTTTTACATTTATTACAAGTAGTAACCCAGTATTCGATGTCTTTATCTATACCAGGCCACCAGACATAGCTTCTAGCAAGGCTTTTCATTTTTACAATACCAGGGTGGCCTTCGTGAAGCATACCCAGCACTCTAGTTTGTAATTTAGGAGGGATTACTACCCGATCACCCCACAATAAACAACCTTTTTGAATTGAAAGTTCGGTTTGTCTGGTCTGGAAATGTTTAAAGTTTTCAGTTTTTTGGTTTTCCGGCCAGCCTTTACTACCTAGTTTAATATGCGGGCAGTCACTGGGTCCTTTGCGGTGGCTCTGGCGACATCGTTTGCAGATATTGGTAGTTCGGGGCATGTCTCTATCTGCAGGGTGGTCATTGTTGGTGCCGGGTCTTCCTCCGTCGTTGGCAACGGTGCTCTGCTTAATGCGTCTGCATGGGAGATTTGCTTCCTGGGTTGATGCGTTAATGTGTAAGAGTATGCTGCTTGGAATTCTGACCATCTAGTCATTCGCGGGGATAAAATGTTCGGTGTAGGCTTCTTTCTTGCCAGAATTCCTAGTAACGGTTTATGGTCCGTTATGATCAAAAATGTTCTTCCATCGAGATATTCGTGGAAGTGTTTCACTCCGGCGACGATTGCCAGGGCTTCTCTGTCTAGTTGACTATAGTTACATTCTGTTTTAGACAGAGTCTTTGAGTAATAAGCGACGGGTGCCTCTCTCCCATCTGGCAATTGGTGGCTCAGGATGGCACCGACTCCAAATGGTGAGGCATCGCAGGTTACCGTCAATGGAAATGTGTTATTAAACTGGATAAGAACGGTGTTTGATGTTAATAAATTTTTTATTTTCTGGAAAGCTTTTTTCTCTCTATGACCCCAAGTCCAATTAGTTTTTTTATCCAGCAAACAGTGTAATGGTTCCGCTATTGTCGCTTTGTGGGGGAGGAATACGTTATAGAAATTTATTAGACCCAAAAATGCCTGCAATTCTGTTTTGTTTCTTGGCCGTGGTGCATCTTTAATGGCTTTGACTTTTTTTTCAGTAGGGTGTATACCGTCTCCATCTATTAAGTAGACCAGAAATTCGACGCGATCAGTCATTAAGCAGCATTTTTCTTTTTTAACTTTCAGGCCAGATTCTCTGAATTTTGTTAGTACATTTCTTAGTCTTTTTTCTCGTTGGGTTGTATCTTTAGCCGAAATCAGGATGTCATCAAAATATGGTACAACTCCTTTTATTCCATTTAATAGGCATTCCATGAGGCTTTGGAACACGCCTGGGGCCACACTCACTCCAAACTGGAGTCTGTTGCACTTGAATGCCCCTTTGTGAGTCACTATTGTCTGTGCCTTGGCCGTTAAGGGGTCTACTGGAAGCTGTTGGTAAGCTTGTGCTAGATCTAGTTTAGCAAAAAATTTTCCTCCCCCTAGTGAGTGTAACAAATGTTGTACGACTGGCACCGGGTATGCGCTTTGTTGCAGCACATGGTTCAGGATAGCCTTGTAGTCTCTGCAGATGCGTACCGACCCATCAAGTTTAACCGGTGTTACTATTGGCATCTCCCATTTAGCATGATCAACAGGTTCCAAAACCCCTTGATCAATTAATTTGTTTAATTGTTCCTCTATTTTTGCCTTTAATGAAAAAGGAACTCGTCTGGCCTTTAATCTTCTAGGGGCCACCTGGGGGTCTAAACTAAAGGAAATTGGGGTCCCCCGATACCTGCCTAGGGAGCCATCGAAAATGTCCTGGAACTCGTGGATCAGGTTTTCTTCCCAGTCGGTTGCGGCCACTGAGTCTACTCCGGTCATTCCGATGCCCAATGGTGTGAACCATTCGATGCCCAGGAGGCTGGGTCGGTCTCAGTCGACTGTTGTCAGAGGCAGGACTTCGACATGCTGCTTGTAGGCGACTCGGAAATGCCCTAGACCTACTACAGGGATTCGATTTCCTTGATAGTCCTTCAGGGTTAATTTTTGTTTCTGGAGCTCTTTTAGCTTAATATTTGGGACCAGTTGTTTGACTGTGTCCCATGACACCATTGACAGGAAAGACCCTGAATCGACCTCCATCTCACAGGGGCTGTCTTCGATTTTTACGATGATTTTAACTTTTTTCCCGCTTTCCGTCTGAGCGCTTCCGATAGTGAAAGTTTGATGGGTTTTTTCTCAGTTACTGGCTCGTTTGTTTCACTGCCACTTTTTCTCGGTTTGTTTCGATTCAGCTTATGGGAGAGAGTTACTGCATCTGTTAGGGCTGAAATTTTTTTGATTCCTACAGACTTTCTCGATGTGTCCCCTTTTCTTACACGCTCTGCAGATGGCATCAAGGAATCTGCAGTCGGCTCGAGGGTGGTTTCCTCCGCAACCAGCGCATTCCCACCAGTTTCTTTTTTCTCGCCTTTTTTTGTTGGCGTATAGGTGGTGGACCTCATCGTCTTCCTCTCCGGATTCTGATGTCTCGTCAAAATCTTCATGGTGTGTGGTGGTGGGAAATTGTTTCTTCCCTCAAGTTAGGCTTGCTTCGTCGTTGTTCGCGTTCATTTGTTTCATTGTGGCCGCTGACTTTTTCGCGGCTTCTGCGGCTGTGGCTTCTGCGATTGCTTCGGCTATGGTTATGTTGGGTTTATTTAGCAGCTTGCTTTGTAAATTAGAGTCTCTTAAACCCAATATTACTCGATCTCGCATCGCTTCGTCTAAGTTCAGGAACTCACATGCTCCCCCCAGTTGTCAGAGGGCTGCCACAAAGTCAGCGATGGTCTCGCCTTCTTTTTGGTCCCTTAGGTAGAATTCGTGCCGTTTGATGAGATTTGACACCACTGGTGCGTAATGAGCCTTAAACATTCGTTGGAGTTCGGGCCAGGTCATTTGCTTTACGTCTCTGGGCTTCGCTAATGCCTTGGCCATTTTGAAAATTGTTGGTCCGCAATGTGTTAAGAAGACAGCCCTCTTACGCTGGTCTGAGATCTCTTCCATCTCGTTACTTTCCAAGTACATTTGGAAACGGTCTACGTAGGATTCCCAATCCTCTTCATTGGGGTTGAAGGGTGCGGGTGGTGCATTATTTCCGGCCATCGCTTTCAGCCTGGGTTTCAATTCGCCGCGTGCACAGTCTCACGTTTTAGGACGATCCCATCCTCATTGCCAGTGTTCCGTCTGGAAAAACGCGAGGTAGACCGGGTTCCAACAGTAAAAGTCTTTATTTGCAACAGTAAAGATAAACGGAACAGTTTGGCTCTAGCCGCGGCAGCCTTTATATACGGCTTGCCTGCTGGCCTGTAGCCAATGACATTGGTTTGATTTAACCGCCTTTTGGCGGTTCCTTTGGATTGGTTCCTAGTGAACCAATCCCTATGCTGGCTTTCTTAGCCAATCAGATTAGCGAATTTGGAGTAAACTATTTTCATACAGAAGAAGAAATAAGTGGGAACCAACTATAAAACTGAATGCATACTATTCAATCAAAGTAAATGTTACATCAAATTAGACACAGTCTTTGTCAAAACTTTGTCAAAATGGGGGCTCCTTTCAGACTGAGTCAGTCTTTTGAAAATCCATCATCATCCTTGCAAATAGGGCATTTTGTTCCAAGCAAGGAACAACCTCAGAGCTTTATTTTTTCATTTTACTATATCTCTTGAGAAAAATCAATGCAATCATTTCCTTTTGCTGGATTTAGAGCAAATATTAGTTCTAGGTTGTGCTATCATACAGTGTTTGCATTCCACTGCTAACTACAGGATGGGAAAAAGCAAACTACTATCTAGAGAATTGGCTCTCTCTTTTTTTTTCCAGAAAGCATGTCTTTTCAACAAATCTCTCAGGTTGTATATAGATCCCTAACTATCACTTATCTAGGGACTTTGCGAGCTAATACATTAATTCAGAGATGTTATTGTAAATTCAACTGGTCAAATGGCAGACCACTGTATGGATGAAAAAGAGATGACAATTCAAATTACACATTGTGAATAGATACTTATTTTTAAAACCCATTCTAAAAATTATTTTCTAACTGCAAGAATCATAACACAAAAGACATATTTCTGTTACAGATTTGTGCTGGAAATAAGTCATGGTTCATCTTCCAAAGAATCTTAGGAACTGTAGTTTGATTAGATTCCTGAGAAAGCCTGACTGCTAAAACACTTTTAAATCTATAATGAAATCTGCACACAGGACATCCATGGTGGAGTTTATGGGATCAAGTACAGCAGCCAAAATTCAAAGATAGAGCTCTTTTATTTCCCTGCCCGACTGCTCTTCCTAAAGGCAGTATGGAAAGGAATAATTCATTATGATTAAAGAAAATAAAAGAAAATATCAACTCTTGAAAAGCTGTTATATCTCATACCAGATCAGAAATAAGTTATTCTGCAGTTAGTGTCTGGTTAAAAACCAGATTAGATCGAGCACTGAAGGGCTAGAAGCTAACTGTTTTATTATATATCAGCTAGGAATCTGTGTGTCTCATTCCTAGGCAATTAGGGACACATTTATTTATTTCTTATTCCAATCTATTTTGATTACCCAGAACAAAGAAAAAGACAGTTTGTACGCACTCAGAGGTATCTGCCCTTAGTATTTCTCTAGTTTACACCATGGTTGTCCAATCTTTTGGCTTGCCTGGGCTACATTGAACAAAGAAGAATTGTCTTGGGCCGAATATAAAACATAGAATAAAATTAAGGTATATAAATAACAAACCTCCTTTATTTTTTATAATTTTTTATTATCTTCTGATGCCTCATTACTAGCTGTCCAGGGCCACATGTCATCATGGGCAACATGGGTCACACATTCGGCTTGAAATACCTAAATTTTACTAAGAACAAATACCACAGAATTATTGTTATTCTCTCCCCTCCCCTGCCTTCTGAACCGTCTAAAAATATACTCTCCTGCTCGAGCAGGGGGTTGGACTATATAACCTCCAAGGTCCCTTCCAACTCTGTTATTCTATTTTATATCTGGCTACCCACTTTCCCCCCACAACCCAAAGGGCTATTGCTTATCAGTACCAGGATGGAGCCCCATTATCAAACCAAAGGGGGGGGTGTCACAACTTTTGTGACAAGGCTAGGGAGTGACCAAATCCAGCTCATGTGTGCCATCAGTCATGTTAGTGCAGCTTCTCAGTGGGAAAACATTGGGGCTTTCCAATGCATCTATCTCCAAAATTTCTGATTGCCCCCCAAAGCACAGAAAGTCCTCTGTTATGGACCAGGTGGGTCAGCCCTTCCCCCAATTCCAATGGCTTTTGTCATGCCTTGATGAACATCCACTCAAGACACCGCCATAAGCTTCCAATTGATCTCAGGGCTGTATGGGGAATGAACCTGCCTCAAGCACTGAGGGTCCAAATTCTGCTCAAAGTTTAGCTTCTCTCCTTTCCTTCCATTCTGGATCCGTGGTGTCCCACATACTAAATAATTGCTCATATTTCAAGCTAGGAAGCAGGCCCTTATCTTGCTTCCTGGGAGCTGCAAAGGGCCACAGATTGAAACCTCAACCCCATTCCTTCTCAGAATGAGGCTTGCTGAGCTGGTAACAGATGCCAATTTTTTTCCCTGTAGAAATCTGAAACATCCAGAAAAAAACAGTCTGGCGAAAATGAAATCTTAGGCCAGTCTTGAACGCTGGCAGAAGCTCAAATTACAAGTTGCAGTATGCAAGGATCCCAACCATATTCCCTGGCCTACAGGCAATCATAAAATGAAATTTTTCTGTTGTGATACCAACCCCTCTCCAGATCTTCTAGAATTCAGCCATTTTTGACCTCCATAAATTGGACAGACACACGTCTCAAATACAGAAAACTTAAACAAGGAGAAACTACAGGCCACATTTTCAAAGGGGATAGTTTACTATCTAGCTTTTCAATTCTCAGAATAAAAAGATTTTTGTATCCCTGTGAGTTTTTTTCAGAAAAAGAATAACTTAGAAAGAATAAAACTAGAAAAAGGGGGGAAATACTTACTTTCTAAAAGAAAAGAGGTATTCCTGTTAATTGTATCTTTCCCAAACTGTCCCAAACTCAGCTCTCTTCCCTGCCCCACAACACCTTTTAGAGATCTGCCAAGGATAAATTCAATTTTCGTCTTGGTCTCTAGATGTAAATGCTTCGGATGATCCCAGTCGGAGTGACAGAGCAAGAAAGGAACGAACAGCTGTCCTCCATGGGCAGGGCTGACACAGAGAAATCTGAGCCTGGATTTGGGCATGAGTTGCCGGCCAAACACAGGTCCAAAGGAGGCAGTAGCCTATCAGATCCGTCCAGCCCTTGGAGGACCTGCAAGGGCTGAGATTTGTCCCAAACTGGCCCGGAAAGATGGGTTGCTTTGTCCAAGAGGAGAAACAAATTCTGACTGTTCAGTGCTGCAAAAATTTGCACCCATCAGGATGCCTGAAGTTGAGACTTCTCATCGATATAGGTTGCTTGCTGAAAGTCAGATAAAACATAGGCTTAATATTTCTTTTCCAACTCTCTTGACTGCAGATTTCCTCATGCAAGTACCTAGCAGCAAAACATTATAAAATCCACCCCACTCTCCTGTATCTTCTGAACTGCAAATTTCCAAACTGGAAATAATACGTTTTTCTTTCTTTCAGCCAAATTGCCTCTTAGGTTTACACATTGGATTCAAGGTAGGACAATAGAAATCCCAGCTTCTCTTGAAAAGCAAGCTGATCTGGTTAGCCAATGCAGTTTGGTGGTTAAGTAATCGTTTGGCCCAAATGAGAGCTGGGTTTTGGTCCACCCTTGACCTCCAAAGCTCACTGGGTGATTTTTGGCCAGTTATTCAGCCTTCACCTACCTCTCAGAATGCTCATTGCGATGGAAATGGAACGAAGTAGTGCTTGGGCAGGATAAACAATAAATAAATGTACAGGCAAGCTCCTTTATAACGTTGTTGTTAGAAGAGAAAGCACTAAATAATCCCCTTGAGCTGAATAAAAGGTAGAATATAAATCAAGTAAGTCAATAAATAAAAAAGACCAGAGGACTGATACACATTTTTTTTCTCCAATAAACTTGTACTATTGTACATGCCTGCCATTTCAAACTATATTCAAATCTCAGAAAATGATTGGTGCCTATAAAAAGCTTATAGCAGAAAAAGTAGTTATTCGCTTAGAGAAGAACTAGCAGTCACTGGAGCTGAAATAAAATAAATGTGGAAGGTCCTGGCTTTTGCAAGGCTGACTTGAAGCAAGGAACTGAATGCATATGGCCTTTCAGTGGGTTCATTAATGCAGCACGTCAAGACTAATTTTTATTATTTTGCAAAGTACCACACAGATTGCTATTTACAGCATAAATGGGAGATTTAATATAATAATGGGGCAATGCTGCAGAGTTTGCCTGGGTTTTTTTGCCATTTGAAGAAAAGTGTGGTTTATTTTCTTAACTAGGCTTTGCCAATTTCAGGATTCACACTAGTTTCAGTGAATTTCCAAAATCATAATGTTAGGAAATAATTGGGGGTGCTAGTGATTTTTTTTTTCCTGGTCACTAAAAATGGACACAATAAGGAACAAAAACTTGTTTCCTCAAAAGTCACCTTGCTGGAAGGTGGGGCTTAAGCCTTCTTCCTGTTGTTATTTGCATGCCACTCAGAGTCACTTTCATGAAATCAGTGCCTATGTACATTGTATAAACAAACAAGCAACCATTTCTTTTTGGTACTGTTAATATTGAGTGTTTTTCCACCTCTGCAATTAGTTGATCCCTCTTTCTAAAGGATCCTGATTCTGGCTGGATTATTTATATAGGCTTTGGTTGGTTCTTCATGTCCAACACTGCTAGGGTGGATGCCCTCCTTTTGATCTCCTTTTTTTGACTGTTTCCTGGGATATCTCATTCTTTGGCACCAGCCTTCCTCAAAGTAGGCAAGGATCTTAGCCATTGGAGAGTTTTTGCCATGAATACTGCTCACAGCTGGTCTGGCTGCCAGTAAATCAGTTCTCTGTTGTACTTCTCTCCCCCACTATTTCATTATATGAACTCTTCTCTGATGAATAGAATAGGAAATATTCTTTATTGGCTAAATGTGAATGTTTGCACAAGGAATTTATTTCTGGTGCATAAGCATAAGCTTTCAGTATACACACAGCAATAAAATGATAAATCATAAGATACAACCAACAAAATGATAGTCATGAGAAACCAATAAGAGTAAATAATAGGAATGATGAGAAGAATAGTAGTACAGTCCTGCTACATGGTTAAATAACTTTCGGCATAGACCGTGCTGTTGGGAATTATGGGTTTAATAGAGTGATGGTATAAGAGTAAAAACTATCTAATTGTTTGATGAATGTCTAATTGTTTTGGCATGCAATGCCCTGTAGCAACATCCTGAGGGAAGAAGTTAAAACAGTTTATGTCCAGGATGTGAGGGGTTTGTAGGTATTTTCTCAGCCCTTTTCCTAGCTCATGCAGTGTACAGGTCTTCAATGGAAGGCAGGCTGGTTCCAATTTTTTTCTGCAGTCCTATCTGTTGAAGTCTGTGCCTGTCCTGTTTGGTTGCTATACCAAATCAGACAGAAAACTATAAATGACAGACTCAATAATTCCTCTGTAGAACTGTACCAGCAGAGTCTTAGGTAGTCTGTGTTTTCTGAGTTGACGCATGAAGAACATTCTTTGTTGTGCCTTTTTAATGATGGCTTTAATGTTATTTATTTTATTTAAAATATGCATATAGCTACCCATCTATTAACCATCTCTGGGCAACTTCCAATGAGAAGTTATATAACATATATAACGTATTATAAAACTAAATACAAAAGCTTTATGGAAGGCTGGTGAGGGTAGAAACCTCTTGAATTTCAGGGAACAAAGTGTCCCACAGGGCAGGAGCTGCTATGGAAAAAGTATATTTCCTGTTTTTATCACATGTTGTAACACTGCTTCTTTACTCTTCTGACAGTTCTCTGAAATTCTTTGTTGTGCTCCTTCCTGAGATATTTCTTTGGTTTCTCTAATTGATAACTCCCACCAAAAACATTTTTTTAAAACATCCAGTTTGCTTTCTTTCATTTCTTGGTCTTTGGCAGTCTCTTTTCACATTCATTCCTTTTTTATTTCATTCCACGGTTCCTCTGGTTCAATTAGATTAGGCTTAGGACATTAATTCCTGATGTTCTTCTTGAAAATGGTAGGTATAAGCTCAAGATCATGTGGTGGAAACTGGAAGGCCTTTTCTTTCCTCTTTTACTTGACTTGGAACTAGCAATGAACAGTTTATCATTTGCTCCAGAGTCAGCCTCTGACCACATATATGCTGCTATAACAGAAGGAACTTCTACTTCTTGTATCAATGATTTAATCAATCTGATTTCTGTGTAGCTTCTGAATGTTGTCTATGTACATTGGCATCACTGTGGTTGTTGGAAGACTATGTTGGCAATGAAGACATTCCCTGGACTGACAGACTTTCATAAGTTGTTTTGCTTCATTTCAGTTACCCAAGACATAGACTCCAACTCTTCTTCCTTAGTATTTCCAGTTTTGGCATTCCAATCTCCACCACAATCTGTGTATTTTGCTGGCAGGTTCTGCTGATTTCAGAGTAAACTTAACTATCTCTTGAACCTTCTTCAACATCCTCTTCTTCTGCATCAGTGGCTAGATCATAAAGTCAGATAATCATTGTATTAAAAGGGTGTCTACAAAGTCTAACTTTTATTAGATCATTGACTGGATTTTCCCATACTTTCCTTGCTAGATCTTCCCTTGGAATATAACACTGCTTTTATGTCAGAGTAAACAAACACCATAAAAACTGATACAAAAATTAACATCCAACAACTGAAAGAAGCTGTTCTTGACAGGGTGGCATGGAAAGCACTTGACTGTAACATCACCAAGAGTCTGACACAACTGAATGGTTAAAATAATAATAAACAGCATAATCCTCAGACTGAGAGTCTAATTTCAGTCCATATTGATTTGACAATGCCTAAGATGTCAACATGTAGTTGACTCTATTCATCATTCACAATTGTGAGCTTCCCCACGTTCATGTTTCTACTCTTGTCTTTGCAGCTTCAGATTTTCTTTTCCTGTATGACATCAGCAATTAGATGTCGCAAGCCATTGAGCCATGTCATAAACATTTTTAGTATTAGAAACATCCTTAGCTGTTCTTCAATAGCATTTTGAGTGTCATCCAGCCTGGGGAACTGTTATTCATTTTAATATTATCTCACCTATGTGGTTTTCTTGGTAAAATAGAGGTTTATAGTGCTTTCTCCCAAGCACTGTGAAATCATGTCATTGGTGTCACTAAAATAATAATCAACTTCCTCCTCCAGCATCTTCTGATATTGCTGCCGCAACATCAATATGCTGAAATGTAGAGGTCTTGATTAAAATGTAGAGCTACTTTTAATCAAGTAGCTGAGGTAACTTTCAGACTTTGGGTGACCCTAATGCAGAGGTCTCCAAACATGGCAACTTTAAGACTTGTGGACTTCAACTCCCAGAATTCTCCAGCCAGCATGGGGCCCCTGCTCTCATGGATGTATATATTGTTGACATCTGCCCTTAGCATTCTTCCTTCCCTCTTCCCTCTCATGAACACACCTTCCAGGAAGAAGTAGCACAGCAGACTTAAGGGGGTCATCTTAATGAATTCACTAATAACTACGTGAAGGAAATTCCTTTTGCACTTAGATTCTGAATTGTATTAATATTTACTGGAATAGATCTAAAATTTGCATAATTATTACTTTTCTTGATTTTACCCACCCATGTAAGGTTTGATATTATTTTTGAGGACATGTACATTCTGAATGTGCTGTCAGTTACAACTTTTGAATGTGCTCTATACTTCTGATGGCCAACTTGAAGGCTGAGTTGTCTTGCACCAAATCAAGGATGAATAATCCCTAGGCCATTTCTATTAAGATAACACTCCAAAATGTCAATTCTCAAGAAAATATTTCCTCCTAATAATATAAGGGAAAAAATAAATGCACAGAACTTTTCCACTGTACCCATTTTGTCTACTAAACTCCCCACAAATTGTCAACCATTTTGGACTCCCCCATTCTAACTGTATCACAAGATTCCATCTGCAGAGTCCCAGGGACTTTGTTGCATTTTTCAATAAGTGTTTAACCATGGCTTGTTAATTAATCCTTAATGGCTACAACACAAATCATGGTTTATGATTGGGGTGAGTCTCCCCCTTAGGCATAAAAGACACCCCTTAAAGTGGATGAACCAACCTAATTGGGCTTATGAGCATACTGCGCAGAAAGGATTGGGGTCTCACCACATTTTCCCCATAGTCAATCAGAAATCAAAAATAGACACAGAGGGACTCATAACTGTCAATTTCCTGGATATAGAAGACATTTAATCAAAGGGCTGTCTTCACACATTGTACTAAGCCATTCAATTTGTAATTGCTGTAAATCAGCCAGTCAGGGAAAAGTAGGCTAACTACAACAATATTTCATCCAATCTATGAACTCAACCTTTGGATTCTACAGTAATGAAGAGAAACGGAGGAGTTCCAATCGTCAATATACAGTTTATGTTTTAAATTTTCTACCTCAAGACTGGATGGAACCAAACAAGTTATGCTAAATATCATTTGATTATGTGTACTCTATATAATTCTAAAATTTTCTGAAATACAGTACAGATAGTCCTCAATGTACAACCACAAATGAGGCCAACATTTATATTAAGTGAAGCATTTCTTCAATGAGTTTTGCCTCATTTTGCAACTTTTCTTACCACAATTGCTAAGTGAATCGTTAAGTTAGTAACATGGGCTGTTAAGTGAACCTGGCTTCCCCAATGAAATTGCTTATCAAGAAAGTCGTCAAAAGTGATCACATGACCCCAGGACAATATAACCATCATAAATATGAACCAGTCACCAAGCATTTGAATTTTGATCATTTGACTATGGGGATGCTGCAACAGTTATGTGAAAAAATGGTCATAAGTCACTTTTTTCACTGCTGTTGTAATTTTGAACAGTCGCTAAATGAACTGTTATAAGTCGAGGGCTATCTGTATAGCTGTTGTCTTAAAGCAAATCCAGAACTGAATATCACTGTTACAGAATTCTTTAACCTCGTTAAAAGTTCGTGTTAAACCTCGTTTGATTGACACTGAAATTTCATTTACCTGAAAATCAACTGCAAGAGTTTTGCTTGTTAAGGGATTAATTCCATTCCTCCCATGAATTTTGAAAGAGAAAAACATTATTTATCCAAGATCTAAATGTTTTACAGTTCTACACAAAAGCCACCACATAGATACTACCAATTGGGAATCCATATCACTGTAGCTCTTCAATGATATTGGGTTTATGCATTGTAATTTCTAAATTGAGAAGATTCCGAACAGATGCTTGCTTGGATGTCAGTCTTGCAACTTGAAATTTTGTAACCTCTAAACCTAGATATGAAAATGGCTGTGGAGAGATGAAGAATTTCAAAGCAATTCTTGTGTAGCACTCCTTCTTCACTTGTTCAGCCTTCCTGAAACATTTCATGCAATTATTAAACCACAAGCAACTCCTTTTGCCTTTTCAGAAAATTCTTTGTTAAAACAACTTTATTTCCTAATGCTTCATACTTGCCAAGAGGTTTTACATAAAAAAAGAAAAAGAAATTATCCAAGTCAGAGGTGTTATTAACTAATTAAGGCTAACAGATAAAACTCTGTAGAAAGCTGCTATTGGGGGAAAAAACACCTTCCTTCTTGCCTTTTTGTATACAGCAGCCATTGTCACCTTCACATCTCCTTCTCCAAGGTAACCACAAACCCACAATTTTTCCTCTGGCTACCATGACTGAGAATTCTGGGATTTGCAGTTCCAGCATAACTGAGTTTACCACTTTACCCCATGCTTCCTTTTTCAGGAGGCAATCTGAAATTAGACAACATAAAATCAGAGCTAGGATACACGATGTCATTTGAAAGGCCTGGCCTATGCCAAATTCTCCCCAACTGCATAATATTAGGGCCATTTTGCCACTAAAATGCAAATAGCAGCAAAATAACCTAAATATTATGCTATTGAGCCATGGTGGCACAGTGGTTAGAGTGCAGTACTTCAGGCTACTTCTGCTGACTGCCAGCTGATTGCAATTTGGCAGTTCAAATCTCACTCAGCTCAAGGTTGACTCAGCCTTCCATCCTTCCAAGGTGGATAAAATGAGGACCCAGATTGTTGGGGGCAATATACTGACTCTGTAAATTGCTTAGAGTGCTGTAAAAGCACTGTAAAGCAGCATATAAAAGGCCCAGTCCCACTGCACTTACGGATGCAAAGAGGATGTAAAATGTTAAAAAAAGCTTCCCATCCGTTGGAAAAAGCTATGCATCCGTTGTGTACTCATTGTATACGTGTTTCATACGCTCTATCCGTTGAGCATCCGTCCACTGTGATTTCATCCGCGTAAGAAGTTTTGAGCTGCACAAAACTTTGTGAACGGATGAACTTTCCGCTATGTACGATGTAAATCCGTGACATACGAGCAACAAACGTTCTATGTCCAATTATCATCCGTTAAACGTCCGCTGTATCCTCTCTGCAACCTCTGGCCATCCCCTCAACTCACATCTGCTGCAGCTGAAAACGGAAAGAGGAAACAAAAGGTACACGGAACGTCTACACAGCGTTAGTAGCACAGAAATAGAAAGGACGAGCAGTGAACGGTTTGCATCTGATATACATCTGCGTGGCATCCCCTTTCTTTCCTTTAGGCATACGTGATGCATCCGCTTCATCTGCTATGCGTCCGCTTCACAATTATCCCCCGTAACCCTTTCGGAGGTGTCATCCCCTTCCATCCACTTTCATCCGCTAGGCTTCCGATGAACATCCGTTTAACATCCCTGCTGCATACTACCCACGTCCGTTCTTTTCCGTTGTTTATGCAAATTTTCACCACTTTTTGGAGTGGATGACAACAGATGGAGCCACCCCCAAAATTTGCTCGTCCGCTGTGTCCTTTATGCATACGTTTTGCATCCGTCGGCCAGTGGGACGGGGCCTTAAGTCTAAGTGCTATTGCTAATTGAGGAGAACTTGACACAGGCCAGGCCTTTCCAATGATATCGTGTATCAGCCTCTGATTTTATAACTTTCCTTCTCCAAAAGAACAGTGTTAAAATAATGGACTGTAAAAATTGATCATTTTTTAGCAGTCACCAAATTATCAGGTTATTAAATCAAGCAATAATTGTATAACTAAATTTCAGAAGCAAAACATTTACAACATGTCTGAATATTCAATTTGGATGATTTGACAATCATGGGGTAGTTTTTGATTAGAGTAAATCCCAACTGAAAGTAAATGATTGATGCAAATCTAAAACCATAATTTATTGCACTGATTTGTATTAGGCTAAAATTTTCACCTAAGCTTCTGGGGGCAAAAATACAATGGGTAACTAAATCTAACATAAACTAAAACCGAGTGTTGTCTTAGTGCTACACACACAAATGCGCTTACACACATCTCTACTGTTGTGGCTAAGAGGAGAAAAAAAATGACTAGTTTTACAAGTACCTTATTTTTTTCACATAATACAAACTAGGATTATATATAAACAACATGTAAAACTCTATGATCTTTACTGTTGTGTCCCTTTTGTATGCAATTCTGTTTGTAATTCTTCTGAATTAAAGTGCAGTAAGGAGGAGGAAAGGGAGCATCTCCAAAGGGCATCTTACCTGACATTTGTGTTGGGATAAAAGCAGAAATTCAAACTACTTGCTGTTCGGGTATCCAAGAGTTCAGTGCCAACTTATTATGCTTATTTTATTGTTATTAATTTGATTTGTATCCCACCTTATTATTTTTACAAATAACTCTAGGCGGTGAACATATCCAAACACATCTTCCTTCTCTTCCTATTTTCCCCACAACAACCACCTTGTGAGGCAGGTTGGGCTGAGAGAGAATGACTGGCTCCAAGTCACCCAGCTAGCTTTCATGGCTAAGGCAGGACTTAAACATGGTCTGCTGGTTTCTAGCCTAGTGGCTTAACCACAAGACAATACTGACTGTATAACTCAAGATTCAAACTGGCTCTGGCTTAAGATTATATCTAACCTTACCTTCTGCCCTCACTCACCTCCACCCCCAAAAGGCTAAATATAATATTCCAACTCTGCCTCCTAATGTTATATGCCTGGGATTGAAAAATAGTCAATGCTACTTGCTTGTAATGGGTTTCCGAACATTCAGTTTGCGAAAGAGAGGTAGGCAGGAAACAGCTTTAAAGTGACAGACGATTCTTTTATATTTAAAAACCAAATAATAATATTAATAATAATAAACCCAGATTAAATAAAATGTACAGTGAATATACCCAGCCAACATCTGTTATGTGCAATTAAATACGGCTCCGTACCGCGGCACAACGCTGAACAAAACAATATACACGTGTTCCGTAGAGGGGGCAAAGGGCATGACATGTTCCTCCACACAAAAATAATTAAAAAAACAGAACCCCCCCTCCCGCCAACAAAACAAAAAACAAAACAAATCAATGTCTCTTTCTCTTCATTTTGTCCATATAAATATCTCCAGGAAATTACCCCTTCTACCACCCAAATTAAAAAAAAAAGGGGGGGGGAGAAAGAAGGGGGAGGCGCATGTGGAACTAAAGGAGGCTGGTCTAGGGGCCAATGGAGGGGGGGGCGGGGCTGGAGATGCCAGTCCAATGTGCTTGTTGCCCCCACCCCTCCCTGCCCCTCTGTCTGCCCCTATTGGGAGCTGGCACGCTCCAACACACGCAGGTCGTAGTTCTTTTTGGCCATACGCAACTTGAAGCAGTTAAGAGAGTTGTTGAGATGCAGGGATGCGTTTTGGGCTGCCAAAGGGCTGGGGAAGACGGCCACGATGGTGTATAAGGCAGCAAGGTCAGAATGCCTGCCGTTCTCTGCAGTCCCGTGGTTATTGTCGCCCCCGCCCCCAGGACGCCCCTGAGTTTCTTTCAGCCACTGGATTTTGGCACCAGACATGGCTAACTGAGTGAAGAGCTTGTCGGCTTCGGTACGCGTGATCCCTTCAGGCAGGTCAGTAACTTCCAAGATACGGCCCAACACTGTCGGAAGAGGCAACCGGAGCAAAGAAGAAAAAAGAAAAATATGGTTAGTATCTTCCTCTGGGGAAGTGGGAGTGGGGAAGAGTAAGAGTCTATGAACAAAATGCGAGGGAACTTCAGCTTTTGTAAGTTAATAACTTTCTAGACTTTGACTTGGAGACCTTACTCTCCCGGCCAACCATCTCCCAGGGACTGAATTCTTGCCTTTTAGAGCTTTTGGCTACTGGCCTTGGAAACAGAACCTAAGGATCATGGGAAGTTCATTTTAGAAGTCTCCCCCGTCATACCCCTTCTGTTGAAAGCGAAAGAGTAACATCATCAGTTCTTATCTCCTTTGGGACAATCAACACCTGTTCACAAAGTCAAGCAAGCAAGGCTGGGAAATCTCCTTTGCTACAGTACTACTAAAGTACAGCCTGTATAAATGACAGATTTCCCCCACCCACCCACCCAGCAGTGTAGGATACACATCTTCACATATCAAATTGCTTTCGCTGGGCTTTGGTTATCACTGACTCGGTTCCTCAGCAATGTCTGCAAAATGCTACAACAACCTCCCTCTTTTGGGAAGCTATTCCACCTCTCAGCCAGTTCCTCTCTGTCTGTTTCAGCGTATTAGACATTAGCAAGGATGGTCAATCATGGAAAAGCATAAGACCATAACGAGATGGGGGGGGGGTGTTCACCCCAGAAATGTTACAAAATCATTCTAGTTCTATCTGAAAGCATCGGATCCAATACAGAGAAAGTTGATTTCTAATCAAGTCCTGCTGGGTGCCAACGTCATGTACGAGCCATATAAAACAAAGACAGGTATTCCTTGACTTACAACAGTTCATTTAGTATCTGTTCAAAAGTTACAGTGGCACAGGAAAAGAAAAGGAACTTAGGGCCGTTTTTTCAGACTGTTGCAGCATCCCCACAAGTCACGTGATCGAAACTCAGATGCTTGGCGAGTGGTTCATATTTATGACAGTTGCCATGCCTTGGGGTCATGAGATTCGCTTTTGTGACCTTCTAACCAGCAAAATCAATGGGGAAACTGGATTCACTTAACAACCCTGTTATTAACTGAACAAATGTGATCATTCACTTAACAACCGTGGCAAGAAAAGTTGTAAAATGGGGCAAAATTCACATAACAAATGTTTCACTTAGCAACCAAAAATGTTGGGCTCATCAATGGTGGCCATAACTCGACGACCTGTAACATCAGCTCTGTTGCTTTTACTTTCAAGTATATTAGCAGTGTTTTGTCTATCTTCTTCAAACATTTTGATGGCAACAATGCAAAGTATATTGGCAAGTTGTTCAAACATTGCTCACCTCAACCAGATACAGTACATTACATACTGTAGCAGAGATGCCTATTTGAGGTCAGAGAACTACCTATTATCCCAAAATATCCTTGGGCATCATCCCCGGAGATTCACCAACACCAGGTTATTATCTAATTATCAATTAAAATGCTACAGAAAAAGAAAAGGCATTAAAATGTCTGCCCTCATCTTCAGAGACATTCTGAAAATCTCTGTTAGTCGATGGGACCAAAGAGCCAAAGCCCATCATCGATGTTAACTGTGCTCTCCCCCGCCCTAAAAATGGCTTGATTTAATCTGCTAATGGCTTGATGCCAATGGCTTGATTTAATCTGATTGTCCTTTTTTAGAGATTCTCATTTATATGTTCTTCTACTGCGTGCACTGCATTCCCTTTTGGGGGGGATTTTGGAGAGGGTCTACAAATACAGGAAGAGACAGCCATGGTTGTTCGGTGTAAGCACTCAGATCCCATTGGTGCATTTGAAATTTGTTGGTTTGAGCTGGGTGAATGGCAGGGGTGGGATGCTACCGGTTCTGCCCGGCTCCATAGAACCGGTAGCTCTGAAGAGCAGCAGACACCAAACCAGTTCTGTGTTTGCTGCTGTTTGGCCCAACCGCCCGCCTGGTCTCTTATCTGTCCTTTATCTCCTGCTTTTTCAACCACAAAACTGGTAGTAACACTGGTTGAATCCCATCACTGGTGAATGGCCCTTCATATTACCCTGGTAGCCTCTCTGACTCATCATCCTTTCTGAGATATGCCTGGTACCAGATTTATTATCTTCTCAGTACCAGGCAAAGAGGGCTATAGCTTGTGGGCCCTCTTAATCCATTATTATCTCAGTTCAATGCTGCGATAATAGCAATAGCACTTAAGACTTATATACCGCTTCGCCATGCTTTACAGCCCCCTCTAAGCAGTTTACAGAGTCAGCCTCTTGCTCCCAACAATCTGGGTCCTCATTTTATCCACCTCGGAAGGATGGAAGGCTGAGTCAACCTTGAGACAGTGAGACCCTTTTAAGTATCTGATTGCTTTTTATTTTATCATACGCTTTAATTATCATTCTATCATTGATACTACAAAGAAAAAAAATATTCCAAAGAATGTACTGCAAGTGGTCCTTGATTTAAGACCACAATTGAGCCCCCAATTTCTGTTGCTAAGTGAGACATTTGTTAAGGTAATTTTGCCTCATTTTAAGGCCTTTCTTGTCAAAGTTGTTTAGCTAGTAACATGGTTGTTAAGTGAAACTGGTTTCCCCATTGACCTTGCTTGTCAGAAGATCACAAAAGGGGATCACATGACCCCAGGACACTGCAATCATCATAAATTTGAGTCAGCTGCCAAATGTCTGAATTTTGATCATGTGTCTATGGTTGTTAGTATTGAAAATGGTCATAAATCATTTTTTTCCCACTGCTGTTGTAACTTTGAACAGTCACTAAAGGGACTGTTGTAAGTTGAGGACTACCTATATTACACAGGTAAATTGTAATGTTATAGATCAGTGAAAAAAATGATCGATGCAAAACATTTATACCACCACCACCTCGAAAAAATCCCTTTCTTATAGACTACTCATTAAAAAAAAAACCCTACCAAGTTGGAAATTAGTATGAAAGGATGATGGCGTAGGTATACATCTTTATCTGTATCTAATCTATATTCCTCCATATTCCAAAATAAAAGGCTCTTCTGGGATATTTCCCTTACAGTAAGCTTGATGTACACCAAATCATTTTTCACAAGGATTCTGTGCTCAGGAAATTAGTCCTTCTGACCATTTGCTTGGCAGTACATCTGAATGTATGTGCCTCAAGTATGGCAGCATCACAGCAGTTCCAGTTTCCAGTGAGTAGGAGTGCTGGGTCCTAGCAGGCAGGATTCTTTACTAATATTAAAGAGGTATGCAACAAATATAGCACCAAGCAATTTTTCCACTGGAGAGTGCAAACAGAGCTGCTTAAAGGAACAGCTCTTATTTGTTTATGGGGGGATTTTCAGGATTTTCAGCACCCTTCCTCAATGACTGACATGGGATTTTTATTTTTATTTTTTTTGCTTCTCAGTCTGCCTTGCACAAACCAAATTTGCTCAATATATCCCAAGAATGATCAAGATTCCTGGAACAGTTAGTTTCAACCAGCAAACTTCCTGGCAGTCAGGATTATTCCTTTTTAAAAAGGCATTTGCAGAAGAAAAGGAATAGGCTGTATATCCATAAAACCAAGTATTGATAGATTGGGGGGGGGGGGGGGAGAGAGGGGGGGGGAGTGTAAAACAGATAAATTATGAAGACGGCTGGCTCTATGCACGTGTAAATATGCACATGTATTTTTAGGAAGCTTGAAGAAATAGTGGCACAATGTTGGAAGCACTGTAAGATGCCAATAAAACAGCTCTCAGCCCCTTGACATTGACAGCTATGATTTTGCTATTTGCTGCTGCTATCAGACAAGTCCATTAGGATACACCCAGGAGAAGGCAGGCACCTGGGACATTTGTTGATGAGGGGTCCCAACAAAAATTATCAGTAGCGTGGAATGAATCAAATATCCTGAGGCAACATCTACATCTTCAGATGCAAAGTGTGGTACAGGTACTCCTTGACGTATGGCTACAACTCAGCCCAAATTTCTGTTGCTAAATGAGGCAGTTGTTTCGTTAATTTTGTCCCATTTAATGACCTCTCTTGTCACATTTGCTAAGTGAATCACTGTTTACTATTACCGAACCTAAAGGTATAATCAGTCATGAGTTTGGAGTCTAAGCTCCAGTCAAAGTAAGACAAGAGATCTTCATGACCAAGTTCGACTGGCATCTTGGCAGAGGATAAGCCTACATCAATTTGATCCTTCCAAGTGACCTTAATCTGGCCATGCCGGCTAGTAATTCCTGCAGCTGAGTTGTTTTGGTTCTGGAAGGCTACTATAATGGGACTGGGGAGGTGTCACTTGCCTACATCACTTGTCCCAAGATCTGTAGATGCTGACTTGAGAGCTTGCTTCTTACTTCGGTTGCCATGCTTCATTCCTGTTTGTGCCTATGAGGGAGGAATGAAGGAATAGTAACAGAGATACACAAATATTTGATCCTTCACATTTTTATGCTGGAATTCATTGCAGGAGTTGGTGCTCCATACTGGAAAGTTTAATCTTTAACCAATGGGTCAAACCAAACCAAGTTGGAGAAGGAGCAATTTTGATAAATGAACTTTAGCAGGCTTGGAATTGGACGGGAGATTTTGCATTGTGCACACTTTAACTCTCACAACTAGTGGATTTTAAAAGGCACAAAGATCTTACTGAGCCTTCGCCAGTGTCATCAGTAGCCACAAACACAACCAATTACAAAACAGAATATATGGAAATGTTTCATTTGTGCTTATTCAACATCTATGTTTTGTATTATCTGCTCATTTTTCAACATGAAGTAAGTCCTTTGAATATTGGTCTCTGTTTGACAAAATCAGTCACATCATCTTTTTGTTCTGTTATAAGAATACCTGGAGTTTTTACAGTATATGGAGGCCGGGGGGGGGGGGGATGTTTGCACCCATTTGCCAGATATATACTACATTCAGCAGTCATTCTCTTATCCTTTAGGGCTAGCAGGAATAGCCAGTCATAGATCTATATTAAAATATTGGTCTGCAACTACCTAGCATTTTTGTTTTTGCAGAATGTCAACAGGGCAATAGGAGCCCAGAATAATTCTTGAAAGCAAAGATAACACGATGATTGCTTGCAGCATGACTGTTTCCTATTTTTGAAAAAGTGGAAAGAATCTTAAGAGGGTTGTGTTGTATTATGCTGTCAAAATTTGGTTGATAGCAATAGCACTTAGACTTATATATCACTTCACACCCGGTGCTTTATAGCCCTCTCTAAGGTGTTTACAGAGTCAACCTATTGCCCCCAACAATCTGGGTCCTCATTTTACCAACCTTGGAAAGATGGAAGCCTGAGTCAACCTTGAGCTGATAAGAACTGAACTGCTGGCAGTCAGCAGAATTAGCCTACAATACCTTATTCTAACCACTGCACCACCATGGCTCATCTAATGTCAAGAAAGTCTAGGATTAGTCACCTCAAGAACTAATCTCTAAAAAGGGGAAAAAAACCTCTCTCAAATGTTGACAACTCAGCTGAGAAATACTTCCTTGAGGCCTCCAGCCCTGTCTTCTTCTCACCTGGTGTGCTGAATAGCTGGACTGGTTGTGCAAGAGAGGTGGGGGGCAAATGGAGAGATTGTACTGCAGCGGCTGGCCCAACAAGGAATAGCGCCCATCACCTGGGGGGAAAAAGAGACCAAAAATAGTTAATTGATGGCCCCCCTGACTCTCTTTTTGTATCATAAAGAAAGGTGGAAGAGATGACACAGAGAGTATAGTGATCAAACGTCAATAATCTTTTCTAAGTGAAATTTAGTGGTCTCATGAAACTTCAGCTCTTTAAAAATGTATGTGACTGGGGAAGAGCAATGTCTGTTGAGCATATTGGTGTGATCTTATTAAATCTTCTCTTCTTTATTCAGAAGGACCTTCCCTTCTTCATAAATCAGTCAGTAAACAGTTGAAAACATACCCATTTTCAGGTAAAATGCCCACGTTCTTCATTAGGCAAATATTCAGGTAGAAGTATTTTGACTGCTGTCATTTGAAGCTCCAAGGCTATCAAGAATATTGGGATTGTTCAGCATCATAGTGTGAAACCATAGAGAACTGCTCTATGGTTTTCGAAAGGGTGGGTGTTGCAATCTGTAGTGAAACTACCTTAATCTGAAACTGTAAAGATACTACAGGTAGTTCTCGACTTACAGCAGTTCATTTAGTGACCGTTCAAAGTTAGAACAGCAGTGAAAAAAAGTGACTTATGACTATTTTTCACATTTACGACCATTGCAGTATCCCCATGGTCACGTAATCAAAGTTCAGACCCGTGGCAATTGACTCATATTTATGACGGTCACAGAATTCTGGAGTCATGTGATCATCTTTTGTGACCTTCTGACAAGCAAAGTTAATGGGGAAGCCAGATTCACTTAAGAACCATAATTTAATGACGGCAGTGATTCACTTAACGATGGCAAAGTAAGGTCGTAAGATGAGGCAAAACTCACTTCACAAATATCTCACTTAACAACAGAAATTTGGGGCTCAATTGTGGTCATAAGTCAAGTATGACTTGCACTGCTACTGACAAGTTGGCAAATAGGGCACCAAGCAAGAAGCTCAGGTCTGCAAGACCAAAATCACTTGTATGAAATCACCCTTTTAGTCTAATACAGGGGTGTCAAACTCAAGGTCCATAGGCCACATCCAAGCCACAGAGTGCTTAAATCTGGCCTGACAGACCAGCCTGGAAATAGCAAAGGACGAGCCCGTGGTGCCTCTGCTAGCAAAAAAAGGGTGTGTGTGTGTGTGTGTGTATGTGTGTGTGTGTGCGCGTTTGGTTCCGCGCGCCCCTTTTTCGGCCTAGACGCCCTCCTGCAGCATCCTGCCAGGCAAAACTGGCCAGCCAGGTACTACAGGAGGCATCTGACCCATCCTCCCCACCCACCTGGCCCACGGAGGAGAACTACAATGCTGATCTAGTCCTTGAAGAAATCCAGTTTGACACCCCTGCTCTACTACAAACACATTGGCTAATCTTCCATTACGTTCATTATGAACAATCTTCTCCCTCTCCTTTTATTACCTTGTGCTGGGCCCACAGGCCGGGGGAACTGTGTGAGCACCGGAAGGGGACTGAGACCTGTGCAGACACTGTTGAGGCTGGTAACGGGTGATGGTGTAGGGGACTGTGTAGGGGATGTGATAGGGCTGTTCAGCTGGGTGCTGCTGGCCTAGAAACAGAGGGGGAAATAGTCAAAAGGATAATCACACAGGCTGGCAATGAGCACAACTACCGACAACCCAATCTTTTCTCCCTGTTCCCCTTCCTACCTGAGCGCTGGTATCCGGGTTATAGATGTCGCCAGGCTTCTGACTTCGCTGGTCTAAACTGTAGTACTTGCAGTGGTTCCATTGTACCATGGATGAATTCTGAGGAGGCTGGGGGCCATTGGGCACGTTGAGTTGCATGACCACAACACCAGGCCCTGCCGGAGACACCCCTAAGAAGAGAAGGAGAGGGGAATGATGAGATCATTATGGATCTTGAGTCAAGCATCAACCTTCTTGGTCTCTTTTCCAGCCTCTTCTCCTTGGGGAGGATGTGGTCACAAGAGAAATGTCATGGGAATCCATTTTAACATAGGCAATTCCTGGGTTATGGCAGCATTTCCTTCCTGGACCTCTTGAGCAAGTCTACTTTCGCATAGTTTGCCTGCCATATTTGCATTTGCACAAAATGGCAGATGGCTTCCTCCCTGTATACAAGAGAGTATCCAGTTTTTTCTGCAAGGGCTAATATGGTGGGTCATGTCATATGTTCCTTGCACACAGTTTAAACACATGTAAATTGGCTCAACTCAGAGACCACCTATGCTAGCATTTCATCATCTTATTAATGTACATGGTCGTTCATTTCATAGAACTACATTAGCAATAAAATAAATTACTTGAAATAAATTATTTCTTCTCAGAAATCTTATGAAATAAATGTTAAAAGCATGAGGGGAAAAAAGCAACAAATTCTAAAAAGTATAAAATTGAGGCATGGTGTATGATTAGGTACATTAAATGAATGAGTGTACATTAAATATTTTAGAAAAGCATTTCAATTAGAACAGTGAGCAATAAATCAGACTGGTTGACTCCCTGTTGTAGACCAATCTTCCTTAACCTGTTGTGCCCCCCTGTGGTACACACTGGGACTGCAACTCCCAGCATTTTCAAAAACAATACTACCAATCCAATCAATCAACCAATCAGAATAGAGCTGGAAGAGACCCTTGAGGTCCTCAAGTCCAGCCCCCTGCTCAAGCAGGAGACCCTACACCATTTCAGACATGTGACTGTCCAGTTTCTTCTTTAAAAAAAAACCAGTGATGAAGCAACCACAACTTCTGAAGGCAAGCTCCAAAGAACCTTTGGAGGTCTCCTCCCCAAACCTTCTTATCCATATAAAAAAAAACAGGATACAGACGGGCGGTTTGCAGAGCTTTGGCGGCAGCAGGAATTTATGATCGTGCGCAGTTTCTGCTTGCACTCGCCGCTGGAGTGCCCCGAGCAAGCCGGCTTCGGGGCTAAAGCCACCCTGTAGAGGTGGCTGAAGATAGGGGAGACCCGGCAGGGTTCGAGAGGAGCCGCATCTCCTCTCCCCATCTGGCTTAACTCCCTTTTCTGAAGGCGGTAAGAGTGGCGGTCAGAAATGTCTGCCACAAAGAAGCAATCATCCGGAAAAGAATGTGCAGGAGGAAGCTAAGAGGTGAAAGTTTTGGCTGACCGGGATAAGAAGCAACATTCAAGATTTCCTGGAATTTAAATTTTTAAAAAAGATACATCGCTCCCAAAGAAGATCGAGAGGCAGCGAATTAAAGTGAAAAGGGAAAGTTTGTTTTTTCTCACTCTCCTTCCTGACAGGGACAGCAGATGAATGAGAAATCAGAAAAATCCGCTTTGGCATCAGCAGATAATTAAACTGGAAAATTAAAGTCAAGGGGACAATAAAAATTTATGATCACTGAAAAAACTTTTTTTTTCTTTGCTGTAAGTGGGAAGGGAGAGGAAAAGAATAAGAGTAAGATTTGGCTGGAGGAGACTGCTTGGAATCTGAAAGATTAAAACTAAATTGTAACAAGACTTCCAAAAGATACATTTTAATTGGAACTTTGTAACTGAACCGCAACCCCAGGAAGAGACAGTGAAAAAAGAAGAAAGTGTTAAAACAAAACAGCTTGTGTGTATTTGGATGAATTAGTAACTTTGGAACTCTTGGAAACTATATTTGAAGGATTAAAAACATTTGGGTGGTTGTTTAAAAAATTTCTACAATGACATCATTGGTGGATGAACTGAAAATGGAATTTATAAAATATAAAGAAGAGGAACAAGAAGGGAAGGGCTCTTTTGGCTCTGTTTTTCACTTTTTCTACCTATGCGATTTCTACCTATGCGAAACTACAAGAACAAGAAGATTGGGACAAAGAAGAAGCCATCTTTAATGAAAAAGTAACTTTATCTAGGGAAGAAGGGGGAAAGAGAATGGAGAATTTAAGACCTAAAAAAACAACCAGAAAGGGGAAAAATAAGGTGAAAAGTAGATATAATGTTAGAAAGCAACAGAAAGGAGGAATACAGAAGAGGGAAATGAAGATGAAGAGACAAGGGGGTAAAAAGGGTAGAGTGGAGAAGCAAGGGAGGAAGGAAGGGAAGAGAAGCTACAAAGGTTTGAAACCAGATGTAAAGAAACAGGACTTATTTAGATATAATGGGTAAAAATATAACTGAAAAAGAGATTCTGCAAAAGTACATAAGACTGTATTGTTGTATTTGTATTAGAAATAATATTAGAAAATTTGAAACAACATATAGTTATAAAATGGGGTAAAATATTCAATGTAATTTAGTGAAAATCTCTTCTTTTTTGAACAAAATAAATGAAATGAAATATGAGAGAATTGAATTAAGAAGGAATGGGAACATTTTAATTACGTAATGTCTTGAAATATAAGTGAAGTGGGGGGGAAGCAACTACGTAAAATTTATAAATGTTCCCACAGAAGCATAATACTTACTTGAAAAGGAAGGTATAAAATGTTTAAGATTTAAATGAATATTAATCTTAACAATAGAGTTCAATTGGTATGGATTGTTGTTGTAATTATATATTTATCATTTTTTTCTTTTTTAAAATATAGTATTTAGCTTTAGAATGTACTAAGAAGAATCCAAATGAAAGTTATGTATTATTTTAAGTGTTAAATTTAGGGGAAAGATATAAAGGCGCCATACTCCAATCAGTTATTACAGGAGAAATTTTGTGTTAATGAGAAAAGATAATGGACAGCTGAAACAGGACAAAGGATACAACTATAATGATTTAAACTGAGATGAAACAAATAAAATAGAATTAAGAGAGTGAAAAGAGGGGAGAAGCTATGTAGAAAATGTAGAATGGTAATAAGACATGGAATAGTATAAAAAAGTGAACATGAATGTGAATTTATGTCTGTACGAAGAGATGTAACCCGGGATCAAGCTGCTTTAAAAAAAGGTTTTATATTTTTATGTTATGTGTTTTGTTTGTATATGTTTGTTTTTTAAAAATCAGTAAAATTTTGGGGGGGGGAAAAAAACCAGGATACATAAAGATTTTCAAGGAGCTCATCTTCATTTTAGGAGCATCAATCTCAACAGAATGAGGGGTTCTCCCATGTCTGTGATCAAAAGCAAAAGCAGCAGGATGGCACTCTCCCCACCCCCAATGGAGATGACTACCAGGCCATTTCTCCCCCAAATCTCAGCCTGCAACCAGACCAGAAAGCATCCAAACAATCCTTCTCCTCCAAAGGAGGTCTGGGAACTCAGCTGATCCCAGCCCAGCAACCAGGAAACATCAGTCTTTATCCCAACTGGAAACTGTTCCACAAGGCCGTTTCTGGTCCATAGCAAGGCAGCACTGGTAATTAATTAAATACGTCGATGGAGATTCTCAATCATCCAACAGAGTTGCCTGGAAGTTGAATCATAGCAACCGGATTTCATTCTCTGAAATGCTTCATTGCTTATCTAAGTAGCTTCTTGAGCCTTCCCATATATGTCACTTCTAATCTGAATAATTCTAATTCTCATTTCTAATCTGAATAGGTTGGTAAAGAAACATTTCAAACTGAAAAAGAAAAGAAGTCCAGCTGTTTCCAGATCAGTGATGGCAAGTCTGTGACATGCCTATTAAAAGACTCGCCATAACATTTGAGTGACATGTCAGCATTCACCAACACTCATTAAGTATTCTCAAAATTATGTCCTGTCCTTGTGCAATTTTCACAGACTGTGGAGGCTGTGCCAGAATGGGGTGTACTCTCACATGGCCTCCAGAACTTGTATGAGAGGCCTATACCCAAGCTTAGCTTCAGTAGGCTCTGAAAAATGTGTGAGAATGGGGGCATGCTTTGAGGCGATTTTTGGAGACTACAGAGGCCGTGTGAGAATGGGGCAGGCTTTTGTCTCAAAGGTGTCTTTTTTTTCCTTCAAAAGGAAACTGTACAGTTTTCTCCTTGAGGAAGATGATGTTTCGTTTCTTATCCAAGCCGTCATCTTCTTCCTCGAGGAAAAAACAGTCCAGTTGCCTTTTGAATAAAGGACCTTTGAGATAACTATGACCTGGATGATTCAGAGTCTTCACAGACAAGGCTTTTTGTGTGCATCCTTTGGGAAGTTGCCGTGTTTTTGTTCAGTCTCTGAAAATTGCCCAAGGACAGTTTTCAGAGGTTGCAGAAGAGCATTTGAATACAAAGAACAACCACCTGAAAGCAAGCAAGTAGATCCTGGGGATCACACACGATCAGACTGCATTTAAAAAAAATAAACGAATATGTAAAAAATTGTTTCTTTTTTGCTCGGAGGGGGAAATTGACGTGCCAATAGAATCAAGTTAGGAATTTTCTGAATTTTTGATATTCTGAGCCTAAAAGGCTGTTCCAGGTGCTTTTGATGCTTTTTGTCCCTCTGCAGTCCTGGCTCAATAAAGCCGCTTCCCAGGGCCAGAAGAATTCTAAGTACATTAAACTAATTTACTTAAAAAGTAAAAATAATTGCCTGAGATGGGTGACAGGGGAGCAACTTTACTCCCCCAAGGTTCAAACTTCAGCCTTTCTTTTCCCAGGTACCTTAACAAGAAACACAGCGAACACATCCATGTACATGTACGGACAGAGGAAAGGATCTGAAATTGCATAACTTTCAAGGCCGATTCTTATACATAAGAAAATGGAGACATGGAGGAGAATAACTCTGCTTTCACAAACAGTTCTCATTTTGTAGGCTTTGGAGTAAGCTTTTGAAATTGATTATCTTACTGACTTTCCCCTTGAAGGAACGGAAGGATGGAATGTAACATTCAGACTGGCCATATGGTGGATCTGCAGCTTTGGGGCTGTGAAACTGGCTCCCAGTCAACAGTGTGAAGATGCTCACTCTCTGTTTGCCTGGGAAATGGAGAAACTGCACTTGGCCCAGAAACCTCTTCACTTTCCTGCAGTGACTTTGAACCATCAAACACACACACAAACAAGCACACACCATACAGAGGCCGGGAGGAAAACAGCTGGGGGAAAGCTGCAGGGATAAAACCAGATGGGCCCCTTCAGCAGAGAAATTACTGCTGCTCCACAGAGTTGGCAACCATGAGCTTCTCAGACCCGTCCACTCAATGTCACAGTGAGAAAAATGATTGCTTGGTTAAAACCTTCCTCTGCTGTCAAACACAAGAAAGATCAAAAGGACAAAATGCTACACTTCTATAATTTACAACCCTGGCAATGGCTCTGAGATGCTGTATCTGCTTGCTGCCAAAGGCTAGACTTTACTCTTTATTCATTATTGAAAACCTATAATTACAATTGACCTTATTCACTAGGTTTGGCAGAGGGCCATGACCAAGAAAAAGACCCACAAAGGACATAATTAATAGAGGCCCATTGTGATGCCCTCTCTGCCACCCAGGATGCTATCAGCCACTATTAAGCAGAGACTTCTGGAATAAGGAATTTCCTTCCATCCTGTGTGTGTGTGTGTGTGTGTGGTGGTGGTCTGGACCAACCAGAGGCAATAGAGAACAATTTCCTATAATTTCTCCCTGGCCAGTGTGAGCCAACAGAATGGGCATTGTTCTGGGTAGATCCCTTCAATTAAACAGTTTCAGGGGCCAGGAAACATGCCTTCCCCTAGAAATTTGGGTGGCTCCTTCTCTGGTGGTGTTTCAAAGAGGCTTAAAAGACTGGAATGATGCCCCTAGTTAGATGTGCTTAATTTGCATATGTTTTGGAATTGGTTGTCTAGATGATGTTCCATCTTCTTTATTTCCTTCACAGTATTTTCATTTACCTTCTCAGTATTTTTGCCTTGTTTCTTTATACTGTGAGCAGCCCAGATTTGGCTTGGAGTTGGGCACCATGGAATTAAACAAAATATTGGGAAATCTGGAAGTTTCTTTGAAAGCTTATCTGGAGTTCCTTTACAAAAAGACAAATCGGTGTTAAAAAGCTTTCTAATCCTAGCTATAGTTCAAGATGTTTTCATAAAATTAATTGCTACCAAATTGAGCATTTAGATTACTACACTCAAAACCTCTCCAAACATAATATGGGTTCCTACAAATCATTCCAGAAAATTATGGCACAGAATCCAAGAAGAGGCTTATAGCATCTTTATGAGATGGTATTTTACATGTGGTCTACATTTGCACATTCTTGGCAGATCAAAACAGCCTAAACCCAAAAGGGATAGAGTTAGGCAGGAAAAAAAAAATATTGATGGGCAAAAGACATGAATAGGGATAACTGGGCAATGACAACAATTATGTTTGTCCAGTTTGCATATATAGTATTGGACTGACCTCAACCTTCCAAAATACTCTAAGGGAAATAAATATTATTGAATAATAATTACTGAGTAAGGTTTTGCACCTGCATGGGATAGTTAGTATCTTCAGGAATCAGCCACTGAACAGACAAATTACAGTGATCTCCAGGGTTATGTTTCACAGCTAAGATTAAATGTCATTGTGCATATTTCTCCTAAAAATTCCATATCTGGCCATACATTTAGTTTCAGCCTGTTTGATTGGGGACATCTTTAGCAACAGCAACAGCATTTAAGACTTATATAGTGCTTAACAATCTGGGTCCTCACTTACTTATATATACAGTGTGTATGTATGTATGTGTGTGTGTGTGTGTGTGCGCGCGCTATTCAGCTTCCTTCGGGGATTATCCCACGTCATTGTAGCTGTGCTTTTAAAGTTGTAGCAACGTTTCAGCAGAATCCCATCTGCCATCATCAGGCTTCTGTATGGATGTGGGTCCGGGTCTCACAGCCATTGGTTTTAAATTTGAGGCTAGCCTATCCTGATTGGTTGGGAGTCTT
>BLBF01000021.1:15863017-15882192 GCA_015471245.1 Laticauda colubrina | reverse complement strand
ATATATATATATATATATATATATATAATAATTACCAGTTACTTTCGAACTGGTAATGTACCATAGATATTTTTTCAAAAGGCTTCAGATACCTTAGCTAATCCAGAACACCAATACTATAATCCATAGATCAACAAGAGCTCATTGTAAGGGGAATGATAAGGCATTTATACTCAACCAAAGGATATAATGCATTTCAATGAGGGAATCTACACAGCCTCATTGGCTATTAGTCAGCTTCCAGGTGTAATATGGAACAATATTTAGGGCTTAATATGACTCGATAATATTGGATAAAGCTGTTGGGAAAGACTAAGATCTGAAGAACACATTAATTTCCATCTCATTTGGTGCAAATGCAAGAAAAGGCCTTCTTTGCCACTGTTTCCAAACTTTGGAATTCTTTGCCAAGGATGGTCAAGGTTGCTCCTCCATTGTTGGGCCACAGGTCACTTCTATCAACCTTGCTCCAATAGGTTTTAGAGGAGGTGTGTGTATTGTTTACAGATCAATCACAGTCTCCCAGCTGTTTCTATTGGTAAAGTCCCCAGCCTTACCTGAATACTGTTGTTGCATCTGGGGTGGGCTGCAAGGAGAAGGGGATTGGGGCATCTGGTACTGCTCTGTTCCTGGAGGCTGCAAGAAGCCAACAGAAGGGCTGGAAACAGAAAAAGGACATCAATTGGAGCAGGTTGTCATCATGATGGGGATAAAACTGTAGTTCTACTAGGAGAGGGCCATTCTTAAAACCTATTTGGCTCAGTAATTTTCACCAGCCTAATGCTATTCGTTGATTTCAATTAAGAGGATACTTATCCAGTGCTTCAGAGAATAGGAAGAGGATACACACAGTATTTCCTCTTTCTCTGGTTACTACTATTGGGCTTATGCCAGAAAGATCTATCAGTATAAAAGGACAGACTTAGCCAAGTGAAAAGAGGTAGCCAATGAATCTGCTGAGGGTAAAATCTGATCTTCAGATAATTCAACCAGGTAAATGTTTGAGGAAATCACACAACATTCTCAGAGACTCTTCCCATCCTGCTTACAATCTTTGTGAACTGTTGCCTTCTGGCAGAAGATACAGAACAATTAAAACACAGACTGCATGTTTTCTGAACAGCTTTTATCCCAGCTATAATTGCACTTAACAATGAACTTAAGGATCACCATCAGTGAGTTGTTGGACAGTATTACTTGATCTGTTGGATGCCTGTGTGTTTTAGGGGGAGGGGAATTTTGGTGGGTAGGGTGTGTGTTTGGGGATTGTCATATGTGTGTGTGTGTGTGTGTTGGGCCTGGTCTCTGGGTGTTATGTGAATTTCGTTGTATGTGTATACTGTGTATATACATACAATGACAATAAAGAGTTGTTGTTGTTAGTTAGGATTTATGCCAATTTTGAGGAGCTTGAGCATTTTCAGGACACAAATATTAGCAACCTTTTAAGATTATGGATGCTTTTAAAGAAATCAAGGAGGGCTGGAGCATGATGCTTTTTGCTCTGAACTCAGAGGAGCCAAGAGAGAAAATGGTAATATCTACTGCTTAGAAACTAGAATTTGCAGAAATGAAAAATTGTCTATAAATATGTCAAAATAAATTATATTGCCTCATAAAAGCTTCCAAGCTTGATAGATTGGTGAGAATTGTAAACAATTCTTCTTGATCTCTTTTTAGATGGCCTTTTGGTTATAATTCATCATTGGGTTAAACTGTATACAGGATATTATGTTGGAAATTTATTTTTAAAAAGAAGTATAACACACAAAAACTTTTAATATATGCCAACACATTTATTCTGGACTTGTACTTTTTTGTATTTTGTAAAGATTTCTCTCTCTCTGCTTTTCTCTTTGCCTCACTCTCCTTCCCTCTTCCTCTTCTTCTCTCTCCCCTTCCACTTTTCCTGGACTAGAATCTGGGAGATTGTGAGTTCAAATCCTTCCTAAAGCACAGAAGTAGCCTAGTCACTCTTTCTCAACCCAAATCATTTCACAAATGTACTATTATGAGGGAAGTAGAAGGTTGGATTATGTACACAACCCCAAGTTGCACAAAATAAGGGTAGGATATAAATCTGGTAACTAAATAAATCAATTCCTTTTTTTACAAGGAATTTTACCAAAACTGAATTTTGGTAATAAAACTTTCAAACTAATTCGCATAGCATAAAATAAGTACAGCCCTTCCATTAATCTAATGCACACCAAATTTTTTTAAACAAATAAAAAATACTGATATATCAAGGGAAAATTGTCCAAAGACAGTTTTCAGAGGTTGCAGAAGAGCATTTGAAAAGAAAGACCACTTGAAGGTAAGCAGTAGATCCTGGGGATCACACACAATTGGACTGTATTTTTTTTAAAAATAAAACAAATATGTAAAAAGAACATTTTTCTCCTGTTTGGAGGGGAGCTGACATGCCAGTAGAATCAAATTAGGCATTTTCTGAATTTTTGATATTCTGAGCCCAAAAGACAACAGCCCATCACTGTTCCAGGTGCTTTTGATTCAGAGTTTCTGTCTCTTTGTAGTCCTGGCTAATATTTGAAGGGAATTCTTGGAAGAAAATAATGATCCTGAATGCACATCTTGGCAAAACATAAAGGTTAAGTAGAGGTTTGGCTCTTACTCGTACCTGGTGCCATTCTGCTGGGCTGGGGGGATAACACTGTAATAGACTGGCATCCCTCCGGCCTGGAGCCCTCCTTGCACAGACTGGTTTGCTGGTACCAAGACGGGCTGCTGAAAGGGTTGTTGGACTACACCTTGAGAGTCATTCGCCACAGGTACCTGCTTGGGATATTAAAAGACAGGAAGGAGTGAATGAAGGTGAATATTTGTGTCCCAGGATAATGTTGCAGGATCCAATCTGGGTCAGTCCCTGGGACCAGAGGTTTTGTCTTCCAAGATTTCGGACTCATTCTGGAGCCCATCTTCAGATCCCTTCCTATTCTTCACAAGATGGGCTCCAGCACAAGTCCAAAAGCTCGGAAGACAAAACCTCTGGTCCCGGGGACCGACCCAGATTGGATCCTGCAGAAAGGAGAGAACACATGATCTTGGAGGAAAGGACAAACGGCCTTGAAAGGAGATCTGAGTATAAACCAAGAACAATATCAGGTTCCTCTCCTTGGACTAGAAGACCTCCAAGGTCCCTCTGTTATTCTATTATTCCTCCCCAATATTAGACTCTGTGTAACCTCTACAGTTCTTCCTCTCAGCCTCTACAGTTCTGGAAATATCTGTGATTTGGCAGGAATTATTCTGTGAGTTGTTTTTTTTAAAATGAGACTATATATTACATTGGTAAAAGGCCACTATACTTAACATGACATTCACTCTTTCCTCCAAACTCATCTGCCATCCCATTCTTCCATCTTCTCCTTTTCAGGGTCTTGTGCACTCTTATTTTTCAGATCTTATCCACATCCAGGAACAAACTCCAACTTATGAAAACTCAGCCTACCAATGCTTTATTTGCCGCATTAAAAATGTAATTGTACTGCCCCCCTCTAAATGAAAATATGGAATTAGTCGCAGGGATACTCTCAGTGTTAAGATTGTCTCTATTTACATTTGTCAACAGCAGTTTTTTTGTTTTATTTTTCCAGATCTGAACTGTTCTCTTCCACTTCCTAGCTCTTACTTTTCAGTGTAACTGTTTATACAGGTAGTCCTCAACTTATGACTGGTTGCTTAGCAACCATTTGAAGTTACAATGGATCCCCAAAAAAGGATTTACAATTTGGATTTGAAGTTCTGATGTCTTCTTGGTCGCATGACATTTTGGCTACTCAACAACTGACCCATGTTAATGACCATTTGTAGCACCCTGCAGCTATATGACTTCATCTTACAAGCTTTTGCCAGAAACCAGTGCTTGCTTCTGGTTTCCAGCAAAAATCACCCCACAGAAAACAGTGAGTTCATTTAATGACCATGGTCATTAAACCTTGCTTAAAGGTTTAAAAGGTTTAAACCTTGCTTAAAGATTGCCATAAAAAGAGGTCATTAAACTGGGTGCAGTAACATGGTAATCCATTTTACAGTCATCATGACTTACGACTGAAATTACAGGTTTAATTATGGTCATAAGTGGAAAATTACCTGCATTGTGAATTTTGCATGAGATAACGTACCTGAATGGATTAATTAAGTTTTGGATTCCTGAAAATAATTACACCAACTGAAGATTACCAAGCCATGTAGAGACTACTATGTTTTACCAAAAATAAGACCCGCTCTTATATTTTTGGGGGTGACAAAATCAGCACTAGGGCTTATTTTTGCAGATATTTTAGTTTTTCCCATGTACAGGAGGTCCACTTCTGCTTGCTTGCAGCTCCAATGGAGGAGGAGGCCATACAGTACGCCAGTGCTGCCATGAGATGGGGAGGTGGAGCTTCCCCAAGCACCCTGCACCGGTTTATCTCAGAGCCTCTGCAGCCAGGCCATCCACACCCTGACATCTGCCTTACCTTGTAGCCATAAGCAAGCAAAAGTAGGAGAGTGGCCATATGGCTTCTGGTTCTGCTGCCACGAGACAGTTGTCAGGCGTGGATGGCTGTGGGGACCCCAAGGTAAACCAGTGCAGGGCGCATGGGGCAGCTCCACCAGCTACCTGCCTCACTTCATGACAGTGGCATTGTGAGCAACCAGATGGAATAGGAGGGCGGCTGCACAGGCTTTTAAATACAGCTTATTTTGGGAGTAGGACTTATATTAGGTGCATGCAGAAAAATCACGCTAGGGCTTATTTTCAGGAAAACATAGTACGTTGTACCCACTTTTTTATATACCAGATCCCCAGTGCTATAACATCAGAATTGTGACTTCCTTCCCTTCGGTTCTCTTCCCTATCCCACTTGCCATCTTTGGCACCACTTACTTGATATGAAGGCAATGGAGTGTACTGGACCATCAAGCCTTGCATCTGACTGCCCATGTTTCCTCGTTGGCTGTTTAAAAGGCTCTGGTTTTGGGACTGCTGCACCCCCATCATGCTCTGCATCTGGCTACCCATGCCACTGCGCTGGTTGTTGAGGAGACTCTGGCCCTGGGGTTGCTGCACTCCCATCATGCCTTGGTATGTCTGTTGCTGATTGGACAGGATTGGCTGTAATCCTGCATTGTAATAAGAGAGGGAAGATTATGACACCATAGCTGAGACCCAGAGGTGAGATACCTCTGTTCTGTGTTGAAGCCAGCTAGTCAGCCGCTGCATTCAGTGGCCATGGATCACATTTATCCTTTCAGATGGGATAAGGAAACCCTTTTGAGTTTTCTCTTAAAGATTTTCTTCCCCCCAAATGGAAGGAGAACTATTCTGAACATAATTTTATCTGCTTTAGCCACTTCCAGAGCAAGGTATATCTTAATCAATTTTCCTTCAGCACCTTTCTTAAGAATGTGTAGATAAATTGACTTATGTGTGGATAGTGTGGCCAATTATTTGACCAGGGAACTGAACTATTGTAGTATGATTTTCAGAACTGATAAATGTTTAGGAATTTAAGCAGGTGGAAATCCAAAGAAGCTAATATAAGAGCCAAACTGCACCTTGGCTGAATGCAACAGCTACTAACATTGCAACTGTTGTGGGTTTGCCTCCCCTCTTCTCTAAAACGTTTAGGCCTAAGGAGAAAAAAAAATCATTGAACTGCGTGGGGTCATGACATTCTACCGTTTCTCCACATCCTTCTACTGCTGGCATAAGATTAAAAAAAAAACCATGAGTAACACAGCAACGGGCAACCTGCAGCTCATATGTACCCCCACCATCACCATATCCCTCATGTCTTGTGACCCTATTGCTACAATACAGAGTGAACTAGTTAAATTTTTCATAGCATTTTTTTTCCAACCCACCCTTCTCATTGCCATAGGTAGTCCTCAACTTATGACCACAACTGAGCCCAACATTTATGTCACATTTTTCAGTGCAGTTGTAACTTTGAAAGGTCACTAAATGAACTGTTGTAAAACAAGGGCTATCTTAACCTAGTTCATTCCCGTCCTTCAAAAAGCCTGAAACGAAATCAGCCTGACTTGGTTCTGCTGGCATTACCATTTATCTGCGCCACCCCCTGCAATCCTTTGCAAAGTGAAACAGCGGACAGTAACCTCTAACCATTCAAATGTTGCCTATTTCTTGCAGAAGACTTGCTCAAGATGTAGCTGCCATGTTATGCAGATATTACAGAAACTTAAGCTAGTCTCTTTTCTTTATCTTTATCACAAGTCCCCTTCACAAGACTCTCACTGATGACTCACAGCTGATCCATCATAAGACCCCCTGCCCACACCTTGACACACCCACACCTGAAACCCTTATAAACAAAAGAACACTGACATCCCCTAAACTCCACTGAAGATGTTACCTAGCCTGGTAATGAAACGTTTGGAAACCAACCCACAAGCTTGGAAAACAAACCTCCCCCTTCAGCCTATACCTGAGCTACAGATATTCGCCGCTATTGCTAGTATCTTTTCTAGGCCAATATATATCCAGTTTTGCTAGCTTCATCCAATGAAGACACGTGTGCCTTCTTTGCAGCAAGAGGTTCGAAGTTCTGCTGCTTCGGCAGCAGCTTTCCATTACAGCTTTTAAAACCAGCTTCCTACAGATTTCAACTCACAAGCCTAATAGGATCCCTCCTTGATTCATCAACTCTAGTTGACAAAGACTCTCCACAATATTGGTTTTCAATAAGCACGGCTGTTTGTGCTCGAGTTTTCAAATGCACGGAGAATCCACAGAAGGATTAACCTGCCTGTGCTTTGTGGCTGAGGTAAACTTGCCCTCACAAAGTTCTTCAATGCATCAAGGTTTCAAGCCCTATAAATAGGATGACTTGCTTTGGGTTCCAAGGGCAAGGTGGCTTAGCTGTCCCTGAACAAGGATCAGCTACCACGCCCGCCCATCCCGACCCCAACTTCTCCTGCCTGAAAGCTGCTCATCTGGAGACTTACCAGGCTGCTGGGACTGTTGAGGCAGCTGTTGGCTGCGCTGGGGGCTGTAAGCCACCGGATGCGAGAGAGGCCGGTACTGCTGGCTGGAGTTTGGATATTGCCCAGGAGGGTAGTAAGAAACCTGAATCTGTCAGAAGGATAAAGGATGTTGTCAGAGAACAAAAATAAAGTACAAAAGGCCGAGAAGAGAGCAGGGCTAAGCTCCCAGGGAATCAAAGGCAGGGGTTTCTGCCCTCATTGCAGTTAACGTCAAGAGGTCCTGACTGTTAGCTTTTTTATGTAGCAAGCGTGGTTGTGTTGCATTTAATGCCTGTATATCACTAAGAGTTGGTCCAGATGATAGGACAGAAAAACAAGAAATCAGACAAGCTTCAGTGAGGGAAAGCCAGTCTCTCAATTGCACCTTCCAGAAAGAAAAATCAGCTTTACCCCTGACAACAGAAACAAAATGTATCCACAAATACTTATAGGTAGTCCTCCAAATACGACCGTAATTTGAGCCTGGCAATTAGGGTTGTTAAGTAATGACAGTCATAAAGTGGGTCATCACATAACAGGACCCCCATTTTATGATCTTTTTTGCTGCAGCAGCCATAAAGTGAACGTAGCAGTCATCAAGCAACAGTCTGTGATGAGGGTGGGGTTTTCCCCCCAGAAACCAGAAGTAAATGTGTTTTCAGAGAAAAATAACAACAATTGTAAATTGCAGTCGTACTGCAAACAGCTGTAAATGCATGTCAGTGCTGAGCGCCCAAAATGCGGCCAGAAGATTGCATGCCAGGGGTGGGGGGTGGGGAGGGAAAGTCATAACTTTGGAACAGGTCAGAAGTAGCTTTGGAGGAGGTTTTTGGGGGGGGGATATCAGTTGTAAGTTGAGGACTGCCTGTAATCAAAACACTCATTATTAGGTGTTGTTGTTTTTAAAGGTAATTTTTATTGGAGACTTTTTTTAAAAAACATAAAAATAAACAGTAAGATTACATCATTTCTCCTTTTTAATCTTCTAAACTTTCTAATCATCAAACCCAAAGATTACAAATTCATTGTTTTCAACACACACAAAAATCCATAAAGGGTTTGCAGTCATTGACAAATGTGGTTATTGTCTTTTCTCTGATTAAAAAGTCATTTTGGCCCTCTCTGCAAATTAGGTCATATTCACCAGTCATTCCTCCCTATAGGCATTTCAGAACCTTTCCATCTTTTTGTATATAATAATCTTACTGCAGTCACTATGTAACTATAATTATTAGTTCTTCATGCTAAGTACCATTATTGCAAGATTGCATAATGCCATTGGTACCTCGGGTATATTTTATATTTATCTTTCAAAAAAATATTAAAATGGCCCCAAAAGGGGGCAGATTGTTTATTCTTGCTTGCTCTCTCCCAGCTTTATGCAAGACCACAGAATCTTGCAAGATTTTAGCAAACCCAAAAGATCACATTTGATGTTTCATGTCTTTTTCATTTTTAAAAAATTATTTAAGCTTGACAAGTGCCACCTGTAATCCACTTGGTGTCTGCAAGATCTATGTTGCAATCATCAACATAGATGGCATTGTGAAAAGATACAAAAATAGTAAGCTATGGAGACAGTGTAACTGGAGAAATGTGAAAATATGGGTGTAATTTTTTTATGAAGTGGCTCTGCATCTTGTTTAATGTGACTAAGTGAAGGCTGCATCTGTTCCTCACAATTGGAAGAAGATCACTGTTCTCTTATACAAATAGAAATAATAGACAATACAGAGGGGAGGGATAATTTTCTTTATTATGCTGGGGAAGATTATTGTTTGAACCCTGATAGAAAAGAAAGGAGAGGTAACAATAAATAAAACTCGGGAAGTGCAGTGCAACTCTCAGCCAAGAAGAGGGATGTGGTTATGCTCTGGGTCTTATTAGTGAAGCAATGTCACCGGTTCCCATTAGTGAAACAATGTCAGCAGAACGCATACTTTATCTGTAATGGTGTCTCTTTTGCAGAATGGTCTCCTCAGAAATACAGACAGACCCAACCCCGTTGATCTTTCACAGGCCTCGTTAAAACCTGGATCTTCCCCCAAGCCTTGTTTGACATGGATGGAGTCCTGGTGCGGTTTGATGAGCTGATAATGTGATTTTTAGGGCCCTCACTCAGTTCCTTTTGAACTGAACTCATTTATCTATAGTTTGTCTTTTTATTTTTATAAACATCTCGAGATGGTGAATACCTAACATTCCTTCCACTTCTGTTTTCCCCAAAACAACAACCCTGTGAAGTGCGTCAGGCTGAGAGAGTGTGACTGGCCCAAAGTCATCCAGCTGCCTGTCAAGGCTCAGGCAGGACTAGAACTCATAGTCTGCAACACAAGATCAAACTGGCTCTCAGTCTGAAGTTTTAATTTTGTATGTATAGTTATATTTTAGGGAGTATTACAGCTCAACGGTTAAAGATGCTGGCAGCCTGGGGTTCGAGACCCAACTCCACGCAACAGGGTGAGCTCCCGTTACTTGCCGCAGTTTCTGCCTATCCAGCATTTTGAAAACATGCAAGTGCCAAGTAGATTAGACACCACTTCAGTGGGAAGGTAACAGTGTTCCATGTGTCTTTGGCATATAGCTATGTTGGCCATACAACCATGGAAAATGTCTTCAGACAATGCTGGCTCCCTTGTTTAAGAAACTGTGATGAGCATCGCCCCTCAGAGTTGGACATGGCTTATAAGGATATCTTTAATTATATTTTTGTTCAATATGCAGAATTACTTGGAGAGGAGAGGAGAGGGGAGGGGAGGGGAGGGGAGGGGAGGGGAGAGGAGAGGAGAGGAGAGGAGAGGAGAGGAGAGGAGAGGAGAGGAGAGGGATTTGCTCTGTCAAGTCACAGAAATATTTGTACATTTATTGATTTAAATGAAGAGTATCACAAAGGAGGCATGAATTCTGGAATTCCAAGACCAGGATAGTTCTAAATGAGAGAGGAGTGGCATACAATGGAAGTAAAGTATTCCTAAGAACAAATAAAATCCGTTCTTATATAGCATGAGTTTATACAACACAAATTTGTTCATATAGGATTGCTCAATAGGGAAACGATGTCTATATAGCAAAAAGATGTTTGCTTATACATATTTTTTTCTGGGTTTTAATTCTGGGCTAACCAGAAATGGCAGATGAATGTGGAGAGAAATGTTCAGTTAAACACAATGCCTGGCTGCTATATTTATTGTCTACTCAAGTCAGCTAGCATGTGTATCCTACTCTGTTAGTATCTATTTTGCTTCTCTCCTCATTTTGGGGCATTACTGCTTTTTAAATGTCCTCTTCCCTTTTCCCAAAATGAGTAACCTAAGTGCCAAAGAAATGTGCTGATGAGAACATTTCAGGTGAAGAAAGGAAAAAAATCTCAAATGAAGAAAAGTTTGAGATTTCCATGCAATTTGACAGGACTTAAAGAATATGTGACATTATACATTAAAGAATATATGACATTATACATTATACATGACATTATACATGCCCCACATGAGACTCATTTTACAATTAATTAGGAAAAGTGCAAATAAAGCATTAGGATAATTTCTTGTTCTTGGGAAGGTTTTGGTTATGAAGGTGTTTTCATTCATGAGAGCTCTGCCCCATAAACTATTTTTTCTAGCAGTCCTGCTACATTTGTATTGCAGTACTAGGGTTTCTAGCATCACAACTATTAAGATAATGATTTTATAATGCTTACTGAATGGTTCACCACTAAGCAAGAACATGTCATGATTATTCAGTGTATCTATGGTTAAGGAGTGCTTGTACTAAAATTACAGTAAAGACTGCTTATGATGGGCGGGCTAATCAAGGACATGAACATGCTATTGGCTGAGAATGTATTTGCTTGTTTGTTTTTGTGCCTTTGAGTCAGTGTTGACACCTGGCAACTGCAATTTTCTAGGCAAGGGTTTACAGAAACTGTGTGTCCTTGCCTCCTTCCTAGGGCTGAGAGTGACTAACTCAAAGTCACCCAGCTGGCTTTGTGACTAAGATGGAACTAGAATTCACAGTATCCTGATTTCTAGCCTGGTACCTAAAGGAAAAATGGTGGACAGATTATACGATGCAGTGAGAAAGTAGGGATCTAAAAAATCCATGTAGTAAAGACCAAAGAGAAGTGAATTTGTAAGAGAAAGTAGGACAAAGTTTTACATTAATAGCCAAAAAAAAACCCGAGCACAAACAAATGAAATGTCCTTCAGAAGCATGTTTACTAAAGATGAAAAAATGGATAACAGAAATGCAAATGCTGACAGAAAAGGTAGCAGGTAGCACGTGATCTGTTGCAACAAGTGATTTTTTTTTTAAGTCAAAATGGCTCTGAATGAGTATCTTTGTGCCAATTTGTTGCATGCAAGTGAGAGGTATGATATATAAAAGCTGAATGTAATGAGAATGGATTACTAAAGAAATGTATGGTAAAACAAGATCTAGAGGGGGTCAAGAATGAACGGATTAATTTAATGTAGATTGAATACAATTAGTAATCAGTATGAAAAATTGGTACTGGGAGTAGTCAGGTAGAAAAAACTAATGAGGATCAAATTACAAATCAGGTTTAAGATGTAAGAGTGAATGGGCTGATGAGGAAAAGAGAAGGTCCAACAAAAGCATAGTTGGGTGGAACTGATAAGAGCCTCAAAAAGGAACTGGTTAAAAAGTACAAAATATAACATATAAAGCCATGTGTAGCTGTGGCAAGGAGCAAGGATGGTCTGAGTCTAGAAATGTGTAGAGAGATAAAGTGAATGGTTTCCGGAATTTTCATCAACATAGATGTAACCATGCTTCCTTTTCTTTTTTTTTTTTTTTACATATTTCGTTTAAGACTCCTTAAAAAAGATTCCTTCCCTTCCCTTCCCCTTCCTTAATTCCTTTTGCTTATTATTTTTACTCTGTTCTTGTAATATTGGGAACAACTGTATGATGGCTTAGTATGCATGTCATTTGAAAACTTTCAATTTTTTTTCTACAATCAATGTTGATAATTAATTGAGAGCATACTGTTCTATCTGTCCTGTGATAATGTTACATGAATTCTCTTTATGATTTCCTTGGATCAATTTGCTTATGAGAAAAAATAGTTGGGTGTATTCCTCTCCCATTATTTTAAGTATTTTTGTACAGTACCTGTTTTATTTTTATACAGCTAACCATAATATACATTGTCCCTTGAATATGACCCCCCCCCCCAAAGATGTAGTGGTTTCTCCCATTTTTAATTCAAGGCCGATAGATGGGAGCTACGACTGCTCCTCTGTGCTATAATGGAATGTGTACTGGTGGGCTGTACCATTCTGCTCTATCCTGAGAAAATCCTATGCAGAAGACATTCCGATGTAAGTGCTACCCTTTACACCTGGTCCTGCTACTTACTTGCTGGGGAGGCTGCATATAGCTCTGGGGTTGGAGGACCTGCTGGGCTGGCACTGTGTGCCCTGAGGCAGAATAGTTGGAGGCAGTGATTGGCTGTCCTGGGGAAGCCATGATGAATCCTGTCTGCTGAGGATGCTGGGACATGATTGGCTGCTGGAACATGGTGGAGGATGGATCAGGGGCTTCACTGGATCCTTGGCGGCTGAGGCTGATCTGTCCAAAGGGGTTGCTGAGCTCATCAGCCTGTGGCCAAACAAAGGAGAGAGAAAAAATTAAGTAGAAATACTGGCCTTGGGGTTGTCTCCATTAGCATGCACAGAGTGCCAGCACCACCCGCCAGCACAGTGAAAACAGCATCAAGGCACCAGCAAAGTACACCAGTGAGCAGGGGTACGAGCCCTTTTTTCTGAAGGCTGAATAAGAAAATCACATGCACCAAGTAGGTGGAAAGTGGAGAAAGGGAAAGAGGAAATCCAACAGTGTCACTTTAGCATCTTGATTCATCACCTCACATCATAATCCTATACTAACTTTTATACCAGACATAAGAATTGTTGTTTAGCTCCACAAATTAAAAAAAAACAGAATGAAAAATAATGAAGTACAGATAAGCATTTCTACACCACTAAATTAAAACCACCACAAAGTGCTCAGGGAGGAAATGATACTTCCATTTTTGTCAACTGACAGTCTAAATGCCACTTTGGAATTTGCATTGCAATTGTGGGAATAAGCTGGGAAAATGAAGAGTCCAACCTAGAAACAATCAAAGAAGACTAAATGACTACGTGGGCATTCCTAAATTATACAATGTGTTTGCGAAAAAAAATACCACCAAAGTAACACATTATAAAAGATGACTTGTATAGACGGCAGGCCACCACTACAAACCATGCAAAATGGGTAGACCTTGATCTGGAGAAGGAGTCATTTTAAGGAATTATTGCCTGCTTTCAAATAACAGTAAAGGTGGGGAAAGGGAACAGAAACAAGGCAGGAGGATCCAAGAACTGAACATCAGTGATTCCTTTAAGTTATTATGCTGACTTGATATAAGAACCTACTTCCTGTGATACCTTTCATTATATATATAATGAAATGTGTGTATGTGTGTGTGTGTTTTCGTAGATTTTTCATGGGTACAGGTATGCAGGTCTTGGCGTGTTCAGGTCTTTTCCTGTTTAAGATTGAGAGCATCTTGGCAACGTTTCGATGAGGTCCCACTCACCATCTTCAGGTTGGTACTTTCGGCTTGTGCGAGCAAAGCGTGATCAGAGCTGCCATCTCCCTATGTATACTGGTGGAGAGGTTGGCTGTGTTGTCATTTCTTGATTGATTGGAGTTGATGTTTGCAGATTGGCTGGCTTTTTCGTAAGAACATATGTGGCTGAGGTATTGGCTGTGTGTCTTATCAGCCTCCTGTGTTGTAACGACCTGGGTAATGGGCTGTGTGATGAACTTCTGAGTTCTATTATTTTGATATCCTGGGTCTTGTGCTGTAATCTCCTGAGTCATAATGACCTGGGTCATGGGCTGTGTGATGACCTTCTAAGTTATATTGTTCTGACATCCTGGGTCTTGTGCTCTAATCTCCTGGGTTGTTGGCTGTGTTGCAACTTCCTGAGGTTTTGTGGTGTAACCTCCTGAGTTCTGTGATGTTATATCCTGAGCAAGTGGCTGTGCTGTGATATTCCGGGTTTTGGTTTGGCTCTGGGTTTGAGGCCTGGATATGTGTTCATGGTGTGTGTCCGTTTGCTTGGTTTGGGGGTTGGGCTATGTGGCAGCTGGTGATGCAGCCATAGTCTGGTTTCCGGACTATGTTGTCTTTCATTTATGAGATGGGTTTCGGTTTGAGTCTGGTGAAGGAGAATGGTGGTGGTGTCATGTGTTGTTTTGGGTCCAGTGTTGGTTTTCGTGGCTGGAACTCGTTTGTTGATAAGGGCTAGTTTTCAGATGTCTGGTAGGCGGGAGGTATTGTCCCGTTTATTCATGTTATGGGGGTGTTTCTCTATTTCAATGGCTTCCCTGATTATTCTCTTGTTGAAGTGTTCAGTATTGGAGATTAATTTGGTTCCCTCAAAATTAATTTCATTAATTTCAGAAGGTCATCACACAGTCCATGATCCAGGTCGTTACAACACAGGAGGTTGATAGACACACAGCCAATACCTCAGCCACACATGTTCTTACGAAAAAGCTAGTCAATCTGCAAACATCAACTCCATCAACCAATCAAGAAATGACAACACAGCCAACCTCCCCACCAGTATAGATAGGGAGACGGCAGCTCCGATCACACTTTGCTCACACAAGCACGAAGCCAAAAGCACCAGCCTGAAGATGGCGAGTGGGACCTCATCGAAACGTTGCCAAGATGCTCTCTATCTTACATGGAAAAAGACCTGAACACGCCAAGACCTACATATATATATATATGTGTGTGTGTGTGTGTGTATGTATGTATATGTGTGTGTGTGTGTGTGTGTTTTTAATTTTTCACGGGTACTTACATGTGTGCTGTTCAGCTTCCTTCAGGGAATTATCCCACGTCATTGTAGTTGTGCTTTTAAAGTTGTAGCAACGTTTCAGCAGAATCTCATCTGCCATCATCAGGCTTCTGTATTGAGTTCATTTGTATTGATACAAACTCAATACAGAAGCCTGATGATGGCAGATGAGATTCTGCTGAAATGTTGCTACAACTTTAAAAGCACAACTACAATGACGTGGGATAATACCCGAAGGAAGCTGAACAGCGCACACACACACAAACACATCTATATCTATATCTATATCTATATCTATATCTATATCTATATCTATATCTATATCTATAACTATCTATCTATCTATCTTCGTAGATTTTCACGGGTACAGGTATGTAGGTCTAGGTGTGTTCGGGTCTTTTCCTGTGTAAGATTAAGAGTATCTTGGCAACATTTTGGTGAGGTCCCACTCGCCATCCTCAGGCTGGTGCTTTCAGCTTCGTTCCAGTGCAAGCAGTGTGTGATCGGAGTTGCCGTCTCTCTATAAATACTGGGGATGGGGGCTGGTGTGCTGGGCTGGTTGGCTGCGCTGCTGCCTCTTGATTGGTTGATGGAGTTGATGTTGGTATAATGGGCTGTGTGATGGCCTTGTGAGTTTTGTTGTGGAGATATTCTGGATCTTGTGTTGTCATCTCCTGGGTTGTAGAGATCTTTTTTTTCATTAGCCTCTCGTGTTTTAACAGCTTAGGTTATGGGCTTGCGAGTTCTTTTGTTGTGATATCCTGGATCCTGTGTTGTAATCTCCTGGGTCATTTGTGTTTTGATCTCTTTTCCATTAGCCTCCTGTGTAGTAACAGCTTGGGTAATGGGTTGTGTGATGACCTTGTGAGATTTACTGCTGTAGTATCCTTGGTCTTGTGCTGTGACATCCTGGGTCATTTGCTGTGTTGCAACTTTGAGTTCTTGTGGTGTAATTTCCTGGGTTTTCTGATGTAGGTGAGCAGGTGGCTGTGATGTAGCATTCTGGGTTTTAGTCTGGCTTCGAGTTTGGGGTCTGGGTCTGTGTTCTTAGCGTGTGTCAGCTTGTTTGGTTTTGGGGTCGGGGTGTGTGACAGCTGGAGAAGCAGCCATGGTCTGTTTTCTGGATGGTGGTTGTCCTTCGTTCAGTGAAAGTCTGACTCACAGACGAACCCTTCACAACACAATTGTTTATTAGGCTGGGTAAGACAACCTCTAATGGCCTCCATAACACATACAGTCCTTTGAAATTCTCTGTGCTGGTGGGAATGATGGGAATTAGCTTAAAAAATGAGAGCAATAGGTTATTTGGTCTTCAATTAGGGATTAAGATTTATGAGACTCAAGGGAGATACAGCATACATCTGTGTGTTCACATACATGTCTGTCACAGTATTCCCTTTCCGGTAAGTAATGCTTTACAATGCAAGAATGAGAGTTCCATTGAGAATTACAATAATATAATAAGTCAGAGAAATTAAAGACATGAAATTTTTTTAAAAAACTATTTCTCAGGATTTTATCTTCGTCATTTAACTATGACTTTCTCATTTCACCCTATCTTCTCAATCCCTTCATCTTCTTTAAACCTCTTTGATTCTCTTTATGTGAACAAATCGTACACTTTCCCCCCAATTGTTTACTTATTTCCAAAATCAACCTACATTCATTCTTGATTTTTTTTAAATTTACCACATGTACCTCTAGAGACCATTCCTGCAGCATCCACTTTGTTTCCCTTGACATACCCACTCTCATTTCTACATAAAAAAAATGGGGCACATGCATGGCTATTAAAGCATGTCCATTTTTGCTTATGTCAACAAACATTCTGTGCTTTGCAATCCAGTATCATTCTACCAGCATTTCATATGTTAAAATTTCTCTGTTTTTCCATTTTTAGTCAGCATTTCAGCAAGGCACACAAATTCACCTATTTGCTTTTCGGTTCTATATGCAAATAACTTGCATTGTTCACAACTGCTTGGCCCCACACTCTTCACAATATCGTATCATTAAACATTTGCTGCAAATTGCTTCAAGTGTCAATTATCTGCACCTGAATGTACACATACATTTACATCCTTAATCAACACACTTCTAACATGCTCACAAATATTCCTTTATACATTTATCAAACACTAAACAATGAAAGGAATGTCTACTTAATACTGAAGCATTGGTTAAATATTCATTTTCTCAAATGCTTTACTATATTCTTACATTTCTCAATGAAGGATGAATAAATATCTGGTCTATTGAACCCTGTTTGGCATAAAAACAGCACCAAAGTTACTAAATGTGGCTCATTGTCCCCTCTCTTTCTATTTCAAACAAAATTCTACCAAATACCTTCTCAGGTGCTTTTAAGAAGCTAATGCCTCTGTATTTATTGTCTTCACTTTTGCCATCCTTCCTTCTGTATAAAAGAACAATAACAGCATTTTCCCTGGCATTAGGCTAAGAAATGATTGTTATCAGCCCATGCATTTCTGCTTTCATATGCACTCAGAATAACTTGGATGACACTAATTTGTATATGCAGACATGCCTTTTAGCCCTTTCATTCATATTTATCTATGCATCTGTGGAGTTGTTACATTCTTTGGAGTTGTTACATTCTCCCCCACGACATGCTTTTCCCCCCCCCGTTTCATTTATTAATTTATGCTCTACCATTTATGCCTCTTAAGATTCCAAGCCTCAATTTTCTTTATGCTATGACTGTCATCATAAAGACTGACTTCTATTGCTCATCACAGCTTTTGTCAGTTAAGAAATAGTGTTTTAGTAAGCTGTAAAAGATGTAAGCTAAGATTTCAGTCACAGACATTTCCAAGCAACCTGTAGCACAGGTGTCCCGAACCCCTGGTCCATGGACTGGAACCAGTCTGCAGCATCCCAGAAACTGGGCCGCGCAAACAAGCAAAGCCCCATCTGCGGGATGCAAGAAGCACGCAAAACCACCCTCCTTCCGGTACATGGAAAAGCCTCTCTGTAGGAACCAATCTTTGGTGCTCTAAAACTGGGGGCTGCTGTTGTAGCATTTCCTGCTACCATTGATTACAGTACCAATTTGCAAGCCACAAGCACAATCAAAACTCAGTTATGACCCAAGCAAGGTCATATTACTTTATGCAAGCTGAGTTCAAGATGGTATAATAAACTTAGAGATACTTGGAGGGTACTGAAACACATGTACATGTACCTGTGTGTTAAAATTATCTGATACATGTAGTCCTTAATTTATGACAACTGAGTTCAAAATTTATGTTGCTAAGTTTTAAGTGAGTTTTGCCCTGTTTTACAAACTTTTTTGCTACCGGTGTGAAGTGAATCATTGCTGTTGTTAAGTTAATAACACAGTCGTTGAAGAGAATTTGGCTTCCCTATTAGAAGGTCGCAAAAGGTGATCACATGACCCTAGGACAATATAACCATCATAAATAGGAGTCAGTCACCAAGCTTCCAAATTTTGATCACATGACTGTGGGGATGCAGCAATGGTCATAAGTGGGGGAAACAGTCATAAGTCACTTTTCCAGTGCTGTTGTAAATTTGATCACTAAATGAAATGTTGTAAGTCGAGGACTGCCTGTAAAGTGTTCCTGAACATGCAGCCTCATAATGGCAAAAGATAGCATCTGTTTTCCGTCTCAGTTTCTCTGTAAAATGCTTGCTAATCTAGAATTCCTACTGAGCTACTTACTATTCAGTACATTATCACAATATGTGTTTGGGAGAATTGGGGTGGAGGGGCAGGGGTGAAATGCAGCTTTGGACTCTTACCATGCTTGTATCTGTCCAACTGATGAACAATTATCCTTTTTTCAATACTCTTAGTTCTCACATCCTAAGATCATAGAGCACCGCACACCAGAACAATTAGACACAAGACCAGTTTTCCCCCGAAAGTCATCACTCTGCTTAACAAATAATTCCCTCAACAGTGTTCAACTATTTACAAAGTCTGCATTACTATTACTGTTAATCTTCTTATCACTCATTATCACCCATCCCCTCCCACTTGTGACTGTATGATGGTAACTTTGTCGCTTTGTATCCTTACGATTTATATCGACTGTTTCCTGGTATGATTCGATTGCTTGTTGTACCCTATGACTAGCATTAAGTGTTGTACCTTATGATTCTTGACTCTTGACGAATGTATCTTTTCTTTTGTGTACACTGTGAGCATATGCACCAAGACAAATTTCTTATGTGTCCATTCACACTTGGCCAATAAAGAATTCTATTCTATTCTATTCTATTCTATTCTATTCTATTCTATTCTAT
>BLBF01000021.1:15745368-15863007 GCA_015471245.1 Laticauda colubrina | reverse complement strand
ATTCTATTCTATTCTATTCTATTCTATTCTATTCTATTCTATTCTATTCTATTCTATTCTATTCTATTCTATTCTATTCTGTCAGCTATAGCCTGGGGAAAAGCATCAGAAAAAAAAGGAAACTTCTTTTGGGAGTGAGAATAGAGTGAAACAAAATTATCCAGCCATCACTCCTTTTAGTAGTATGAAGTTTTTGTCATACACAATCTGCCTCAGAAATGGGGGATGTGAAAAACTGCTTTCCATTTAATAAGCAAAGCAAGAGAGAAAGCAAAGGTCATTCATTCTGCACAATCTCATCAGGAAGACAAGAGAAATGAGTGCCATCTGGTGGCTGAAATGACCAGAGTGGTGGTGTTTTTTGAAAAATATTAGGCAGCTTACCTTGGATACACCCAATTGCTTCACCATTAGCATGTCTGTCATTGAGGAATTTGGGATCTAATATGAGGAGCTGCTAAAAGAGAATTTAATTCAGACACAGAACTGAGCAGCATCCTATAAAGAACCCATAGCAAGCTTCCAGTTCAAATGAGTTGCCTGTTCTTTTCAGGCTTATTTCCTATATATTCCTTTCAGTGCAAAATTTTGTGGTTTTTTTTTTTTTTTCCAGCAGACTTTTGAACTTATACCATCACAGGGAAGCAACTGAGGAGTGGGGTTGAGGGCAGTTTCTGAATGCACACCAGGTGATGAATAAAGGTATTTATTGCAGGTAGACTTGGGAAAGCATTTCCAGCTTGTACAGGGCAAGGTTAACTCATAAAAATGATGTTAAAGCTAACACATTTTAGAAGAAGAGGAGGCTATTCAACACTGAGCTGAGGAAACCTTGTCTTATCAGATGAAATAACAAGCAAAACCCCCCAAATATCTAAACATGTTCTCTTTCTGGTCTCACTCATCACTTATTCCTGCATTTTCTTTTAAATAGAGACTGGCACATGTAAGAAATCTACAGCTATGTGTTGTTTAGAACTGCTCCCTTCATTTCTCTAACAAAAGGCAGACATAGCATGCACTCTTATAATCCTGTGCAGGAACTGGGGTGGAGAGGCAATGAAAAACATGGCAAGGATGAGGAGATGGACTCTGGTCATCTGTCCTCTGTGATATTACAGGCACTCTTCAAAAGGCAAGCAATGCCCAGGGTCTGTCAGAGTTGGGCAGTTATAACAAATTTAAATACTGTTTTTTAAAATCGATATAGAAAAATACTCTGGGTCTGCTGGTTTGGAAATTACATCTTACTTTTCAACGCTATGAAACTGTGGTCTAGAAAATGGTTAAGATATTTTATACCCAGATACCAGCGTTCAAGTTCTGAATGGAGCTCACTGTATAAATCCTCCTTTCCCTGCAACCTACATCTCAAGATTACTGCTGTGGAGATAAAGCCATTTTTGGCCCCTTGAACTTTCAAAGGAAAGATGGATATGCAATAAATGCAATAAACAGCAGCAGTTAAAATGACCTCCATCACCATAATAATAATGTCCTTCTGGAGATAACATTTGGATCTCATGCAACCATGTAGTAAAAGCCCATACCTGTTATAAACAATTGCTGTACCTTGAACGTATCTTAAAGCAGTGGTCCCCAACCTTTCTGGTTTAGCAGCCCAGCAGGAGGGGGAGAGGGAATGGTTCCGTGTGAGTGGCAGGCATGCGCATGAGTTCAAGTGCCCTCAGCTTGTGCAAGTGGTGTGCTCACACCTCCTATTTATGCAGCCCAGTTCAGAACCAGGCTGTGGGTCAGGGGGTTAAAATGTAGCCAGAGATAGTGGTGGCAGTGTGCAGTAGTGTAATAATATGTGGGAAAGACCTGGGCAGAACAAGCCAAATAATGCTGCCAAGGGAGCAATCAAATAAGCAATCACATATAGCGTGCAGCTAGATAATTGGACAGGCAAGAGGCTCAGAGAGACCCTTCCTAGTTTCTTATGTGTTAAAGGAGATGGGAGGAGGGATTATACTTTCAGACTGGCAAGATTCTGTTAATGTAGCCTGATAACAAAGTAGAAATAGTTCAAATGGTTGTATTTGAGAGCGCCTCGGTGGTGCAGTGGTTAGAGTGCAGTACTGCAAACTACTTCTGCTGACAGACAGCTGCCTGCAATTTGGCAGATCAAATCCCACCAGGCTCAAGGTTGACTCAACCTTCCATCCTTCTGAGGTGGGTAAAATGAAGATCCAAATTGTTGGGGGTAAGAGGCTGACTCTGTAAATCGCTTAGAGAGGGCTGTAAAGCACTATAAAGCGGTATATAAGTCCAAGTGCTATTGCTATTTCCTGATCTCTTCTACCTAGTAAGACTGGCAAATAGTTTGCTGTGTTACAAGAAAAGTCCATCTATCATTCCTTGCTTCCTTTAAAAGGCTTCTAAAAGTGGTTAATAAGATCAGTTTGGGTATACAATACATATGTGAATAGGCAAAACAGAAATATATGTAGAGAGAAAAGACAGCAAGATATAGGGTTTTTAATACCATATTGTACTGCTGGGGTGGAGAGACTGGCAGGAGGACTTGGGGACAGGAGCTTGGAGAGTACTGAACTGGCTGCAGAGAGGACTGCAATGCTGGGACCGGCTAAGAGATGAGCAGGAAGGGAAAAAGGAGGGGAGAAGGGGAAGAAACAGGCATGAGAAAAAAATGGGGGGGGAAGGAGAGGAGAAAAGGTAGAAGGAGGTTAGTAACTGTATATACATACAGATAAGCAATTTAAAAGCCCCAACAGCAACTGAGCTATTCCCTCACCCGCTCCCCATCTATTTTAAAGAGAAGAAAAAGAAAAAGAAATGGGTGCTCTGGAAAATATTTGCTTAGAGAGAAAGGACAGGAGGAGTTGCATGGTCTTGGATCTCTGGAGAACCTGAAATTATATACATATGTATTTTTTCCTAGCATTTTTCCGCAAGGCAAATACCCCAGCAGAAGCAATTGTGCATACGTCTAGCCAGCCACATAAAAAATCATGAGTTAGACTACCAGGTCTTGAAAACACTGCAAAGTTCAGGAAGCAAGCTTCTCCAACTGTATCTTAGACCATCTTCCTGATTCTTTGCAAAGGAAAGCTTTGCAAAATTGTTTCAATTCCAATCAGAACAATGGTTTATTTCTATGTGGGAATTTTTACACAATCCACAATTCAACCCAGCCCACTAGGCTGGAACAATATACATTTAAAGCAACTCAGAATAAATGAAAGCTTACTTATTCAAAATGCTTGTTCTGGTTTTTTTCTCTTTCTTCAGAAAGCAAAAGGGGACAAATATCATTAGATGGTCTAGATCAAGGGTGTCACTCTCGTGTTGTCATGGCAGCATCACATGACGTATGGAGACTTTTTTTTCCCCCTGTGCTAAATCGGGCATGGGCATGGCCAATGCATGACGTATCCAGCCCGCGAGCAGGGAGTTTGACAGCCCTGGTCTAGAGGGTTGCAGTTAAGTAAGGGGAATAAAATGGAGTAAATAATTGATGTCATTTTGCAGATGTCTCATAGGCTTTTGGGAAACGATCAAAAGGTCTGTACATTCTAACAAGTGAAGTAAGGAAAGTAAACAAAAGGGCCTATCCCAACCTGGGCATCATCATCCAGATAGATGTATTTCAATTTCCAAAACTGCCAGCATCCCCATGCTGGCTGGTAGGAGGATTTAACAAGTTGAAGTCAATACATCCAAAAATTGCTCAGGTCAGGGAAAGCTGAAGCCCTCCCATAGGTTTAAAAAATTATATTGCTTCGGGTTCTTTTTTCTACTTGGAAACACGAAGGACTAGAAACCAGAACAAAAGAGGTTCCCTTTTCAGACACAAATACAAAATATGGCTTTTGAGGATGTGCTATTGGATGGAACCCTGGAGGTCTTTAGCAAATAAGATGACTAACTTTAACAAATAAGGGTGATGAAGTGAGTTCAATTACATCAATAAGATTATGAAGTTCAAAGATAAATAGGCAATGTTGGCTGTAAGTGAAAACACAATTTACACTTTCCATCTCTTTCCATCCCATTTCTAACTTTTCATAAATTACCATGCCTAATGAAAAGTTCTGGAAAATTTGCTTCCTTTGTGCTTGCCTTAATATAAAATAGAATTTCCAAAAGCATTATTGCTCCTTAAATCCGATAGGAATGCTTATATCCCTCCCCCCTTTAAAATGAATGTACTGCCTCTCAATCCAAATGACAAAATCCTTCTGTTTCTCTAATCAAAGGTTCCATTCCATATTATGCAGTTATGTTATGCACAAGACTGTAACATAGTAAATATGTATGCATTCATCTATTTACTTATATCCTGTCTTTATTACTTTTATAAATAACTCAGAACAATGAACATAATAATACTCCTTCCTTCTATTTTCCCACAACAATAAAATAAAATAAAGCACCAGTAGAATAAATATAGTAGCCACAACAATAGAATAAAATATAGTACCAGTAATTTATGTCCAATGAAAAAGAGACTTTTGGGCTACAATTCTTCACCTAGAGTAGAACCACTGCAGTGCAATATTAATGCAATATCAGGGGTTTTCAATTCAATGTACAGAATGTAAAGGATGTGTGTTTGTGTTTATTTTCATAGTCATAATGTACATAGAAGGTGGTATTTAATTTCTTTGTATGAGGTGCAATGACAATAAAGTAAACTAAACTAACATGTGTATTCATAATGCAAAATTCTTTTCCATGAATTTGTACTTGGCTTTAGTTAATGGCCTTCAAACCCTGGATAGCTGAGGTATGTACTCTCTCCCATGCTACAGTTGAAGATACATAGACCATTAAAAGGAAAAATAAAAAAAAAGAGGACAAAGGAGGTGCCTAGAAGGGAGAAAACCTTTTTCGTTTTTTTTCTTATAAAATATAGTATCTATCTGACCAGCTCAAACTGACAAGATTGGAATACTTCAGGTTCCATCAATTAAACAATGCCATCTATTGGGACTACAGAAACAAACAACTGCTCGCTCTTGCTCTCTCTCTCTTTTTTTGTATTGGTTTTAGGTTTTTCTATTTTTCCTTATTTTTAAATGTTTTGAACCACTCAGAATCCCTGGGAGTCAGGTGGCATATACATTTTCATCAGCATCTTCATTTGGACTAAACTAGTAAGTATATGCCGAGGTCCTGAAAGCCATAGATACATCTTACAAGGAGTCACACATTGTTTCTGTGAGGCAAAATAAACTCAGCAGGGCAAGGTATCAGGGCAGGAGTCATCCATGATAACATGACTTGACAGTCCTTCTCTTAATTTGAAGCTAGTTTGAAGCTGAAGAGGTATGGACACCCTTATCACCATCTTTGTCACCTTTAGAGCAGCCATGCTTTTTCTTGAGCATGCATGTAGCTACATGACCTCAAGAAATGTAAGTGGTACCAACAAGATGCAACCAAGGAGCAAGGACGAGCACGGTCCTTAATTCAAACCCATATTTTCTATCATGCAAGCTCAGGAAAAGAAGTGCTGGCAGGTGCAGTCTGTGTATTCATGCCTGATCTAGAGCATCTTTTTTGCTTCAGACCTCACATCCAGCACGTCTCAAATGAAGAATCTAAAGAATTCGTATTTCTATTGATACATCCTGAAAATTTCCTTGAGGGGGCAAGTTTCTCACTGCATTTCACTATATCAGAGGTATCAAACTTGCGTTGTCACATGACATATTGTGACTTTTCCCCCTTCGTTAAAACAGGGGTGGGCGTGGCCAGCGCAGGCCGCATCCGGGCCATGAATCTTGCAGGATACAAATGAAAAATAGCAAAAAATAAATAAAAAACCAGAACATTATTTGCAAAGGAAGATAAAATATAGGATGTGTGCTCTTCTGCTCTGTCCCTACCAAATATAGACATGAGAGCACTAAGCCTTATTTAGGAAAAGTCTCCTACTCGAATGTCTGAGGGTCACCTCAGAATATACCTGACAGGAAGCCAGGATGTCCCAATTTTGTGCTGCTATCTAAGTAGAAGACAGACCGCCTAAAGGGGACTAGCACAAGGTCACAAACATTATTCAAGCTTCGTACAAACATCTGCAAGTACTCCGCTGGCCAGGGGTGGGATTCTACCAGTTCGCACCTATTCGCTAAAACTGGTTGTTAACATTCTAAGCAGTTCGGAGAACCGGTTGTTAGAAGAAATTACTGGCCTAATCCTGTAAGGAAGGCAGGAAGGAAACATTCTGGTGTTGCTTACAGAAACTGCCTCTCCATTAACCCTTATAACATTCTTGGCAGGACTAGTCTTCCTGTCTCAGGAACTTCTCTGGAGTTTTTTTTCTCTTCCTTTGCTGGTACTTTACTTGTGTGGAGTGACCATTCAAAGTTACAATGGCACTGAAAAAACTTAGAACCATTTTTCACACTTACGACTATTGCAGCATCCCCAGTCATGAGAGGCCAGGGGGGGAGATGTGTGCCTCAATGTGAGTGATATTGAGTTGGCTATGCCCAGCCAGTCACATTACCATAAAGCCACGCCCACCACTGAAGCCTCGCCCATAGAACTGGTTGTTAAAAAATTTGAATCCCACCCCTGCCACTGGCCATCACTTCCTTAGTGAGAAGAGCTCACCACTCAGTGGTAACGTTGAATGATGACTCACCTGTGATATGATGTGATTAGTCATTGCTGGCTGTTGCTGTGGTGTGGCTGGAAGCGGCTGCTGCTGAAGTTGCGGAGCGGCACATGGCAAGAGGCTTCGGCCAGGCTGCACAGAGGAGACTTGACTGCAGGCTTCAGGAGTACTTAGAGAGAGACCTTTGTTAAAAAAACAAAACAAAAAACAAAATGGAGTGGGTAAATTTGAGCCAGGGCTCAAGAGTGCTTAGGGGAAAAAAACAGAAGAATTCCAACTCCTAGACTGTATGCAGAAATGTGTCCTTCTTGGTGCTTTCTCAGCTTGTAAAACCATTAGTGCTGGTATCTCAAGCAGAGCATCAAGGGCTCCTCGTTTCAACCCTGAGCTATAAACATTCTCCTTAATTGGAAGAAATGCATCAAAACATACCCCATTTCTACTGAAACCTTTCTGTGATTAATTTACCTGATTGAGATATTCTATGGATTGATGCTCAGCCTTTAGCTTCACTGAAACCTGTGTGATAAGTTCAGGTTGTTTTGCTGATTTTGATACATTCTTCTGAGCATCTCTGAAGAGTTTAGAAAAAATAGCTCCACAGCAAATTCATGATAGAAAAAGGAAAATTGTGCAATCTTCCATTACTGAAACATCTCTTTGGGATGTACCAGAAATGAACTGATCATGAAACAGCCTCTTGTAAAGTTATAATACTTCTTATCTCTTGATCTTCCTGACCATGATAAATTTTATTACCACTACACTTGACATGTTGAGGACAGAATGGGATGTTCCAAGGACATAATGTTTTAACCTTGAAATGGTTAAAAATAACATCCTGCATAATCCTATCTAGCACTGAAAAGACTACTGTGAATATCATCCAACCAGCAAACTGAATTCTGCAATACAATAATATAATAAAGCAAAGCTGAATTAGGACCACATTTCTAGCTTCCTCAGAAATCTTTAAAAGTATTGGGGGGGGGGGGGGGGCTTGAGTCAGTCAGTCAGTCTGTCTGTCTGTCTGTCTGTCTGTATCTCTGTCTCTGTCTCTGTCTCTGTCTCTGTCTCTGTCTCTCTCTCTCTCTCTCTCTCACACACACACACACACACACACACACAAACCTACTACTATATTTCTCTTGGTAACAATAAATATATTTACTCCAAAAGTAGAGATTTCCATTTCGAAAGAAATGGTTCAAAATAAGTATAATCCAGAAGATGAAAAACAGCATGTGAGCAAGCCATTCCTATGTGTACGATACATTCCAGTCAAAAAATCTGGTAAAATTAGAAATATTTTTATACTGAGTGCAAAGATGATGCTTTATTGAATGCTAGCCATAATTATTTTCATGTATTCACACAGTTCTTGATTTGAATCAGTTTCACTTAGTGTTGCACTGTCACCAGATCCTTTTAAAAACGTATTAGCTGTACTATACATTATATCAAGTAGCATGTGGGTTTTTAAGGGAAAATGTCCATGGCATTCAATCAAGACACATTTTTCACCTTTTTTAACACAAAACACAAAAATGGACACATGTAAGTTTAAGCTGTGTAGAAAGGGGGAGCACATGGAGAAAGTGGGGGAGAGATAAAGTGAAATATGCACCAGGATATATATTTTACATATGTTGGAAAATAATTTTTATCTTCAGTGATGTTCCAATAGGTCAACTGTATCAATTCACAATAGAGTCACACTACAAAACAGATTCAGACCAAGTTTCTCACTATATTATACATCATAATTGATTTTTTTATTACAGGAGGTCCTCAAATTACAATGGCAATCAGGACCGGAATTCCGTCACTAAGTGATATGGTTGTAAAGCTCGACATCACATGATTTGATGCTGCTTAGCAACAGCAATCTTGTCATACACCCCACTGTCATCGTTAACCAACTCCAAATGGTCATTAGCTGAGAACCTACACTAATTCAAACCATTCCCATTTTAGTCCTTCCCATCCCAAACCTCAGTTCTTTTAAATTAAGAGACTACCTCCTCTTCAATTCCCTCCAGCAGCCTATTCACCCTCTTCTCCCTGATTTCAATCCTTCTCACCACCTTACACACTACCTTGCAGGACAGCAAATAGCCCTCAAACTGTGCAGCTTTTGAGCTCCTTGTTGCACTGCAACTTGGGGCCTTATTGGCATGCCACACTCTGGAGCTACAAGAAGCCCCTGAAGTGCAGTGCAGCTCAAGTTGACTCAAGAAGCTGCAAAACAATCGTTTTCAGCTTTTCAAAGGCTGCCTGGCATTTCTAGAGCCTCTTTAAGAGGCTGGCTGGGTTTAGGCTTGTCCTCCCCCTTTTGTTTTTTCATAAGTTTGTGATGGGGAGTGCAATCTGCGCAAATGAGGGAATGAATTGGCAGTAAAAATTGGTGAAACCCAGAAAACTCTGTAACTGCTGACAGCAAAACAGCAGCCATCCTAGGAAATCCCAGCTGCCCCAACCTAGAGACACGGAAAAAAGCCCCTCCGCCACAGCCAACTTTGACATCCTAAATTCTGCGGCTCTTCCCACCCTGCGCTCCAACCCTCCCAGCTGGCCTCTGCTTCCATTTTGTTCCTACCACTGCTGATGTGGTATGACTGGCCTGGTCCTTCGTGAAACAGCTGAGGCCCTCTTCTGAAAGTTTCGCAAAAAAAACCTGCCATGCGTAACCTTGGGAAAAAAGTCTGAGGAAGGGTCAGGTTGAGCATGCTTGGTCAGCAGTGGGAGCAAGAGAAGGACAAAGGCCAGTGTGGATAACAGCACCGGGGTTACGGAGCATAGGGACCAAGAAGGCAGAGATTGCGCGGGAGGGGGGGGGGGAGAAGAGAAGACAGGCAGATGGGAGAGTTGAAGTGTTCCTGAAATCATAAGTTTGGGCAGGCTACCAAAGGCCCAAATTTCGATCACATGACCTTGGGAGCTTTGCGGTGGCTGTAACAAGGACATTCAATGTAGCCATAATTTTAAAGTAAAATTTCAATTTAAAAACTGGGGGATAAATTAAGTCTCTTAGAGCTTTGATTCAGCCTGCAATCAAGATATGGTGCCATTCTGAAAGTGGTTAATAAATATCCTTGACAGAATATGAGACAGCCCAAATCTACACAGTAGGCCTCAAGGATAAAGTTGGATTCCAAATCTTATACAATCAAATCAAATATTTGCCTGGGGGAGGGGAAAAAACAAGGATCTGATTATCATCCTATTCTGCATTCCTTCCTCTGGATTACTCTAAGATGAATCCTTTTTTTATCTCTGGCAAACTTAATATTCTAAACAAACTCCCCTCCCTTCAAAACCCCCCATTATTTTCCATGTACAGGGAAGACTTTCAAAATTCTGTTTCTGACTGTAATGGTATGACCATAATTACAGTGGCATTTGAGCAACAGTAGGCACTAACTAGTTTTTACTCCCACAGGCATTCTTGCAAGGGACAGAATTATCATCACCACTTCCCCTGATGAATGCAAAGGATTCAGGAAATATATTACATTTATTTACTTTAAGTTAGAGCCAACAACCAACACTATACAGATCTCAATCCATGTACTCCTTTGGATAATAGCACTTATATACTGCTTCACAGTGCTTTACAGCCGTAAGTGGTTTACAGAGTCAGCATATTGGCCACAATCTGGGTCCTCATTTTACCGACTTCAGAAGGATGGAAGGCTGAGTCAATCTTGAACCTGGTAAGAATCAAACTGCTGAACTGCTGGTGGCCAGCAGTCTGCAGAATTAGCCTGTATCACCATGTCTCTGTTTTGAAATATTATAATGTAATAAATATAACTGCTCTGCTTTGTTATAGCACTCGTACCCACGTTAGAAATTCATTTGTAGAAGCTGACTGCTCTAGGGCCCAAGCATAATTCCATTTCTTTTATTTGTCCCAGAAAATTACTGTATAATTGAAGGGCTGATACACATGTGATTGAGAATGTAAGTTTTTTCTAGGTGTTTCTGAGATTCATAAACAACTCTATAGGACTCTTGTGGTATATATCCTTATGATATTTGTGCATTGTGATTTAAACTGCACATGCAATAAATAATCCAAAACAACTGTGTATGAAGCTGCTTTAGCTTTCCCATTTGTTATATGTCATATTTAGTTAACTATTCAGGTTAACCACCAAAAACACAGCATGATGCTGTTATTACTTATTATAAAATGACTCAGCATGTTCTTACTAATAAGTGGTCCCTATTCTTCTCATGTATGGCACATGCAATGAAAAAAAAAACCCAGAACACAAGGTTAAAATAAATTAAATAGTAAATGGAAAAGTAATTTTACATTTTGCTTTATACCTTACCCATATTGCTAGTATTTGGATCTTGGATATCTGTCTGCCTCTTGCTATTAGAGAAGATTCTATATCAATCATAAAATAAAAACATCAAACTAAAAGCCCCTTTCAAAGAGAAGTACTCCATTTGCTGAAAATAAGTGGTCTTCAAGAACAGTTACTATGCAAAAAGAAAAATTATAATTAAGCAGACTTCTGTTGCAGGAAAATTCAACCAAACCCACCATCTAATCTTCTTTAAAAGCACATGAAGAATTTACGTGACACAGTCTCTGGTAAAAATATTTATGTTTGAAGAACCAAGCTTTACTTGTTGGCATAAGAAAACCATAGGTTTTGCATGTAAATATGCCATAAACATTTGTACAAGAATCTACATGATTCTTCTTTTGTAAGTTTCTTACGGGTTGCTCCGAAGGAAGGAAGCATTTTTCATGTATTTGCTTACCCAAGATCAAGTATCTGAATAACCAACAGTTTCTGCACAGAGGAGGGATGGCTGGACAATAACATAAATAGTTCTTTCCAGTTCTGTGACTGAAAGAAACATGATCTCCTTGATTATTAATCCAGGAAGCTTACAAATGAAATGTGTTTTATCTACATTCCACTGACTGATGGGAACTGTACTCCAAAACATCTGATGTTTACTGATTGAGAAGTACCTGCGGGGCCAGGAAAAAGAATTGGTAGCAGGGAAGAGGTAATGTAGTACTAGCACCCAATGAGGAAAATGCTGGCAACAAAGAGGCTTGAAGAAAGGGGGGCATAATCAAAAACAGGATTAGAATTTCAACCTCCTGAAATCCAGTTGGGTCTGAAATGCCAACCCAAACACAGAAATTTCCTTTTTGCTGCTAATTATGCATTCAAACTCCTACGTTGGGGAGTAGGTAGCACCATCAAAATTGTATTCCGTATCACTCGGGTCTGTGTCTATTATGCTACTACACCAAAATAAGTCCAGAATGAAGGGAAATCCAAGTTGTGTGATCAAAATGTGGCATATCCAATACATTTAATTATACATCTCTTTGATAATACTTTACAAAATAGTACTTTTGTGGGGGCAGAAATAACTACTTGCTTAAAGCCACCCCATGAATTTGCATTCAAGACTTCCTATCCCACAGGTTCTGCCTTCAGTCACATTCCCACACAAGTTCTTGGTGTTCTTAAGAACTTTTCATTTCATATATATTCATGTACAAGCTGCCATGCAGCACTCCTCCATCAGTCTCTCTTCACATGGGAATAATGTGACAGAGAAAAACGGAAGGAGGAAAGGGATGAAACTTGGTTATTTGTGGGTTAATGATGGCCAAACAATTAAAAGTAACTAATGGAGATACAACTAAAGGACAAAAATAAAAAGGAGCAGCATTTATTGTGCATTTTTATTACCATTTTTTTGTACAAATGAGATAAAAGAAATAAAAAAATCTGAGAATATGAATCACTAAATCACCCAGCAACACAGTCTATTCTTAGTGCTTTAGTTGTGAACCACACTGATTATTGCTTGCCTGCCTTGATGCTTTCTTCTGTGACTTAAAAAGCTATGTGCATGGCTTAAAAATGGGTGTCAATTAGCTAGATGCCAAAACAAAAATGTCAACATTCTTTGATATGAAGACTAACTTTCTGTGCATCTGTGCAACCAGATGGGTGACAGGAGTTTTCTCCAATACCATGCTGACTATGAAGGCAAAAGATCATGTTCGTAAGCAAGTACGCCAAATGGAAAATGCGGCAAAAGAAATAAACAAAGGCATATCAGTGCCTGCCCTTGAAGTAAACAGGGTGAGTAGATCGATGGTTAACTATGAATCATCCCAAGTGCTGTAGGAAGCAACAGTGAGAGAGGAGGCACAATGTTATTTTGTGCCACCCTCTCTATTGACACATCCCTATTTCTGAAGGTAAGAGGATGCATGAGTACATCTGTAAATGCATCATAAGTATGCTACATGATACTGCAAAGTGATGGAAGAGAATCTTGGAAGTGCATGTCCCTTCACTTGGATGGGAAAAAAATAACAATATGCTGACTTACCCATACAAATAAGCAAGTACCAACACAGGTGCTGATGATTGTTAAATAGGACTGAAGGAACTTCTCCATGTAACCACTTCTCCTTCAGAAGTGCATTTAATGTTACCAACATCTCCAACCTGCCATCTTGTTGATATTTCAGATTACAGGCTGATCATTTCTATTACTGACATACTACGTTGGTGAAATCATATATTCCTAGCCTTGTTTACTATCACATTTCCTAGCCTTGTAAGAGATGTATAGTTCATCTTTCCCAACAATTTTTCAAGAGCCAGCATCATTTTGGGTTGCATAAATGGAAGCTCATTAGTTTTTCTTATCTGTTTCTAGAAGGGAATGTCTATAGAGATTCTCAGTCATCCAGGTCATGGTTGTCCCAAAGGTGCTTTTTCAAGCTTCTTGGGTGAGAAGCTAAATTTATTTGAAAACATTTCCTCTTTCCTCTTCCACTTTCCTCTTGAAAAAGCATCTTTGGGTCTAGCTGGGAGTGATTAGAGTTTTTACTGAATTACATGCCAATTAGATAAGAATTATTTAATTAATGAAATTAAAGAATTCTGAAGGGTGATTTTTTTTTAATCCAAGATAATTAGACAAGGCTTTTTTTGCACATCATTTTCATTGATAGTTATCATGTAACAGGGCTTGGTGGTGTCAGCAACCATCAACACAGAAGCCTGTGCCAGATTGGTATGGTATGGTATGGTATGGTATGGTATGGTATGGTATGGTATGGTATGACCTATGAACAGTTCAAGGGGAAAATGGAAGATTGAGCATTATCACTGCAATGTGAACATTCTTTAAAGCTGACACAACACCAACAAGGGGCTTCATGAAATCCAACAAATTAGGGCTCAGAAATAAAATGTCATTGTATTTAAGGCAATTCTAACTGGATCAAAAAGACAGAAGGTATTTTGTCAATATGGCCAGTGTTTTAGATAAGATCCAGACTCAAGCTGCACTTATCAGGCAGAGATTGACTTTTTCTCAACTTCTTGATAATCTCTGGAATGGGACAAAAACCTTGATACCAGCTTGTTTCCTGTTGCAGGCTCTGTTTCTCACAACTGGCATGACTGCTATCCAGCACAAATGTTTCAGTGTGGGTTTCTAGCTGCCTCCTTTTGAATTCTATAGTGTTAAGCAGTTCCAATGCATAAGATGTGGGCTGGGACCCACTGGAAGGGAGACAGAGAGGATTACCCCTAAAATGTATTCATCCCAAACTTAGAGTCTCTTATTTTACTTGAAGAAAGGCAAATGAAGAAGGAACAGGTACCTGGCCTGACAGTCCTGTTGGCGCCATTCCCTTTGCAAATGCCCCCAATGCCACCAATGCTGTCTCCTCGAGTCAAGATGGAAATGCCACTGAAGCTGCTGGCTTTGGTAACCGGAGGCCGCAGATTGCGCGTCGAGCCATCAGAGTCGGTGCTGCTCCACGGTCGGGGCTCCAAGGATTTCATATCACTCTCTGTGCTGCTCTGGCGGCTGCCTGAAGCCCGGTTAAGCCCATCTCGGTTACCCCTGTGTCAGGGATGGCAACAGTTAAAGTCATTGTGGACTGGAAAAAGGCACAACATGTCTAAACATTCAAGATGTCTATGTTTTGGTATTGGAACAGCAGACAAATGAGCACAGGTAGCTGACATTGAAAAGAGCCAGCTCAAAGCTACTGGCCTTCAAATAGACTAACGTGTAGGCAGATGGACCTTTCAGGCTACTCCTGGAGAAATAGCCAGAATGATCAGCGTCACAATATTTGGGGACAATCTCAAGTCAAAACTGCTTTGCAGGTGCACTTATGACAAGTGCTCTAACCAAAAATGCAGGATGAGTTCAAGCATGCCTGTGTCCTGCCATCAGAATTTGGGTATCCCTCCTAACTCAGGTAACAGGAATTTCCAGCTGTCTGTTTAATTTAAGCAGTGTTAACTATTGGTGAGTAAACTGCAGCATGGGCATTATAAAACCTTTTATTGTGCTAGATAAAGTTTGGAATTTTTTCCTCATGTGGTATGTACCCTTAACTGGTCCTTACAAACACTGTCAAAACACCTCAGGGCTCAAATCATAGAATCTGCACTGCATCACTAAACAAGAGCAAACGGGTGAGAATTGGGAGCATAGCTCCCAAAGGACTGGGTGGCAAAATGGACATTAAACCTATTGTGGCAAATTTGAAAAGTCAATCTATCATTGTACATATTGACAAAAAAGACTATTCTACTAATCTCTGTGGAATACAGAATGTACAGATTTCTACTGCACAAATCCTGTATTCCAGAACAATGGGAAGTTTTCAAACCAGGGAAGTAAATGTAGAACCTAAAGACTACCACAGTGAGAAAAGTTGTGGGGCAGGGAGAGAGATAGCCATAGTCATTGACAATGGCTTACCAAACAAATGTTGAGTCAGTAAGTATTTTAATGTCTCCATTATCATCAGAACAGAACAGGAAAAATATATCTACAGAAGAGATTAAACAACATATTCTGAAACCTGAATGTCAGAAACTGGCTATATTTTTCAGATAACTAAGGCATCCTTCAAGCCTACTTTACAATAAGCCAGGGAGTTATTTTATCTAGACAGTATGGGAAGAAAAGTTGAAGAGTAGTGTTGATCTGTAATGTTCATTTCAAGATGGCTTATCCAGAACAACTTTCACACATTAAGAGGCCTCACTTGATTAACAACCTTTTATCACTGCTTACTAACTCATATCACTTCTTTATATAGGAACAGATACAAGCTTCAGAGAACAATGGCCTCCATGCTGAGTGTCCCCCAACAACTTGAAATTCTTAACTGCATCTTACAAGTTGAAAGGAAGTTGTCATGACGACAGAAGAATTTCTCATCTGTAGGTTATTTTGTTCTGGTTAGGTTTCAACAAATTATAGCAAAGATCTAATAACCAATCCTAAGAATGTTCTGGAAAGCACATGAGGCAACCTCATAAGGCAACTGAGTTCTATGGCTGCTATTAAAGGTAACACAACCAAAGATAGATTCAGACATGGGTCACAGTGTCAGAACAAATTCCTGTATGCATCTCTAGTTCAACTCTGATAGGTAAGTTTGGTCTTCAATGTTTAAAATTTGCTACTCAGGTCTTGACCAAGTATTATATTTTATAATCACAAAGCAAAAGCACTTACATCATGCCATACAGATTGTTCTTATTAAAGTATATTAAGGCAGTCCACACAATTTAACTGCTTGTTTTCCCAAGATAGCAAAAGCAACATCAATAGATGAGTTACATGCTAACGGTAACCATGGAAAAAGAGTAACACAAGAGAAGAATGAAGAATTCTTTGGTCCTGCTCCTATTTACACATTTACTTCAAGAAAGTAGAAAATTACTGCATAAGCTTTCGCATCACAATTTAGGGTTTGCAAGGTTCTTTTCTCTTATATTCTTAAAAAAGAACTTTAGAAAAAGTAATTAGGATTTGGTCCAATGTATCTTGGACTCTGCAAATTCATCCAATGCATATCAGTTTTTAGACTTGACATTTTCCAAAGATTTACATTCTATTCAAGCTTAGGAATCGTGGTGATATTATACTTTTAAGAAATTACAAACAAGGTCTTTTCTTTTTTCTTTTTCAGTCAGCAGTTTCAAGCCAAACTACTACTAGCATTATAATTTTTTTTTTCCTCCCAAAGTCCTTCAACTTTAAACTACAAATCTCAGTATTTTTTTTCCATTTGATTTTTTATCAATTCATTTATGTCCTAATATTTCAATATCTATGAACATCATTCCCCCCCCCCCCCAAAAAAAATAGCAGTTCTGTCTGGTGTGTTTTTCATGTGTCTTTTCTTCTGTATTTTAAAACCCAAGATTCTAACCTCCTCACTTTCTTTTTCACATGTATGTTGCCAGTAACCTTTTTTGAACAGAAAAGCCAAGTTTTTTACATATATTTCAAAGTATAATTTTTCTAGCAATTTCATGGCATTGGTAATAAACTCTGGACAATTCTACTGCAGCAGCTAATGAGATGACCTACACGTTCATCTTTGATATTATGCAGTTGGTATTTGCTGCACTTTAAAATATGTCCAATTTTGGCTTTGATTATTTGTAGCCTGTTGTGCTGCCATGATGGTTCTTCTGTACTTTTTCTTTTAAAGAATTCCAGCTTTTAGCTGCAGCCGCGTCAAATATTGATGTGATTTTCCCTTTAATGTCATATATATATTGACTATGAAAAAAATTAAGATTTTCTGGCATTAAATTAGTTTTCAGTGCTTCATTTTTGTAATTACTTTTTGTTGTTGATCTTAGGGGGGAGGGTTGTGCTGCTGCTGCTATCCTAAACCTGCACTTGAGTTATTTTAATGAAGTGACTGAAAGGAGCAATCTGAGACTGTATCTTGGCAAAATATAAGTTGTTGACATATTTAGCCAGGTGAATGGCACTCATAAAGTGAACTTTTTACTGAAAAGGTAACATGTGTTTGTGTGTAATCTAGGTATTTTTGCTCTCATTTTCATAGTTTGAATGGTGTTCCTCCCCCCAGCTCTATCAATAGAGCTCAACTGACCTTTGCCTCTTTGCTTTGGCTAGTAAGCAGGCTCTAATCTTCAAAGGCTCTAAAATTATAATCATACATATTTACCCAAGATATTTTGCAAAGATTCTACTGCCCTGAGCAACAGATGATCCCAAGATGGAGGGCCCCTTCTCATAATGGTATCCTGAACAAATATAAAGTCCTGAAACCATCCTTGGGGACTTGGGGTATGACAAGAAGACACCTGGGTTTCTTCAATAAGTTGCAGAAATCTGGATGACTGGGCTTTTAAAGCACGTGCTGATTTTGCTAGTGCAGTTTCAACATTTCCGTGTGGCTGCTTTACTAATGTATGACTTCGGGTCTTATTTGATATTTACTTTCTAGACATCTCCAATGTAAGTTGCTACAAGGCATTGTGTTTGTGGACAGCATATAGATGCTGAGATCTGGATCCCTCCCTTGGCAAGGCACTTCTGAAAGGAACAGGAGTGGTCTGAGAGTGTACAGAGAGACTTCAAGAACCCCCCCATTAGCCCGTCCCTTCACTTATTTGAAGAAAGAAGTTGATGCCTGCTTTTATAATGCATTCCTGGATTCCAGAAAAAACATCAATGTTGACTGTTATTATTGCTATTATTGTTCTTTTAAAAGCATAATTAAACTACAGTGAGAGGTAGACTTAATTTTCTCTCTTCATTGCAAAGGTTCTTTTCAAAGAATTGTTCAGCTCAACTACCCTGCTGGCACACAATGACTACTCCATCCCTTTGAAGAGAGAGGTCACAGATAGGTATAGAGCAATAGTTCAAAGCTATTAATCCCAGGCAGCTTCTCCATACTGGGCTGAGAAAAACTTCGGTCTGAACCATCAATGAATGAATGAAGACACAGCCAGTAGTCTTGAGGTGTTTGAATCAATGATCTGGCTTGGTATAAAGCAGCTTCCTATGCTGAGCCATATGAAATTTATTTTAAGAGAACAAAAGACAGCTTAAAATTTGACCCTGTGCTTTTTTACTGACACCCACTTCATCACATAAAGTTAAAGAAAACCAGCTGAATTACAAGATACAGAATTACATCGTCTAGAACAGGGCTGTTGAACTTGATTTCCTTGAGGGCCGCATAGGGGTTGTTTTTGACCTCGGGAGCTCGGGTGGGTGGCGGCCAGGGGAGGTGGCTACCTTGATGTCACTCATGTGGAGGAGCCTGTGGTGGCCCCAGCAAAACAGGCTCCAGATCTCAGTTTTCGGCTGGGATGGCCTCCTACAATCCTCTGCCAGAGAAAACAGAGCTTATGAAGCCCCCTGAACTCCATTTTCGCTGGCACTGCAGACCAGTCCTTCACTGTTTCCAGGGAGGTCCTGCAATCCAGATCTAAGCATCCAATGAGCCAGATCTGGCCCACAGGCCTAGAGTTTGACAAAACTGTTTTAGAAGCATCAATAAATCGTGGGAGCAGCTGCACAGCTGCAGAGACTGGAGTGTTTCTGGGTTTTTGCATCCATTTCCCTATCCTAGTTCTTTGTAAGGGCTTCAACCTGAAGCTAGCTTACTTGGAAGACAGCTGCATGGAAAGCAAGAGAATTTACTTCCTCAGTAAATGCTCTGAAACACCCTCGCCCCCAGCTCCCCACAATGAAATGTCTCTAAGCACCCTTTTCTATCTTATTGTGGGAGAAGAGAAAAACAGAAAGTGATGTTGCAGAAGAGATGACAACTCGAAGGACTCGACAAGCAGCCATGCATGGGTGCAAAATTTGCTCTGCAAGACAAATGTATGCAAGGAATCACACAGAGGTACCTAAAGATCTGTCGCCTTTTGTGAGAGCTAGAAGAAAAGCCTTCTTTGGTGAGTCTGTTGGTTAACATCAAAGAAAAGCATTGTTACGGAGTTTCAGGATCTTCAAGAAAGACTGTAGATTAGAAGGAAGCGTGCACAAACTTTACTCACCTGCCTTCATTCAGGAATCCATTTTGGCCCGACTAACCGTCAAGCGGAACCGCACAATTTGAAACAGAAATGGAAAGAAATCTCATTAGATAATGATTACAGCAGGCTGAAATCAAGATGTATCTGAACATTCCAGATGGGCTCCTAAAAGCCATTAAAACTTTATATCACGGCTACAACTACCGGGCAGAAAATTTATAATGGGGGAGGAAAAAAATCATGCTCATTTGACCTTACACAAGCTCTGAGATCTGTAATTTATATTAACCTTCGTAGTCCTCAAATTGCAAGAGATCGTTTAGTGACCGTTCAAAGTTACAACAGCACTGAAAAAGGTAAGTCCTGACTGTTTTTCACACTTATGACCATTGCTGCATCCCCATGGTCACTTGATGAAAAAAAATCAGATGTTTGGCAAGTGACTCATATTTATGATGCTCGCATTGTTCCGGGGTCATGTGATCACTTTTTGTGAACTTCTCACGAGGAAAGTCAACTGGGGGTGTGCTGTCCAGCTAAGATGCTCTACACGGGCAGATGTCTTCACAACATCCATTTCTTGGATGCTTGTCAACACCCCTTAGAACTATTGGAAGCAAGAGTACCTGTCCACCCTAAACGGCCACCAGAAGCGACTAGCAGACTTTCACCAAGTCGCTCTACACCAGACTGGTCACCAACCTAGTGATGCTGAAGAGAAAGGCTGAACTTGAAGATTGAACCTCAAGCTTTGCATGCTTTGATTTGTTTGATGTTTTATTAATGTTTACTGTTTATCTTAGTTATATAGTTAACTGCTATTCAGTTAGTATTACTCTTTACTGTTTATCTTAGTTATGCAATTACTTGCTTTTTAGTTAGTAGTGGAATTTATAATTCCAGGCGGGGAGTGTGCTGTCCAGCCAGTTATAGTTAATGGGAATTGGTACAGTCAGTTAGGAATTGAGAGCTGTCCCCTTAAGGGAATGCATCATGGTAAATGTAGTTAAGGTATCCTGGGAAATGTAGTTCATGTCATGTGGCCGCATCTGTAATCCTGATTGGTCACTGAATTGACCCTTGGTGGGTTGGGGGAGGTTTCTTCACTCTTGCCTGAACCCAGCCTCATGCTAGCATCTCTATCCCTGCTTCTATGATATGGGATGAAAGGGATAAGAAATAACCATCTTTTTACCCAGAAAGACAGATATGCAAAAAATTGGACATTGAGAAGAATCTCATCATAACTGTGAGTTATCTTCAGGATGCCTGATGAATCAATAAAAGGACTTTGTATGGCTGTTTTGTGAAGTTATCTATCTGCCTTTATACATTCAGTCAAAATTTTAGAGGGCAGAATAGGGGGGTTGGGGCAGTGCTACTATGTTAAGTGTTACTAAGTTAACTTTTGTGGAGATTCACTTAGCAACTGTGACAAGAAAGGTCATAAATGGGGCAAAACTACTTAACTGTCTCACTTAGCAACAGAAATGTTGGCATCAATTGTGGTCGTACACAGAGGACTACCTCAGATACCACAGATAGATAACTATGAAGAAATTTGGCGACAGTCCTCTAACGGTGCTTATGAACCCATTTGAATTTTCAATGTTTCTACAAAATATGACCAAAAACAGTTCTCTGTTCTCCACCTAAGTCTTAAAAAACAAGACAAAGAAAATATCATTTTTTAAAAAAAATGAGGCCAAAAATATACTTGTATATTTACTTATTGAGGAAAATGGCCTAAAGCTACCTATTTGTGTGTATTTGTTTTCCATAACTGGTTTTTCTGCACTTGGGTAGCAATAACTCCAAGAACACCTTTCCAGGAATTGTTGATCACTCCTGTACATCAGCTTACAGAACAGCTTCAACTCTGGGTTGTGGTTGGGCCTCCTCACACAAGCTGCCCACTTCGGGTCCTTCCATAACATTTCTATACAACTAAGGTTAGATCCTGGACTTGGCAATTCCAAAATAAGCCATTCTTCGGTTACATGACTTGTGTGCTTTGGGTTGTTGTCTTGCCATATGACCCAGTTTTGCTTCAGTTCATGGATACAATAGCTCATTTTCCTAAAGAATTTTGTTGGCATAATTCAGAATTCATAGTTCCATCAGTAATGATAAACCATCCGATAAACCATCCTTATTCGGAGGCAGCAAAGCAGCCCGAAACCATCATACAGATAGTCCCCGATCTGTGACCGTTCACTGAATGACAGTCTGAATAAATGATAGCCTCAGAAAGGGTGCTTTACATCCCGTAAAGCATTTCCAAATGCTTGCAAAAGATCGCTCCCCACCATGGTCACAGGAATGCAACCTGGATGTTTGACAACCTGTTAGCACATACACCCAATTGCAAAGCGGTCCACAACAATGTGATCACCATTTACAATCTTCTCTGATGGCTTCCCTAGAAAGTCCATTGGGAATCTAACAGTGAAGGTTGAAAACTACTTATCCCAATCAAGAAGGCTCCCTCTTGTCTCTGGTGGCTGGTTGAAAGAACTGCCTACCTAGGGATTTCACCTCCATGTCTACTTGGATTTCAGCAATCCAAGCAAACTGAAATCCTTCAGGAGGTAGCTCTTTCAGCCCGGCCCCAGAGATAAGAGGTTCACATACTTTTACCACCCACAAATATGTAGCTTTGAATCATTTTCCTCGATAAATCAATGAACAAGAATAATTTTTGATTCATTTGTTGAACTGAGTTTTCTATGTCTTGCTTTAGGACTTGTGTGGAGAACAAAGTATGTTTTAGGTCATATATATGCAGAACACTGAAAATTCAAAAAGGTTAACAAATGTTTAAGTACCACTGTATTTCAAAAATTCCTGATTGCTAGGGAAAAAAAGAGAGATAATTGCATTCCTTAGAAATGGCAAAAACAACTTTTACTTACATGTCTGGATTATTATCCCTTTTGTTCTCCCTCCCTTTCCTGACACTAATGGTTTTCTCATACTATCATTACAGCAGGCCATTATTGGGAGTACACTGCTCTAACTTCTGAGAGCTAATGGCTTGGTTCTTGGTATCAGAGTGCAGCTTACTCGTCTTGTTGGGATTGCTAAGTGTATCTTGGCCTCAAGGTTGGATTAGATAAAATTCAGCTGCTTAACTTGATCAACCTTCTGTTTCAGTGTCTTAAAATCTCGTAAAGAATCTTCACAATTGTCCTGTATTTGCAATTTCCTGATGATTCCTGCTTGCACACCAGTAAACATATAATGATTCAGTGTTTGATTAAACACAAATCAACTTATGGATACATAGAACATTGAAAATCTTCTCGGTCCCATCAAAATTTATCCATGCTTACCTCCCGTGCAAATATGCGTTCCCTAACCCTCTGATATTCCTCTTCTCGTTCTTCTATAGATTTGCTCCTTCGTCCATCTTGCAGCGGGATCCTAATCTAATGACAAATAGAACTTTGTTCAGTTACAGCCTTACTCTGTGCCAAACTCAGCAGCAAACCTTATGCATACAATCAGCAAGAATCATGAATTCTTTAAGCTGCTTAGATTTTCCTGGGTAGATTAGTCTGCTTTGAAAATATTTCTAGGTTTTGGAGAGCATCACCTTCTGCAAGCTACCCTTTTTTGTTAAAAGAAATACCAATTTAGCATGTTCCCTTCTTCTCTAGTTCATCAGAATCGAAATAATCTTACAGAAAAAAAAATGCTCTTAACTCTCAGGTTCAACAATTGAAGCTAAACCTTGTTGTTCTTTAACTTAATGAAAATATAAAACCATGTAAAGAGCCCCACTGGATCAAGTCCACTGCCCATCTATTCCAGCATTCTTTGTAACAAGTGGCCAAATAGATACATTCTGGAAGCTCACAAACATAGATTGTATGGATTTTTCACTGTTACTTCCTTGATTTTGTTTACTTCAGTTTATTATTTTCAAATGATATTTAAGGGATATTGCTTGTGATTGCAGAAATATTAAAGAGTGGTCACTGATAGCCTAATGTATCAAGTATTTGTCAAATTCCTTTAAACCAGGGGTGTCAAACTCGTGTCGTTAAGGTAGCATCTTGACTTTTTTTCTCCTTCACTAAACTGGGTGTGGCCAGCGCATGATACATCCGGCCCGCAGGCCACGAGTTTGACAGTCCTGCTTTAAACTGATGTGCTATAATTCATCTCCAGTGCCCCAAATTTCCATTAATGACTATGTGATATAGTCTTTCTTCTATTTGTCCTGAATCTCTCCACATTTAGCTTAAATGACTGGACCCATTTTCAAACATGGTAAGGAAAAAGAATGGATTGTACGAAGTTTGTGCATATAAACTTTGGATACTGTAATTAACGCTTTGCATGTTGAGTTGAATTTTGCAATCCATTCCAACTCTTCTTGGAACTCCCCATAAACCCTTTCAAAAAATATGATTGTATGACTCTCCTATCTGAAAACTAAACCAGCAAAAGCTTCTTCACCATCCTTCCTGCAATTTTTTAATTCCCAGTCAATATATCCAAATCTGTGTCATGTTACTAGGAATTACAAGTTTTTGTCCCATCACTGTCAGAAGGCACCAGATTAGAGAGAAGGCTGCTTTCCATACAAATATGATTCAGACTGAATGATATAAAATATCTTGTGGGAACTTAACCTAGTAAATAAATATTGCAAAAAAGCAGTATCAGTAAAAAAATAAAAAAAGCCCAAATGATGAAAATCAATAAAAGTGATCACTGTGCTTCAGAATTATGGAACACGATCAGGTAAAGTTATATATGGCCTCTCTTACCTGATTATCATCTCGATCAATGCTGGTATCATCTCGCTTGAGGATAAACCTCTGTGGAAAATCAGTGTTCTTCTCATCTTTGATGTGTTCAGAGAACCTCTGCTCAGGGCTGTGGAGAAGACCCAAGCCAGTTTTTAGCAGATTAGATGGTGAAGCAGTCAGGATGCAAAGAAGTAAAAGATTTATTCATGTGCCTATACACCAATGCACCTATGAGGAGACACTGAGTTCACAACTGGCATATGCCAGATTTCAGCCAAACAGCCCTCTCCATTCCCTAAAAGGCTTCCCTAAGACTAGGCCCCAGTCTGTGGATGGTCCTAGTACGCAGCATGCCAGAAACCAGTCCGCACAAACAAGCAAAGCCCCATCCACAGGATGTAAGCAGCACATGAAACCACGCCTCCACTGGTCCGTGGAAGAATCTCTCTCCATGAAACCGGTCCCTGGTGCTCAAAAGGTTGGAGGCCATTGTTTTAGACTATGTTTGGTCTATCCTTAATACTGGTATATCTATACTGTACAGATCAGCTCAAAATTTATCGAGGTAAAGCTTTATACTTGCAGCAGAATTGCATCCAGTTTTACTAAGTTTTCGCCCAATAAGAAGCTTTTTTGGGGGGGCGGGGAGGTGGGCGGTTTCAGAAATATTTGTCCCAGTGAAGCCAGAGAAAATTTCCTAAATAAAATTTGGCACTGAAGTGCTATTTCTGGTAAAAATAATGCTTAGAGGGACAGACGATATTCTTTTCTTTCCAGCTAGGTGCATATGAACTAGATCCTGTAGCCTAAAAATATCTCATAGCAGATGCATTTTCACCTTTGTTGCTTGGGGAGTGGTTCTGCAAAGCAACCTACCCAGCAAAGCAACATAAAACATTTTTTATTGCTTAAAATGAGGAATTTCAATTTGAAAACCTGTACAGACTTTGGAATCATTCAAAGATCACCAGAGCCGTTTCTCTATTGGGAAGGGGGCAGAAGAGCTTGATTCATTTCCCATTCAAATTGTCTACAGAAATTCAACCACCTTCCACTGTGTTCTTATACTTGGATTTTGTTCCCTCCCTCCTCCTCCTCCTCCTCTTCCTCCTCCTCCTCCTTCTCAGCCCTGGGATACTTATAACCTTAAGACTGACAAGAAAGTCAAAATTGTGTCTTTTTAAAGGAATTCCAAACCATGGCCTATAGATACTGAGATTAAAAAAAAAAAAAAACCTCATGCTTGCAGGCACTTCACATGGCAGTTTTAAAATGGTACCTAGCATTAATGCCAACATAACACAGGACCCCTCTAGGACACTCCAGCATACTCTATAGAAAACAGAGAGGAAAAATTATCTCCTGTTTCCTACTTTAAGAGGAAGCAAGAAAATAGGGAAGAAAGCCATAGCATTCTAGGTGCTTTTTTTCCTTCAATGGGAAAAAAACAGAAGAATGGGGGAAAGGGTTTGTGATCAGGAAAGAAATGGTATGTCTTTTTGGACATGTGGGCTGTGTCTGATAGATGTTTCCAAGCAACTGGAGGGCACCATGCTGCCTGTCAAAATTTTAGGATAGCACTAAACTTATATACATCACTTCACAGGATAGACTTATATACATCACTTCACAGTGCTTTCCAGCCCTCTCTAAGCGGTTTACAGAGTCAGCATATGGCCCTCAACAATCTGGGTCCTCAATTTATCGACCTTGGAAGGATGGAAAGCAAACCATTGCACCATCACGCATAAAAGCAATCACTAAAAGGCTGTCATAAACAACTTTGACTGACATATTTCATTTCTGTCATTAATCAATTAGGCACTACAAGGGAAGACATAAATAATCTCAAGGTTGCAACAAACAGCCTGCACAAGAAGCAGTAAAATATGGTGGTCCTGATGGTATCTCATAACTTTATAATTGTGGAATTAGCTAGTAAGAAAGAGCTCTGACTATTCCTAAGAGCAAAAGAAATGTTAAAGGACCAAGAATGTAATTTATTTCCCAGTTACCCCCTTCCTATCTGAAATGCATTCTTGCCTTACATTCTTGTGTTGCCGGTCTTGTTGATAATGACAGCTTTCCCCGTTTGGTCTACGTTGTGGTCCATGCCAAAATAGGCAGCCACCCGGTGTAGAAGCATTCTGTGGTATGAGGTCATCTGAGGAAACTTCTTAAACTGATTACTGACCACAGCAAGGGCGAAGAGTAAGACAATAACAAATAAAAAAATAAAAGCCATGAATCACTGGGTTGCTTCAATTAAAAATGTCGTCTCAGAATTACTTATACTGAAGTTCTTTACCAAAGTAAGGGCACAATGAAGCAACACTGACTTTAAAAAGCTGGCAAACTAGGTACAGAATGAAAAATGTAAATGCCTGATTGCCCTGTCATTACCTGAAATGCCCTAGGCCTATGAAATGAAACAAAATGTTAGCTGAAGAAGAGAGAGACTGACTGTGGGCAGTAACAGGTTCTACAGGACATATTCAATGGACATAAACACTTTCTAAAATATAGCTACCTGCAGAGAGCATCCTGGTATGGTATGAGAGAAAAGTCTGTAGAGATTCTCAGTCATCCAGGCCATGGTTGTCCCAAAGGTGTTTTTTCAGGAGGCAACTGGACTTTGTTTTTTCTTTTGAAGATGTTTCTCTTGGAGAAGCAAAATGTCTTCAAAATTAAAAAGAAAGTCCAGTTGTCTCCTGAAAAAGCACCTATAAGGGAAAAGGGCATTTAGGGAAAATAACAACTTGTGGACATTCATTTTTGACCTTTCAGCGTCTTTTGAAAAGTCTAAATCAAAACTAAACATGTATTTGTCGACACAGTTTCATTTTCTACTGCAGTTGAAAACCCAGCAACCAGAAAAACCTAGAACTGTGCAAGTCACCTCATGACAGGCTCAATTTTACGACCATTTTTACAACAGTTGCAAAGCGAGTCACCATGGTTTTTAAATGAATCATGTGATTGTTCAGTAAATCCATCCTTCTGAATGGTGGGATTTTTTTTGCCAGAAGCCAGCAAAAAATGTCAGAAATTAGTAAGTTAAAAAAAAAGTTGCATGTTGTAGACATGTGACTGTGGGTCATTCGAACCAGTTATCAATGCAAATGTTGACAAATGCCTGAAATGCAACAGATGACTATAGGGGAGAAAGGCAGTCTCAACTACAAGGATGGCTTGTAAGTAGGTAAGCCAAATGACTATAGAAAGCATTCATTCATTTAATACCAATGCGGGCAACTAAAACCATCACTAGCGAACTTGGTAATATTGCCTCACTGATACAATACTTAAAATGTATTAAAATCATTGACAATCGAGAAAAATCTTATCTCTATTAGTGGTTCATTCAATACACTTGTGTACTCTAAGATGGGCACTGAAGCAACTCTTCCCATAGCTTTTATGCAATGAATGGCTTGCACAATCAATCCATTTTTAGTCATGTGTACTGGCTTTAGGAATAAAAACTTAAATATTGATATATAATTATATTTATATTATAGGCACATATACCTACGTATTAAGGTGCCCAATATCATTTGGCACCAGCTGACTGATAAATACTGAGGGAAATAAACTTTCTAAAATATGAACCGTACTATAGCTCTTGGTTGAATCTTGGTATATCTGCCCCAAATAAACAATTGTCAGAGTAGGATAGTTGAGTGTATGAGTTATTTCATTTTATGACCACAATAATTCTAGAATTAGATTGGGCCAATTATAAGGACATAGTAACAGTAATCCAATAATCAAAACTGCAAATATATCACTCTCCAGTCAGACCTGTTCATATTACACTTCTTTTAGCCAGTTGAATTCGTGATTTTCAGCTAATCTTAAGAGGTTGGGTGGGTATTACATGATTAAATTACATATACAATCTATAGGCATGCACACACGCATACACTGATTATAGGCCACTGAGGCTTAGAAGATGTGTTTATTATAGACTCTAAGATAGCTTTATTGTAAAGGGTTGGAAAGTTCCTTGACAAATAAATGAATAGCTGCACAGTCAATTTAAGATGTTTCTAGCACAGAAGAAGATAATGATAAGCCAACTTTGTTTTTATATCAACTTTTTATTATGTTGAATCCAGAGAAAACTGTACAAGCTGCAATTGATGCAGAAATGTTCACAGGTGTAGCAATACGGGTGGCTGTGTGAAAAGGGTAAAAATGCTGCCCAGAAAAAGGAGATGGCTTTTGACTGCACGGTTGTACTGCCCTCTTGACTTGGTGGACGTCCAAAGGGATGCCCTGAATTTTTGTGCAGCAGCAACAGCAGTTTGTGCATTTAACTATGACTGGAAGGCCAAAGCTGAAATTCCCATTTAACTCTAATGTCTTCTGAATGATCGAGAATAATTCCAAAGATAAAACAGGGGTGGGAGAAAAGAATCTTGAAAGCTATCCTGAGCTGCTTGGAGAAAGAGAAAACGAAACAAAATGTAGCAAAATGGCTTTGTGGGTTGTTGTTTTTTTGTTTTGTTTTTTTGCTGCTGGTTCAATTAGGAACCAGAGAATTGTATAGCTGAGTATAACGTCTACGACATTCAGAGACATTATTCTGAATCCAGATGCAGAATTTAAAGAGTTATTTGTAAAAATGACTAAAGGCAGGATACAAACAAACAAACAAACAAGGAAATGGAAACTCCATAGTTGCTCTATACCAGTCCTGAACAAAACAAAAACACTGAGTGGGTCATACATGCAAATATACTAACACTTAACCTGTTGAGGAAAAGAAGAGAAGGAAAGAGAGCACCTGCACTTTCAACAAATGGATTATTTCCATCTCAAGACAAGAAAGCTTGTGGTCTTTACAGTTACCCTTATTCATAAATCAACCTGCCTTACTTACTTGTTATCATTAATAAATTCCAGGATCTCCTGTTCTAATTTTAGCAGCATCATCCTATCCCTGTTAAAAAGAAAATCAAGGGAGAAATAAAGCAAAACATTCAGCGCAGAGAAAGAAAAGTCCCTTGGCAAAATCTGCAGATTTATGTCTTCTTCTTTTTTCTAATATTAAGCTAAAAGCTCAAAGTGATTCAGCAACAAAGGCACTGTTTCCTGTTCTGCACTGACAGATGCAAAACAGATGTAGCAAGTTAAAAGCAGTATTTATTTTTATTTTTATTTTTTGTTCAGGCAAAATTCATTTCTGCATAGAGACAAGAAGCATTACAACCTATATGCTCTCATACAATTTCTGTTATTAAAGAGAAACAATATTATCAAAACAACTAATGTGAGGCATTCAGTTTTGATTAATGAAACAGAAGCAGAGTAGAGGAATTGCTTAAAGGAGGATTTTTTAGAATTATCACTATTCTTTGTAACCGTGTAACTCATGCCCATTTCTGTTCTTGCATCTATAGTATATAGTAACATATATATATATGTTACTAACTCTATACAGAAGCCTGAGGATGGCAGATGAGATTCTGCTGAAACGTTGCTACAACTTTAACAGAACTACAATGACGTGGGATAATACCCGAAGGAAGCTAAACAGCACACATGTAAGTACCCGCGAAAGCCTAAAAAAACATACATACATACATACATACATACATACATACATACATACATACATATATATATATATATATATATATATATATATATGTTTTCTTAGGTTTTCGCGGGTACTTACATGTGTGCTGTTTAGCTTCCTTCGGGTATTATCCCACGTCATTGTAGTTCTGTTAAAGAACTACATCTACGTCTTTAACAGAACTACAATGGGATAATACCTACACACACACACACACACACACACACACACACACACACATATACTATACTATATACCGGAGGTATCAAACTCAATTTCATTGAGGGCTGCATCAGGGTTGTGTTTGACCTTGGAGGGCTGAGTGGGTGTGGCTGGGGTAGCCGTGGCCAGGATAGGTGTGGCCAGCTTGACAAGCTGCAGACCTGCTCCAGCAAAAATGGAGCCCGGGAGGGTCAGCAGAGATACCGAGGGTCGTGTTTCCAGGGCAGCCCTGCGAGCCAGATCTAAGCACCCCGTGGGCCTTAAGTTTGACACCCCTGCTATATACTATAGTGTATAGTATAGTATATACTATGCAAATGTAGCATAGGAGGATATAAATGCATCTATTCTATTTTAATGAAAGTCTGTGTCATCATTGTCAGTGGTTCAAGCTTTAGAGAAAGACTATGGGACCGAACTCAAAATCCAATGGAACCTTACTTAGTAACTCTAGGCCAGCCACATTTTCTCTATTCAACCTATGCTACAAGGTTATGTACATCCCTCTTATCCCTCTGGAGAAACCAAAAAATGTACATGAACAAGCAATAGGTAGCATCAAGCTTGCAATGATTCGGCTTTCCATGATTTTCTAAAGGGTCAAATGAATAATGTAACAAGGCTAAGATTACAGTCCAGTAACAACACAAGTAGGAAATCTGTGATATCAAGTTACTCTAAGAAAAAAATTAATGAGATTTTATTATTACATATTTCCCATAATCTACAGACAGGATCAACTTTCTTTCTCCTGCCAAATGTCATCCTATTATATTGGACTGCATGACTAGACAATGGGGAAAGCTGTCACAAATATTCTGATCTCCATTAGTAGTAAATTGGTAATGATAAGGGAGATACTAATGAAGTTGTAGACCAATCAGCAGTAGTCTATGAAAATATTATCATGATTCCTTGGAGCACTGTTACTCAGAACCTGGGCATTAGCCAAAGCCCAATTAAACTCCAGACCTCATGACTGCCATGTCAAGTTCAAGACTTTCCAGGGCAAGATAACCATAGAAGTGCTTGGGAGTAGCAAGACTAAGTAAACTGAGAGGACACTTTAAATTATATGTAATTCATGTTCATGATACTTACATCATTCCATGATTTCAGGAGGGCATGGAAGGCTGCTTAGCTGCTCCATCCTACCCTTAGCAGACACATACCAACATAAACATGTTAGATTTTTTGGCAACTAACACTACCCTTGGTTATATATGCGCCTCTCATTTTTAATTCTGCATGCAGTTGCAAGGATCCGCAACATGACCACTCCTGGAACCTACCTTGGATTTTTCTTCAGTGTATTTACTAAAAATTCATGCAAATCTATTCCAGTGGAGTCTGTGTATTCCTGGCTGGAATCTGTAACAGACAATAGAAGCAGACTCAAAAAATGACCTACTTTATAGAAGAGGGGAAAAAAGGGAAAAAAGGGAGGATCTAGCATTCAAGCAACTCAGTTTAATGCAGATGACGGAATGAACACAATTTCAGTATAGTCACATCCATCCAATGGGACACTCAAATGTTGCACTACAATTCCTTTTGTGCCAAAATACTGCTCAGAATAAGAGTAAACAATGGGAGCTATAGTCCAACACAAGTAAATCATAGTTGAGAGCCTATGAGGCATTTTCTGACAGATACTACATGTACGTCAATGCACACTCCAATCTTGTCTCTTTAAATTCAACTTTAAACATTTTGGCTAAATTGGAAGGTGAAATTAATTTTAAATATTTCAATATGGGCATTTTCTTATTACTCTTTCCATCATAATGGAAAGGGCTTCCACCTTGTCTAGCTCCTAAAAAGATGAATACATAAATCCAGACTACAGAAAGACAAGGAAGAGCTTATTTGCTCAAAGCATGATGTGATATATCCCTGAATTCTTGTAATAAAATATCAGCGGCTATCAATGTAATCAATGATTTGAGTATTTCTTAAGGTGGTGAGGGGGATCACCATTATCATTACTATAAAATGACATAGACCAGAAATAGATTGGTCTTGTTTTTCCCAGAGTGCAAATTATCAAACCACAGTGCTTGATCTTCAAGCCTCATATTAACAAAGAATACACTTATCCATCAGAAAAGGTTGTGTGGGATAAATCATCACATACCAGGCTTTTGTAATAAGTATGTTAGGCTCTGCATTATTTACAAAGCCTTTTGATCTCAGAGGAGGAGAAAGCAAACACAGATACTGTTAGTAGTTTTTGGCTTCTAAGTTGTTGGTGCAGCAGTAAAAAAGAGATTCAAGTGAGGTTTAAGGTACAGATAGTCCTAGATCCCAATTGAGTCCAAAATTTCTATTCCTAAGCAGGGCACTTGTTAAATGAGTCATGCCCCATTTTACCTTTTTTTGGCATGGTTAAGTGAATCACTACAGTTGTTAAGTGAACCATGCAGTTATGAAGCAAATCTGACAACCCCATTGACTTTGCTTGCAAAAAGTTCCCTAGGAAAGCTGCAAATGACAATTCCAGGATCTTGGGATGCTACAACCATCATAAATACAGTACATGCCGGTTGCCAAGCAGCAGAAGTTGGATCATGTGACTTTGAGGAAGCTGCAATGGTTATAGCATGAAAACTGGTCATAAGTCATTTTTTTTTCACTGCCATTGTAACTTTGAATGGTCATTAAAGGAGTAGCTGTAAGTCAAAGACTATCTGTACATGGAGGAAATTTGGGACAAAACTGTGACAGAATTTTTTTCATTATTCAGCCCTAGGAGAAAAGAGAATGCAGGGATTGAACTGGGAACTCAGTATAGCTTTATCCCTTGTGTTAGAAACTTTCTCAAGTCACTATGGAAATGACAAAAAAAAAGGGGGGGGAGAGGTTTCTTAAACAAACATCACTAAGTGGTGTGTGTATATGCACTTGTGTACATATGTGTGTGTACACATGTCTACATATATTCATGTGTGAATATGTGTGTGTGTGTGCGCACACATGCACACATATGTGTATTGGTATATAATTTGTTACTCTGAGACCATAAACTTTATCATGTACATCTTCATTCCTATCTGATCTTCTGCCTCTTTGCTGAATCTTACCATCAGGGGAAGTTTTTTTGTGGGAAGGAATCCAAGTATTCTCTCATTGGCAGTGGGGAATATTATCAAAGTTTGCATCTTCAAGCAAATTTGTCTTTACTTTGCCATTAGGTTTTTTTAAAAAAACACAATAACATTTGTCTTAACTTATCTAACTATATAAGCTTGCAATTTTTTTCTTTACTCTTGTCTTCAATGCTGTGGCTAATCAACACATTGGGTATTTACCCAGTCAGGGAGGCTCAGATACAGAAAATGTCTGGATGACTTGGGCCAGGTTCCATCACTCCAACCAATCCAGGTCACAGGAGTGTGGTTTAGGGGGGAACTTATGTATTCCTTGAGGAAAGACAAGATATGCAACGAACAAATGATCAACAAACTGAATGACATCAAATATAAGTTCAAGGATTATTAAGACATGTTACGAATTCACTTTTAGGATTTTTAGGAAATGTCTCTTTAATAATTTATTGACATCATCCAGGTGCCTGGAATTTTGCAATGAACAGATGTGGCTGGAACCCAAGATTGTCTTACCTCTAGACAACATTTTCTTGGGGGCCTTCTCTTTGTTTTTCTCTTTTTCTTCTTTTTCGGGACCATCTTTTGCAGATTTGTCATCTTCCTTGTCAGATGGGCAACTGATGTGCAAATGTATGATATCCTAATGACAGGACAAAAGCTGTATTTGCTGATGCTTTGCAATCAACAGAAGCTGGAAGCATCGTATGATCAACTTTTTGGATCTAGGAAGGAATTTTACTTTGGGTCAGGTTGGCCATCAATCACTGAAGATTCTGGCCTACCCTTCTCCATGTGGCTAAGTTTTCATCTGTGTATGAGCTTTATATATAAAGCTATCAACATTCCCTACTTATGAGGCAAACAGTAAATATACTAAAAATACTGATTTGATTTGGACAGAAGGCTAGACTGACAAGTTGTTCTGTCCCTGTTTTTCCTTGCTGATCTCACCAAAAAAAGAAGGGGAGAAAACATGATATTTCACACTAAGAGAACATTCAGTTCTGCTTAGGGAGCCAACCAATAAATGATCAATTAGGTATGTGACCACAGAAGACTTTTCCAGATCAGATAGGTTAATAACCCAGTGGGCCCTGCACTGGTACTTTCTTTGCTTGGATAATCTACAATGCTGGATTGGCAAATCTCTTCTAGTATGTGCCACAATTCTTGGTTTTGTCATCTTATTATAGCATCCTATACCTATAGCACCCCATCTGAGCGATGGTGGTTTACTATATGGATCATAGTGTGTATCATTTTCTGCATAGATTACTGTTGTACAGATAGGAAGATATTCAATATGTAGATATTATTTGGAATCACTAGAAGATTAAAAGTTCTTATTATATCCTGAAAGTTCTCCTTAAACCACTCTTCAGGATACAATATCCTGTCCTGATCATGCTATGTAATATAGGGTTTCTTAATAATGGGTCCAGAACACAGACTCATAGATATGGCAGTCTGTAATCAGATTACTGGAGATTACTGATATGCCAATGGTATATCAATATCACTTTTAGTACATTTTAACTTGGCCATCACATTGTCACAAGGAGCTATTGGTTCAGACAAGTTTTTCTCAAAATGTCTTACCTTAATCTAGATCAGAAATAATTAATACTGTAAGAGATTCTCTACACACCCCTCCCACCAGCTGAAAGGGGTATTTATTTACTTGTTATTTGGCTTACTTGAGTTTCCAAAGGCCCATCCACAAAGGGACTAGAGGATTCTTCACATACAGCCAGGCTCCTCACTAATTTCAGTTTCGAATTTGACTGAAACAAACAAACACACATGTGCTTCTGAAATTAAGAAGCAGATGACTACAGTCTCCTTTTGATGTATCATGGACCTGCCAGTCATCTAATAGCAATTAAGGTAGTATTGCTTTAATGAGAAAGGTAGGGTGGTTTTTTTTGTGTTTTTTTTTGCTATGGAGCAATACAAAAGGTGTCGACTCCATCAACATTAATAACCACATAACTGGGACAAATTTCCTCTCTTAGCATCTTAGATGGGAACCCATTATATATGATAATTTGCCACTCCATCTGATCTCAGTTTCTAAAAGAGCCTAAACAACAAATAAATACATGATTTGGGCTTCTCAGTTGCAAATTCATTATATAATTCCTCCCCCACAACCAAATATGTAGCAAAAGTAAGTAACAAATAAGTAGATTTTTCCTGCCTTAATTCCAAACCTACCATTCCACAGCCGGCATCTTACATGCAGTGGTGGGATTGAAATAATTTAACAACTGGTTCACCCAGGATCAGGTTGGCTGTCATGGGAGGTGTGGCCCATCCCCGCCCTCCAGCTCCACTGCATATGCAGGACGAGCTTCCCGCAACAGCCAACCTGACCCTGGGTGAACCAGATATTAAATTTAAACACCACCATCACCCGCTATCAAAATGGATCCTCGGTGCTACGTTGCAATGGAGAAATGAGCAACAAAGCAGCTGGTACAAAGGGAGGAGGAGGAGCAGGGAGAAGAAAGAGGGAAAATGGCCTTGTCCTTCCCTCGCGCTGACCGCTTTATTGCCTGTTTCTCCATTGTAGCACAGCCTCACACCCAGGATCCATTTTGATAGCGGGGTGGGGGGAGGTGATTTAACAATCAGTTCACCTGAACCAGTACAAACCAGCTGAATCTCAGCACTGCTTACGTGTATTTTCAACAAGCATAGTTACTCTGGGTGGTTTGCCAGGTTCATTTAAAGATATGCTAAACATAAAGCTTTGTCTCAAATTGGCTGAACAATTTGTTGTGGGGAGGGAATGGTGATGCTCACAAAATTGTACACAGGACAAGCCCAGGTGGTAAAATGTGGATTCTTCAGAATGTATTGTACACATTTTCTTATAAATAAATTCCCAAAGACTACTAGTTGGAGGCTGTATTAATGTAAAGAATATTAAAAGCATTCGTGACAGATGCCTAAAAGACCAAGCTTTAATTCAGTAATGATTTACTGTCAAATTATAAAAAGTAAAACTCCTATGAATGCTGCTTTTACAGAAGCAGCAAGCTTAGATTTATTTATTTTATAATATTTGTAAGCAGCCCCAAGATTCTGAGTGGAACCAACAAAGCAAAACAAGATAGGAACTCTGGGCTGCACCAATTCAGCCTGGAGTGGTGGAAAAGTATGAATGAATTCTCCATCTCAACCAAAAAAGGAAAACAAAACCCAGCATGTGGTTAACAAGCATGCCAGGCAAAATGACAATGAGCTTGGCTTTCCTCAGTGTGGCATTCCTCTACGTATGGAAAAAAAATTAGATGAGAAAGATTTAATAATGGGGCATTCCATCACCACCCTGACTTATTGTATGCAACAGAACTGAGACATAGCTAAAACAAACAAGAGTCAAAAGCCAGTGCAAGGATAAATTTAAGATGTTCACATGGCTTCCAGAAGGTGGGTAATTTTTAGCATGCTTTTCCAAAAACAGTCTGCTCTACGGTTATGCTGTAGCCACAGAGATAACAGCTGCCTTGGCCTCCTGCCTTGAGATGGCTGGATAAAGTGCACATGAGCTAAAGGGCACACCTGAGAAATCCTTGTGAGACCTAGGAATAAGACGCAATGGCTGTGGTATTCTGAGCCTTGAAATCGGTTATGAACTCAGATTGTGAAGTACTGAATCTGGCACTCTGTTAGGAAGGCTGGGACTTGGAACTAAGAATGTAAATAGGTTCAGTGCCACATCACCATCTTTTGAAGTATCATGATAATGCAATATTAAAAAGATGACCCAGGGAATCTCTTACCTTAGCTCTTTTTCTAGCATGTCCATGATTGGATGTTCTCCTCTGTTTAAGAAGAAAAAAGATGGTAGTAGGAAGAAGTAGAAAAGTTATTCTATGTATTCTTTATACATGCTACTAAGACACACACGAGGAAAGGAATGAATGTGTTATGGCTGAATTTGTAGAAACGGCTGCACTGACTTCTTTAGGAGGGAGCTACAACTGCTTTTATAAAAGACTAATAGACTTTTTGCTGAAAATGGACAAAAATGAACTGATTTCATGATTGGTTAATTAAAAATATTTTTTTGTGGAAAGAGGGTAACTATGAAATGCAACATGTTAGGAAGGTCACCACCTTCCTAATAATTGTATGTTTGTAAATGCTGCAAAGAAAATTAGAAATTGGCTCTTTAGACAACTTCCTTTTTCTTGTTTTTTCTTATTCTTCACTTTTCCTTTATCTTTAATAATCTTTCTTCTTCTAAATTTCTGTCATTTTTTAAAATTTTAGTAAAATCTTTTAATAAAAAAATCATAAAAATATGAATATGTGCTATAATAATATGCCTCCCAAGCTTCCCCAAAGCTTAACGAAGCAGGGATAACAGGTACTACAAAGTGCACTGTTGATCTGGATAAATTACCTCTCTGTCCAAAGGCACAGCAGTTGAAATCCAGCAAGCACAATTAACAAAGGATCAATTACCTAGAGAAATGGCAGTATCTCCTTCACTGGATGCTTTGGACATGCTGGCTACAGAATTCTGGTCGTTGAAGTACACATGATTTAAAATTGCCAGAATTGAAAAACACCACATTCACTCTTTGTCAACTGATTTTGTCAATGAATTAAATTAGGTTTCTGCATTTGGAAGAAGGACTCAGTGGACCAAATTAATGCTTCATGTTTAGGACTCCAAAATTCCCCTGTTAGCTTTATCCAATCTTGTGTCATCCAAGTATGATATAAATAAAACTCCCACAATTTTCATCCAGCAGAAATCTACACAGAGCACCAGACTGGTGATGCCTGTCCTATGTCCTTTCTTCCTTTTTTTTAACCATTTGTCAAGCTGTACATATACTATTAGTTTAGAATACGAAGGAGGCAGCAGCTGCTTTTCAGAATTAACATATGGCACAATGCTGAACATTTAACACATTCTGTCTTCATCCAATTGATAATAAAAGTTGATGGAGTTTCCATCTTGTTAAAAGAAAAATTTGTATTACACCAAGAAATGATTGTGGTTTCTCCAGTGAACTATATACTTTCTTGCAAAGGAAAGATATTGTCAATCCTAGGCCTGTTTCTGAACTTTTGTAAGATGTATAAATGTACTAACCAAAGGGCTTGGCGTTAGTTACTTCACATCACAAAATTACACAGCCTGTCATTTCTATGACACACTTACCAGAGTCTAATAAAAACTGACTAATTTGTATGTTTAGGGAAAATCCAAAAAAAGATCCGATGACAGCAAATTAAACATCAAAGGAGCAAATGAAGAAACAGAATGCAGTTCAAGTAAAGAAACATGTTGTGTCCAAAACAAAATTTGTATCACTTAGTTACAGGGGCTTAAAAACAGACTTCAGTTCTTTTCCAGTCCCAATGCCCTTCATTCTTCCCTTAAATTGACTTTTGACTTGCCAACTTTTCTGTCCAGATTTTGCTAATCCTCCACTTACCACGCTTAAAATGAAGACTACGCATGCAGCAGCAGCAAAACTGGCAACTTCTATATTAAGGCCAATTTCATCATTCCCCTCCCTCAACTGCCTTTCAATGCTGCTGAATTTCCAATTACAATATCCTTGTGCTGGGGAACTTCTATTAAATTGCTTTGTACATAACACTGAACAGGGGTGGCACAATGCCATTGCCATCATGATTCTAGGCTAAGGAGGGTTTTTTAAATTATTGTTTTCTTGATAGAATTCAGAAATAGCTCACCATGACTATATTGTGGTGGCAAACACAGGAATAGGTCTTACTAGGCTTACTCATACTTCCTTCCAAACCCTGTAGACAAGAATTAATGTAAAAAAAAAAAATAAAAAAAACTACAGAGGATTCTTCAGGAAAACATTGAATTGAAAGATATTTCATATTTAAAAAAATCAGACCAAATATCACATAAAGTAAAATGGTAGCAATTTCTATTGTTTGATTTGTACTACATTCCAGGAATGAGTGCATAACTCTATAAACAATGTGATTTCATATATGATAACATACTGGTATGATTTCATGAGATAGATTCTATGGAGCTTCTAATGGGAGTAAATTTAGCAACATCATTGAAGATAACTGGCCAAGATACAATAAAATTAAGTCCAAGGACCATAGCCTGTCAACTATAGGCTTTCATGGACCTACTGGTTTGGCTATCTATGAGATATTATGTCCAATTACCTGAGATTCTTGCCGTACACTGCTCTCCTCCCCGTCCTTCTCAGGCTCCTCTTTGCTTGGTGACCTGGATACAAATTTGGTTTTGTTCAAAGATTCCTCAACCAATCTCTTTTCTGATTCTTTCATTATCTCCAGTGTCTCCTGTGTGGTGTTGCTGTTAGACATTTTCAGCACAGTATAGTATTAGTGATGGATACCTGCAAGCAGGAGGAGAAGACTTAGAACTTGTTTGTTTTTAACATAGTTCTAATTATTTATAATATTTCCTATTTTTTGCCTTTTGTTTAATTGAAGCTTGCCTAAAAGAGGCTTTTTAAAATCTCTTAAACCCCTAAATATCCACAGATTAATTTTTCTTATTATTGGAAGATATATTACAGATTCCAGAACAATTCATACCTGTTGCAGTTGGAAAGAACATTCAGTGTACCTTCCTTACTCAGTTTTTGACAAAGCAGTTCCCAAATAACTGTTCTTTTTGATAAAGGAATTTTGTATTATTAGTTTTTCTATTTTCCCCACAACAGTAGCCCTATGAGGTGGGTTGAGCTAAGAGAGAGGGACTGGCCCAAGGTCACCCAGCCAGCTTTCATGCTAAGGGAGATTTAGAATTCAGAATCTCCTGATTCCTAGGCCAGCACCTTACCCATGACATCAAACTAGTTCTCTTTTAATATATAGTTTCTTTTTATCAAGAATATGGCTGGGTGACTTACATTCTCTTTTCCTACCCAGTGTAGTCCTAATCAGCCCCTTCTCAATAGCTAGATTGGCCAGTAAAAGATATTCCACAGATATACTCAGTATGTAGTAGAGTTTATAAAGCATATACTGTGCTGGTACACCTGAAATATTTATTACTGGTATTTCTTTGCTGCTCTACTCCAAAACTACTTCAAGTGACAACGCAAGCAAAGCAATGCAATGCAATGCATACAGGACAATATAGCAGTTTTCCATCCACATTACCATATAGCTAATTGGTAGATATTTTCTCCAATATCTCTGTTAGAATTACAATGAGCCTTCCCTAAAGTTAAAAGAGAATTAAAAGAAGTTTCCTCAAGCTTAAGCAAAAAAAAAAAAAAGGGGGGGGAGCTACATATTACAGCAATTAATATTTTGATTTGGAAAAGCAAAATGAAATAAAAGAAGAAGGACATGATTTTAGGAAAGCAGCCATGAAGTAAGTTGATATCTATACTACATAAAAGATTGAATCCAGATCTCCCAGAACTGCTATTCTTCCTAGAGGAATTCACCAATGCATTAAAATTACAAAAAGCCTTTCATTCCCCCTCCCCCCAAAAAAACAGTTGCTGCAGGCTGCAAGTAATGCAGTAAGTCACCTTTCAGAACCAGTTGCATCTTCTCAAAGAGACATTACTGGGACCTGAATTCAGGTGGCTTTTGCATTTAAGGGAAGCAAACATATCTAGAAGTGTTTCCCACTTTTCTCAAGTTTTATTAGTGCTGCTGAGACTCCCCACCCCCTTCATTAACAAACTATTTTAACAACACACAAAAATAGAAAAGAAAATACCATTGCTAATTTAATACAAGATTAGGAATGTGGCTAGTCTTACAGAAATTCAGCTAAATAGGAATGCTGGTTTAAGCACTGAACCTTGCCTATGCCTTGCTAAATCTGTAGAGTGTGTATTTTGAGGACTGTTGGTATCAAACAATTTGGAAACAGAAAGCAAAAGCCCTAGAGAGTGTTCATCAACTCATTTTATTAAGCAATTGCCAAGTCTCAACAACAAAAAAGCAGTCAAAGTCTACAAAGATTTACTGAATGTGGGCCGTAGGTTGGATTTACTAATACAGGCAGACTAATTCAAAGTAATTTCTCTTTAATTTGTAGTGTTGTAGAGCACCAAACATACATTATTGCTGATTTTACAGCCAGCAGCTTTGGTAATTACCCATGTGGAAGCCAGAAGGGTGATTTTCAAGAGAACTGTTACTCAAGTGGGGAGGAGAGAGAAGAATGATTGGTTCGTTCTTATAATGTGTCAAGAAAGTACACTTTCGTGACAAATTAGGGGAGGGATCCATGCTTTTTACAATTTTGCTCACCATGTCATTTCTACATATTGTAGGTAACTAACTTTCCTGCCAATATTAGGCATTTAAAAGAAAACATTAATACATGTCATGTGTGAATTGGTGACTCACTCAAACACATGCAGCAGTTTATAGGCAAAAGCTCTTGTTACTAAGCTATGTATGACTTATTAACAAAAGATTCACCTGCACTCTCCTGAATGTGGTATCTAAGCCATCAATGAAAAGTATATCGATTTCACTTACTTTATAAAGGCCCAGCCCAACCTGTATCTTTATGATTGCTATTAGGGATGTGGGGAAAAAATCTGCACATGAGTAACAGGTTATTTAGTTTGTCTTCAAAACCTAACATATGGAAATAGCTGAAAGGGGAAAGTGAAGAGGCTGGGAAGATAAGTGTCAGGAGAGCTGCCCTATAAACCAGGGGTGTCAAACTCACGTCATCATGGTGGCATCCCATGATGTGTTGGGATTTTTTTCCCTTCACTAAAGCAGGCATGGGGGGGGGGCCCCCCGGCAGTTTGACAGCCCTACTATAGACCATTTGGGGGAGAAAGGGAACAAAAAGTCAACAAGCAAGAGACTTTGGTTGTACCACCAAAATCTAGAACAACTAACATGTTCTAGTATGATTTTAGCCATGAGAAAACAGCTCATGAGAACTTCCAGGGGGGAAATGTTTTCTTTTTTAGGATAGACCTGTTTGCTTTCTAGTCATTCTTCTTTTGAAGAACCCTTTCCTCCAAGGATAGTCTGTTGGGAGCCACAGAATGTATAGGCCTGAAATGAAGCTCAAAAGAGGGGCTAAAGCAAAAGATGTAAGAAGCAAAATCCTGAGGAGCTGGAACATAAACCTGGGAGTTCCTCCCCGACCAGTATGGAAAGAGACAAACTTCTGTCTTTGAACCTTAATGAAGATCAAGTATCTCTGTAAAAAAGGCCTACCATTTCCTTCTTATTCCCAGAAATCCAGTAATTTTGACAAGGTTACTCTGAGGAAAAATCTAATGAGACCCATGGAGTTAATATATAAAGAATGTTATAAAGAATGATAAGAAGGACTACATGGAGAAGGAATCAACAAATATATGCACGCTTATGCACAGAATGACAAGATCAACCATATTGTAGAAAATCTAAAATGACCTCAGCTCCACTGCAAGCAGCCAAGGAAAGAGAAATAAATCTGAGGCTTTAAAAGCTTAAGCCCCTGTCCCACTGCACCAACGGATGCAAAGAGGATGTAAAACGTTAAAAAAACCTTGCCATCCGTTGGAAAATGTGATGTATCCGTTGTGTACTCACTGCATACGTGTTTCATACGCTCTATCCCTCGAGCATCTGTCCACTGAGATTTCATCCGCGCAAGAAGTTTTGAGCTGCACAAAACTTTGTGAACGGATGAACTTTCAGCCATGTACAATGTAAATCCGCGACATATACTGGCAACAAACGTTCTATGTCTGTAATCATCCGTTAAACGTCCACTGTATCCTCTCGGCATCCTCTGGCCATCCTCGCAACTCACATCCGCTGCAGCTGAAAACGGAAAGAGAGAGGAAATGAAAGGTACACGGAACGTCCACACAGCGTTAGTAGCACGGAAATAGAAAGGATGCAAGCGGATGCATCTCGTATATAAAGGATTAAAACGGACAAAACGTTTGTATCTAGGGTGTATCTCGGATATTTAGGATGTCTGCAGTATGTCTAGAATATGTAGGACACCTAGCAGACAAGCGATATTTCCGATAAAAAGGGGGAGGAAATCACCTGGATCTCAGTATGAGTCCAGCAGCCGTGGTGTACAGACCTCTTCATCCTTGGTCTTGGTCTTCCACATCATCCATTGTTCTCCACCATGGATCACGACACAGTCCGTATGGTAGCTGCGATCATTCATCACCAGAACCAAAACCTGTTCAGACTGTTTCACCTTTTATACACAAGGAGAAGAAGGAGACATCCAAGAGCTATGTGGGTCCGAGGATGGATCGTGAGAAGAATGGAGTTTGGACTGTATGACCAGTTGATGGTGGAGCTGAGGAATGAAGACCCTCGTGCATTCCATCACTTCATGAGGATGCCACCAGCCATGTTTGACGAACTTGTAGAGCGTCTGAGACCCAAGTTGACCAAGCCAAGCACCAACTTCTGTCCCAACCTGGACCCTGGACTGAAGGTGGCACTGACTCTGCGCCACCTGGCCTCTGGAACCACATACAAAAACATGCAGTATGCCTGGAGGGTGCCACACAACACCATCAGCAAAGTGGTCAGAGAAGTGGTGCAGGCCATCATCGAAGAATACCTGGAGGAGCTCCTCAAGTGTCCCACCATTGAACAAGGCTGGAGGAAACTTGCAGAAGAGTGGTATCAGAGGTGGAACTTTCCCCACACCGTTGAGCCATAGATGGGAAGCACGTGGCCTGCAAAGCTCCAGCCAACTCAGGGTCCACTTATTTCAACTACAAGGGCTTCTTCAGTACCATCCTCTTTGCCATGGTTGATGCTGACTACAAGTTCATCTACATCGATGCTTCAGGCAACGGGTCAGCTTCAGATAGCCAGGTATACAACACCAGTGACCTCAAGGAGGGGCTGGAACGCAACCTCATCATGGGTTTTCCAGATCCAGACCCCCTACCCAATGACACACAAGATGTGCCCTACTTCATCATGGGTGATGACGCTTTCTCCCTCAGAACCTAACTCATGAAGCCCTACACTTCAAGATACCTCACCCGTGAAGAGAGGATCTTCAACTACAGGCTGTCCAAGGCAAGACGGGTGGTGGAGAACGCCTTTGGCATCCTGGCCAACAGGTTCCAGGTACTTCTCACCAACATGCAGCATCACCCTGGGACTGTGAGGAGCATCGTGGAAGCTTGCTGCTTCCTGCACAATCTCATGCGTACCCGCTACCCAGTGTTGCAGAACAGACCTGTCGACCATCAACAAGGGAATGGGGACATGGAGCCTGGTGAATGGAGGCAAGGACGAAACCTGATAGACACTGTGGATGTGCAAGGCCCCAACAGAGCTTCACGTGAAGGGAAGAAGCAGCACAACCTACTGAGACACTGGTGCAACTCCCCAGTTGGAGCAGTGGAGTGGCAAGACAGGATGATAGATGATTAATGGATGCTTCCTTGAGCCTGTCTCATAACACTGATGAGATTGTGCCATGTATGTTGAGTGGTCCTACAATGAATAGGGCATTAATAAAGAGCTTTGTTTATTTTGAAATGTGTTGATCAATGAATAAATTGTTATTGATAATAAAGGTCCATATGTGTGGCAGCTGGGAGGGTGGACCATACAGTCCCACTATGCTTGCATTGGAGGTTTATTTATCCCACAACTATCCTTATCTATCCCACAACTATCCTTATCTATCCCACAAGCATGCAAAGGCTTAACCATTTATTCAAGGTTTTCACCAACACTTCATTAAGTAAAAAAAATGAACCAAGTGTCTCAAACAAAGATAACCTTCATTAACTGTCTTAAGTAAACTGTATGACTTTATTAAAAAAGCAAAATGACCCAAGTAAAGTGTCTTAAGCAAAGATAAAGTGAACAAGTAACAACTCAGTCTCTGGTACTATTCTCAGTCACTCTGAGTCATGTCCATGGTCTCAGCTGTTAAGCGGCCAAGGACTGTGGAGGTGGCTGTGGCTTGAGTGCTGGTCTGAGGCGCCAGTGGGGTGCTTGACCCAAGAGTACAACAGGGGATGGTGTGTTCAGGAAGCTCTCCGAGAGCTGACTCAGTCCCGTGAGGTTGAGAGGCCCTTCATCAAGTACCTGGGATGTCAGGCACAAGACTGATTACAGATTGTCCATTGACGGGCTTGGCTGTGGGGTGGAGGAAGGAGGAGTGTAGTGGGGCTGTCTGGTCTGCAGCTGGGTGAGGAGTGGCGTCTGTGACGTGCAATGAACCTGGGCCTGGACTAGGAAGGTCTGCTTCTGCTGTGAGAAGTCCTGGTAGTCATAGCCTTAGTAGGTGAGAGGCTGTTGAAAGCCGTGGAAGGGCTGTGACATCGCCTGGGATGGAGGAGCAGACCTGGACTGGGTCGGAGCAGGTTCAGCTGGGCCTTGAGGGTTGTGCAGAAGTGCTGTTATCTTCTCCTTCATCACCTGGTACTGGGGCTCAGGCATATTCCTCAGGGTGTGGCTCACGTAGGTGATGAAAGTGTGGCGGCTGGAGGATCCTCTGTCCAAGTAGACAAGGTGAGAGAGAAGTTCTGTGCTGATCTTCATTGTGTCCCTGATCTCCAACAGGACAGTGTGGCTCTGGCCCTCCAGTCTGCCTCTCTGCCTGCATCCTGTGGAGCTGGGGGTGGGGGGGTGTTGGTCTCTGATGGCTGCCGCTTCTTCCTACATTTGTGACAGGGGATCCTCCAAGTCCTCCAGCATGGGGAGTGCAGCTGTCGGGGGGGGGGGTCTCTGCCGTGGGGCCCTCTGAAGACACCTGCCTGGACAGTGTAGCTGGCTCCTGGCTGGAAGAGCACTGGCTGTCTGTGGACTGTCTGAGGGAGAGGGGTGTCAGAGGGGCTGTTCCTCGGTGGTGGATCTCACCCTCCAGGAAGCTGCACTTGGCCATGACGTACATCTCCCGGTCAGTGAGCTTCATAGCGGCCTGCCCAGATTTTTTGAGGTGTAGCTTGCCATACCAGGTGTGCATGTGCTTCCACCATCCAAGGAGTAGTTCTTCAGTGTACCCCAGGCTCTCTGCCTTGTCTCTCCAAGCTGCCTGCTTCTTCTTGGTGTCGCGATAAAGTCTGTGGCCCTTTCTCCAGAGGTACTCGTTCTCCCTCAGCCATTCCAGCACCTCATCCTCATGCTCCTCGGAAATCCCTTCTCCTTCCCTTGCCTCTTCCTCCCTCTGGCAGGGTCTTCAGCAGCACGGCCTTCAGGGGCTTGGGCAGCAGGGCTTTGAGGGCCTTGGAGCTGGTCCACCACAGCAGTAGCAGCACCAGCACCAGCAGCACCAGCAGCTTCAGAGTCAGTGCCAGGGGGTGGGATGCTGGTTCTGTCCTTCTTGCCAGGGCTGGCACGAGTAGGCACCGACTTCCTCTTCTTCCTTGACTGACGAAACATGGTGTTCTTTGAAGATGTATGTGGCAGCACGTCTTTCCTCTGAATGCTGACTGCGTGCGAGCTGCATCCTTTTATATCCACGGAGCTGACGCAATTCATACTCCCCGCATGCACAGTGAACGCTTTGCATCCAATATATATCCGTGCGGCATCCGCTTTGCTTCCTATCGGTGTCCATGATGCATCCGCATCATCCGCTATGCATCCACTCCTTCCGCTATGCATCCGCTTCGCAATTCTCCCCTGGAACCCCTTCAGATGTGTCATCCACTTCCACCCGCTGTCATCCGCTAGGCTTCCTATGAACATCCGCTTAACATCCTCGCTACATACTACCCTATCCTTTATGCATACGTTTTGCGTCCGTTAGCTAGTGGGACCTAGCCTTTAGGAAATGAATATCAGCATAAAGTATTGATTCAAAATGTCAAGTGTGACAGACTTGCACAGCGATCTTCAGCAGGTCTACACAACTTCAGCTGAAGTTCTAGACCAGGGGTCTGCAACCTGCAGCTCTGAAACCACATGCGGCTCTTTCGGCCCTCTGCTGCGACTCCCTGATCCCACAACTGGCTGGCTCCGCCATCCCCTCCCCGCCTGGCCTGAGAAGGTAAGGGTGATGGTGGGGGCCATATTTCAGATCAGGAGGTGACTGGGTGGAAGTGAGTGATGCCCAGTTGGCCACGCCCACCCAGTCAAAACAGTTGTTGAATTATTGGCTCCCAGGGTTTTCTTTTCTGTGGGAAACGGGTCCAAATGGCTCTCTGGGTGTTTAAGGTTGCAGACCCCTATTCTAAGCAATCCCCAAATCAGAGCATTGCACTATAAGAGACAACAGATTTGCTTGATTTTAAAAGTCTGGAAAAAAGCTATACTGCATCAGAAAGACATTTTAAGTTGAATAAAACAACATTGGTCTCATCAGTGGCAAGTGCTGTACTGTGAAGTAAACAAGTGGGTATGTAGAATTTTTTTTTATCCTTCTTACTAATCTATCATTCCAGTGCATGAAATCTGGCATCTAGTACACCATCTGGTATCCAACAATTCCTATCAGTCAGTTTTAATTTAAAAAGAAGAAACTTCCCAAGTTCTCATTATTTGAAAGCATCTAAGAAGCACTGCAAAAAACTTACTCAAAGAATGAAGTTAATTAACACTGTTGACACTATCCTGGTGTACTTAACATATCTGCAACTTACCCAAATCTGACTCTTATGTAATTATTAGTTAATAAACTGTTCCAGAATAAAAATGAACCCATTGATCAAGTATGTGCTCATTTTCCTTGACTGACTTATCTGGATTCTTTAGATTGCTGTTTGAAATGATCCCACTAAAGTCATAGCTTATTCACAATCATCCCTTTTTAAAGGCAATTATACTTTCAACATGAGGTGACTCAAAACAAGTTTATTATTTCTATATAATGCATACACAATGTGCATGCACACACATACAATAATTACTGCCCTACCATATGCATCATACACATATACACATACACACCAACATAAGCAAAAGAGATGATCCGGCTGAGATCATTTTTGGAACAGAGAGAATTAAAAAGTCAGAAATCCTACACAGTTAGCATCAACTGAGGTTTTTGAGTTCAACTAAGGTTCTCTCTTCATTGACAGCAGGGAAAAAAATCATTAACTTCACCCGTAACACACAGAACACCCCAAAAAAGATACAGCACAGTTCAACAAACTCGTAACTGTCTTGCCAGACAGAATCACTTTGTTGTATGCAACAGTTCTTTCTCAGATTCAAAGCAGATTCACAAGATTGTTTCCCTTATGTGGTGACCAAAAGAGCATTCATGCAGGTATTGAAAACACTGTGGAACTGATGTTATATGTATTTACGATTTCTCAGTCTAGTCAACAGCCTGATCCTTCACACAATTTCAGCCCTAGGCCAATTAAACTTAGATTCCAAGGCCCAGATAAAATTGGTTAGGTGATGCCACATGCTGAGACATCTCAAATGTTATCTGAGGATTAACTGTCCATCCTATCTTATTTTTAAAAAAATATCCTTAAAATCTATTTTGTTTTTCTTGAAGGGCAGGCTGGACTCACTAATTTTTTTACTGTTCTGCTTATATAACCCAGTCTTTCCCAACTCAATGTCTTCCGGATGTAGTTAAGATACACTTCTCAGTTTCCAGTTAGCTTGGGGAAAATGGGCAAAGGATAAATGGCTTCAGAAATCAGCATAGCCTGAAGGAATGCAGTTGCCACCAAGTGTAACACAATTCCTGCAGGACCTGACCTAGAAGAAGTAAAAAAGGAGAATCCAAGCCATTTCTCCTCTTCAACGTTAAAAGTAAAATCAGATTGTGAGAATCAGATTCTGAGATTATACAAATGCCAAGAGACACCCACTCACACAGATTGATAATCAGCTAATTTTGTGAGCATGAACATGCCCACAAAACTCAGTGACACATTTGATGGAAAAGCAGCCAGCTCCCATAAAGCTTCTTACACCAGAAGATATCTACTTAGCTGCGTATTATGCAGTGAATTAACTTTTGTTGTTTGTTTATTTCCAACCATTGGTATTTTTACAAATAATTCAAGGCTGCGAGCATATCCAACAACATCTTCCTCTTCTTTTCCCCACAACAATCCTATTAAATGATTTGGGCTAAGAGTGTGTGTTTGACCTAAGGTCCCCCAGCTGGTTTTCATGGTTAAGGTAGGACTAGAACTCACTGACTCTCACTTTCCAGGCCAGTGCCTTAGCCACTAGATCAAACTGGGTCTCTAGATCAAACTGGATCTCATCTGACCTTCATTTAACATTTCATGCTCAATATATACCTCCATCATAGAATAGAATGCTAAGAGATACAGACATACAGTAAGTTATCTTTTTGTAGTGTTTGTTTTAAGATGTTATTCTACAGCAGAAGCATGTACCATTCAAAATTAATCATATCAATAACAGCTTCATTTATTTCTCATTCTACACTGTTTCAAGATTGCTTGCCACTATTTGGAAAGTAAACAAAGCACAGCAAGGGATAAGGGAAGCATTTGTGAGAGAAAAGTCTTATTATTTTTCATGCATTTTATAGAGTATACATTTTTCCTGACATAGATTAAATTTCAGAACACCCTGGAAGAAGCTACATCAATTACATAGTTGCCTAATAAGTGCACACATAAGGAGGAACTTCACAAATTATCAACAGAATGGAAGCAATAATTTATCTAGCATAAAAAAAGTTTGCTTCCCATTCAAACATTTACAAAGGGCTTCCACTTCAGAATGCCTACAGATACTGGCTTCTGGGAATCACTTATATACTAACATTTATATAGATTGACCAATATTCCTACGATCAGCATGCACAAAAATAGCAATCAAGGACAACATTAAGGTTTGCAGCATAATATATTTTGTAACTTCCCCAGATCTATTATTGTAGCTTCCAGATCTATCATTTTAACTCCCAGAATTCTCAGCAATGGCTGTTCTAACTGGGTAATTCCAGGAACTGAAGTCCATATAAAAGAAAGCGACTAAGATTGAGTTCCATTCTAATCTTTACATTTCTGTTTATTATAAAATAAGTAACTCAATTTGGGTTTGAGCATTTAAATAAATAGGTCTATGAAAATTTTAGGAGAAATGTCAATGTCCTAGAAGAATTTTAATCAGGATAACAAATTAAGATTATATAATGCATATAAGCCTCCAGAATTAAAATTATTGCATTTAACTCAATTTCTTACTTACTGTACTTATATGCCATCTAGCAAAAGCAATTGTTCATGTCAAGCCCTGAACAGCACAGGCTGCTGAAAAATATTATCATTAGTTTATTGAAGGACAACCTTAAAATTACATTTGACAATTTGTGTCAAAATCACATTGATTTCCTAATAAATTATAGTAAGACTGACACATTTAAAGCTGTAAAATTACCTACTAGAGATATATAATAATTTATAAAAATTGAGGTAAAGATCACATAAATCTTTCTAGTATGAGAAATAGCTCATATGGAGAACCTGCTGAAGTTTACTTTTCCTCATCTGTTGAATGATCAGGGACGGGCTGAAAACTGAAACAAACTCTTCAGAATCTCAGCAATCTAAGCCAAACTTCAAAATAAAATATCTAACCAGGGATGTGAACTGATTATGTAGCATCAGTTTAAGACTTGTTCTTCAGGTCTCATATGTGTCTATACATGAATATGTGGGGAGGAAGGGAGAAAGAACTAATACAAACTAAGGTCGAATGAAAAAGAAAAAAATAAAGGAAGAAATAAAAGGCTAAAGGTACAAAAAGTGGAAAATAAAAAAATAAACTGGAAGAAAAAGGTGTAAAAAATATAAAACAGTGACTTCCAATCTTTAAAGCAGTTATAAGTATATTAATATTTTAACCTCTTTCTCTAAGGTTGCATCATGACACTCTTCCTTCTATTATCTTATTCTGCCTAATCAACAAAACCATAAATCATAAGTTCATTTTTAATGCAAAAGATCCATAATTCTTCTGGCAACCGATGGACCCAGAGAAAGCTGGGAGTTTGTTCCTGCTGATATACTGCCGTAACTTCCGTTCATACGTACAGTCTCTGGTGCTCGAAGGAGTTGCACTGGCCCAAAGAGACCCTGTGTGCAATCTGGGATTCCTCATGGATTCATAGCTCCTGCTCACTTTCTTCCTTCTGAGGAAGGCATTCCAGCTTGAAAAGCTAGCTCTCTTTTCTGCCCGGACAATGCACTTGGGTCCTCACATAATGACCATTTGTTCAGTGACCCTTTGAGGTTACGACAGTGCTGAATGAATGGTAGTTACAACTGATCCTTAAGTTATGGCCAGTACAGTGTCTCTATGGTCACATGGTCGAAATTCAAGCACCTGGCAGTCTGCCTGCATTTATGATCACAACTTGTGCAACTCCCCACCACCACCATCTCTGCCCTTTCGGCCACCCCACACTACGCCATCCTCACTGTGTGCACTTCACTGCTTCTGCCATCCCTACCGTCCCCAGCTGACCTATTTCCTCTCTGCCTCAGTGGGAAATTGCTATAGAAGACAGTTATATATGTTCCACATTCATAAGATGCTAGTTGATGTGTCAAATTAAGAAAACTATTATGTTTCACTGGAGTGTTTTATTAAAAACAGGGTGGGGAAGAAGAAAAACCCTCTTTGGTGAAAAGATTTCTCTTTCTGTGTGAATAACTCAGCCACACTTCCCTCAGGACAAACATGGATTGGAGCAAGGAGGCAGCTGACAATGATGCTCTGTGGCCTTATAAGGTTTGTGGAAAATGCTGAGGTTCACAGGAACTGGACAAAAGGAAAATTGGGGTGTGTGGAGGGGGGAAGGGAGATGTGCATTAGAAAAGGCAGCAACACCAGCCAAATAAAACAAATTACAAAGAACATAGAAAAGCAACTGCAGTAATAATCACAGAAAGGGGGAAAGGAAGCACAGGAAAGAAATGTTAGAATTTTTCATCTAGTTTGTAGGTGTAAGGCAAAGAGAAAAAGCCATTACCCATCTTCAAAATACATAATTGAATTAATGAAATCAATTTGTCTTGCCAAGGGACTGGCTACCATTAATGGCAGCCTTCTATTCCTACTGTTAATCAAAAAATTAAATTAAAAAAAAATATCAAATTGACATCAGGACTAATATGAAGCAATCATTTTTATAGATGGGTCAAAACACTTTCGGGTTGACATATTACAATAATAAAATGCATTCTGGATCTGAAAAGTTCTGTACTGGGGGAATTTCACTTGAATTGTCTCTGCAACGTATCTCTTTGTACATATAAAAGATTAACAAAATAACAGAATTAGACATCGGAGGTCTTTTAGTCCAACCCCTGGCTCAAGCAGGAAACTCTATACCAGTGATGGCGAACCTTTTTGTTGTGGTGTGTGGAAAGCATGCACATGCGCGATAGCATGCATGTGTGATAACATGCGTGCACGTGTGCCGCACCCACAATGCAATGCGCCTTGCACCCCCTGCACATGTGCATGCAACACCCTCACCCCTCCCTTACCTGCACTGTGCATGTGCACGCCTCCCAGTTGATTTTCGGCCCATTGAGGCCACTTTTGCCCTACCAGATGCTCAAGGGAAGCCTCTGCAGCCTTGGGAGGCTGAAAACGGGCCCGTTTCCGGCACTTCCGATATTTCTGGAGGCCCATTTTTTGGCTTCCCGAGGCTGCAGAGGCTTTCCTTGAGCCTCCAGGAGGGCAAAAATGGCCTCAAATATCAGCTGGGAGGCGCGCACATGCGCAGTGCAGGTAAGTTTGACTGGGGCTCAGATGCCCACACAAATGGCTCTGCATGCCACCTGTGGCACATGTGCCATAAGTTTGTCATCACATTCCTATACCATTTCAGACAAAAGGTTATCCAATCTCTTTTTTAAAAAAATTGGTGTTGGAGCACCCCCAATTTCTGAAGACTCTTTACATTTGGCAGTAAAAATCTACCAAGTGAAAATCTTCTCAATTCCTTTATTTTGGGTCATCAAAGGAAACATTTATCCCCTTTACCACATAACAAATTCCTGATGGTTTATGGAGCTATGGTATACAGTTCATTTTGGGATGTCATACCTTTGAGTTTCAAATCCTTTTCATACTTTATCATCCTGTTTTGTCATCAAGGTGCCTTCAGGAAATGTACAAACATGGCATAAAGTCAACCACTTTCCACTCTCAGTAAAGAACACAGTTCTCCTATGCATCTATTTCTATTCTCAACATTATAATAATTCTGCTCATCATTACATAAATTCTTTGGTCATGGGCAACTCACAAACAGGCCATTCCACACTAATATGGTGAGTCACCTTTAGTGAGATTGGTAGCATATAAGTTTAATGAATAAATATAACAAACAAATAAAATAAATTTCCAAGAGGCAGGAATGAAATGATATAAAAACATTAGGTTAAGATTTATTGTTCTATTTTTTTTTTAATTCAATGCATGACTGGAAGTTTCTCTTGGAAACAGATTGCTGGTCTAGCTAGCCAGATTATATTACTGGTGCCAGTACAGATAACTACAACTGTTTTCCAAGAAAATATTCTTCCCAAAATTTTGGACAATATAAAATCTGCTAATGTTCTTCCTACCTGGTATTTTGACAGCAACCTTTCAGAAAGAAATCTAGCACGTGTATGAGTTGCTGGATCAGCCAGCCCAGGAAAAAATCAACTACATTCTTCCTTCTATCCCATATTAAGATGGAAGTAAATAAAGAAGAAATTGGCTAGGAAGATGTGTTTAATTACTTGTGGTGTGTGAAGGGACTGGGGTTTTTTTTGGGGGGGGAGGGAGGGGGGTGTTTCCAGACAAATCAAAGAAGACTGGCAATTAAAAATTGACTCTGACTACATTCAGTCATGAAGCAGTTGCCTTCATATGGCCTGTTCAGTCAAAACAATTGGCAAAAATACAGTTTTTGTTTTTTCTTTCTAATGCAAAAGAAGAGATCACGGTAGGAAGAGATCACTATAATCCAGAGCAGCTCTTTTCTGTTGGTTAATTATTTGGTTCTATCGCTCTGTACAAGGATTTGAGGTCAACATCACATCTTTCTGAATTAGTACCTCCTGCAGGGTTAAATGATGATGCTTTTTGCTTCCTATTTATTCATTGGCCTTTGGGTCAGCCAATCTTGAATCATGCCACCATGGCAATGGTCTCTTATCACTATGAGTGACAAGACATCTTTTATTTTTAAATTCTCATCTAGGTTCCCAAGATTTCTTTATAAAAACAAACAAACAAAAACAAACTAAAGTTGTTCCATAGGCCTGCCATGCAAGACCCTTTGGAAGTAACAGGGTGCTTCTTTCGTTAAAAGCTGCTAGTCATTCACACACGCTGAGCTTTAGGGAAGGTATGGAAAAGCTGCATTTCTGTAAGTGGGTGTACAGGATGCTCTGCAAGAACAGTAGACTCAGCTTCTGTACACTCGTGGGTGGAGATCGAATAGAACAATAGAGGCAAAGATGCTTTAATTCAGTTGCAGATGCTTTAACCTGAATTCCTTCAGTCATGGTGGCCTAAATACAGGGAAAGGGAAAAGGAAAAAGGAAAGCTGTTCTGTTGTTATTGCTCTGAGACTTTCATACAGGTCAAAATAATGGACCTATTTTGTTCAAATGGTATTTTTTAACTACTTAGTTGATAGAAGTGAGATACAAAAGTTGACTTCTTACTACCCTGACATGTTCCTGTTGCCTTGAATCCTGACATTCTTCTATTCCACAATCCCATGGTGTTGCCACATCAATTATCCACATTTATTTATTTCAACCACAATTAAATCTTGGTGCTGTATGTACATCAAGACTTTATTCATTTGTATTTAGAAATCCCTCAATATTTTAATCTGTTCAAATTTTACTACTTTTTTCACTCTTATGTTCCCACCCATGGCACATGGTAAATTTTATATATGTTCCAGTGAATTAACTGGTGACTATATTATATTATTGTTTATAATCTGTCTGTGTTATCGTCTTGCATGAGATGAGTATTTGATCTACTCTTTTTTCTGCTTCTTTGCACTTTGATGTGCAATTTGAATCATTTGATGATTTTTCAATTCTGTCCTAATTGCATTAGTTTCAATAGCTTGCTCTTGAGCAGCCAAAATCAAGCTACCAGGCTTTTTTTTTTAAATGTTACAGTTGTAACCCATTGCCACATTCATGGTTTGTTTCCTGTACGGTTAGTAAATGCATTTTTAACTTGCATCAGTGCTTGTTCTTTGCTGCTGTTGTTTTTCATTTAATCAGCCAACACATGCTTTCCTTCTTCAACAGCTTGTCTGATTTGAAGTAAATCACTGCCTCCATTTCTGTGGGGCAAGAACACTCTTATCAATATCACTATGGAGGATGTCATGCATCATGAATAGTCATGAGTTTTCTTGTTTTCAGTCCAAACTGTTCAGTTCAGCTTGTGTCCAATTAATAATTCCAGCAGAGTATTGTATACCAGATGTGACCCAGGTATTGATGATTTTGATGGTATTTCTACTGTTCAATTTAGCAAAAAAAAATTAACTCGTTGATTGTATTCTTTACTAATCTCATTTTCAACTTGCTCATGTTTGATATTATCCAACTGTAAAATGTTCAGAAGTTTCATCCTGATGGCTCCTGACAGTTTGGCCATTAGGAATTTCAACTCCATTGCTATTCAGCATTTTACCTCAGTTTATTGCTACTGTAGCACATTTCTCTAGACCAATTCCATTGTTAGACCTCTGTTAAAATTTTTGCAATTATTTGTCAACGACTGGATTTCAATTTCTGATTTAAAATAAAGCTTCAGATCATTCATATAGGGCAAATGTGCAGTTTCGTTAGTATTTATTCTGTTTTTGACAGCCAAGATTGTTTTCTTCAAAAACATTGTAAGTTGGATAGTAGTAATGACAAAAAATAAGAGTAATAATGAGTCAAAGATGCCTAACACTGACACACCCATATTTTTTTCATTTCCGACCACCAATTCTATTTCTACTGCTTTGTTATTTTTTCTACAAACATTCTACATTACATCAGATTTCACTGCAAAGTTGCCATTTATGACCCTAACTAGCCCTTCCATCAGCAAACTAAATACCCACAGAACTAGTATAATCCACATTGCTGCTACATTTGATATATTGAATTATTTTATTGGTATTTTTTCAGGTTATCTCTTTTTAATATTTACAAATACATACAAGAGAACATCTTTTGATCTGAAATAATTTGTGTCAGCACTTGACTCCAGTTAGAAAGATAATCAACTCCTCTTTTCGCTACCATTATTCCTGCAAGACAGTGGCATGCACATTTCTGTCCAATCATAGCTGCATTAAAAGCCGTCTGAATTGCCTTTATTGAATATAATCAGTCCAAAAGTGAAGGTGAGAAAATACCTAAAAAGGGAACCAAAAAGTTAGCTTTTTGAGACAATAGTGTACCACTTTACATTTTTCTCCATCATATTAATAAAATCTGCTTTCCTGCATAGTGGTTATGGTGATTCTACAATTGTATCGCTTGATTTAAAACATTGAGATGGGACCTAGCTACTTTCCAGCCCAATTAAATGACAGAAATGTCTCCAGAAGATGATTTAAAAATTACTTTAAAAGGAGTGGGAGAAAACAACTTAATTACAACAACCATTATGGAGATAGACACCTTGTTTCTATTGTCTTATTCAGGGCGAGAGGGTTACCATTAGGGGTCCAGTAAATTATTATTTTAAGACAATCTAGAAAGAATTCATCCAAGCACCTCCTTTATTACTCTCCTCCACTTGAACATACAAATTCTGATTCAATGCTGAATATTGTCCAGTTTAACCTGCCTAGCTTCCTCCAAATCTCAACAAGAACAGAGTAAATTGCCTTTGCTTTTGTGTTCCTCTAAGTTCTGCTAAAATCAAGAAAAGGATGACGTTATGCTCTTATTTCACAGTAAGCCAGCCTTACTTTAGCAGGGTGTCACCTACAGATATGTTGACTTCGGCTGACAAATCTGGGATCCAATCAGGAGGACAATATTGAGAATTCTGAGAGATGTTTCAAACATTTGGAGGGCACCCAGGTTGGAGAAGACTCTGCTGGGTTGTGGAAAAAAGTCAGAAGCAATGAGACCAATTTTAGTGATTAAATTTTATTGAGCCTTTTGAGCATCCAGGAAACTCCGTTTCCTTAAGAAAGCAACTTTCTAACTGACAAGCTACCTTAGTCAGCCAAAGGAAGCTAGAGATTCTTTAAACACTATAAAGTTGATACTTGGATTGTGTTTTGCCTTTTACTATGTTGCCTTTGGCTATTTTAATCCTTTATTTGTCAGTAACAATGATGGTCCCAGTATGTAGTAGTATTGATGGGATATACATTTTTAAGTAAAAATAAAGGCATACAGGGCAGCTATTTCTCTTCCTCAGGGGCATCTTTCTGTCATTTAAGGACCCCAGGCTTAAATGCATTACTTTTTGGAAGAATCCATTCTCTTCTTTTCCTTCCCTTTGTTCTAAGTTACTGTTACACATGAGCACTTAAAGATATCTGGTATTCATGGTAAACCAGAAACACTGCTGGAATTCTACCAGGTAAAAATAATTGAATCTGGGGGAAAAAATAACCAATGAAAAGCACAGGGGTCCATTTGTTCTAGTCTGTATGAGATCATTAGCAATACTCCACTGCTCTTCAGCAGAATTTCCTTTTAAGTAGATCTGGGGTGCACAATCTTTTCCTGACTCAAGGCTACACTTGGCCTTTGAGATGCATTACTGGGGGCTACATTCCCTAAAGTGGCTGGAGACAAAACAAACAAGGATTAAAGCTGGATTTCATTTGCTGGTAATTAAAACAATTCAATATCATTTGGTTACTCTTCATTCATTTCATAATTTCCCTCCTGCTATCACAATAGATTAAGGGTTGTGGGTTCCATGAGGCCCTGGAACCATAGTAACACACTCCTGATCCAGTTCCTGCTGAAATATCTTACATCTATTGGTTAAAGATAGAGCAGAAGAGATTTAACAACTTTATTATGGATAGACAGTCATTTCACACTCTATTCTCAGAGCAATTGTTAGATATTTTGGAGAAAAACAACAGGAGGTCTTCTGACTTCCAGGTGCTTCAGCACCTCAAATTAGTTCAGGAAATTAATTAAAGTTACTGTCATGATGGATTGTTCATGTTTTTTTTATGACATAAGCAGCATTAAATTCAGAGAAACAAACTAAGCTTGCAAATTCTATTAACCAAAGGAAATATCAACTTACCTTTTGTAGCATCTTTATAACACTTTAAGATGTCATATAAATTTTATAGCCGGTAATATAGCATGCTCAGTTATGCTGACCCCCACCAACTCATTAAAAGCAAAGCATAAATATAGCTAAGGCATTCACAAACATTTGCTATTAGTCAACAGAGGTAACTAATAGTTGCAACTAGCCAACAATTTTCAAGATTCTTTATGTCATGCAACAGCCTGTAACAGAAAAGTAAGATTGATGAAACTAAAATAGATATGTCAAGAAATAAGTTTCAGTATTCATCGAATTGTCTATGAGTTGTCTACACATTTATCTATATGAAACCTAGAGGTGTTACAATGGTAACAGCTGTTAGACTCCAATGGAAGGGAACTTGAGTGTACAGTTACAGTATAAGAGAAAGTTACAAACTCTTTAGAAGTATCTGCAGTCTTGTAATATAAGTGATATCTTACTATGACAAGAGCTTTATCTAAGTCTTATTGAAACAACAACCAAAACCATACATTGTATTATGCTTTCATTGAACATATCAAATCAATTCATTGTCTTTCCACTGTCATTGGAAAAAGTATGTGAAACCTAGCTCTCTTCTGAGGAGTCAACTGGCAGATGTTGCAAACTATGAAAAAATCAATTAAGTGGGGATTATACCACCAAAGAAAGCCAATTTGGTATAATATTTAAGGCATGCTAGAAACTAGGAGACTATGAGTTCTAGTCCCACCTTAGGTATAACCCAGCTAAGTGACCTTAAGTCAATCATTCTCTCTGCTCTAAGGAGGCAGTGGCAGATGATTAAATCTTACCAAGAAACTGCAGGAACTTGTCCAGGCAGTTGCCAGGAGTCAATACTGACTTGAAAGCATCCTAAATAAATAAATACTGTATATACAGTACACATATATGGCTCACACTGAATGTTTGATACCATCAAAGTCTGCTCTTTACAATTCAAGTAAGTGACTCATCCTCTAGTCAAAATACATTTCATAAAAAGGTTTATCATGCCTATGGGGTTGGAAATGGCTACAAAACTACCACCAAACACTTTTATTTCTATTAGTCCATTGGCAAGCAGATGGTATACAAATGGAGAACATGCAATATCACTGTTACTCTAGGAATGATTATACAACGAAAGTCACCCCAACACCAAAATATACTTTATATACATAAATTCTAACCTCATAAAGAAACTCGGAATAACAGCAATAAATCTGTAGGTCATATTTAAATACAATTGTATATCTCACTATCACCTGTACAATACAGCAGATGGGGCATCAAAACACTATCTAGCAGACAGCTGAACACCCACTCTCCAGTGGAAGTCTCAATGGAATTCTTGAGGAATTTTATATTTGGAGAGAACAAAACACAGAATTTACAAGACCATCCCTCACTAGAAATGTGAACCATAGTGGCGAACATATCATGATTTGGGGCTGCTCCCAGCTTCAATCAAAGGTGGCTTGTCATCCTTATAAGAACAATGGATTCTGGACTATACCAGCAAATTCTACAGGAGATTCTAAGGGAATCCATTTATGAGCTGAAGTTTTTTAAAAATGTGGGTCATGTAACATGATAAGATCCTCAAGGGAATGGACAATACCTCCAAGGAACATGTACAATATCTTACAAGAAATATTTAGTAGAAGTCATTGCTGGCAAAGGAGATGCCACCAGTGATTCAAGCTTCACATTCTTTCTAACCGTGAATGTTGATTGAATGTGTTAATTAACAACATGACATTGTAACTGGAGTTGTTTTTGCAGTGGGAGGGATATCATTTATTTAACCAAAATCTCTATATCTATAAATAAGATTTAGATAAAGTTTAGAGTACAGTAAGTTGCAGAAGTTTAAGATTACAGATAAATAATTCACAAATCTTCTTTACCACTCCAAGTTGTTAAATCAAGCTGTTAAATCACACTAAGCCTGGGAAAAGTTAGGTCTACAGAACTACAGTATAACCACCAAATATCCTGCTGTATAAGCAAAGAAAAATAAGCAGACTAAAGTGAAGCTACTACTCCTTTTGTATTTAGAAAAATTATCACTATTAATATGAGTTATTATGTAATGTAACTGTAATTGAGACTATGAAATCGATGCACAAAAAATTTGTAAACCAACCAACACACTGTTTGTACACTTATGGAAGAAAGTTGGATGTTTTTAAGTTTTGTTTGTCTTTGTTTGTCTTTAAAAATCAATAAAACTTACCAAAAAAGAAAAATTATCACTATTATTCCATGGATTAAAAAGTTCTAATTCAGCTCATTTTTTTCAGTGAGGGTTCTGTTATCTTAAGAGGAAAGCATAAAAAATGGTGGTTGTTTGTTCATTGTCATTGATAAACACACTCTTGACACTGTGTCTTCTTTTTTCTTTTTACTCATGTTAAGATGTGGTATGTCCAAAGATGACTGATCAGGCCAATTTGGGCACAGAATGTTCTCACATATGTTGGACAGGCATGTTAAGGCTACTGCAGTTGTTGCACTAGTAGCTCTGACCTTAATGTGGCTTGCACTTATGCTGTGCTTCAGCTGTGCACCTTGATTCATATGTTTGATATGCTGTGCACCTTGATTCATATGTTGATCTTATGGATGAGGCAATGCCAGTAGGGCACTTTTGTGTCATCATTTCCCAGATGGTTGTGTCTATATTCAGCAGTTTCAGAGAGGCTTTTAGCGTTTCTTCTATCTTCCACACTAACTTCTTCCAGCAGTGTGTTCCCAAAAAGAAGTTGCTTGAATATGTGCTTGTCTGGCATGTGAGTGACATGATCTACCCAATGGATCTGTGTTTCCTTCAACAGTGTGTGGATTGATGATAGACATGCTCTAGATAAAAGTTTAGTATCTGGTATTTGATCTTGCCATCTGCTGTCCTGTTATCCTACAAAGTTAAGTAGTGTTGAAGTGGTTGATCTGTCTTGCATGTCTTTGATACAGAACCCACTTTGCACAGGCATACAAAAGGATAGTAAGTACCACAGCTGTGCAGACCTTCAGTTTTGTTGCTGATTCCTTCCCACATAGTGGAGTACAGTCTACTAAAAGCAGAATTTGTCTCTGCTATTCCTGCAGATTAACTTTTCCATCAATAGACATTGCTGAGCAGAAGATATGTAATTAAACTCGTTCACTGCTTGTAGTATCTGTGATCTGGGTTCTATATATGGTGCATGAGAAGCAGGATGGTACCTAATTCTAGTCTAGTTGATGGTGATAGTAAGTTCAAAATTGTCACAAGTCATGGAGAATTTATCCATATTGATTTGTCAGTCATCAGCAAAAAGGAAGTCTCTCAGAACAGTTTCCTTCACTTTGGAGTTAGGCTGAAATTTCATGAGGTTGGAAAGCCTCCCATCTACTCTGGACTTGAGGCTGATTCCGGCATTACTGTCCCAGGAGGCATCTTTCACCATGGCAAACAATATCATGCAGAACAATGTGAGTGCAAGCACATAGCCCTGTTCAACATCACTGGTGTCTGGAACTGCCTTAAAGGATTCTTCACTGTCCATCACCTTGACCAACGTGCCAACATGCTATCATTCTAAATGATTATGACAACTGATAAATGATAAATGAATACTATCATTATAATGCTGTCATTATAAAAAGGAATTCTCCACTCTCTCACCTGTTTTCGCTGCCTGCAAAAAGAAAACAAACCATGTCAGGCAACTACTTTCTTTATAACTATAGAGGTAGAATACAGTGGTAACCTAAGCAATGTTGTTTTATCGTTACATTGCAGTACAAACAACTAAGTAGTGATTATTACTTTTAAGAAAAGCAGCAAAAATTATCCACATCCAGAACAATCTCACATTGAATCAACTTTCAAAAACAACAATAAAACATTGATGATAATTATTAGAACAAGCTCCTTATTGGTATGTGTTGAAGAAACACTTAACTAAGATGTGCCAAAGTTCAGGTAGGTAACATTTTCATTGTGGCAGCATCCTGCATTATTGGCTCCAATTAAGGAATAAAGAATTAAAACTCTGTGATGTCCAGATTGTATCATTCCCAACAATAAAGCCAACTGAAGTCCAAATGTACAGGTGCTCTACATATTGAATTCCCAATATTCCAATTATTTGGCAGCTGAAAAGATTTCTCACCTGGTAATGATCAATCAGTGATTTCACAGAAACTTTATTTCATGCTGTCAAGAAGATATGTATTTCAGACAACTATCTGGAAATACAGGAATAACTTCCTCGTTTACCACTTCCCAGTGTAGAGGGAGATTCAAAGTTCTGTCTCTTGATCTTCCAGTGGCTTCAATCATTGTTAATTGATATTGTGGAAGTGTGTCTTTGATATTATTTATCCATCTTCTTCTGGATGTGCCTTGTGTCCTTTGACTTTCTCCCCTTTTTGTATATGCTTTGTATGGTATGGAATCCCACAACATCCTCTCCAAGGTATCTTAATTTGCTGTCTTTGTATGTAGTTTAAGACTGGTTCTATGCCAATTCTTTCTCTTATGGTCTCATTTCTGATTTTATGTCTTCTGGTCACTCCAGCAGCTTTCTTCAAACATCTCATTTCCGTGGTGACTAACTTTTGTTTATGTTTTGTTGTAAATGTTCATGTTTGTCACTGGTAACATAGGGTGGGGATGAATATGCTTTGTATGACATACTTCTTTGTGCTGATCTTTACTGCCTTATGTTGTAGGAGTGAAGCAAGCTGTCCTAATACTTGGTTTGTCTTACTGCATCATATGTTAATCTCTTCGTCTATTTTACCATCTTCAGTGAATGTTGTTCCTGGATATTTGAATTTTGGTACTTACTTTATGATTCTTCCTTCGAATACTATGTTTAGGGTATGCTGTTTTCTTCCTGTAAGCAAACATACAGGAATAGAACGAGAAAACACACACACACACACACACACACACACACACACACACACACACACAGAGGCATGGGGTTGATTTGGAACTGTGCCACCACTACTAATCATATCAATCCCGAAATTTCTCTTTAAGAATAAAAAGGACAATATGTACAGTATGAGGACCCAGATTGTTGGGGGCAATATGCTGACTCTGTAAACTGCTTTGAGAGGGCTGTAAAGCACTGTGAAGTGGTTTGGAAGTGTAAGTGCTTTTGCTGTTGCTATATGCATGCCGTAAACCATCCCCAAATCTTCCAAATTTGCATCAAGAAGAATATTTATGAGAAAATAGGAAAGCAACAGCAATTTAGCATAACAAAACTTTTTCATATGGTGCACTACTATGGAACCTTCTAAACTTAACTTTTATTTACTGAACCCTATTAAGAATAAGAAAAAAATAAGAAAAATAAGAAAACCAGCTATAATATGTCGAATGTACACTTTGTCCTGAAATGGCCTGCTAGCAGCTCCTAAAACTCATGGCTCAAATGGGATATTTCATTCATTTCTGTAAGGCAGTGAGTTGCTGTGAGGGAAGAGAGAATGTCAGGATAAATATAACATTTAGTAAAATATATACTTATGTACACACCAGTTTTGATCTTTGGATATAATACTGAAAAACTATAGCCATTCAGATGAGATGTCTGAAAAGAAAATTTTTTATTCATTATTAAATTAAGAAGAAACTCTATTCTTCCAGAATCAGAAGTAAGCTCTCTGGAAAAGACAGGGAGATCAGGATTATATAGAAATCCATCTTGCTTTAATTATTTCCCAAGGTTATTTGGGGTAAGGAGTACTGACTCTAATAATAATAAAAAAAGAAATGTAATAGCCTTGACTTAAAATGTAATTAGTTTTGCAGAACATAGCAAAGGGTTTTCACCTTTTGTTTTCACCCATTTCTGTTCAAAGAAACCTCTTTAGAGGTTATGCACGGCAGAAACTGGATTGATTCTATGTTTGATGTTTTCCTAGTTGTTTCAAGCTTTACAAAAGGCAAATTAAACATCCTTGTTTTTCCTTCATTTCTCCCCCTACTTATATTGATGCCCCTCCTATTTGAAGGTTGCACCAAAACAAAGCATGGTCTTTCCCCTTTGATGATGTAAATTCGGAAGACAATTCCTTTCCAGTCTAGCCATGAGACACAGACAGATATCAACATTTTTCAAAGAAATCGCAAACGATCCACACATTCGCTTTAAGTATGAATTCTGCCTATTTCACTGTTGCAAAGATGGAGATTATAAGGAAAAATATTCCCCCTACCCAGTACAGGTACCAGTTCTGCATCAGCTGACAGTTCTCTCTCTCTCTCTCTCTCCCTCCCTCCCTCCCTCCCTCCCTCTCTCTTTTTTTTTTTTTCAAAGCTATTAAGATGCAGATGGGAACTGCCATCAGTGACGTCAAAATAGTCTCTTGGCAACCATTAAGAGGGCCATCCACCATGGGGATTTCCTGACAATTTAGCATGAAAATTACCCACCTCCTCTGTAATGTCAAGATATGCAACACTGCACTGGAATTCCTTTTAACCCATTCCTGCAGAGACACAACACCTCCGCTCCCTGGCACCCATTCTCTTTGCCCAATTTCCCTTATTCTTTCAAATAACAACAGTGGGAGGAGGAACATTCTGGGGTTATTAGCCACTGGTGAATACTGAACCAGCTGCTTCTTTCCGGAATAGGGAGGAATAAATATGCCCACTCATAAAAATAGCTCTTAACTCTTTCCCACCCAAGAATGAGATGCTGCACAAAACAAAATGAGTTTGAGGGTTATATAATTTCACAGCAGCTATATGAAATCCAATCGAGCTTTGAATTAACCATTGCTGTCCACTGAAAATGCAGAATACTTAGCAATCGAACTAAGAAATAAACAAAATACCATACGTGAAAGGGAAGAAAGCACACAACCAAGCTAAGCTTCTGCTGAACAGCAAAGAAAAGTTTCTAATGTTATGACATACATGCCAGTTTTTTGGAAAAGCAGGTTGCCGAGGTGCCCATCCACACTCAAAAAAAGCCAGTACAAGCTTACTTTGAAAGTGCTGGGCATGTTCACTTCTGAGACGTCCAAAAGCAAGGGACAAAGACAAAATTAAGACAGAGTGTTTCTGAGCTGAGTTATCAAGTGCACTCAAGGGACTTTCTAATAGGAAGGAGTGTTGAAACAGAGAGAAGCGGAAGTACGGCAACAGTAATTCAGCTTCCTCCCGTTCTTTCCTTTCCTGAATTTTGGCTTCAGAGAAACCAGAAAAAAATCTGAAGAGAACATCCACTTGCTAAAGTTAGATCCATCCACCTTTGACAGTGGTGCATTATTGACCCCTCTAGCTCATAAATTAACCTTCTTTGGATACTGTAATGCTTCTTCAGCATTTCCATCACACCTTTTTTGATTTAGAAAAAAAAAGTACAGTTTTAGCATACTTGTTTCAGACAAAGATATTTTGAGGATCTGCCAATTAAACACCTAAGTGAACACAACCAGAAAAGTTCTGAGGAAATACCCCTTAGGCAGCCAGTTCAATATAAAACAATAATATGACCATCATGACACACAGGGAAGAAAGCCAAAAATGCATCCATTTCATCCTGCTGTGTTCAATGATACAAATTTGGCTGACAGTTCACTCCAATTTCACAGCCATGGTTTTTGAATCTGAACAAACCTACATTGCAAAAACCAACCTCCTACGACATACATATTCAAAGTGCAGAAATTCAGAATGAGAAGGATATGGGTGGGTTTAAAAAGATGCTCACCTCATCCTCAAAACCAAAGGAAAAATGAAAGTGTACACAAGATTTCCTGGTCAAGAGTGCAGCAGGGAGAGTTTCTTCATGACACACAAAAAAAGAGTGCGTTTATGGGAGGGAATTCCCTTCTTCCCTCTAGAATGAAAGCATAGCAATAACCAGTAAAACTGGTGACATGGAAGTCAGACAGACCCTGCAGGTCTGAAGAAGAGGCTGCATGGAGGGAGAAGTCATGGAATCAGATATTCTTCATTCAGAAGAAAGAAAGAGGGGAAAAAGCCATTCACAAAATCCTCACCGAAGAGCAGGAACCCCCATTGCTGACGTATCATGAAAGCTGGATAGCTGCACAATAGATTTACAAGGAATTGATTCATTGCAAAAAAAAAGAATCGGCACAAGATTTCTCTTCTATCAGCCTCCCCCTTCCCACATCATTCCAAAATCATTAGTGACTTCATCCTAAAAATAAACTCACCCTGATGGAAACGGCAACTCCAAGTAGGTCATCTATTTCCCCTCCTCAACAGGGATCTCATAGCCAGGAACAGTGATTGGAGGAATCATGCCAGGGGCTCATGGTTCTTGGAATTCCCCCCACCCCCCCACCCCCTTCCGCGTCACTGCCGTGCCTGCCTTTCCAGCCCCCAGTGGAAAAAAAAAAGAAGGCTCCTCGCCACTTGTTACAGCAGCTAATTACTCCTGACAAGCCATTCAGAAGGAAGCAAATCTCAGCTGCTGGAAGAGATGGCATAGAAAACGCTATCAATGGCAACTTCCACACACACACACACCCTCTCTCTCATTCAAAGACTTATGCAGAATTGCCTCTGCAAGGCTCAGGATGAGCACTTTAAAGACACAGCACCCTGTTTTCCGCCGTAAGAACGGTCAATTACAGAAGAACAATCAGATCAGAGGCTGAGGAAGCCGAGAGAAAGCTGCAAGGGGCTTTCTCAGAAAGAGAAAGTTCTTGGTGCTGCCGGGGTTTCGATTCCATTAGGATTTGTATGAATGTTTGAGTCACCTTTTGTTTTGTTGACATTATTCTCCCCAAGCTTAGTTAACTTCCATAGGTGGACTTCAACTCCTAGAATTACCCAGCCAGCCAGGTCACTGTTGAGAGTTCCTGAGATGGTCTACAATCTATAAGATGGCTAGGTCGGAAAAGACAGGTGTACATGAATATAAAGGCTTCATTGCCAAGCAGTGGTGGGATTCAGCCAGTTCATACCACTTCGGGAGAACTGGTTAAGTTTCTGAGCAGTTTGGAGAACTGGTTGTTGGAAGAAATCATCAGGGCAGAGAACCGGTTGTTAAATTATCTGAATCCCACCACTGTTGCCAAGTTTCTACTTTATAAGACATTTCATCATCTTGCAAATATTCTCTCAGTCCACACAGTCCATCCATTATGCATATATACAATGTCCATATCGTTATTCCCTGTAGTGGCAAGAAACATCATGCAAAGTATACCAAAAGATAAGACATGGTAAGCCAAAGAAATTAAAGACACATCGGTATGTATACAGGAGAGACAGAATGGAAATATAACGGACCAATGGATCAAAAGAAATTAGCTGTAATAGGATCTAAGTGCAGCTAAATTAGTCCTATACATTCCAGTATTTTTAATTGCACTGACAGACCTGTAAATGGCAGAGTTCAATGTTTCAATGAATATTCCAGACAACTGGACAGAGATTCAAAAGTTTGCAGGTAGTCCTCGACCTACGACTACAGGTGATCATATATACAGGTAGTCCTTGACTTACAACTGCAACTGGGATCAGAATTTCCACTGGTAAGCAAGATGGTTGCTTTTGCCACAGTTCCTAAGTGAATCACACAATCATTAAAGGAATCCAGTTTCCCCCATTGATTTTGCTTGCTGGAAGCCAGCTAGAAAGGACATAAATGGTGATCACATGATACAGGAATGATGCAACTGTTGCAAATAACATGCCAGTTGCCAAGTGTCCGAATTCTGATAACATCACTGTAGGGATGCTGCAACAATTGTAAAGTGCAAGCACTGGTTATAAGTCATTTTTCCCCCCAGTGCCACTGCAACCTAGCATGGTGGCTAAATGAACAGTTGTTAAGTCAAAGATTACCTATACTTAGAATATATTTAAAAAGTGGACGACATAAAATGCTTCCAATTATTGCTCCTTCCTTCCTCCATGAAGTGAGGAGAAGAATTTTCCAAATAAATTATCCTCTGTCCCAACTGCACCATGTTAATCAAAAACAGACACAGGTATTCATTTAGTGACCATTCAAAGTTACAGCGGCACTGAAAAACATGGCCTGTGACCGTTTTTCACACTTACAACCTTTGCAGCATCCCCCCCACACTCATGTGATCAAAACTCAAATGCTTGGCAACTGGCTCATAATTCTGACCAAGGTCATGTGATTGACTTTTGCAACTTCCTGACTAGCAAAGTCAATGAGGAAGCCAGTTTCACTTAACAACTAGATTACTAACATTTCAGCTGTGGGGATTCACTTAACAACAGTGGCAAGAAAGGTCAGAGGCAAATGGGGCAAAATATTGAGACTTAACAAATGTCTCAATTAACAATAGATATTTTGGGCTCAATTGTGATCGACTACCTGTACCGAACTTTTAGTGGCTCATAATACACAAAACTGATATGATTTTTAATGCTAAGATAGCAGTAGGTTTTACCTACTAGAGATAGTTATTTGAATTTAGAAGTAATCGCGACTAATGTTGGGGCGAGAAGGAAGGAGACTGCTATTTTGCAAATGTGATGTTGGGGTCCCTATGAATGTTCGAACTCTTGGTTTAATATATTAAGTGACTGTGTAAACCTTTGTACATTTCTAAGATAAACAATTGAAATAAAAATTAGCAAGTGGAAAGTTTGTTGAGACTTGTAAGGTGTGCGAGGTTTTTTTCCTGGAAAAACAAAAGAGGGCCACTGCTCTCTTTATTTAAAAAAAATCAATAAAAAGTGTGGAATCCAGGTATCTCATGATCTGCCTGGTTTCAAAAGAATGTGCCTGCAAATTTAAATTCTCTATGGATTTCGTCTTTCCTCTCCTCCTCTATCTATCTCTTTTGGAGAATGGAGATACAGTTCTTTTTCAGTACCAAGATTCAGATGCTGAGTGCAAAGTATTATTTCTGTTTGGGAGGGAGCTTGTTATAATATGACACTATGCTGCATAGATATTGGGATGTTAATGCTTGAATAGTGCTCTGTTTTAGCAGAGGCACAAAATTAAAAACCCTATGTAGTCAAAAACATTCAAAGTGTCTTTGACTGGATATAATTGATGGCACTACATTTTCATTGCTATGAAATATACTTTATGGATCCGCATGAATCAAAACCAAAGCAAAAATCTCTCAGTTCAACAAAAAAGAAATCTTATATATTTGAAAACATGTGATCAGAATTCCTGAAAGGCTCAGTTTAATCAAATCAAATTCTTTGAGATTTCAACGATCTTTTGCCACCAGTTACTTACTATCCAAACATAAACAGCAGTTCACTATAAAATCTTAAAATATTTGGTTTGGAATCGCAGGGCTGTTTTTTAAAAGCAACTGCTTATTTCAGGGTTTGAAAAAGTTTTTTCAGTGCTCCAAATGTAGTGGAAAGGAAGTGGGGGAGGCAGAGGTGGTAATCAGCAGGTTCTGACCAGTTCTGGAGAACTGGTTGCAGAAATTTTTAGTAGTTCGGAGAACCGGCAAATGGCATCTCTGATTGACCCCGCCCCCATCTATTCTCTACCTCCCGAGTCCCAGCTGATTGGCTGGGTCTTCTTTTGTTGCCCTGCACAGGAGAACAGAGCTGGAAAGCAGGTTAGTGGGGTCGGGAGGGAATGGGATTTTGCAGTATCCCTCCTCTGGAGTAGGGTGGGAATGCAGATTTTTACAGTGTCCTTCCCCTGCCATGCCCACCAAGTCACACCCACCAAGCCACGCCACGTCCACCAAGCCACAACCCCAGAACTGGTTGTAACATATTTTAAATCCCACCACTGGGGGGAGGATATACTAAAATAAAGGAAAAGGAAAAACATGATTTTTTAAACAAGAGATTAAATCTTGTCCTCACAGAGTTATACTGACTAATCAGGTCAATTAAAAAAACAATTTCTGGTTAAAAAGAGTGGACACATTTAATCCAACCAGGATTTTGAATCAAGCCTTACGAAGTTTATCAAAATAAATCAATATTTTAGCAACACCCAAGGCATAATAAATCCAAAAAGTTCTTCACCATTTGATAGATTCCAGTTTCATTTTATTAACAAGACATTAAGTTCTTTAACACTTATTTTCTTTTCAATATCACATTATGGAGCCTCGGTGGCGCAGTGGCTAGAGTACAGTACTGCAAGCTACTCTACTGCAATTTGGCAGTTCAAATCCCACCAGACTCAAGGTTGACTCAGCCTTCCATCCTTCCATGGTGGGTAAAATGAGGATCCAAATTGTTGGGGGCAATAGGCTGACTCTGTAAACCGCTTTGAGAGGATTGTAAAACACTATAAAGTGGTATATAATTCTAAGTGCGATTGCTAAGTGCTATTAACAAATAAAAATATGAAATCAACTTCCAAATCTTTGATTTATTGGCCTTTATAGTTTACTTCTGCTTAATTTTAACCAATCTCTCTGTCACCAAGTCAAACCAAGCACAGAGCACAATATTTTTCTGTCACAATTTCTGAGGCAGTAATCTTATCATTCTAAATATGTTTTTTCCTGCTATCACTCTCCCTGTGCACAAAATAAGACATATATATATATTCATTCAACACAATGATTCATCAAAAATCTTAATTATGTGCCTTAAAAAGTTAATGTTTTGTGAAAGGTAAATTACTTCAAATTTTCATTGAAATGAAAAACTTTTATAATTCACAATTTTAAGTATCCCCAGTATTTCAGCATTCCTTTCTGTATGCACACATATGTACATCCTTTACAGGAAAACACCTGAAACTTCCTATTTACAGATACCCTTTCCTCTATAGCAAGGTTTTTGAAACTGTGTTGAAATTTCTTAAAAATATCTATGGTTTCTCAATTAGAAGTCCAGGTATGGGAGACCAACTTTCCTTAAAACAAAACAAAACCTTGGAAGTAATATAAATTTGATTACTTTCCAAAATATGAATTGATAAAAATCTGTATCGGTGTTTCTCCTATGAGCTGTTCAGAGCATCCAGTAGTGGGAGGTGCTTCAGTCTCCGCATTCACAGGCTGAGCTTGATTTGTGGAACGCTCCTCCTCCTCCACGTGACTCCTCCTTAGTGTTCCCCAGTTTTTGCTCAGCCTCGTGCGAGACAAGCAGTGCTTTTTGATGTGTCCTTGACTGAAACAGGAATCTTAGCAGGTTTGATTGCAAATCGGTTTCCTTTTTGTTGTTTTCTTTGTCTTTAGCCTTCTTTCCAATTAACCTTAGAGTTTTTTTCCTTTTGTTTTAAGGGAAGTGCCTCTGCGCCCCCCCCCCCCCAAAAAGGGAGGCTTTTGGAGCTACTCTGTACCAACCCTCCACAGTCAGTTCTTTTACCTCTGCCAATTGGTTGCCGCTGTGCCTTTAATTCGTTTCCTTGCTAGCGGCTTGAAACTTCGTTTAAAAGATGAAGTGGCTAAATTGAGTCATATCGCCTTTACTCCCCCTTCGAATGCTGTTCCTTTCAGTGGGGAAGTTAATTAGTGTTAATTTCCCTCCTTCTTGCCTTTCTGTTAATCCGAGAGCTCCAGTTTCATTTGCATGGCGGGAAGCTGCCACTGAGTACCCCCGAGGTAGACGAGCCGATAGTGGCTTTAACGTCCTCCTCTATTCCCAGTGAGGCACTGGAGGCTTTAAAGCCAGTGGAAAAACGGGTTGAGTTAGCCCTACACAGAGCTCATCAGTCTGACGCGTGGGCTATCAGATCAGCCACAGCCGCCTCCTTCTTCACGCGGTTGTCCCTTAGATGGCTTCATCTTTTGAAACAACACATTCCTTCTTCTAATATCAGGGCGCAGTCAAGCTTTCAGCAAGGGCCATTACCACACACATCACAGCGCGTCGCTTGCTTTGGTTGAAATGCTGGCAAGCTGACTTCAAACACAAATCCAAACTGGCCTCATCCCCCATTGTGTGAGATAGATTGCTTGGCCCTTCCCTGGATCCGTTACTAATTGAAACACGCAACAAGAAGAAAATTCTCCCTTCCCTTTTTTGAAAATCAGATCCTAGAAGCCCCCAGTCCTTTCGGAGGGGATCCTTTCGATCCTTCTATCAGGGATCCTTCTCTCCCAGATACCAGAGGCCCTCAGCAGCTAGACCAGGACAGCAATCAGATAGGTCCGACTCAGTGCAAAGAAGTAGAAGGGGTGGTCAATCCAAAAGATCCTTTCGGGGAACAGGGAACAAGCCTTTCCGGTGACCTACATAACTCCCGGGACCCAATCTCCATTGGTGGACACCTTAAGTTATTCGCTGACTAATGGGACTCCTCTACCTCTGATGCCTGGGTCAGAGACACGGTTAGATTCGGCCTCGCACTGGAGTTCAGATCCATTCCCCCAGATTCTTTCATGTCATACCCTCCTTCCAGGGACCAGATCAAGCGTAATCTCATGGATTCCGCCATCCAACATCTTCTGGATATATGAGCTATCCAACCAGTGGCTACCAATCAACAAGGGCATGTTTTTTATTTATTTTTTATTCACATCTTTTCGTTGTGCCAAAAATTTCGGGGGGGTGGAGAGCAATATTAGATTTGAAATGCCTCAACCATTTCTTAGTATATCACAAATTTAAAATGCATACCCTCCAATCAATATTACTGATCAGGAACCTTACATCAGGTTATAATTACCTTACATCAGGAAAGGGGACGTGCTCACGTCCATAGATTTGACGAAGGCATACCTACACATTGCTATTCGGCCTTCCCATTATACATTTCTGAGATTCTGCTACAATAACCGCCATTTTGAATATGTGGCCCTCCCATTCGGATTAGCCTCTGCCCCCAGGACCTTTACCAAGGTCCTCGCAGAGCTAGCTGCACACCTCAGGAACATCCCTGTCCGCCTCCAGTGTTATCCTGATGATTTTTTGATTTTATCTCCTTCCGTCCATCAGGCAGTCATGGACACCCAGAACACATTACTATCCCTACAAGAGCATGTCTTCTTAATAAATTGGAAGAAGAGTCAATTAACACCATCCACTCGGATAATCCATTTCGGGGCGGTCATAGATACGGTGGAAGGCAAGGTTTATCTGTCACCAGATAGACTAAATAGCATTCAAACATTGGTTAAGGAGATCAGGTTACTTAAGAGGATGTCCTTAATGGTCCTATCAAAATTGTTGGGCAAAATGATCTCATGTATTTCTATTATTCCTTGGGCCCGCCTCCACACAAGATCCTTCCAGTGCTTCCTGCTACCGTACCAGTGCTCTGGCCGAAGCAACTCCAAACACAAAGTCAGGGTTCCAACCAAGGTTCTCATATGTCTCCTCTTGTGGTCCAAACCAGTTATCAACAGAGGTTGTCTCTTCAAGGAGCCACAAAGGCTCACCATCACCACAGATGCCAGTCTGTTTGAATGGGGAGTTCACGTCCAGTCACTCACAACCCAAGGCCGATGGTCTGACATAGAACAGTCGTGCAGCATAAACTGGCTGGAACTTCGCGCAGTACACCTGGCCCTTCGGAATTTCTTCCCCCAGGTACGCGGTCAGCACATACTGATACTGACAGACAATGTAACAGCCAAAGCTCATATAAACAAGCAGGGGGGCACACAATCAAAACAGCTAATGTGGGAAGCAGAACGCCTGTGTCGCTGGGCAGAGAACAACATACTTTCCATCAAAGCAGAACACATTTCAGGTCTGTTGAATACACAGGCAGACTGGCTAAGCAGGGCCACCATAGATCAATCGGAATGGCGCTCCACCCATCCCTGTTTCAAGAAGCGACAAGGACATTTGGTCAGTCGGTGGTGGACCTATTCACTTCCCCTCTCAACACTCAGCTCCCGAGATTCTTTTCCAGGTTCCCATCACAAGGGGCGGAGAATTTCAACTCGCTCCGCTGTCGTTGCCCCCGGGGCTCCTGTATGCATTCCCTCCACTTCCACTGGTTCCCAAGGTCATCCAGAAGTTACTAGACGAGAGAGCGGAAGTACTTCTAGTAGTGCCTTATTGGCCCAGACGGCCATGGTTCGCAGACCTCTGCAGTCTCTCAGTAGCCCCTCCCTGGAGAATCCCATCAGACAGAATTTCCTTGACTCAGGGACCCCTTCATCATCTGGACCCCCCAGTGGTTACAATTGACCATCTGGAGGTTGAGTGGAGGGGTTTGAAGAGCAAAAAGCTCCCCAACAGAGTTATCGACACTATCCTAGCCGCCAGATGCCCCTCAACAACTCGCATTTACAACGCTACATGGTCCACTTTCTGCAAATGGTGTAGTAAGTATCCAATTGATCCTGCCTCTCCCTCTGTCGCTCAGATTCTAGAGTTTTTACAGGAGGGACTTGGTAAGGGGTTGTCACCTAATACATTAAAAAGGCAGGTGGCGGCCTTGGCATCAGTAATCACTTGCAAGAGCCTCAGTCTTTCACATCATCCATGCATAAGGTCCTTCCTTTGAGGAGCCACCAATTTACGTCCTCCAGCAGTACACCTTTATCCCACCTGGGATCTTAACAAGGTCCTTGTCGCTCTCACTGAAGGTCCCTTTGAACCTTTGAAAACGTCAAGTCTCCAATTTCTGACGTACAAAGTAGTTTTCCTGGTAGCGATCACCTCCGCTCGTCGTATCTCAGAAATTGAAGCTTTGTCTGTCAGACAAGATCTCTATATTTTTCATGTTGATCGAGTGATCCTTCGTCCCGATCCCACATTTATGCCCAAAGTCAATTCAGCCTTTCACAGAGCATAAGAGCTTATTCTTCCAAATTTTTGCCCCAGACCTTCACAGGGGATAGAAAGACAATGTCATAAGCTTGATGTGAGGCATGCTCTGAGAATCTATATCAAGAGTACAGCGGCTTTCAGGAAATCAGAGGCCTTATTTGTGTCTTTTCAGCTCAATACTCAGGGTTACAAGGTCTCACCATCTACGATAGGCCGTTGGGATACAGGCTGTAATAGCAAAAACATATCAGGCTCAATCTCTGCAGGTGCCTAGGGGCATAACAGCTCATTCAACAAGGAGTGCAGCAACTTCGGCAGCATGGGCCACACAGGCACCAATAACTGAAATCTGTCGGGCCGCGACTTGGGCTTCCCCATCGCCCTTCATTAGACACTACAAAATTGATGTGTTTGCTTCTGCCGAGGCTTCCTTTGGCAGAAGAGTTCTGCAATGGGTCCACAGAGACCTGAGGACATTCCAGGCCAGACGGAGTCCCTCCCATAGGACAGGCCAAACTTTGGTATGTCCCACTACTGGATGCTCTGAACAGCTCATAGGAGAAAGGGCGTTGGTACTTACCCGACACGCCCATTCTCTTTGAGCTGTGAAGAGCATCCACCCTTTTTTTTCCGTCTGGTGGGGTCCTGTTTCAGCCAATGAACTTTTTAGAACGTGAGGATGAGAATGCTTATTTTCCTCATCTTCGCCAAAACTGGGAATGCTGAGGAGGAGTCACGTGGAGGAGGAGGAGCGTTCCACAAATCAAGCTCAGCCTGTGAATGCGGAGACTGAAGCACTTCTCACTACTGGATGCTCTTCACAGCTCAAAGAGAACGGGCATGTCAGGTAAGTACCAACGCCCTTTCTCAAACGTCATAATTTTAAGATGTGTGGACCTCAAGCTCCTAGTATTGTGGAAATGGACATTCATGCATCTTAAAAGTATAAAAAGTTTTTTAAAAAAAAACTTTAAAAAACACCAATCTAGATGAGGTAAACCTCAATTAACCTTAACTTGAAATGCCTTCCAGTACACAACTAAAACCAGTCTAACCTGGACAAATTTAGTGTGCTTCTATAATATTTACTTGCCCAAGAATCTGGCATTTCCACAATCTGCAGAGGTTCCTGAATAGACAACATGATATGGAGGATTTGTGACAATTTGCCACGGCCAACTCCCATTGGCTAACTCGCCATGGGACAATTCACTGTGGTACAACTAATATGAAAGAAATGGTGGAATAGAATCATTAAAGAAAAACATACAAAAGGACAGAATAAAATGTGAATGAGATTTTTTTTTTTTTTACTTTTGAATAATTGACTTCTTAAAATGGCCTGTGGCAAGTTGGCTATGGCAAATTGTCCCACAGCAAATTGGCTGTGGAGAGCTGGCCCATTCTATAATATGGAATAGCTCTCCCTGATGGTTGAAAGCTAAGAGGGAAAAAATTGTTCAAATGCATTGTTAGCATTCAAGTACCTACTCTCAGAAAAGGGGGCAGGGAGGAAAATTACAGCTGACAGCTATTTCTAAATGCGACAGGAAGAAAATTATATATAGTGTTAATGCATTGCTTTGGACTAAAATACAAATGCAGGATAATATTTTAGCATAGGCATATTTATTTAATGTTACTTTAAACATTATTTAGAAATTTTTTTAAGCCAAACTACATGGCAAACAAATGCTGTTGTCCATATCTTTTACAAGGGAGAGATTTTTTTTTTGTCACTTACATAGATGTGACACAGCTTATCCCTTTATTAAGGGAGGGAATGTTTTGCCCTTTTAAATCAAGACTAAATAATAGGGCACATTATTCTATAACCTCTTAGAAGTCCTGAAATTCAGGATGTACACGGCTCCTTAGGGACTTCAAATCAAAAAGTCAGCATTTCTAAAAAACAACAAAAGCAACAAAAGTTTAGACGTCCCATTTTTCATACGCTCTGCCTCTTTTCTAATATGAATGGGGTTTTGTCAAAAACAAAGGCTCCTACAACATGTGTAATAATGTTTTACTTTAAAGCAGTATTTGAGCAACTTTAATCAGCCACCTGAGCATGTATGAATTCCTATCTCAACATTAATGTTTACAATGGAAAAATATAATATAAACATCTACATATAAATATATAGGGACAATGCGTGTAAACAGCTCTATGGCTGTCAGATCTAGTAAAGCAAGGAGAGCCACCAGCTGAACTCATTTACTTTCTTTTGTAAGTTCCATGTAATCCTTTAAAAAATATAACAGATAGGTAGGAAGAATTGCACTCTGCTACATAGTAATAGATCATAGTAATACATAGTAATAATCATAAATGTTACATAGTAATAATCATAAATGTTATTCAAAAGGCAGTATTCATCCAAGAACATTCTACAATATCGTGGTCTTCTCAAGTTCTAGATCCCAGCTTTGAAATGTTGAGGTGCCAGATTTTTTTTGTCTCCATTGCAGGCACAAAATGTGATGTAAGTATTTAAAGTTCTTATACTACTGCTAAAACTGAGGTACAGTTCAATTTTATCCATTCTTTGATCCTTAACATCAGGAAAATTCAAAATTTAAAGACAGTTTCTCCATATAAAACTCGAGAGAACCCAGCATAGTCTCCATCAAATTAACACCTTTATTGTTGTGTTTGTTTGTTTCAGCTATAGAAAAATAACTTCTGCTCTCATCTTTATACAACTTTTTGAGTTTAGATCTTAGATAAACAGAAAGTTCCCCTCATGATCCAGCCAATGTCTGAGCTATTTGGGCCAAATTCCTTCCATTTTACATGTACTCTTTTCCAATTTACTTTCTAAAAATATAACCTTTGTAAAATTCAAGAACCGGACATGCATTAGTTTCTAGAGGGCTCTCTTGAAGAGCTGAACAAGAAGGTGGGGCTAATGATAAAAGGGGCCCAAGTCAACAATTTATTTTCAGTCACAATTGCTTTTGTATTTCTGCAGCAAGAACACCTAGGAAAGAGTGGGTAAAGGAAAAGCTTTTTTCACTCCCCCAGCAATTCTGAATGGTAGCAGTGACACAGAAAAGTCTTTAAGCTGATTAATATGGTTATTCTGAAACTGCAACAATTCTGATCAGATACATTATGGGTGTTAAATTAAAGCCTCTACACTGCACTTAATCTTAATTAAAAATTAGTGAATTCTTCTCATTAATGAAATTTAGGGGGTTGCTTATATGTATGATAGAACTGAAGGAAGAATATATCTGAAGCTAGAATCTTTTGGCATATACTCACTAAATACTAAAAGGACAGTTAGAGATGTATAATAATTTCACATAATTTTCAAAAATACATATCTAATCAGGCTACAGTGACATGTCATTAGGCATGTGGGTTACACAACTATTTAAAGAAGGATTTGAGAAAGGACAGCATTCTGAAAACTTTGCAGAAATATAAACTAATAGATGGCAAATTACAATCTTGCAGTATAATTAAGCTGTCCTGAAAAATCTTTTATAGCAAACTGAATTGCAGGCCAGTATCAATTGGATGAAAGGAACAAATAAATTACCTTAATAATCTACTATAAGAAAATCAAGATGCAATGCCAAATACAGGTTTCATCCTATTCCTGTCTACACAATTTAGGATACTATAGAAAAGACAACCTCAGAACAGAAAGTAGATACAGCCTTCCTGGTTCCTATATCAATACATCCAGTTGAAAACTGTGACAAGAATAATGGCACAAGAGCAAGAAAAGAAGGCTGAGACCAATGCCAAAGATCAGTAAAAGAAAAAAAATAAATTCTGAATCTTGCCTTTTATACTCCCTTTAAATACATAGACGAAGTAAAGACACTCCTGACTCTTGAACTGAGTTTAGCTCTTGATGACTACATTGGGTTACAAAAATGATCTCCCATTACCGCACAAAAATTATGAGCTTGCATAACACATATGCTATTTAGAACTCTCAAAGGGGAAAAAAATGCTACTTTCAAATAAATTTCTTTTCCTGTTTGCCCAGAGGTTGCTGCTCTTACTCATCACAGGGCACCAGGAAAATGTCTATTTACCAACCTGTCCTACACACTGAGTCATAATATCAGATGAAATTCATCTATCTTTGGCCATATCAAAAGGGTAACACAATATGCTTTGAGAAGGAAAGAAAAAAGTCCAGGAATTGTTTCAAACCTCCATACGTAGATGGTTATTCAGAACACAACAATCATGTTTTTGACTGCCTCACTTGTTTATTTAGTATCATTGCAGAGCATATACATTTCTTCTTTCATGCAGTGCTGCCCTCCCCTTAAGATTTGAGCATAGCATACCCAGACATTTTTTGTTCTCTCTCCCCGCCTCTTTCTCTCTTTCTCTCCCTCTCCTGCTCAGTTGTCTGAACAGTTTAATATAGACCAAGAGAGATTTTACAATCCTAATTTGCAGCACTTGCAATGTTTATTTTCAGTCTTTGTTTAAAGAACGACTATGCACTTAAGGACTTCTTATAATGGTCAAATTTATCCCCAGCAATAACTCCAGTGCCAAGAAGCAGAAGTCATTAACCGAATGACAATGAGAGAGTAAACTGTTGCTCATATACCACCTGGCTGGGCCGTACCTGTCATATGAAACAATTAATTTAGGCCCAGCAGGTGCATGCAATGGAAATTGGGTCATTCGTGCTTTAGATTTATAACAATGAGGTCTATGTCATCAGAAAAGGCATGAGGGTTTATTTGGTGCCAAAAGCTTGTCAAGCAGACCCCTATTTTTCCTGTTAATGCCTACTCTCCTTCTACAGAGGCTGCTTGTTCTTAGGTAAAAGTCATATTTTTCCCCACAAAAATTCCGAAGTAGTAACAAGATATGAGGATTTGTTATTCTACATCGGACTACCGTTGTTGTCTTTTGATTCTGACACACAACTTTTCTTTAAAACCTCCAGCAGATGCAGCTTTTCTTACACCCCACTATAAATGAAGAGGATTGGGTTAAAAAAAAACAACCTAGAATTTCCCCAATGCCAGTTATATTCTGACACTTGAGCCCATGCTCCTTTGCTCCATTTTTCCACCAGCCATTTAAAAAAAATCCTGCTTTTGATTGTAGCAAGTGAGAGGACCAGGTTTTTTTGTTTCAGTCTTGGTAATATTTGGGGTTTTAGGTATCCAGCAGAGTGAGGAGAGTGTTTCATAGATGAAGTGGGAGAAAAAACAATCTTATATACTCTCATATTTTCAGGCCAGTGGTAAGAAAAGTAAGAACTCCTAAATCAGTTTAATATCTTATTTCCTCCAAACTGGGGGGGGGGGAGAGGAGGGGCATCACAGTAAGAAGCCAGAAGCCCCCTGGCCTAAACTGACAAAACTGCAAGAAGCACAGAGAAAGGAAGGCATAATCTAAGGACAGTTGACCTGGTCCAGCAAAGCCGATGTTTTAATCTTGAACTTAGCACAGTTTGACTAATTTCTCACATTGTGCTATCTTATAATGTGCTTTAGGACATTTTAACTTGCTGTGTTGTGTGATTCAGCCATTGTATTTATTTATAAAGCATGATTTGTAGCTTAATATTATATGTGAATTTAGCGATTATGGCTAGTCAACAAAAATTGGAACAAACTCTGATACGAGTGTCAGAGCTGAGTGCAATAAACAAGAACAAGATCCAGTCTGGTTGGTAGTCTTAAGCCTATCAGGAATGCCATCTTTTTTTCCAATTTAGGGATTTTTTAAAGGAGAGATTGGACAACTATTTGTTTGAAATGGTAGCGTTTTCTATCTGAGCAGGGGATTGGACTAGAAGATCTCCAAGGTCCCTTCCAACTCATGTTATTGGGGCTAGAGCTCAATGATGAAAGACATTACTTTGTGCATAAAAAGTCCTGGGTTTGGTCCTTGTCATTTTCAGCTAATGCATCTCTAAAAGTACAGCATGCCAAGATCTCTGCTCTTATATACTGTGATGAAGCACTGCTAAAATAGATCATACTGGATCATAAATTGTGCTAGCCCTGGGATCTGTTCATGCTTGGGTTTATGTGGTATGGTTTGGAAATTAGCATGTTGTCTGAATCCAGCTACCCATGATTGAGCTGGGCAACTCAAGAGCCAATTAAACTTCATATGTCCATTTTTCCCCTTTGTAAGAAAAATAAACTCTGTGACATTGGTGTCACAAGAATCCACAAAATGGAGGGCAGAGCTGGCATCGCGATGATACAGCATGCGATCTGGGAGGTCTGAGATCGCTGCCGATATCTTTGCTCCTGGATGGTCCAATCGGATCTAAACCGTCCCAAAGAGACGGCGAATCTTCTGACGATCCCAGGGATATCGCAAAGTCCCTGGTAGATGCAGGAGAAGCTATTTTTGCCAGAGGCAAAGAGGCAGCCATTAAAGCTGCTGAGGTTGGGACAGCTCCGAAACGGAAGAGAAGGGAAAGAGAGAGTGTGCCGGTTTGGTGAGAACTTTTTTTATATTTTAAGACTTGAAAGGACACCCTAAAGGAAAGAAAGAATCTGTAAAAGTTTTGACAGAAGTGATTAAGCGGCGATTTTAAACAGGAATGTCAAAGTAATATTTTTTTTTCTCATTGCTGGATTTTTTATACACAATCTTATATTTTGAAACTGGACTGATTTCTTTTTTTTTCTTGTTATTTATTCTTTTTTCCTTTTTGATTTTATCATATTTTGAGCCAGAGATTCCCTTATAGTTATTTTTTAAATACTTTTTTTCTTTTTTAATTAATTCTTGTTATATTTTGCTTGGAAAAGGAGAGGGGGGAAAGTAAAAGCTAAAGAAACTTTGTAACACTGCCAACTAGAGGCTTGGAAGTATCCTGGCTTTTTTACCAGACAAAGCTGAGAAAGAACTGAGACTTTGTTTCAAGGACATTGCCTGGTTGATAAGATAGAGGGAAGAGCATTGGATAGTATTACTGCAGGTGCTCTTCTGAGTTTCTATTAGCAGCTGGAGTGTGGTGTTGAAACTTAGGAAAAGAACAGGTGATAAGTCTTTGGAGAAGAAAGTTATAATAAGAGCCTTGGACAATTAAACAAAGTGCAGTGTGCTTTTCTTTTCATTTTTTTCTAAGCTGTGCTACCCCCCCCCCCCATCAGTTTATTTCTTTTTCTTTTTTTTAGTAACAGCTATTTGGATTTTTGGCTTTCTGAAACTTGTTTATCTTTTATATTGGTTTCTTTATGGTTTCTTTTTATGTATTTTTTTATATTTGAGATCTCTTAATTGGATTAAGGTATTGAAGACCTGAATCTTTTTCTTTTCCTTTTTTTAGTCTTTTTTCTCTTAATTCTTTTTAATTTCTTTTTTCTTCCACTATTTTTACTTGGAATTGTAATTGGTTATTTCACAACTGGATTAAGGTCTAGAAGAATTTGAAAGATCTTGAATTTCTCAAAATGAGTAGGAAGTTAACAGCTCCTGGTTCTTCAGCTTCTGCTTCCTCCTCTCCACCATTTGGAGAACAACGCTCAATACAGACAATGTTAAAGCAAGAAAAAGAACAAGAAAAAGTGACCCTGCAGATGATAATGCAAGGAATTCAAAATATTCAAACAAGATCAGAGAATACTGAAAAGAGAACAGAGAACATTAAACAAAGAACAGAGAATATTGAACAAAGAACAGAGAACATTGAACCAAGAACAGGAAAAACCGATGGAAAAGTGGAGAGCATCCAATAAATGATGATGAAGTATGATGAGAGGCTCCAAGAAATTGAAGAAGGTAAACAAAGAGATAAGAAGATTGGAGACACTGATAACAGATTAACTGTGGTTGAACAAGACAAAAGTGGTATGCTGAGATGGGAGATGGACAGATCAGAATTTTATCTCAGATTTCAAAACATAGAGGAAGAAAAAGGACAAAACCTAGCTGAGATAATGATAGAAATACTGGCTGAAGCTTTGGAAACAACTCAAGAGAAGATGATGGATGGAATAGATGAGGTTTATTGAGTCTTTACAAGATATGTGATGAGAAATAGTTCAGAGAAATAATACCAAGAGAAGTTCACATCATATTTACAAAGAAAGCCATTAAAATGCAAATATTGCAAGTGGCAAGAGAGAAAACATTGAAATTCAAAGATAAGGAGATTGTGGTCTTGAAACAAGTACCCAGAAGAGTGAGAGAGATGAGAAGAGAATACTGATTTTTGACCAAATTGTTAACTTTAAAAAGAGGTGAATTATAGATGGCTGATTCCAGAAGGTTTAATGTTCACATGGCAAAAAAAGAGATATAGAATTGACTCAATTGAGAAAGCTGAATCATTTTACGCAAAAATTTTTAAAGAGGAGAAAGAAGCAGAAAAAGAAATTTCACTAATTGAATTCCAAGAGGACTACCAAATGACGACTGGAAAAGAAGAAGGTGCTGTAGGCGGAAGCTAAAGAACAACGCGAACCAAGATCTACGAGAGCTGTTAAACCTAAGTACAAAATTTAACCATGGAAGAAAAAAAAATTACAATCAACATAAATGGACTTAATTCAGCTGTTAAAAGAAGGAAAATTTTTCATAAATTAGAGAAATTAAAATTTGATATAATTTGTCTACAAGAAGTACACATTAAAAAGCAACATGAACAATTGCTGAGACAGCCAAAATTAGGGAAAATATTTACTTCTATGACACAGTGCAAGAAAAGAGGAGTGGTCCTATATATTAAAGATACTAACCCAATGAAATTGATAATTACTGATGATGATGGAAGAATACTAATGGTGGAAATAATAGATAATAATATAAAAACACTCCTGATTGCAATTTATGCCCCGAATGACAATCAAGAAGAATTTTATAAAAAATTACACATGAAAAAAATTGGACTGGACTATGCTAATATAGTCCAGAATTGTTAGACAATAAATTGGATTATGCAGCACAGAAAACAATAAAGAAAAGCAGAAAGATCCTCCCTAAATCCTTTTTTAAAATGGTGGATGAAATAAACTTAAAAAACATATGGAGAGAAAGACATTTATCATGGTCCAGAACAGATATGATATGGATATCAACAGAATTGTTAACCAATATTCAAGAAGTAAACATTGAAACAAGAACTTGGGCAGATCATAATCCAATGACAATTAAATGGAAAGGACAAAGAAGAAGATCTAGATGGACGTTAAATAATGCTATTCTAAAGGAAAAAGACTTTACACAGTGGATGGAGAAAACAAAAAAAAAGATACATCAATGCAGAATGTATGGGATACAATGAAGGCATATGCAAGAGGCTTGATAATAGACTATACAAGGAAAAGAAATACTATGAAAAGATTCGCCTCTAAGGCATTAGAGGATGAGTATAAAGGACTTGAAAAAGAGTTACAGAAAATGACACAGAAAAAGGATATCAAGTTAAAAATGGACATAACCAAACATAAAATGGGTCTAATAGAAAAAGAAGAGCTAGTACAAAAAATTAGAGGTGCTAAACAGAACTATTTTGAAGATGCAAAGAAACCAGGTAGATGGTTAGCATATAAATTGAGAAAGGAGAAAGAATCAAGGAAAATATTGCAATTAATAGATGAACAAGGTCAAGTTTGCTATGATGGTAAAGAGAAGAAGGAAATCATTCAAGACTATTATGAGAAATTATATACACAAGAGAATATTGATGAGGAAAGAGTTAAACAGCATCTACAGAATGCTAATCTACCCCAGATACCAAAAGAGATTGAAACAATGTTAGAAAGCAAAATAAGGATGATAGAGTTAACTGAAGCACTCAAGAAGCAAAATAACGGAAAGGCACCAGGCCCAGATGGACTTCCGGCAGAATTTTATAAAACATTACAAGAATCGCTGAACGAACCTTCCATTGTTAGAAGTCATGAATGAAGTTATGTTAAAGAAGATACCTAAAACATGATTAGAAGCTTATAGTACACTTATTCCAAAAGAGGAGGCCAATCCATTACAAATTAAGAACTATAGACCTATTTCTTTACTAAATGCAGATTATAAAATTTTTGCTTCAATACTGGCAGAAAGACTTAAAAAATATTTAAACAGCTTTATTCATCCTGATCAAAATGGATTTCTGCCAAAGAGACAAATTAAGGACAATATGAGAGTAATTTTGGACACTTTGGAATACTACAAGGCACATCCTGAAAAACAAATGGCTTTGATATTTCTAGATGCACAGAAGGCATTAGATAATGTGAACTGGCAATTTATGTTGTTACTGCTGGAACAGATGGGCTTTAAGCCCATGTCACACTGGCCAACGGATGCAAAAAGGACACAGCGGACGAGCAAAATGTTCCATCCGTTGTTATCCGCTCTCAAAAGGGGTAAAAATTTGCATAACCGGAGCAGATAACACGGACGCGGGGAGGACACAGGGCGGATGCAAAGCAGAATGCGGAACGGAAGCCCAGCGGATGGAAGCGGATGAGAGCAGATGGCGCATCTTCTAGGCTTCCGGGGGGGCTCAGCAAAGCAGATGCGGAACGGATACAGCGGATGCAGAGCGGATGCAGAGCGGATGAAGCGGATGCACTGCGGATGAAGCGGATGCACAGCGGAAGCCTAACGGATGCACAGCGGAAGCAGAACGGATGCCGAGCGTTAATTGCGCATGCGAGGGGGATACATTGCGTAAGCCCCCCGGATATAAAGGGAAGCAGCTCGTATGTGGCCAGCATTCCGAGGAAAGACCTGCTGCTGGACACTTCAAGTTCCTTGCCTGCCCTGCCTGCATGCCTGCCTGCCAGCCTTGCTGCCAGCTTGCCTTCCAGCCAGCCTTGGTGCCTGCCTGCCTGCCTACCTTACTGCCAGCCTTCCTGCCAGCCTACCTGCCAGACTTCCTGCCAGACTTCGTGCCTGGCTTCCTGCCAGCCTTGGTGCCTGCCAGCCTCCCTGCCAGCCAGCAACCCCACAACCATGGGGAGGAAGCGAAAGCCTCAGCAGCCTGCCGCCATCCCTGGCAAGAGGGACAGGGCCAACCTCCCACCCCCTGCCCCTGACTCTGCTTCTGCTGGGGCTTCTGCTGAAGCTGCTCCTGGCGGTGGTGCTTCTGCTGGTGCTTACTCTGTTGAAGCTGCTCCTGGTCCTGCTCGTCCTGCTTGTGCTCCTGGACTTGCTTGTCCTGCTCGTGCTCCTGGTCTTGCTCGTCCTGCTCATCCTGCTCGTGTTCCTGGTCCTGCTCGTGCTCCTGGACTTGCTGACCCTGCTGGTGCTTACTCTACTGCTGCTGATCCTGGTCCTGCTGGTCCTGCTGCTGCTGATCCTGCTGGTGCTGCCGCCGCTGCTGCTGCTGCTGCTGCTGCTGCTGCTGATGATGATGATGATGATCCTGCTGCTGTTGTTGCTGCTGCTGCTGATGATGATGATGATTATAATCCTGTTGGTGAGGATGATGATGATGATGATGATGATGATGATGATGATGATCCTGCTGGTGTGGAGGAGCAGCCCCTACTACCTGGGAGCCCCTCTGATGAGGGGCCATCTGGTCCTGCTAAAAGGAGGAAGAGGAGTATGCGACAACGGGAGAGGAGGCAATACTATATTGAGGAGGCGCACGAGGATGAGGTGCTGGAGTGGCTGAGAGAGAATGACTATCTGTGGCGGAAGGGACACTGGCTGTACATGGACACCAAGCGGAAGCAGGCTGCTTGGAGAGAGAGGGCGGAGAGTATGGGTTACACTTCGGAGGTGCTCCTCGGCTGGTGGAAGCACATGCACACCTGGTACGGGAAGCTGCACCTGAAGAAATCTGGCCAGGCCACTGTGAAGCTGACAGACAGAGAGACCTACGCCATGGCCAGGTGCAGCTTCCTGGAGGGTGAGGTCTGCCACTGAGGTGCACCAGCAGCCCCTCTCACGACCCTCTCTCTCCGGCAGCCTGCTGGGAGCCAGTCCTCTTCCGGCCGAGAGTCAGTCCCTGTCTCCAGGCAGGTTTCTGTGGAGTGTGCCATGGCGGAGAACCCGCAGACAGGTGTGGTAAGCGTGGTGGAGTGCGTGGAGGACTCCCTGGTGCGGTGGGAGAAAGGAGACATCGAGTCCACCACAGTCCTAGCCGCATCCACCACCCCCAGCTCTGCCTCCACAGAAAGGCAGAGAGCCAGACAGCAGGAGGGGCAGAGCCACACTGTCCTGCTGGAGATCAGGGACACCATCTGCACCAGCATAGATCTCCTCTCTCAGCTGGTCAACACCGACTCCTCATCCTCCAACCGCAAGCCCTTCCTCACCTATGTCAACCAGACCCTCAAGGAAATGGCGGATCCACAGTACCAGCTGGTAAAGGACCGGATCACCGAGCTGCTTCACAACCCTCCAGACCCAGAGGAACCTGCTCCCACCCAGTCAAGGTCTGCTCCTCCACCCCAGGTGATGTCCCTCCCATTCCAAGGCTTCCCACAGGCCCTCACCTACCAGGGCTACGGCTACCAGGAGGTTCAGCAGCACAGGCAGCAGCCCTTCCCAGTCCAGGCACAGAGTCATCGGACAACACCATTGCCACCGGTTCCACTGATGCCACCCACGACAATGATGCCACCAACGACAGCGATGCCACCCACGCCAATTATGCCACCCACGACAGTCCTCACCCAGCTGCAGAGCAAACAGCCCCACTACACTGCTCCTTCCTCCATCCCACAGCCAAGCCCGGCCTCAGTACATCTGTCATCAGTACTGGGGCTGACACTCCATGGCATGGAGGAAGGACCTCTCAGCATCACGGGGCTGAGCCAGCTGTCCGACACCTTCCTCAACACACCGTCCCCTGTTGTCCTCTCGGGGCCAGGCACTCCAGCACCACCCACCACCACAGCACCTGGACCCTTCAACCCTGAGACTGGGCATACCTCCGAGTGACCGATAAGAGTGCCAGAGACCGGGTAGCTGGCTACCTGTGGACTTTATTTGGACACTTGACTTGGGTCATTTTTCTGTTACAGTTTATTGTTCAATAAAGTTTATCTTTGATTCACACACTTGCTTCATTTCTTTTTTTCAATAAAGTCTTGGTGGAAACTTTTAGAATTGGTTTAAGCCTTTGCATGCTTGTGGGATGGGTTAAGATAGCAGTGGGGTGGGCAGGGATACCTGTGGAATGAGCAGGGACACCTTTGGCATGGCTAATAGCTGTGGGATAGATAAACCTCCAGTGCAAGCATAGTGGGACTGTATGGTCTACCCTCCCAGGTGCCACACCTATCGCCCTTTTTTATCAATAACAATGTAAGCATTGATCCACACATGGCAACACAAACACAACTCTTTATTAAACGCCCTGTTCATTGTAGGCCCACCCAACATACATGGCCCAATCTCATCAGTGTGATGAGACAGGCTGAAGGAAGCATCCATTAAGCATCTACCATCCTGTCCTGCCACTCCACCGCTCCAGCTGGGGAGTTGCACCAGTGTTTCAGGAGGTTGCGCTGCTTCTTCCCTTCCCGTGAGGCTCTGTTGGGCCCTTGCACATCCTCAGTGTCAATCAGGTTTCGCCCTTGCCTCCATTCCCCAGGCTCCATGTCCCCATTGCCTTGTTGACGGTCCACAAGCCTGTTCTGCAACACAGGGTAGCAGGTGCGCATGAGATTGTGCAGGATGCAGCAAGCTTCTACGATCCTCCTCACGGTCTCTGGGCGATGCTGCATGGTGGTGAGAAGTACCTGAAACCTGTTGGCCAGGATGCCAAAGGCGTTCTCCACCACCCGCCTTGCCCTGGACAGCCTGTATTTGAAGATCCTCTCTTCACGGGTGAGGAGTCTGAAAGTGTAGGGCTTCATGAGGTAGGTTGTGAGGGAGAAGGCGTCATCCCCCACGATGAAGTAGGGCACATCTTGTGTGTCGTTGGGCAGGGGGTCTGGATCTGGGAAGCCCATGATGAGGTTGCCTTCCAGCCCCTCCTTGAGGTGACTGGCATTATATACCTGGGTATCTGAAGATGAGCCGGTGCCTGAAGCATCGATGTACATGAACTTGTAGCCAGCACTGACCATGGCGAAGAGGACGATGCTGAAGAAGCCCTTGTAGTTGAAATAAGTGGACCCCGACTTGGCTGGAGCTTTGCAGGCCACGTGCTTCCCATCTATGGCTCCAACGGTGTGCGGGAAGTTCCATCTCTGATACCACTGCTCTGCAACTTTCTTCCATCCTTCTTCAGTGGAGGGGCACTGGAGGAGCTCCTCCAGGTATTCTTCGATGATGGCCTACACCACTTCTCTGACCACAATGCTGATGGTGTTGGGTGGCACCCTCCAGCCGTACTGCATGCTTTTGTAGGTGGTCCCTGAGGCCAGGTGGCGCAGAGTGAGTGCCACCTTGAGCCCAGGTTCCAGGCTGGGCCGGAAGTTGGTGTTTGCCTTGGTCAACCTGGGTGTCAGCCGCTGCACAACTTCGTCAAACATGGCTGGAGGAATCCTCATGAAGTTCTGGAATGCACGAGTGTCTTCGTTCCTGAGCTCCACCATCAGCTTGTTGTACAGTCCGTACTCTGCTCTTCTCCCAATCCATCTTCATACCCAGACGCTTCTTGGCCGCCTCTTTTTCTTCCCGTAGTAGAGTTCACAGAGCCTGTAGATGGCTTCGCATTGTTGCAGAAGGATGGCGGCTGCCAAAAGGACTGTGTTACGATCCACAGTGGACATGACTGGATGCTGTGGAAGAGGAAGAGTCAGATGAAGGCTGCAGAGGTCTGCACAGGTGGGCTGCTGGTCTGAAAGTAAGATGCAGACGAGTTGCTCCCCCTTTTTATAGGCAGTATAAGTGTCCCTTTGCATCCTCTAGGCATCCTCTGGACATCCTTAATATCCGAGATAGGTCCCCTCTGCGAACGTTTTTTCCATTTTAAACGCTTTGTTTCCGTGCTGCATCTGTTCCGCATCCGTTCCACGTCCATTCCGCTTCCTCCCTGCGTCTGAGCAGATGCGAGTTGCGCGGATGCGCAGCGGATGCCTAGCGGATATAGCGGATGCGTAACAGATGCTTAACGGATGCGTAGCAGATGCGTAGCGGATGCAGAAAGGATGAACTGGATACATTTTCCACTCAAAAGTTTTGGGCAACCCAAAACTTTTGGAGCGGATGAAACGTCAATAAACGAATGCTGGACGGATAGAAAGGAAGCAAAACGGAGGCAGTGAGTATATCACGTTTTCCAACGGATGGCAAACTTTTTTGTCTGTTTTACATCCTCTTTGCATCCGTTGGTTCAGTGTGACATGGGCTTTACTAAAAAATTTACTCAAGCAATAGAAGCTATATATCATAAGCAAACAGCGAAGGTAATGATAGAGGGAGAATTGACAGACTCTATTGATATAAGAAAAGGAACAAGACAAGGATGCCCACTATCACCCTTGTTGTTTGTGTTAATCTTGGAAGTGTTAAACAGAAATATTAAAGAAGGAAAGGATATAAAAGGGATGAAAATTAAAAAGAAAGAATTTAAATTGCAAGCATTCGCAGATGACTTGGTTTTCATCTTAGAAGATCCACTAGACACAGCATCAAAATTGATAGAAAAGATAAAGACATATGGAAAGGTGGCTGGCTTGAAAATAAATAAAGATAAGACAAAGATTCTGACAAAGAACATGTTATCAAGACAAAAGGAAGAATTAGCAGACCTACTGAAAATCCAGGTCACGAATAAGATCAAATACTTGGGGATATATTTGACAGCAAGATGCAGTACACTAAAAGAGAATTATTTTAAACTTAAACAACAGATAGCGCTAGATCTGGCGAAATGGGGAAATTTACAACTGTCACTAATAGGGAGAATATTAACAATCAAGATGAATATATTACCCAGGATTTTATATTTGTTTCAAACAATTCCAATTAGGCTTGGAAAAGATTATTTTGAAGATTTAATAAAATCGTGTTGAAATATATATGGCAAGATAAGAAGGCAAGAATAAAGTTAAAACTTTTGCAAGACGCTAGAATAAGAGGATAATTTGGCTTGCCTAATTGGGAGTTGTACTATCAAGCTACGAAATTGATGTGGGTAAAGGAATGGATAACATTAAGAAATACTAGATTGTTGACTTTAGAAGGACATGATCTGTTGTTAGGGCGGCATGCTTTTTTATGGTATAAAGGAACGAAAACACAGGGGGGTACTTTAGAAGACATTATATACGGGAGTCTCTGTGGTTAAATTGGGAGAAGACTAAAAGACAATGTTATTTGAAAATTCCAGTCTGGTTATCGACTATTGAGGCATTTTCTAATCCTATAATATACAAAAGGAACAAACAGTTAGATATGGTGAAATACTGAATGAAAAGGGTGGAACTTAGATCAATGCAAAAATTAGAGGAACAAAGTATAAAAATGAATTGGTTTTCATATGCGCAAATACAATCAAGGTATGATAAAGATTTTAAAACAGAAGGTTTTTATGAAAAATTGACTGATTTAGATAAGATTTTGAAAGGTGGTAATGAAAAGGTGATTAAAAAATTATATGGATATTTATTAGAAATTAAATTAGAAGACGAACAAGTTAAAGAAACAATGATTGCTTGGGGGAAGAATTTTGGATATGGGATTGATTTAGAGAAATGGCAAAAATTGTGGTCTCAAAATTATAATATGACAATGTCAACAGCATATAAAGAAAATTTGTATAAGATGTTTTACAGGTGGCACTTTTTCCCAACAAGAATAGCAAGAATGTTTAAGAATAAGTCTGAAAAGTGTTGGAAATGTCATCAGACACCTGGCTCATATTACCATATGTGGTGGACATGTTCGGACGCTAAAAAATATTGGACTAAATTCCACATATGGCTGGAAAAAATGACAAATAACCATATAGACTTGAAACCAGAGATTTTTTAATTGGGAATTTTGCCTGGAATATATAGCAAAGATTTGAAATATTTGATTGTAAATATATTAACAGCGGCTAGGATTGTATTTGCTAAAAACTGGAAAAATGAGAAGACACCATCACAGGAGGAGATCATTAAGAAAATATTGGAATGTGCTGAAATGAGTAGATTAACATTTGAAATTAGAGAACAAGATGATTGAACAATTTTATAAAATTTGGGATCTATTCTATCAATGGCTAGATAACAAAACATAGTAATGAAATATGTAGATTTTTAGAAAGTAATAAATATATACAGATGTATTTTCTTTTTTTTCTTTTTTTTAATTATATCTAAAAATGATTCTAGGATAGATTCGGGAGGATAATATGAATTGTTATAAAATAAACTAAATAAAATATGATTATTTTATAAAACATGAATAAAAGTATAGTCAACGATTAATAAAGGTGATATTTGATTGAAAGTATGAGAGGACATATCATGTAATTGTAATTGAAGACTACGAAATGGTAGCTCAAAACAATTTGTAAACCAACCCGCACACTGTATGTATATACACGGAAGATGGCTTCATGTTTTTATGTTTTATTTGTTTATGTTTGTTTTAAAACCAATAAAAAATTTAAAAAAAAAAGAATCCACAAAATGGACCACTGCTTTTTTTTTCCAATTATCTCCTGCATCCCCTCATCCATTATTACATCTCCACAGGCAACAGCCACAGTAAATTATTTCCTATAGTGGAACTATGCTATCCTGATTATTACAACAATATTCTTTATTATGCAGAGCTAATACTTCCTCCCTTCAATCTGTCTTTTTTTAAAAGAGGGGGTTCCAAATGAAAAAGAACCAAATTTCTTACGAATCTAAAGAAAGCAAAAACATTTTTCATATCATCCTTCCTTGTTAGCACAAGCCACCCTCTTTAGTTTGGCATAGCGGCTAGTACCAGAAGAAGCACAGAAGTTTTATCTTCCTCTGGCCTCAAGAATAAATAGGAAATCAAATAGGAATGGGGAACAGACAGAAAAAGAGATTTAGTAGATACTGAAGATGTGGCCAAACTTGAAAATAGCCATCAATCTTTTATGTTGAATCTTATTTTAACTTTAGTGTCATGGTCTTAATTTACACATTTCAATCTAAAATTGCAATCTGTGTCAGGCTTTTATTTTTAATTTTTTTATTAAATTAGTGAAAAGGTGTATGTCATTAACAAACAGCAGGAACATATCAGGGAAGAATACATACATGGAAAACAAAAGGAAATGATATATTTATGGGACACTGAAGACATTTTTTATGATATGTCATCAATTTTTGAGTTTCTAAAAGAGTTTATAAGAAACAATTCTGATGGATCGTTTGCCGAAAGTACTTACTGATTTCTAAACTGTATCTCCAAAAGATATAGCTGCATTTAAAAGATCAGAGCATTTCAAAGCTATTCTGTTAAATCTTAATTCTGAATTATAAACACCATGGATTTCCATTTGGCTCATGATTCACAAGCAGAAATTCAAACAAAAACTATTTCTTTTCTTGTGAAAAAGTGCTTGATTTTGTAAATGGCAAATTATAAAACAAGCCTCGCTCACCAGTGTTTTGATTTCTAAATATATGTGTCTGCTTTATTGGTGTGATCTTTCTTCAGCTTTTAACATTAAACATATGATAATCCTTAAATCAGTTGCTTGCCCTGAGTGACTTCACTGACAAAATCATTACAACTTTATTACAATGAATTAACTTTAAGAAGTCATAGTTATTGCAAAGATCCAGTATTCATTACCTGGTTTTAGCCAAATTACTATTCTTGAGCCTCTTTTAGGCTTGTTGTAAGAATAAATAAAATTTGAACAGGTAGCTTCAACAGCAGGTAAGAAACAAACAATATAAAAAAGATGTTGCGATTCTAGAAAGAAGAATATAGGGTAAAGAGCAACAAAGATTAGAGGATAAGAGGCTAAACATATGAAGAACAGTTGCAGGAGTTGGGTATGTCTAGTTTAATGAACAGACTAGGGTGACATGATAGCAATCTTCCAATCTTACTATGGATTAATGAAACATAAAATCCACATTTATAGAGCTGGTTGGGAATGAAATTTGCATCATCTTAGATGTGCTGCCAGCATTAGCAAATATTTAAAACAGGATTCAGAAATTAAGTCACAGGCAAAATAATAAAAACAAGAACACTGCCAGTTTAGGTAACTGACAATCAACAACTTCTGCCCTAGATTTGAGGTATCTAATAGAGAATTGAATCAGGTGCATAATGTCAAAACAAAAAAGGAGGAGGGAGGACTTGTTGTGGGCTTTCTGTTCAGAGCATAAATATGACATGAATTCTTAATTTAAAATGCAAAATGCCATCATTTGTGACATTCAACTTACAATAGAGCAAATCAATTATTTGATTTCCCTATTTCATTTTTCTTTCACTTCCATCAATTGCATGCAAGCCTGGTAGGCTTTTTGTTGAGCAACAATAATAAAAATTGATCCAGTGTGCTAGAAGTCAAGCACCTGCTCAGGGCCAATGGGACATTCTTCCAGCCAGAAGAGGGGATGACCTATTTTTATCAGTCCTCTGGCTGGTACTGGCCCAGGAACAATCCAAAGTACCACAAGCCATGATATAATCTAGATTCTAGCCCTCTTTTGGTAAATTTTCATGAAGGTATCCTCCCATTCAGGAAGATATTCTCCCAGATATTTAGAAGCAATCTTCTCTTTGAAGAAGAGACTTTGGTGTGCAGCAAAAATCAAAAGTCAAAAACTGAGCAATACCAAAGGAAATTCTAGAAATGCAGCATAAGGAATTCTTTATTAGATATAATCATACTGGAGTGTATGTGAGAGAGAGAGACAAACAATTTGTGTGTCTCATTCTTAACCATGAAGAATTATTCCATAAAGCTCACATATGATAAACTTGTACTTGTTTCAACATGCTCTCTTTTTATGTTTCAGACCAATGCTTTTGGATCAAAAGCTGAATTTTGGCTCATTAGATCTTAAGTTTGGTCTCTCTGAGGCTACATGAAAATCTGTTTCTGAAAGGAAATTTTTACTTTCTAACCATTGGTGTGGCCAGCATTACAGCAGAAATTCCTTTTTTTCAGAAGACAACTGAATTTGACTACACGTAGACAACAGTAGCCAAATTAAATGCCTAAATGCCTACTGAAACAAGCTAGAAGATTTTCCAACTCTTTTGTTGTAAGGTGATAGAAAATCTGATCACTTTACTCTCATGCCTGACTGACCCAAAGGTGCAATATGGCTTTAATAAAAAATCATGCATCTAGCAAGATCTTATGCTTTCTCTGAACTCATGAGATGAGAATAAACTGTCCAGGATTAAGGATCAAAGAAGCAACGCAACTAACACCAGTGACCTATAAACTGATGTGCTATCCACAATCCAAATTCAGCAAATAAATAATTATGTGCAGATTATAACTACTTATATTCTCAGGATAAATACCAGCACTCTGAAATAAAGAACATAGCAATTTAGTTAGCATAACAGTTAGCAATGTTTTTTAAAAAAGAACATAGTTGTGGGAAAGGTACAAGTAATACAACTAAGATGAACAGGTGCCAATAGCCCAGTTTCAAGTCTGCATTACTGTTTTCCCACTGCAAACTTCTTAAAGATATAGAAGAAATATTTATGTGAAAAAGAGGAAGGAATTCGGAAGTCTTCTGAATTATGAGGGGAATAGACTGTCATTAGAGAAAAATGGTGTCCCAAGCCAATGTTCAAATTGCATCTCACTAAACACAAATGTCCCCAGTGAAGAAAAGTCTTTAATTTTCACATATAAAGTAACCATTCAGACACAGGAAACTTTCTAAAAGGAAAAGGGTTATGTCTGCTCTGATGGGGCTTTCAGTTTAGAAAGCTGACCCAGTAGATCAAAGATGCACAAGATACTACAGTATGAGGCCAAAGCTGCCTTTGCTTGGCACAGCACAATAGGCAGCTACATTCTTCAAACTTGACTCAGGTCTAACTTTAATTAAGATTAAATGAATGTAATTCAAGGCAACTAATATAATTACTCTTTTTGAACATAATGCGTTTTCCTTCTGTCACATTCAAACTTATACTTAATGGCAAATTTTGAAGCAGTCAAAGGTTTTTCCACGTAAGCAATAAATTGTCAAATGAGGGAAGGAAAGGAAGAGAGAAGGACAGGAAGCTAATTTACATATGAAAATATAAAGGATATTATATCATTAAAAACTAATTTAAACCATTATATTGCCTTGCAATAAATTCCATTTAAAATTGTTAAAAAAATAGACATAATTAAAAGCAAAGCCCAGCACAGAACTTTTTATGAAAAAGGGTGTTGGTACTTACCTGATACGCCCGTTCTCTGTGAGCTGTGAAAAGCATCCAGAAGTGGGAGGTACTTCAGTCTCTTCTGGAAAGGCTGGGCTTAAAACTCCGGGATGCTCCTCCACGGGACACCTCCCCAGTGTCCCCCAGTTTTGTGAAGACTGAGTGCCAAAGTCCGGAACTCATCACCTAATCTGGATCCCTGACTGGAACAGAACCCCACCAGACGGAAAGAAATGGGTGGGGCTGGATGCTCTTCACAGCTCACAGAGAATGGGCGTATTCGGTAAGTACCAACGCCCTTTCTCCCATGAGCTGTTTAGAGCATCCAGAAGTGGGGCATACCAAAGCTTGGCCTGTTCCTAGGGAGGGACTCCGTCTGGATCGAAATCCACTCCTAAACTCTGTGGACCCACTGCAGGACTCTTCTGCCAAATGAAGCGTCCACTGAGGCACAGACATCAATTTTATAATTTCTGACAAAGGGCGATGGTGAAGCCCAAGTTGCTGCTCTGCAAATTTCGTCTATGGAGGCCCGTGTGGCCCATGCTGCTGATGTTGCCGCACTCCTTGTTGAGTGAGCTGTAATGCCCTTTGGAACTGAGATGGATTGGCATTCGTAACTTTTAGCTATGGTGGCTGTCAACCATCTACCAATGGTCATCGATGATACCTTGTGTCCTAAAGTGGATGGGTTGAAGGATAGGAATTGAGCCTCAGATTTTCAAAATGCTGCCGTGCGGTCTAGAAAGATGCTTAACGCCCTTCGAACGTCAAGGTTGATGCCATTGATGCTCCATGAGATGGTTTCAGACAAAAATTTGGAAGCACCAACTCCTGCGCTCTGTGGAAGACTGAATTTACCTTTGGGGTGAACGATGGATCCAATCTGAGAACCACTCTGTCTGCATATAGCACGCACAGGTGCTTTCTCATTGACAATGCTGCCAATTCGGAAATCCTCCTTGCTGATGTGATCACAATTAAGAGACCACCTTATATGTCAGGAATTTGAGACTAGTGGTTCTTAAAGGCTCGAACGGGCCAGTTGTTAGCGCGGTTAATACCTTGTTGAGCTCCCAAGTGGGATAGCAGTGAATTACAGGAGGTCGTACGTTTGCAGCACTCTTAAGAAAGCTGTAGACATGTGGATGTGTGCTATGGAACGAAGATCACTCCAGGATATCACCAAGGCTAAGGCCGCCACCTGTCAGCATAAAGTATTTGGAGATAAGCCCTTGGTCAATCCCTCCTGTAAAAAGTCCAATAATTGTCCTATTGATGGGGCAGTTGGGTCAATCTTAAACCCCCAGCACCAGCGACAGAAAGCAGACCACGTGGCCTCGTATATACAATTTGTTGAGGACCGTCTGGATGCTTGTATGGTGGCATTGGCATCCTCTGAAACCTGTTGGGTCCTTAAATGGCCCCGCTCAACTTCCATACGGCTAGGCTGAGCCATTGTGGGACCAGGTGAAATACCGGCCCTTGCGAGAGGGAACCCCTCGATGGTAGAATTTTCCAAGGTTGTTCTCTCAATAGATCCTGTAAGTCTACAAACCACATTCGCCTGGGTCAGTAAAAGGCGACTAATATCAATTCTGCTCGTTCCTCCAATAACTTCTTAATCAACCTGGGTATTACAGGGAGTGGAGGAAATGTATATAGAAGTCCGGGAGGCCACTGACATCGCAGGGTGCTTGATGGTCTCCCCCCCCCCGAGTCGGGTACCCTGAAATATATGGGGCAATTGGGCGTTGAGGTGAGAGGCAAAGAGATCGATCACTGGTTGCGCAAACCTCCACACTGCTTCCTGGAAGAGAGACGGTGTAGGCGCCACTCTGTCTGATCTATCATGGCCCTGCTGAGCCAGTCGGCTTGTGTGTTTAAGGCCCCTGCTATGTGCTCTGCCTTGAGCAAAAACAGATTGGCCTCAGCCCACTTGAACAACCTTGCCGTCTCGAGCATTAGAAGTTTGGAGTGGGTACCCCCCTGTCTATTTATGTGGGCCTTGGTTGTGATATTGTCTGTCAAGACCAGAAAGTGGCATGATTGGAAAAGGGGTAGAAAACTGTGTAACACCAGATGAACTGCTCGCAGCTCCAACAGGTTGATGCTTTATGATCGTTTGGAAATAGTCCAACTTCCTTGTGCAGTGTGGGATTGGAAGTGAGCTCCCCATTCTACCAGGCTGGCATTGGTTGTGATCATTGCCTTGCAAGGTTCCTTAAAAGGACACCCCTTGTTTATCGTGTTTTCCAATCAGTGGAGCGATCGGAGAACATTGTGCGGTACCTTTATCTGGACGTTGGAAGTGGCTCTTCCTGATCACTGGAAAGGTAGCAGGAAACATTGCAGATCTCTAGAATGGAATCGAGCCCAAGGCACAATGGAAATACAAGAAATCAGTTTCCCTAACAGTTGAGACAGAACTGCCAGGGAAACCCTCTTTAAGGCTCTGATCTCTCTGGCCAAAGGCTGTATACTATTCAACCTGTCCTGAGGGAGAAAACCTTGCCCTCCACAGTATCAATCACTGCCCCTAAATGAACTAACCTAGTTGAAGGGATCAAATGGCTTTTATCCCAATTTATGGAAAAGCCGTGACCTTGAAGGGTCTCCAGAGTAATCTTGGTATCCAAATTTGCTTGATGTCTGGAAGATGACAAAATTAAAATATCCAGATAACATTGTAAACAAATAGATTTGATCCTGAGGGAGGCAGCCAAAGCCGCTAGGACCTCGGTAAAAGTCCTAGGGGCCGAAGCCAGACCGAATGGTAGGGCAATATATTCATAGTGTCGATCACAATAGCAAAATCTAAGATATTTGTAGTGAGCAAGTCTAATTGGTATCTGTAGATAAGCCTCTGTTAGATCTATAGAGGTCAGGACATCGTTCTCTCTGATGCTGAGCAGAATGGACTGGAGAGTAGTCATCTTGAATTTTCGATAAACCAATGATCTGTTCAGATGTTTGAGGTCCAGAATTGCCCTTCAGCTCCCAAACTCTTTGGGACCACAAACAATAGAGAGTAATAGCCTTGACCCCGTTGTTCAGATGGGACCTCTCTAATGGCCCAAATATGCAGAAGATGATTGATAGTCTCCTGCATCAACGCTCTCTTAATGGGGTCCGTGGACCTCAGGCTCCTAATGAAAAAGTTTGGGGGAGGAGGATTGAAACTTTAGCGCCAAACCAAACCTAACAGAGTCCCTGACCCACGCATCAGAGGTGGAGCTGTCCCATTGATCAGCAAACAATTTTAGCCGCCCTCCAATGGAAGCTGCTGTCAAGGACTCACTTGGGACGATGAAAAAATCGGCCTCCGGTACCTCTGGGGTTTCTTCTGTTTTGGCCTACCTACTGACCTCTATTGGAAGATTCCAACCTATCCTGTCTAAAACTGGGCCTGTAGCCTGATGTTCTCTGCGATCTGGGGATATATGGGCCTTGATAGTAGGACCAAAAGGAACCTCTTCGAAACAACTGGGGCGTTCTGTTTTCAGACCTCCGAAAAAGAGGGGGAAGCACTTTTTTCTTGTTTCTATTCTCAATAAGCAGGGGCTCCAAGACACTGCCAAATAATTTAACCCCCGATATTGGGGCTGATGCCAGCTTGCATTGATGCTTGGTATCCACCTGCCAATGTCTGAGCCATAACAGTCTCTGTGCTGATACGTGAGATGCTATGGCTCTAGACGAGAACTTGACTGCATTAAATGTGGCGTCGGTGAAGAATTCTGCCACCGCAATAATCTTAGCAATGTCCCGGTGGGCTCTGACATTTGACGCCAGCAATATATCCCTCAAGTGGAAGAGCCATCATAGGGAGAATCATGTAAAAAAGGATGTAGCTGTAGCTGCCCTTATGGTGTCAGAAACGTGCACCCTACGGAGTGCCAACTCTGCTCTCTTTTCCTCCAGTCTCAGGGCTTCCTCTGCCTCGTTGGGAAAGGTTGAAGAAGAGGCCAGTGCCACAATGGGCTCATCCACCTCTAGCGCTTTGAAAAAATTTGAAAACTCTGGTTGATGCCAAATTATAATATAGTTTATCGTACCCTATTGGGGCTGGGTAAGATGCTGCTGGTGCCCATTGCTTTTGTACTAATTCAGCAAACATACGAGGGACAGGAATAGTTTCTACCTCATTAGCCGGATATGTGAGAATATTAGATCCCCGGATTCGTGCTGAGACCCTGTTGACAATGGATGAGGGCTTGATGTACCTAGTTTAGTGGTGTTCTTTGCTTTGAACACTAAATATTTAAAGAGGTGAGGACGAAAAAGGCCAGAAAAGGTAGGTTGGTCCGGAATGAGGCCTTTGTCATCCAACATTTCTCGTTCTAGTGGGTCAGCCTCTGACAACCCCAAGTCCATCTGATGGATTGACCCTACCTCCATGGGAACATCCTGGTCATCTAATTCCACCTCTTCCCGAAGACCTTGAACTGGTATGTCAGGAATATTGGGGAATACCTGAGTTTGATGATGTCCCATATGTGCAAAGGATCGAGCAGACAGGGATCCCGCTTCTGAAGTAGCCAAAAAGTGTCTGGTCCGGATGGATTGCTGTACTTCAGTCACAATGCCCTTTTGTATGGCCATCTCCATCCATTGCCTCATTTTGATGGGAATAGTCTCAGGTAATCCTTCCTCCTGTCAAACCGGCAGCCGTAAGGGTGAAGTTGCCTGTGGGATTCGCCAGGCAGTGCTCATTGGAGGAGATATGCCTATGGGAGGCTGTCCAGAAATAGCCTGTCCAGGCTGGGTGGATAAGCCCAAGGGCACCAACAATGGACTTGGGCCCTGATCCGATTGTTGTGTCATAGCCATCTTGTCCGCCTCCCTGGCCCGTTTCTGCAACTGCCTTTCCAAGGCTTGGTGCCGTGTATGGGCATCCTTATCCTCCACCTTAGAGGCCTTTTTGGGGCCCACTAACTTATCTCGGGACTTATTTGTCTTGGAATGGAAGACGTTGTCACCTTCCATTGTGGAGGACTGATTCTTGTGCCTCTAACTTTATTTTATTATCATTATTATCATTATTATCATTATTATCATTATTATCATTATTATTTATGTATGTATGCTGTTCAGCTTTGTTCGGGGATTTTCCCACATCATTGTAGTTCTGCTTTTAAAGTTGTAGCAACATTTTAGCAGAATCTCATCTGCCATCATCACGCTTCTGTATTGGTGGCAGATGAGATTCTGCCAAAACGTTGCTACAACTTTAAAAGCACAACTATAATGACGTAGGAAAATACCCAAACAAAGCTGAACAGCATACATCTAAGTACCCACGAAAACTTAAGAATATATATATATATTTATACATATATATATATATATGTGTGCTGTTTAGCTTCCTTCGGGTATTCTCCCACGTCATTGTAGCTCTCTTAAAGTTGTAGCAACGTTTCAGCAGAATCTCATCTGCCATCCTCAGGCTTCTGTATAGAGTTAGTTCCTGGTTTCAAATTTGAGGCTGGTCCATTCTGATTGGCTGGGAGCCTGGATCTGTGTTCATTGGACTTGGGAGTTTGATTGATTGGTGTTTCTGGTTTCTTCTGTCTGTTTTGTGGCTTTGATTGGCTGGCAACACTCTGTTCTTGTGTTGGAGGCTTTCAGTGCAGCTTGGCTCCGTGTGAAGGGAAATTTGAAACCAGGAACTAACTCTATACAGAAGCCTGAGGATGGCAGATGAGATTCTGCTGAAACGTTGCTACAACTTTAACAGAGCTACAATGACGTGGGAGAATACCCGAAGGAAGCTAAACAGCACACATGTAAGTACCCGCGAAAGCCTAAAAAAACAAATATATATATATATGCTGTTCAGCTTCCCTCAGGTATTATCCCACGTCATTGTAGTGCTGTTAAAGTTGTAGCAACGTTTCAGCAGAATCTCATCTGCCATCATCAGGCTTCTGTATGGATGTGGGTCTCACAGCTTCTGGTTTCAAATTCGAGGCTGGTCTATTCTGATTGGCTAGTCTAGGTCTGTGTTCACTGGACTTGGAGTTTGTTTGATTGATGTTTCTGGTTTCTTCTGTCTGTTTTGTGGCTTTGATTGGCTGGCAACACTCTGTTCCTGTATTGGAGGCTTTCAGTGCAGCTTGGCTTCACGTGAAAGGACGGCTATTATCTATTAGGAAGCTAGGTTTCATCTGGGTACCTGGTTGGGGTGTGTTTGAGCTGGAGGTATCAGGGGGAGTCTGTTTGTGTCCAGGTGTTTGCCTGGCTTATGGTGTGGAGATCTTTCTGTTTGAGAGTGCAGGCTTTCAAATAATTGACAGTCTGGTGGAATCATCTCTTCCATTCATGCTCTCAGGTCTTTTTCAATCTCTATGGTCTCTCCGATGATTCTGTGGCTAGAGAAGCACTACTACAAAACAGACAGAAGAAACCAGAAACACCAATCAGACAAACTCCAAGACCAATAAACATAGACCAAGACTCCCAACCAATCAGGATGAAGAAAAAAACCATCCTGGGACAACAGTAGGCTAGCCTCAAATTTCAAACTAACGGCTGTGATAGCCTGACCCACATACAAACTCTATACAGAAGCCTGATGATGGCAGATGAGATTCTGCTGAAACGTTGCTACAACTTTAAAAGCACTACAATGACATGGGATAATACCCGAAGGAAGCTGAACAGCACACATATATATACATACACACACACACACACACACACACACATATACGTGCCTATACCTACATGTTAAATTGTGTATATGGGAAACAGTAAATCTAAGGGTCCCCAACAAGGGAAACCCCCAAGCGCTCCAAGCAAGAAATATTCTGGATCCCTGGTTGCCAACAAGGGAAACCAGCTATACAGGGCCTGGATGGATCCTTTCCTGTCAAAAATGTCCTGCTGTTTGAAATGGCACTTGCGGCTTCACTCCAATGTAATAATCCAAAAACAATTGCAAAAAGAAAAAAAATCCTGTTTAAGGACGAGCCTGCTTATCCAACGCCAGCAAGATAAAAGAGAATTAATGCCAGGGAAGTGGAGTGGGAAGGTACTTGCCCCAGTCCCCAAGAAGGGAGACCAGTGGGGAATGGCGCCTGTGATATTTAGGCGCGAACTTGAAGCCAGCCGTTGAAAATGGCGGGAAGGCAGAATCTCCGATGTTAATTGCCTGAGCAGTTTAATGAGCCGCTGCTGCTGACTCTCTAAACTGTTAGATAAATGATCTTGTCAGTCGAAACGGCAAGGAGAAGTGAGCCACGGCTGCGAGCACTCCGCCAAGATTGCAGAGATAAGACGATCGGGGGATTAGATAAGCTAATTGCCTGAAGTGGCCATCTCAGGCTGCCAGCAGAGTGGCAGGCTCCGCCAGCTACAAAGAACTACTCTCAAACTGATCGGGGAGATGATCTAATAGAGCCACAAGCCTTGAAATCGCCAAATTAATTGGGGTAAAATTTACAAGCCGAATTAATCCAAGAGCAAACCTGAATTTTGACTAGCTGAATCAGCAAACCATTCCAGTCAGGGAGTGCACAACCTCTTGCCACGAAGGCTGAGCTAAAACTGGGGGACACTGGGGGGGGGCGTCCCGTGGAGGAAGAGGAGCGTCCTGGAGTTTTAAGCCCAGCCTTTCCAGAAGAGACTGAAGCACCTCACACTTCTGGATGCTCTGAACAGCTCATGGGAGAATAAATTGTTTAAGGATAGTTGTAATATCCAGCAAAATAGCAGCAAGTACCCAACCTTGGTTGATTTTGAAAAGCTAAGAAGGATCAGACTTGGTTAGTACTTGGATAAAAGACCAACAGGAACCCCTGGACTGTGAGTTAAAATAAATTATTATTTAAGTTAAAAGTTAAATAATTATTCAGGAAGAATCATGTTATCATTGCCAATAATAAGTCATCAAGAATTGAGGTGAACATGAAACAGACTGGACTTTGCCCAATGCAAAAGAGCGGAATTAAATACAAAATGACAAATTTGGTTAACTTTTTTGTGAGCAAGTAGGCAATCATTCACCTTTCTATATATTTATGTGGCTATCTATATGAGGCCTAGAGGCTGGCACCTTGCTTTGTAGCAAGCTACCTTATTGTTTGAATCAGGGCAAGGATTCTTGTAGATTGCATGGGAAATATAGCTGGCACCACACTTACCTACCCTGCAGTGGGTCACAGGGAACTTTATGGCTGTATCAGAAGCTTATAGAGAAAAGATTACATATGTCAACAAGACTTGCTAAGATGGACCACTATAATATACAGATGTACAGCAAACCCTTAGCTTAAAGTTTGAAGGGCAAGGCTGGATGAGGCCCCTAGACATACCACTAAGACTTCTACAAGAAATATGGCTCTTCTCAGGGCAGGAAACTAGGTGTTGCACGTCATGATGCCCTGATCAGTTCTAGATGCACTAAATCTAGAACTGAAGATCATTACACTAACAAAAGCATCCTTACAGAGAAACTTGCTGTCCTCTGTTCTGGATAAAGAAATCAATATACCAACCTCAACAATGGCAGAGTCATTCATCCTCACTCCTAGTCATTGCAAACCAGATTCATAATCCAGTAATACTTTGTTTAAATCACTTCTCCCCAAAAGCAAGAACAACCAATCTGCACTTTGACCAATCGAAATCAGGTAACTTCCCTTTGCTGAGGTTAATAGTCTGGTTATAACTCATGCACCCATTGGGGGGAGGGGGACACAAGTGTGTGCATTATCACAAGCAGGGCTATCCACTTCTTTCTCCTTTTCATGAAGCTGGCAGAATTTGACATGAACCAAATCCGTCAAGAGCTCAAGACAGACCTGTGGGCTCTATTGAACAAGTAAGGTGGGGGGTGTGGGGGGTGGAGGATGGAGGGTGAGGTGGAGATCATGCTGCTCCATTCAGCTCCAAACAATGATAAATAATTCAGGAAGAAAAATACCGCAATACAGAGCACCCAGCAGGGTTTAAAAATAGAACACAGAGAAGTCAAAAGAGGAGACAGCAAGAGTGCAAGCATCATAGAGAACAGGGATCTGTGTCAACAAATCAAAAAGCTACCAGATGCTGCGATCATGACAGAGTCGGCTGCAGCCAGATTGCAGCAATCACGACATCCTGTTGTCACCCAACACCCGGTGCTTTAAAAGAAAGAAAGCTCATTCCTTCTCTCTGAGAAATGCAGTAATTCATTCTAAAACAAATACTTGATTCTACAAGATGAAACATTAGCTCTTTCGCTGACAGTATAAATCCACTGCATTTTGGGATCAAATGGAAGAAAATCAGGGAATAACACACATGGAAATTTTGATTGCCTTTATCATTAAGACTACTAAAAGATACAATGCATCACTAATTCATTTCTAAGGTATACAGTACTAACGGAAATCCCAATGTTAATGAACTTATCCACCTCCTCCCCTTCTATCCCAAAGTTTGAGGTTCCAAACTAGTTGTAATTTATTATCTCTGCTGTTTATTGTTTGTCACTAGCTGGATATTTTACTTTCAACAATTATTGTCTCCTGTAAAACATGGAATCACTCACACAGGACAATAGGAGAAAACACTAATTACAGTTATCTTGATTTTGATTTTTTTTGTTTCCAGCCTTGGTGTCATTCCCAAAAATATTACATTTCTGTACCACATGTATTCCAAAATGCCCTCTCAAAGGAGAGTAGAAAGCAGGCCAGCAATTCTTGCATATCATTACAGATAAATCTGAGTAGAAATGTTTTAGTCATGTGTGGGATTATACAACTTAACAGTTCTTTACCAAAGATGTATCTTTCATTAAACTTGTTATACGTTGGACTACTAATGTTGGAAGAATGCATTTGACACAAGCAATTTGCACTAAAACAAAGTAGAGTTTCTTCCTTGGATGGATGTCTTTCCCAGATAAGGGCACAATTTCCTATCCTAGATCGAAGCAATACTGATTATTTCAAAACCTGCAGAGAACTGGATATTTAGCCAGAAATTCAGCATCTGAGTTGATGGCCTAGAAGACAAGTTAACTGCCTAATACTTTTAACAGTCTCTTATTTTATAATAATCTCTCTCTCCAAGGAGATAGACCATGTCTGCAAGGAAGTCATTGCAGGCTCTACTGGAAGAAAAAAAAATACAGAACTGTCGTTGGAGCTTACTTTATCAATCAACACAATTTTAATTTTGTTCATCTGAATAAGCACAAAATGTACCTGTGCTTTCTTTTTAAAACAGGGCTACCCCACCACACCCGCACACACAGAGAGAGAAAGAAGGAGAAGACAACAAGAAAATCTCATTTTTGCCACCAAAAATGAATTAATGAAGACCTCAGATTGAGTTAAATATCTCAGTAAGAGGGAGAACAGCATAGCATAACTTAGATTTAAGCTCAAGGAACAACAAACCCCTCACATTTCTGTCTTTATCATGAAGAACACTAAAGCACTACAAGGCATCGACTCACTTCTTCGACATACAATACTAATGGAAATCTCAGCTTTAATCAACCATATCATACTGTTCTGATTTAATTGTCCCGCCTAGCTTTTAGCACAATTAAATCAACACTATTCCTTTTTATCTCTACAACATTAGCACTATCACTTATTATTTAAAAAATCAAAGTGACAGTCTTTAAAATGAATTTTTGTGCTATCAAGGTTTGATTAGTATTTGTTCTCCAGAACTCTACCTTTTCTGCAGGCTTCAGTTCCAAATCTTGTACCACCCCAAGTCTTGAACTTTGTCTCTTTGACATATTTTTCCTCAATAATCTGGGTGGGTGTGTGTGAGAGAGGGAGAAAGAATAGTGCATAATAAAAGCTGTCTGGGAGATCTCCGAATTTCCACCAAGCAGTAAAATACAAGCATATCAACATTATACCAGCTTTTCCCCCTTTCATTTGAAAACAAGCAATCTCAGATTCAAAGGAATGGAGAGAAAACTGTGTGTGTGAATCTATCAAAATCAAGGTGGGGGGGGAGAGATAAATTCTGCATCCTTCTTTCAGAGATGAGACAGGAATGAAAAGTCTATGGAAATAGGAAGAAATCACACCTGCCCCAACATCAAACACAATGATATAAAAAAGGGGTCAGAATGACAAATACACTGCTTTTGGCTGATCCACCCGTTTAACAGGTTGTCCAATAGCTTTGGGGCATACTTTAAATACTGAAAGTTGTATACATTCAGCAAATAAGTACAAATAGGAGATGGGAGCCTTCTAAACAGTTTGAAAGGAAATAAGAGAGAGAGGCTTGAAAAGTAGAAAGGATAGATATCTTTGGTTATTCAAACCAATATAGCCAATAGATAAAGCTGGTAAACAGCAAGCTGACTATGAGATACCACAGTTTTCTATGTCTTACTTGCTATAAGGTGGTACTTTGCCATTGTGTACAGGTAATCCTTTACTTATAACCATTCCTTTAGCAATCATTTGAAGTTACAACTTCAGTGAAAAAAATGACTTGACTGTTTTTTCACACTCACAGCAGCATCCTCATGATCATAGGACCAAAATCTAAATATTTAGCAAGCGGCATGTAGTTATGACGGTTACAATCTTCCGGGGTCATGTGATCATCTTTTGTGAGTTTCTGACAACCAAAGTCAATGAGGAAGCCAGATTCACTTAACAATCATGTTACTAACTTTACAACTGCAGCCAATTACTTAACTACTGTGGCAAGAAAAGTTGTAAAATGAGACAAAACTCACTTAACAACTGTCCTGCTTAGCAATGGAAATTTTGGGCTCAATTGTGGTTGTTGTAAGTCAAGGACTATCTGTATATAATTATTAGATTTCTATCTGATCCCAAAATATCACATTTAGCACTTTTTTTAAATATGAAGGAACTTTATCAAACAACTGGTACAGAACTAGTGTTATAAGACCATGGGTTGACTCTACTTCCCTTAATCCACCATGAGCAAGGTAACGGGAAGCAATGATGCATTATTACATCTGCCTTCAAGGCTTATTGAAAGAGTATTCAACTATATCTTTCAGGAAGCCCAACAGTATTTAGGATAATTAGATGATCTATTCATACATCATGGTAAGCCAAAAAGCTTTAAATCACACTACAGAGGACTATTACAATGGCAAAGAGGAACAAATGGGATGCTCCCTCTTCCTCTGCGTTTTCTTGTAGAAAAAAAGAAAATGACCTTTTTTTTAATATAGTAATGTGTATAGCATTGCTTAATAAAGCCTTGGATTTTAAAGCAAATCTCTCAACTTTCACAATCCCAGCTGTGTTCTTATGTTCTAATGTGGTATAGCTGAGGAAGTTATCCCTTCAAGGTCAACCACCTGTTGCTGGAAAGATTTGCTGATATTGTCTCACAGAAACTTTTGACAGCTGTTCGACAAGGCACATGAACAATGAGTGTGCTTAAACAGAAATATGACCAATAGAAGCAATATACTAGGCATGTTTGGAAAACCTTCTTAGGGATCAGCTGCAATATAGACCATATTCCCCAGAAAACTATTGTATACCAGCCGGTATTATTTGGGGAACATTCATTCTTATTATTGATACTCCAACATCTAAAAGAACATAAGACTTTGCTCTGTGTTCACATTCCTCTAATGAATGTTGCTATTTCCTGTTTGTTGCCTTGACTGTGAATGTTTCCTGCCTAACTTATGCTTTGCAGTTAAAATTATTGCTCTTGCTTTGCATTGTTTAACAAACCTCTTCAGATTCTACCTCACTGTAGTACTTGCGTTCATTATTTACAAAGCCACAAACCTACTATCCACAGTTTGCTGTGAGAAAACGTTTGAATTTAGTACCATGCATTTTGTGATGTTGTCTTTCAGGTTATTTTTTTTTCTTGTTTAAATCGCAATTAATTGTTCCTTTTGCTAAACTAGAAATATCAAGATAAATATGAAGAAAATTTAAACTATTGCAAAGTATCTCCAGCTATTTTATAGCGTATTTCATAAAAACCATGGGGGAAATGTTATTAGTTGGAGTCAAATCCTAAATGTGATCAACAGTCAGAGTAGCTCTATATATCAGAGCAATCCAAAAAGCAAAAAGGAGAGGAGGGGCAAATCCAGTTAACTGATTGGCAAGTATTGATGAAACACAAATAAAATATTTTAACAGAACAGCCAGCCAATTAAAAACTGACAGTATTCATTTAACAGATTAGATAAAAATAAATTTGCATTTTACTAAATACCAGCTGTCAGATATAGAAAATAACTCTTTATTAAAAGAATAGACAAAAAAAGTTATTTTCTGAAGAGTCTGTTTCACCAAAGCTCACACATCTGAATTCAACCCGCAGCCCAGTTTCTAATCAGAACTGCAACATGGTAACCTCCTCAGAGATGGACCATCTCAATTACTTTGTTGGCTCTTGTCTTACTCTTTTCAGAAAAAAAAATTCAACTAGTGAATGATATACCGTAGCAATAGCAATGACAATAACTGCTGATTCAGTTCTACAGAGGAATTATTGAGTCTGTCATCTGCACCTCTATTAACTGTCTGGTTTGGTTCTGCAACCCAACAAGACAGACACAGACTTCAGAGAGTAATTAGGACTGCAGAAAAAACAATTACTACCAACCTGCCTTCAATCGAGGACCTGTATCCTGCGCAAGTCAAAAAGAGGGCTGTGAAAATATTTACAGATCCCTCACATCTTGGACATAAACTGTTTCAATTCCTTCCCTCAAAATGACGCTATAGAGCACTGCATACCAGAAGTAGACACAAGGACAGTTTTTTTCCCAAACCTCATCACTCTGCTAAACTAATAATTCCCTCAACACTATCCAATTATTTACAAAGTCTGCATTACTATTACGATTAATCTTCTCATCACTCCTTATCCCACTTGTGACTGTGTGATTGTAACTTGTCGCTTGTATCCTTACGATTTATACTGTTTCCTAGTATGATTCGATTACTTGTTCTACCCTATGACTAGTATTAAGTGTTTTACCTTATGATTCTTGACTCTTGACGAATATATATTTTCTTTTATGTACAATGAGAGCATTAGCACCAAGACAAATTCCTTGTGTGTCCAATCACACTTGGCCAATAAAGAATTCTACTCCATTCCATTCCATTCCATTCTATTCTATTCTATTCTATTGTCCCTACACTGCATATTTCAAGCACATTTTGCAGAATCCTTATTGAAGGTTTACCAGGATTCAGTTCTCTGTGGAATGTTGGGTTTATTGCACTGATTCCATGATGCTGAACTGTGTGTCTAAATTGAAACAATCCATTTGTTCTCTCCCTATATCATCAAATGAAGTGTGCCAAAGCATTACGGTTTAAAGCAAACAATGTTCCCTTGCAGAATCATATGCACTTTTCTCACAGAAAATCAATGTGTTTACAATTCAGTCTAGTGTCACAGAATAGGCTTTGATGGGTATAACTAAGAATGGCCTTCCCAAACTTGGTACTTTCCAGGTGTATTTGTTTCAGAATCCCTTTCCCAGGTTATTGAATGACTGGCTTGGAAAAAAATCTGAAGTTGTATGGAAAAAAAATCTTCATACCTCCTAGCATCAAGCAACACGGATTTACAGTAATGGTGAATAAGTGAATAAGTAGAATAAGTAGAACCTGTGTTCTTCTTATTGGAAAACCAAAAGTAGTTTTTTCCCCTGACTATATAAGTGGATATGAAATAAAAAAATAATCCCAAAAATGCTTCAAAAAGCAAACACCAGGCTTCTTCTGAAGCACTAACAGAACAAAATATGTACATGATATAAAAGCAGATTGTAAAATAATTCAAATAGCAGCAACCAGCTGCATTTAAAGTAGTCCTTGAAAGAAGAGTTTAGGCACCTGGGAAAATGTGATTAAATTAGCAACAGTAGATGGTAAACAATGTTTTTCTAAAAACATTATTATTACTCAACAGTACCCTACTCGGTTAGTAACTAAATGGGGAGGAGCTGTGTCAACTGATCTCTTCTGGTAGAATGACTTACTACTGCTGCTGCTGCTTTCACATGAGTTGCACTTCAAAGTTGCTGGGGCAACTTGATAAGCTGCTTCTACAAGCACAACAACAGAGATATTAGGTGCCTTTGTAACATCTCCAAGGGGATCTTTCATCTGTAATTAAAGTGTCCAAAGTAAACAACAGATGGAATTTTCACCTACTGCCTTAATTACCAAAAAAGGTCCTCTCTTCTATATGCATGCCTAGTTAAGTCAGCATTTTATTCCAGGTAGTCCTCAACTGGAGCCAGAAGCTCCACTGCTAAGAAAGGCAGTTAAGTGAATCATGCCCAATTTTACACACTTTTTTTTTTTTTGGCCACAGTTAAGCAAATCACTGCAGTTATTAAAGGAATACAGCTTCCACCAATGATTTTGACTTGTTGGAAGCCAGCTGGGAAGGTCACAAATGATGATCATGTGACACTGTCACGGTCATAAATACATGGTAGTTGCCAACCACGAAATTTTGATTTTGTGTCTATGGGGATGCTAAATGTCCCCACAGGTCACTTTTTTCAGTGCTGCTGTAATTTTGGATGGTTGCTAAATAAATGTAAGTCCAGGATTACCAGGACAGAACAGTTTCATCAGCTTTATAGTTCCCATTTCTCAAAGGCTATCACATATACACGAGCACAAAGATCTTAAAAACACCTGCATTAACTTAATTGCACAGGTTCATTTAAAAAAGAGGAATATGGTCTTATATTATTAAACCATCAGGGCTGTTCAAAATTGTTACGAATGATTACATTAATTGTTGGAATACTAACCTTCTAAAGATCACAGCACAATACATGGAAAGTTTATCTTTGCTTGCATTTTTTTGTGATCAGGATGGTTACAGGGAACTCAGCATCTTCAAATCTGAAAATCAAAAGTGTTTTTACTAATGGTGCCCCATGCCAAGATTAGTTTGTCAAAATGCCAAAAAAGACCAAAGCCACCTACTGCTACATGTGTAATTGCTTATTTTTCAAAATAATTATCAAAACTATAAATAAAAAAGTACTATTCTACCAAGCAACTATTCCGGCCACTATCACAATATTTATTTACTGAATGCTTTTACATCTATATAGGCTCTGTAAACATTCTAAATAATAAAGGCAGAATATGAATGAATGAATGATAAAAACCAATCCTGGGAAATGTGGCCTCAGCACAAATACAAACACAAAGAGAAAAGTAAGCAGAAGGTAGACACACTATCCTGGAGAACTAAAGCAATACAATGGAAAAGTCTCAATCATTGCTCTCTAAATGGCAAATTGTACCTAGTGAACCAAAAATATTACCTACATCTGCTCTAGTCAAGAAGAAACAATACACACACATAATTTTATATTCTTTTGCCTAGAATCCACTGGCTTGCCAATTCTGAAAGCAATGATGTTAAGAAATATCTCTTACTTCTCATACCCTGTATCTAAACCAGCAATTGAAATCATTTAATTTTCTTTTCAACTACTTCAAGAAAAGCTTTCCTTTAAATACATGGTAAGAGATTTAATACTATATGTTAATTAACCTAAACAATCGTTTATTTAATATTCTTACCAAGTATATTTACATTTGAACAACTGTCTAGGGATGTGCCAAACAGTTTAGGCAGGTGACAGTTCAACAGAACTAAAATTTGGAATGCTTTCCTTGTTCAAATTTTCAGATAAAATAAAATCCAGACAAGATGGGTAGGGAATAGAGAGGAGTAGAGGTATGGTAGTGCAATGGTTAGAATTCAGTATACTCTGCATTCCACTGCCAGGAGTTCAATCCTGACCCCCGCTCAAGACTCAGCCTTCCATCCTTCAAGGTTGATAAACTGAGGACCCAGGTTATTGAGTTGGGGACATATGCTGACTCCTTAAACCTCTTAGAGAAGACTGTGAAGAGATATATGTCGAAATGCAATGCGAACGCAAAAGCTGGTCACACTTCCTCCTGTCACAGTGTGATATCATCTACCAGTTTGCTGCCTCCCAACTGCCAATGTCGTTGGGTTTCTTCCCCTCCTTCTAAGCCATCTCTGCTAGGAACAAAGCAGCCTCATTTCATTCAAAGCATGGACAACTCAAAAGCAGCTATTCTACGTATGGAACATTTTTTGCACAGAATGTTTTGTACAACCCCTAAGCGTTTCTCTTTAAAGAGGAATCAAGTACAGCAAAGTTTATAGAGTTTCCACACTGCACAGAGACTTCAATAATACATTGCTCCAAACTGAACAATGGCAAGTAAGAATAACATATAATATTCAAACATTAATGCTGAGAAAGATTTAAAATGTATTTCAAACTTAGCTTAAAAGTCAATGCACTAAGCTAAACCAACACTATATTTGATGCTTAAAAGTTAACATATTTAATTATTATGAAAAGCATCTTAGGATTTCTCTGAGGGTAAAGGGACCTTTGAGGCAATTTCCAAAACAAAAACTTATGCAATAACAAAATAAGAGTATTATTTTTTAAAAAAACCACCAGTAATGACAAACAACATCCAAGTTTAGTACTTAGCTAATACTAAAACCTAATACACAGTTTCATTAAAAGCTGACTATGAGTATACAGTCAGGCTATTCCTAACAAATTTTAATGATGAGATTCATTAGCAACAGAAGATAACTCATTCATAAAACCACTGGTGAACTCCCCTAACTTTTCTCAAAAATGGACAACAAAAATCATGTATAAGGTGAATGGCAGACATTCTGCAAATAACTTAATTTAAAATCAGTCCAGCTGGCAGAATGTAGATATCTCATGAATTGATAATATGAATTTTCAAATGGCCACAATCTACACCAGCTGAAATTTCCAAATTATCTTAAAGACAATCCTTTATATACCAGATGTTCCCAATCTTTATTGAGTTCAAGTATGTAGAAAGCCATTGTCACCACCTGTAAATCAAGAACAAACCTGCAGCTGCTATGTTGAAGCCACAGCCCGGCGCTTTTGCTAAAGTATGCATCATTTGAATTTTCAAAAATTATATTCTGTCTAACCATTCCAAATCTCCTCCGTAGATATTTTTAAATATATTTTGCCGTCATCGATTCCATTTTGCAAGGGTAACCCGAGAGCCAAGAGCTCCAATAACATCACTGTTGTTACTCTTAACGATATTGAAAAAGCTGGCACTAGGATTTGTATTCTTACAAGGATAAGATCGTGTAATATAATATTCATGCCTGTTGTCGGTAGTTAGAGATGTATTTGTTATGTTAATCATGTATGACTTCTCATATTGATATGGTTGTAGTTCTCCCTGCTCAGTGATACTCCAGATAGGAAATGAACTTCTTTTATTCCCAATATTGAAAGAAGGCTCCTGATCTGAGATAATATGTGGTATCTATCACGCTTAAGAAATGAAGGGTATCATAACATAAAAAAAAAAAGAAATGGATGGTAAAAAAAAAGATAGGCATGGAGATAAAAACAATTAAATGCAGCTACATGTATAGAGATTGCAATGCCCACAACTGCATTACTCCTCCTCCCCTAGTTTCTGACCAGGATTTGTGCATCACAGAGAATGAATTTACACAAGTTAGATGTGTGCAGGATTCTAAGAACAGGACTTCAAGCATACTCCAAAGGAATGGAAGGACAATAACCTCTTCTAAAATAGGGAAAAGAAAAAGCATTACTTGGCTCAGCCAAGAAGAAACAGTTTTAATGGAGGGCGGCTACATCAACAGTAAAGAAGGAATCTAGGCAGAACCAACTATGCTCATTAAGGTCATGAAAATCAGAAAGCTAGCCACTCTCTCTCAAACGGTGATGTCACTGGCTAATCCTTTTCAACCAGCAAGTGCCTTGGTACTTTCAACACAACAACTCTGTCCCAGCCCAACCCACTTCACATGATTTTTGGGGAAAAAATAGGATGAAGAAGGTGTGCTGAATATGTTTGCTGCCTTAAGTTATTTATAAAATTAATTAAGGGAGGATACAAGTAAAAAAATAAACAAGCCTGCCTCTGCAAACATGGCTTTCGGGCACACAGTTTCATGGAAACTTCTTTAATTTCCACCAACTTTTCCTGGGAATATTGCCGAAGTAGGTCATTTTTGTGGGTTTCGAAGAATTGTACATGACTTTACCCCAAAGTACATTTCTAGTCACCAAAGGATGAACCTAACATTCCCATCTTAAATGAACAGGACAGTTAAAAGTCAAACCATTAACTACTTTACTGAGGTACAATGTTTCCCTATTTTTTCTGATTCTTTGCCTGTAGCTAATGTGAATTATTCAATAAAGAACTTTAACAGCACACAGCTGAAGTAATTCCATGAGACTAAAAGGGACAGAGTTTCCTCCACATGACAAAAAGAAATTTTAAGCCCTATCTTTCACCTTGGAAAGTTGGACTTCACTTCTTCCTTTCCAGATTCATCTTTCAATATCCAAAACAAACTATACACTTCATTCAAGAACCATTTATTTTCACCAGTCATTCTTTCTTTCTATATGGTTTTGGACACATCAAAATGAATTGAGCCTTCTTTCCTTTTTAGCTTGATTCTCTGATAAGCAGCTTTAGTAGTTTAGTAAAAGCTAACTTTTTCTATCACACAACCATTAAAGGTAGTTTGTTTACAACCATGTAGTAATATCACTCTTGTTAACAAGGGGGGAATTGCTTTCTAAATTAAGTCATCATTCTCTCTCTTTTTTTCCTTCTTTCTCATTTGAAAACTTTGATTTGCCTACAGCGGTAAACAAATTCCCAGGACACTTTCCAACTCACGAAGCTATCCACAGGTAATGACGATGGGGAAGAGACTATAATTTCATTCTTGGAAATGATACTCAGGGGACAATGAACATAGCAATTTCATTTTTCCAGCAGGATTTATATACAATTTGCATTTCTTCCTACCCAATCAAATGTTGGAAAGAAATTAAGGAAAGAGAATCAAAATTATCTATCTGCTCATCGGCATGATAACTCTTCAAAAACAGAACTGAACCAAATTTGGAAGAAAGGGATGAACTGGAAAATGGTCTCAATCAGTTGGGGGCTGCAAAAAAAATAAATCCTATGTTTCTCCTACAGCACCCTTCAGCAACCATGAATCAGGTGGTTATGGGGCCAGCTCCCACTTGCAGCCACATATTAGAATTGGTTTTATCTCAAGGAAATTGTGGTGTGATCTGGAAGATATGACCCTCAATCCCTTGTCCCATATGTGCTTTTTCAAGAGGCAACCGGACTTTATTTTTCTTTGAAGACATTTCGCTTTTCTTGGGTGAGCTTCAAGCTGAAGAAGCTTTTTGAATGAGAAGTGAAATGTCTTCAAAGAAAAAAAAAAAACAGAAAGTCCAGTTGCCTCTTGCAACAGCACTTTTGGGACAACCCTGACCTGGATGACTGAGAATCTCCATAGACATCAATCCCTTGCCATAGTTGGAACACTCCCTACTACTAACTCTTGCTGCGAGGAGGAAGAACATATTTGATTGGTCCACTCAAGGCACATGATGGTCCCTGTTGAATTGAAAAGGAACTTGGGATCATTCCTGAGGTTCTCATACATCCGAGGTCCTTGGTGCTGCTTAGAATGAGATGGAAGATAATTTACATCTGTGTGGAAAGGCAGCCCAAGGCTGTGGTGATGTGGGAAAGTAAGCGAAGGCCTGCAATGACCCCAAGGAATCAGAACACAGGGTGTCTTAGGGAGTAGGGGAGAACTTGGGAGATCGCCTATCTGAGGCACGACATGCTTCATTTAACAACCACATCAGGAGAAGCAGGGGGGGTTAAGAAAGGTGATCATATGGGGACCTTGCTTAAAGACCACTGCACTTTGCAACCATCATGGGCAAGTTCTGTTATGGTCATATCTCGAAGACTATCTGCAATTGCTAATAATCATGTAAAGTGGTCATTATCTTCCAGCAATATTATTTGCCCCACGGGGTAAGTAGGAATGGATTGCAACTTATCCATTTGATGATCATTCCACTACATCTATCAGGGCACTGGGAACGGAAACGGTTTCTCAGGTTGAGAATAATGCTTTATCTACTTCTTCTGTGATATGAAAAATGCAGAGATTCTAAAACCTGTGGGGGAATGGACTGGATGATGGATGATGCCGGTATAAGACAGGAAGGAAACTTTTCATAATATATGGCTTATCTAATCCACACAGAACTATACTTGCCTCTCTGCCACTTTCTATTACCACCACTCTTCTTAGTGGAGAGGGTCTGCTTTATTGATCTCTGCATAGTTGAAAGTCTTTTCCACTGTTCTGGAAAGGATGGTATCTCAAATGACTGGAGCAGCAACTCTTCCATGTTAAGAGCTTCAAATCTATTTCAAATGTCTTCCTAGGTGGGATATTTTTATTTATTTATTATTTTATTTTATTTTATTTTATTTTATTTTATTTTATTTTATTTT
>BLBF01000021.1:15659259-15740869 GCA_015471245.1 Laticauda colubrina | reverse complement strand
AAGAAAGAAAGAAAGAAAGAAAGAAAGAAAGAAAGAAAGAAAGAAAGAAAGAAAGAAAGAAAGAAAGAAAGAAAGAAAGAAAGAAAGAAAGAAGTTAACTCTCTTATGGAAATAAACATTGAGTCATAATATTGAGATACTCGAATCAATGGGACCATAATCAGGTATAAATTTGAGAGACCCTTCATTGCTTAAAACACACATACACACATACACACTCTGGTTATTGCTGTCACAGCCTGTTGTTCCCAATACAAAATTAAATGAATCATGCCCTGATTAAAAAACATCTCTATGAACTTCAGAAAAAGAGTTTTTAATGCTGATGAAGCTGGAAAGGCTTTGCCTTTTTATCAATTTATGGTCAGACTGATGGTGCCCAAATGGAGAAAAATGAATGCTATTGTTACTTTTCCCAAGAGTAGCCTTCCAACAAAAACCAGAGGTTTCAAAAGGACTGTAGGCCACTCTTATGTTCCCTGGAATTGTGAGGTTCATGAATTCCCCATGAGGAAAACACAGAATAAGATAGACGAGCACAGGAGGGGATAGAGCAAAGGGAAAATCTCTGCTCTCCAAAAAGTATGTCACCATCTGTCTCAAGGTTGGAAAGACAACCTAAAGGATCCAGTAGGTGATTGGAATAATGCCCTGTGGAAAGTTCAGACAAAGATGGAATGTTTTGCTATTAATGAGACATGCTATATTTGGAGAAAATTAAATAATGCATTCCATTAAAAAAGAACTTCATTAAGCCATTAAGCATATCATGATTCGGGGCTGTTCTGAGATGAGTCAGCTCAACATCACTGAGGGAACAATAGATTTTGAATTGCACCAACAAATCCTACAGGAGAATGTCGCCCATTCGTTATCTAAAGCTGAAACAAACGTGAGTCATGCAGTATGATGACGATCCTCAACACATAAGTAAATCTATGACAAAATGAGTAAAAAAAATAATTTCAGGCTATAGAATGGCTGACTCAAGACCCTGATTGACTTGGAGCAAGCATCAAGCTAGATGGCTCAAAACTAATAATGAGCTGAAGCAACTTCCTAAAAAGGAAGTACCAAATTTCCATTCAATATGCATGAATGATCAACAAGTTCAGGGAACGCCTGATTGAAATAATTACAGCCACCATTTATAATTATCTCTAAAACTCAAGACTTTCCTAACGAAGAAATGACTAGTTGTTCAAATAGTTCGATAAAGACAATCTATGTGTTCCTATTTAGGTACTGTTTGTTTAACCAGAACCACTTTACAGTATAGATAAATAAGATAAATATATTACAGATCACAGCAATGCATGATGAAGAATACAACTAGACCTTGACTTATGGCTGGTCACTTAGACTGTTCGAAGTTATAACAGATCTCCCAGGCTACTTATGACCAAGATTTGACATTCTGATGCCCCCCCCCCCCCGCCATAGTTATGTGATTGCATTTTCAGCATTCAACAGCTGACTCTCATTTATGGCTATTTGCAGCATATAATCACAATGTTTTTTGGCTGGAAATGATTTTTGTTTTTTGGCTGGAAACCGACATTTACTTCCAGTTTCCAGAAAAAAGAAAAACCATTGCAGACAATGGATTCCCTCAACAATTGCCATAGTCCCTTAAGGGCCATGGCGTTTGCTTAACAACCACAGTAGTTCACTTGGTTTTTCAATTTCTATTTTATTCAATTTCTACAGCAACCCAGAATCACTTGTTTGAGTTGAGCTATGGAAATTAAATAAATAACAAGTAAATAAGTAAAAAGTAAATCATGACCTTTGGAAAAAGGTTGTAAAATCAGAATTTTTTGTCTGGTGGTGGTGCCTGCTTAACAACCAGCATGTATTTACAAAACTCACAAACATTCAACAATGTAGCTATGAATTTTTCTGCTTAAATCTTACCATCCTTTTCCCCAAGACAGAATTTCTAAACTTCAAACTGATTCTCCATATCAGGCTGTTCTGGAGATTACCAACCTGCTTACACATTAGTATTCTGATCATTCAAAAGAAAGCATTACATATCAACAAAGAATTATTAAAATGTGCCTAACGTTTTCGCTCCAGCCATTTCATCCATTGCTTAGCAGATCAAGAATTAATCTAACAACCTTCCTACTTCAAATGGCAAAAGCATCAGGAGTAAATTTCTGAACCATCACTGCAAACGTTCTGTCAAACAGAAGCTTCTTCTTAATAATTCAACAGCTTGAGTAACATTCTAAATAAGAATCAGAGTTCGAGAACCCTCAAAGCAAGGTTTTGGTACCTAAGGAATGAGAGCTAAACTGATGCTTTGAAGTTTTGCACTGATCTTTAGATATTAAGGACATTGCATTACCAGTGTATAAATTATAGACTGTAACATATCAGTTATAGAAAGAGATGGATTTCATGATTTCTACTGATTATATTAAATATCTGGGGCTTTATAAACCCCAAAATATTTTAAATATATGCAAATAAATATGCCACAACTTTTAGAAAGGCCTTAACTAGATGTTAATAGATGATTAAAAATTCATTTTTAAACTTGTGCGGCAACTGTAATGTTATTAAAATGAATAATCCCTCGTTTGATTTATGTACTTAAGAGGTATTTCTATGTTGATATCAATTCTGCAGTCCTCTAAATGATGTTGAACTAAAATTCCCAGCCAATGTGGATAATGTGGGAAGCAGGAACTAAATAGCAAAATCCAGAAGACACACAAGATTTCTTTATGAAGATGATATACTGTATATTAAATCAGTACAATATGTATATTGCATTGAGAATTTAATGAATTACTGGATAACTGCGAAGAAACTAGTAATGGCTACTTTATTCTCCAGTGATTATGTAGACAACATATAATATTATCTTTCTTGATTTCTGTTAAAATGCCACAGGATCTCAGCTCCTAAGCTTTATTTGATCTAAATTTAGCAAGATAATGGAAACAGTCAGAAGGCATGGAAGTCTTTTTAATATCTGCACTTGTATGTTGCCAGGCAGCTAATTTCTGGGTGATTTTAAATTACTCAACTAGAAAAAGAAAACTATTACTGTGACAGGGATATATTGTTGCTTATAGAACAGCATTATTAATTATTCAACTCAAGATACTGGCTTCATTTGGAATGGAAGGTGACATACAGACCCAACTTAAATTAAACTGTGCTTAGTTTTAAGCCATGGTGTTTTAAGTAGAGATTCCTAAATAAAGTTTAATTAACTGGATTCATCCAAGTCATAAATCAGGACTCACAGCTGCAACAGCTGGGCATATAACACACTAAGCCCCAAATCAACAATAGTATAGGTAGTCATCAGGTTAATGACCACTTGTTCAGTGATAATTTGAAGTTGCAAGAGTGCTGAACGAGCTGTACTTACAACTGATACCTACAACTGGTATTGGAAGTTCCAGCCATCACAACATCCTCAGCGTCACGTGATTGCAATCTGGATGCTTGGCAACCAACTCACACTTATTACAGTTGTAGCATCTCGTGGCCACATGATTGTCACTTTTGATTTTTTCTGCTGGCTTCCAACAAGCAAACTCAATCGGGAAGTCAACAGGGAAGGCCGTAAATCTCTCTAGTAAGTTTCTTTCTCCATTTTTTTCCTCCCAGAAATCTAGCCGCCCATAGCACCACGCTCTCCATTGCACGCTTGCTTATTTGGCCATATTTGAATGGCACTGTCGTAATCCCGGATGGCTATACTTGCTTAGTGACAGAAAATCCAGCCCCAATTACTTTTATTAAACAACAACTACCTGTAGTGTGGCTTAGCATGATGTGTGAACCAAATCTAAAAGTCCAGAGATACAACATAAATTCAAAACTCAGTTCTTTATATCGATACAGAGCATTGAAGGATTCAGCTCCAATATCTTAACTGTAATCCTTGCAGCCTGCCACATAAAACAATCTTTCCGAACCTTGTCTCTAGATATGTCAGATTATGGACAAATCCACACAGCCTCATTGCCCAGGCACAAGGGCAGGTCTCTAACCATTCCCCAAGCACTTGGCTACATGCTCAACCTGTTTCTTGGAGTCCTTCTTCTGCTGAGGATAGCTTAAAATGCTTGTACTCTAGAAGGAACGCTTTCCCTAATATCCTGCCTGGAGATACTGTACAAAGTCAGATTAGGATATGTTGATATATTTAACCTTCCAAGACTGAAGAATGTAAGATATAGCCTCAATTACTTAATAATTTAGAAAGTAGATATTATACATAAACAAAAATTACTTATTGACATAGATTACCTATGGATTATTACAATAAAATGTGATTACTGAAATGCTTACATTGCATTCTAGAAACATATATTGAATGTGCATGTTTTTATTTTTTTAGATTTTTTTTTAGCTTTAATTTTTGAGTATTTTTTGTTGCATTCAATTAATAAAAGAAAAAAACTGTAAGCCACACTGATGTGAACTGGAGGGATAATCCCTTCCAGCCCCCAACTTTTTCTCCTGCTCCTTGATCATCCTTAGGCTGCAAGGAAGACCAGAATTTCTGCTTCTGCACATACTTTTTTAGTTTGTTTTTAAATGGATTGATCGACAGTCCACCTAGAAAGTGTGAAACCTTGAATCTGACCTGCTTGAATGTATGTAACTAAAAGGATTCCACCCTTGTACATTTTGGACTGCCTAGCAAAAAATTCCCTTCCCACTGGACTCTGCTCTTGCCAAAATCCTTTTTCCTTATTTTCTCTCTTCACATTACAGGTAATCCTCAACTTACAGCCATTCATTTAGTGACCAAAGTTGCAGTGCTGACAAAAGTGACTTAAGACTGTTTTTCATACTTACAAGTACTGCAGCATCCCCATGGTCACATGATCAGAATTTGGGTTCTTGGCAGGTGGTTCATATTTATGACAGTTGCAGTGTCCCAGAGTCAGGTGTTCACCTTTTGCAACCTTTTGACAAGAAAAGTCAATGGGGAAGCCAGATTCATTTAACAACCCTGTTACTACCATAACAGCTGCAGTGATCCATTTAACAATTGTGGAAAGGCTGTAAAATGAGGGAAAACTCATTTCTGCTTCACTTAACAGGGGTGGGATTCTATGGGTTCGGCCTGGTTTGGCAAAACCGGTAGCTCTGAAGATCATCTGGGAGAGAATCAATTCACTCCAACAATCAGTTGCTGGGCCCACCCGCCAGCTCTGGCTCCATAGTGACCTTTATTTCCTGCTTTTGATGCTCAGCTGCATCATGCGGCACAGCAGATTGCCGTGCATCAGCTGTTGAAGAGACAGGGAGAGTGCAGGAGAAGGTCAGTAGGAAAGCCTCTGCATGAGCACAAAGCATGCCCACCAAGCCACGCCCATCAACCCGGTGATAAACCAATTTGAATCCCACCACTGCTTAACAACTGTCTTGGTTAATGACAGAAATTTTGGGCTCAATGGTGGTCATAAGTTGAGGACTACCTGTATGTTCTTAGGATAATTCACAGCTGTCACGTAATCCACACAACTAACTGCTTTCTCAAACTCCAGATCTTCAACACTCCTTATCTTGATATACAAATGCAGATTATTACTAGTTGGCAGCAAGAAATGTAAAAACCCTCAGGTCTCTTTTTCATGGTTACCTCAAATGGTCAACCCATAGTTTCAACGATTTAAAGGGAAAAAAATCAATTAGTTGACAGTAGAATGATAAAGAAAAAAGAACTGCAATGAAGGAATTTGGTTAGTCACAGATACCTTTCATCTGGTGCATGTGACAGCCTCTGTTCCACAAACTGAACTGGTTGCATGTAGGCCTCTCTGTTCAATTCAAGGTGTCTATCAAGTCTTTCATGGTGAGGGACTGGATTACTTGGGGGAGTATTTCTCTCCAATTATACATTACCTATCCTGTGAGATCAAGTGGGACAGGCATGCTTTGGATCCCACCCATTAGGAAGTATCATCTAGCAGGTCCCCAGAGGACAGATTTTTCTTTTGTGGTGCCCACCCTCTGGCACCAAAGCTGGGGAACCATGGCCCCTTTTAAGACTTGTGGACTTCAACTCCCAGAATTCCTGAGCCAGCATGGCTAGCTCAGGAATTCTGGGAGTTGAAGTCCACGAGTCATAAATGAGCCATGGTTCCCCATCCCAACTCTGCAACATGATTCCCCTAGAGATTAGACTTGCTACTGGCTTTCTGTAAGGCCTTAAAGATTTGGTTCCGCTGCTGAGCCTGGGGCTCAAAAATTACCTATACTGGCAAAAAAAAAAAAAAAAGATCCTAGGAGTTACAGTTTAGGACATCTGATTGCCACCAATTTGGGGAAGGCTTCTGTTAATACTTTAAGGCAACCAATACATTTTCCAGGTGCCTTTCCTATCCTATTTTGTTGAAGAGGCTAAATAGTTCTTAGAACAGCAAGTTCTTTATGAGCAATACAAACCACACATGGCCCCAAGCATGTTGGTTATCTCAACAAATCCCAGGCTTGTTGCTGGTTTCTTTGTTTCTTTCAGAATAGGAAAATGCCCTCCTTTTCATTTTGGTGAAGTTATTTCAATAAGAAAAGAGTAACATATCCACTTCCACTAACAACTGCAGCTTCTAATTGGCTGTGCCTCATGAAAATTACATGAATATCCTTATTAATCTGTGAATGTTTTCAAACCAACTGAAGATTTTCCTTTAAGACAGATCTTGATTGATATCCCTGATGCTGAAAATCCCCCCCCCCAACCTCTCCCACAGACAGTGATGGAAAGTATTCTGCAGACTCTCTTGCTTTCAAATAGTGCTGCTACTGCATCATGTTCTATTTCTTCAATATAGACACTCGCGTTCCAATCCTCACTAACACTATTAGTCAACCATCAGCATACAGCAGGTTCATTAAACCACGGCTTCCTAAAAGCAGTGGCCCAATGTTTTTTTTTTTTCTAGCAAGGGGAATACCCAGCCCTGCAATGCATTCATACTGCTCAGCAATGGAACTTGTTTTCAAACTGAAAAATCATCTATCTTTGTTAATTTATTTTCAATAATTTACACAGCAACCATCGTAACAATGATTCGGAGGAGTGGACGATAAAAATAAAACAAATAGACAAATAGACAGCAGCCAAGAGAAGCTAATATGGCTTCCAAAGCTGACACCATCATCCACGTAGCCAGGAGATGAGTCTCTTGCCACACTCAGAGCACCAAGCCTGAACACAGAGCCAGGTCTTTAGGGTCTTATGAAAGGCCAGCAGGGTTGAGGTTAACCTAATCTCTGGTTCCAGTGGGTGGGTGCTGTGAGAGAAATGGCTTGTCTTCTGGGTCTTGCTTAGTCAGCAGGATTTACAGCATTGCCATCCTGCACGACCAGGTGGAACAACCAGGAAGAGAAAGTCCCTTAAGTAATCCAGCCCCAAGTCACAAATGGCTTTAAAGGTAACAACCAGCATCTTGAGTTGCATCTCAAAGCACATCTGTAATCAAGGCATCTCACAAAAGTAGTGTTGATACATACATCGTATAACTGGAAAAATTAATTACCTGTGCCACTGCATTCTACAATACTTGAAGCTTTTGAATATTCTTCAGAAGCAGCCTTCTATAAAGAACATTCCAGTAGTTCACACAGGGGACAACAAGGCAGTGATTGTGAGCAGGGCCTCCCACTCCAAGTATAGGCACAACTGATGCACAAAAAGGTATGCAAAGGCCTTCCTAGCCGTGGCTGGACTAGGTTCTGGAGGATCCTGTCATTTGCTGCAAAGTTCATTTTGGGAAAGAGATCGACCATATGAGGAAACAAACAAAAATATAATAATGTACATTGTATGAATTTAAAGATGCATCTTGTCTTTTTTAAAAAAGCAAAGAAGGTTGGGGCAAGGGTTCTAAAATTGGTAAGCAGCACAGGAAGAATTCTCTATATGACAGTGCCATCAAGAAAAAAATTGCTCCATAGGTCTTAATAACTGGGCAGGTTCAAACTGAGATGAGTAGGTACAGACCGAAATAAAATGTTTAGAGTTTTAAAGAATGAAATCAACATTCTCACATCTGGAAAAGGATGTGCTTGTGTTGTTGTTGAAAAGTTGTTTTCCTCTGTGCATGAAACAAATGTTTGCTTCAGATGTTTGGCCAGATTATTTTCAGTCTGTCTGCAGGTTCAAGAAGCAGTTGGTGATTTCAGTGATTTTACATTGGAATGAACCCCTACAATTAAGGGGGGGCCTCTATTGATAGATCTCTCATTTAATTTCGATATGCCAAGTGAAACAAGTCAGGGCCAACCTTATTTAATATCTTGCTATTGTTAGATTCATGATTTCCCCTTAAGCTACGTCTTCTTGCTAGTCCAGTTTGCTTGGCTATTATTAACTGAATATATAACAGATTTGTCATAAAAGCTTCCAGGCAGATTCAGTGGCCTGGTTTAAAGCTGGTAGCTAACTTCCAAATAAGTGCACTATGTAAAAAGAAAGACACAGTATGGATTAATTGTTTAGATGCCTGGCTAGAGCTGGAGACAGCCAGATTCAAATACATCCCCAGCCACAGAAACCGAGTGGCCTTAGTACTATATAAGATACTATTTCTCAGTCCAGTCTATTTTGAAAGTTATTGTGATAGATTTTTTAAAAATGAGAACACTTCTTCAAAATTCTGGAGGAAGGGTAAGTTATAAACTTAATGAATAAATAATAAATAAGAATAATCTGAACAAACCATGTAAGTGAAAAGTTTTACATTTGGATTTCACCTTCTTTCCAAATTTCTGTGATGATATAGAGGGATAATCTTTGCAAAAAATGCATGAGTGATGTGTTTATAAAAGAGACAGTAGATGACATCTCAGTTTTGGGAAAGATGGAACAGAGGGAAATTCTAACAGGTATTCAAAATTTTGTTATGGTATATCCTACAACAATAAACTATCCTGAAACCAGAGTTTATATAAAGATAAGTCTGTCCACTGATAAACTTTTACAAGAACACCCATGTTAGGTTGTCAATTGTCATAGGCCCACCCTCATCAGCCAAAAATAATTATCTACTGCCAGATTTAAACAGATGTTTCTTATCATACTAAGTATTCATCACTACATTAGTGCAAGGGTGCCTGTGTCTCAAATTTAACAACTGTTTTATAAAATATCTGTCAAGAAGGTAATCATCACTGTCTATTACATTCACACTGTTTATTATTCCTCCACCACAACCCAATTGTGTGTGTGTGTGTGTGTGTGTGTGTGTGTGTGTGTGAGAGAGAGACAGAGACAGAGACAGAGACAGAGACAGAGACAGAGACAGACAGAGGGGGGGGAGATCATGCATTCATCTTTCTCTCAGAAATACTTTTGTATTATCAAAGAGAACTATCCCTGAAACTTTTATCCCAGAATTATTTCATCAGCCTTTAAGGCACAATACTTTATTCTTTTTATTGTGAGCAATGTAAAATAATTTTTAACATTATCTTAAACTAAACCACAAGCTAGATTCCAAAAATTGGAGCAAAGACTGAGCTCTAAAAAAGATGATTTCACATTCCAGGTGATTTCCTTATATGTGAAGCTGAGGAAAGCTGGAAAAGTGATGTGGCTCAAGGATGTCAAAGAGTCAAAAGAACACCTTGGACCCCAATCATCAATTCCAACAAGCAAGTGAATAAAACACTTGATGCCAGAAACATTAAATCAAGCTTATTTTGAATGCCTGCCTTAATTCTAATCCTCTCTGCACTACCTGTTTAAAACTAAAACCATACTAAAATTCTATATTCTATATTTAAATTCTATGTTTATATCTATACCATACTAAATTAGTATATTTCAGAATTTTATGCTGCCTCAAAGTTAAATAATTCCATGAGCACCATTTTTCCCATTCAAAGTTTGACACACAAACTGAACCTTGGTTTCACCCCAGAACATTTGTGAGACTACTGATCTCCAAAATCTTTAACATCCCTTTCCTTTGATCACTCTGACTGGAACTGAGAAGTGTTGTTGAAATCAGCAACTTCCAGAGATTTACTAATTACCAACTCTGAAGTACAGTAAGCCCCCAAAATGATCTGCTATATATCCCAAATCAATGAAAGCAAATAATGCTTTCTACTCAAGCATAACCAAGCATCTTCAGAAGCTACATACCTTGTAGTTCATAATGAATCTGCTATAAGGAAGTTGAGTTTTTTAATTTTTGACACAAAACTATGCCATGAATTTATGTACAGCCTAGCTACTGTATCAGCTAAAGCAAGTGTGTTGTGTTACATTAGAAATATTTTGTGATGACAGTTCTGGTTGTTGTTGTTTTTCATTAAAAAAGTATATTCCCCCACCTCTGTGGTGAAGAAAAGGCTAAGAACCATTGGTGTAACACCTACACATTCCACTTCATCCATCTCGTCTTCAACTTTCTCTTCTCAATTACATATATTTAAAAAGCTATCCTTAAGCTTCTAGGGCAATGGCCCCCAACCTTTTTGGCATCAAGGACCTGTTTTGTAGAAAGAATTTTTTCCATAAATGGGGAGGGGGAAGGAGCACACAAACTAGATCCCTCAAATGCACAGTTTGCCATTGGCTTCATGTTTCTATGAGAATCTAATACTTGATAATCTGAGATGGAGCTGATGTGTTGTTGCTAACACTGGGGAGCGGCTGCAAATACAGATGAAGCTTCGCTCACTCGCCTGCCGTTCACCCCCAGCTCTGTGGTCTGATTCCTAACAGGCCATGGACTGGTACTAGAGCAGAGATTGGGAACCCCTGCTCTAGGGCAGGGGTCACCAACCTTTCGGACCTAGGGAACCACTAAATTCATAATTTTAAATCCCACAGACCAAATATAATCTTCCTAATAACCGACTGGGTGGGCATGGCTAGGTGGTCATGTGACTGGGTGGGTGTGGCCAACTCGGAGTCACTCATGTCGAGGGGCGCCCTGCCAGCCTTTACTCACCCCTCCCCTCCCAGCCATTCTTCACCTGCCCGGCCAGGCTCCTTAGGACCCCAACAGGAAGCAGTTGTTGGAACTAAGCAGCTACCACAAGAAAGAGTTGGTAAAACAGCTGGTTCAAATTGGATCTGACCAAGAAGGAGGCTCAGCAGAAGCACCTCACTGAGGACTATGAGCATAGGCTTTCCAAACAGAGGGAAGACCTGCAGGAGTGCAAAGCCAGGTACGCCTGGAGGCTCAGTGGGCCGTGATTGTTAGCTGGTTTAAGACTATGACGTAGTCCCACTGGAACAAGGTCCTCCAGCTCTTTACCACCAGCAGCACGTCCCTCCAGCCTTTGCCCAAAGCCCCAAGCAGGAGGCTGAAGCAGATCCTAAATTGGAAGTTCTTCCCCCCCTCTGACCCAAACAAAGACTCTAAAGGAGATTCTCTGCAGCAACACAAACATTCATTGCACATAACCAGCCCAGAGGCCTTAGTTTGAGGACCCTTGATTTAGAGCAATATAAAAAATGCAAATAATCTTTCTGCAACCCACCAAAATTTTCTCATGGACCACCAGTTGGTGACTGCTGCTCTAGGGCAGGGATAGAGAAACTTGGCTCATTTATCACTTATGGACTTCAACTTCCAGAATTCCTAAGTGAGCCATAAAATGTTCCCCATCCCTGGCTTACTGGTTTTTCAGTTGTGGGGGAAATCAATTTTCGACTTGAATGAGTGTTTAACATACAAATGTAGGACATATTCTTTATATGTCCTACATTTGTATATTAAACTGTCCCATTCAAGTTAAAAATTGATTTCCTCCACAACTGAAAAACTAATAGGCCCAGGATGGGGAATCTTTATTTCGCTCACTCAGGAATTCTGGGAGTTGAAGTCCATAAGTGATAAAAGAGCCAAGTTTCCCTTCCCCTGTACTAGAGCATAAGGCTCAAATTTACATGGATTGTATGCAACCATCTAAGTAACAGGAGCATTAATATTTTGTTCATAAGAACCAACTGCTAAATTTTGTTTAGGGAAATTTAAGAGTATAAGAAAGACTAGATGTCTGTCATACATAGACATGCATATAAAGGTCTCCCATGTATCAGTGTTCATCACATATAAAGCAACTGATTTTCTTTCCCTTTTTTAATGCTAACATACAGGTGTTTCAATGACTTTCTTTCATTGCTTTTTCCATGTACACTTAAGCTCCAAGTAACTTCTCAGATTATAAACTACTCTACTTCAATCCTGACATTCTGTGATAAACTGCACCCTTGGAAATACAGTTGTGCCTAGACTCAGGAGAAAATGTGTTTCATCCATGGAATGCAGTTCAGTCCTCATTCTATTAAGATTCCCACTGATATTATTCCAAAATGACTATTCTCTCTCCCCCCACTCCCCGAAAAGCAGGTAAAAAATATTAGGATGCAAAAGTCATGTTTGGAAATAAAGTACAAATAGCCCTCAGCTTATGAAGTCAATTGAGGCCAGAATTGCTGTTGTTAAGTGATGTAAACGCCAGTGAGAGATGATAATTCCTGCAGTACAAGTGTTGGAGTTAAGTGAATCACAAGCAAAGAGGTCACCATCTGCGACCTCCTGCCAGCTTCTCCATTGACTGCTTGTCAAAAGGTCACAAAAAGTGTCACATGATCCTGGGACACAGCAATGGTCATAAATATGAACTGGTTGCACATCATCTGAATTTTGATCACATGATCTTGGGGATACTGCAATGATTGTAACTCTGAAAAACGGTCGTAGGTCACTTTTTTCAATGCCATTGTAACTTGGTTACTAAATGAATTGTTGAGGACTGCCCGTACTTGTACTAGCAATTGTTCCATCCTTATACTAATTATGTGCAATATTTTGGCACCTCTGATGCAATTTTCTACAACAATCTCAATGTTTGATAAAAGAAACACATTTAACATTTTGAAATCATAAAGATGTTTGTGCTCAAGCAGAAAAGCGGGCTTTCAATATGAACTGTGGCTCGTGCTTTGAAAAACAGGGTCTTTATCATGGAAATACTGACACAACTCTAAATATAGTAGCACAACTGGTGGTGCCATTCGACAGGAGCTAAAAGCATCTGTATAAAAGAGACTGGAGGGTAGCAATGAGAGACAGTACCCAACAAGAGAATCAGTAAGGTTAACAAGACCTCTTCTACCAGGTTCAATTGCATATCTTAAGGCTCATCACTGGAAGATGGTTTCTCATTAATTATCCTTACTCTTCCTTTCTCCTGCATGCCAGTTTTGACCTTTCTGTAAAATTGGTCAGGGATTTTTGTTCCAAAGTATAGCATTGCTCTCCCAGGACATACGGGCTGCAATATTTCAAAAATCCTCCACCATCACAATTGTGCTCATAGTGCATTTTTTATATCACACTTTGCTAGTGACTATTCATCAAAATACAGTCTACACTGCAATTACCAGATAGCAAGAAAACAACTGACTGCCACCACTGAAGTCAGAGAAGAAAGTTGAGCAGAAATTTGGAGGGGGGTGGAACCTTGTGACTTCCTGAAAAATAAGCATCATACTGTTTTAGCAATCAGATTTATATAATTCAATAAATATTTCAGGTTTATTAAATGAATCAGTATCTTGAAAACCAGCACAGACTAGTGCAGCTATTTCAGATTGCTTACCTGTGACATATAAATTAAGACTGGTTTCAATTCCTGGTTGCAAACACCCTAGTTATCAACCAGGAAAAGACGACCATGAAAAAATAAGCGCATGACCATTTGGCTAGCTCCCAACTGTTAATACTTTGCAACTCTCCAGTCGGAAATTAATATACATTAATGCACTCTGAAAATGGCAGTTTAATTCAAATAACATTATAAAACATACTATTGTTCACTAATACAATGTGGCAACTAGCCTAAGTTCCAGACGACCAGGAGTATTTATTAATCAAATTTATATGGCCATCCATCTAACATGTTCAATCAAGGATTTCTTTTTCCAACACAGAAAAAGTAGGGAGGCAGTTGATTTCAGAAATATATTCTACTTCTAAGAACACATATACTGATGCAAGTGATACTATTTGTGTATGTACTGTACTTTAGGAAATGTTTTCACATGGTTTTTCATAACTTGTCCATGTCCTAGGGAAGCTGTTATTCTACTCTAAAATCTATACAAATTAAATGATGAAAAATTCACCATTATTATTAATCCAATAGCCACCACCCATTTCTTTTAAAGATAGAAATAAATTTATATTCAATGGTTCAACCCATGTTTTTGTCCAAATCCTAATGCACACCTCTAATATAATTTGAGTGCCATTTCCTCCAAAAGTTGTTCTCCTTCTCTCAGAAATTTGGGATTTTTCAATCTTGTCCCAATTCAATAACATAAGCACTCAAACCAGTTTCTTTACAAAAATATTAACCAAAACCCATTAATATTTACTCTGTGACATTCTCACATATTTCCAGCAACTGGATTAGAAACAAGGATGCAACTAAACAGCTTCTAAATTAGAGAAAACTGCAAACTAAGCTTTGCATTGTTTCAGATGTAACAAGTCTCCAAGAGTACAAATTAAAGTTTTCACAATTTCACATAAAAATAGGCAGTATATATACATGGGAGAAGAGAAATTGCAATTTTATGTCATGCAAGTACCTTAACATTTGACACAAAATTAAAAAACATTCTGTACAATATACAATCAGTTCTTATCTACATCTGAAATTACATTTCCAGTCAAGCAAATGCAAAACATCTATTTAGATCATGTTTAATCTTTAGAGCAGATTGCCCAAATTTACCTAAGCTTAGAGCTGTATCTAGTTTTTGAGATGTAATGCCAAAGGTTGCCCTCCAGAAAGGCGGCGGAGGGGTAAAACAACCACTTTTGATTTCATTTATTATTTCATATTTTTGTTTAGTTAAAAATTGATGCATCCAATACTTTTCAGTATCTGACATTATAATATTCTACCTTGGTAATAATAAATGGAGGTCCATGGAGGCTGAATCTGGCATCAAATTGGCCCCTGTTTTAACGTACATTGAACCCCTTTCTGGATTTAATTCTTTTATATAAGCCTCTTTATAGTTACATCTACCAAGACTGTTGTATGCTTCATGCATGAAAAATATGTGTGTTCAACAACTTTCATTCAAACTGATTTTCCAACCTGAAAATTCTTCACAGTTCATTAAACTGGTAACAAACTTAATTCCACCAGATATCTAGAACCTGGTGCAAATGTCATTACTAATAAATCAATTCTTCCTCTCCCTGACCTTATGAAGCAGATTTGGGAGAGGGAAAGAGAAAAAAGGGCAAGGAAAATTGCAAAAGGCCACATTAATCTATCGCCATCCTTGCTGATGTTTTTACAGCTTTAATATTTCTAGGTTTAGGCCTGTCTCACTTGACAGTATTTATCCAGCATGTTATCTGATGGCATTATTTTCTATCACCCTCAACAATCTATATACTACTAAACCTCTGATTTCTGTAACTTTTAGCTGAACAAATCAATGCACTGTAAAGCAAAAGTTTTTGAACCAAGGTAGCTCAAATGGCCGATTTGCAGAATGCATCCAAACTCCAGAACCCATGATTCCCATGGAATTATTTCGCAAAGTTTATAAAACATTTTGTGTCATAAAAATCATCATAAAGCAGTTTATTACACAGTACTTAATTTATTACATAATACAAGTTTATTACATAAAATATTTCCTGTGCTGATGTCTGATTGTGCTCTATAGTTCAACATGGGCTAATTTCAAGACAGAGGCATCCCTTAATCCCAACTTTTCCAGTAAGGGCAGTACATTAGAAGCTCTATCATTATTGGAGGCATTAAGGAATATGGTAAGGAAATATCTCTGAAACTATGACCCAACAGGATATCAGTTATCCAGTTTCTAATATAACTTATTTTTAAGGAATTAAAAGAATGACATGACCTAGAAGGAAATATCTCTGAAACCATGACTCAACAGGACACTGGTTATTTGATTTCTAATATAACTTTATTTTAAAGGAATTTAAAAGAATGACATGACCAAAATAAAACAGCCTTCATTTGGTCATGTTATCTTCCAGCGATATTTCTAGCTTGATATAATCTAAAATTTTATTTTGTTGTCCATGAAAAAATCTAATATTCTATCTTTCTTTTTATTGATCAATTTTTATAACTGATTTTTATAACTATGGGGGGAAAACATTTATTACTTTGCACTTGGTATTAAGATTGATGTCCTCGTTTATCCACAATAGTCATTGTAGTGTACCCAAATGATATTCTGCATTTCATTTTGGGTTCAGTATGTTATGTTCAGTCAATTTTGGAACCAAGCAAAATAAAGCCCTGAATCTATTTCTTTGTTGCTAATTTTTATTTCTATGTCGCTCTATAACTATTGTCATTACTTTGGTCTTCATGTTTGTCTACAATCCAGCTTTTTCACTATATTCTAAGATTCATTTTTTATATCTTTTTAAATTTTTGACAGTAGTGATGTCAGTATATCTTAAATTCTTCAGTGTTTCTGTTGTCAATTTCCAAATCATCTAAGTTAAACTTCCTCAAAACTACCATTGTGTTTGAATTAAAATGAGGATAAAATACAGCACTACTGTATACTTTTTCCAATCTTGAACCAGTTTGTGTGTCTCCAAGTTGTTCTAACTAGGGCTTCTTGGTTATTGAACAATGATTTTATCACCCGAATCAAATGTTCTGGAATGCCTATTTCTTTCAGATATACTTTTAATTTGTCATGCTCACTATCACAGACTTCAGTTAATAAGCATAAATGCAGATCCTTTTGAAATTCACGTACTTGTGCCATGCTCCATCAAATATTTGCAATCTCTTTTCTACTACCACATGAACAACCCATATTATACCTTGAGTATTTTGCAAAGTAAAATGCCATATATAAATCTAGTCAAATAAATATATAAATAGCAGCTAAATTACTTTAACCCTCAGGCTTGATAAATTTCCATCTTTTCCTGCCCTTCGGTTCTGTAATGAGTTATTAAAAAGAAAAAAAGTCTGAAAAGCATTACTGAATTCAAAGAAGTAGCAAAGGAAATGTATTCTCTTTTAACTGTGTTAAATATACAGAGAAGGCTATGGAATTAAGAAAATGCTTACATTCTTAATAACGGATAATTCTTTGTTTTGTTAAGGGAAGAATCAGTAGAAGCCTTCAGTCAACAGATGAAGTCCCTATCAACACAACAGTGGGGAGGGGAGAGGACCAATAGTCAGTCAATAATAGGCAAGGCTGCTAGGAAGAGTTTTTTTGGGGGGGATCTTCATGATTTTTAAATGATGCCTGAATTTCCAGTGAAGAATTCCAATGAAATTATTTTTAAAAGTCAAAAGATTCCTTCAAGATTCTCCATTACTGGAATTCTGTTCCACAACAGTTAATATAGACCAAGCAAATAACCTAAAATTAGCTCTGCTGCCAGCTGTGTTTTGTTTTGCAGTCGTGCACGTGCGTTCCTCTCTTCCATTTGTGAAAACAGGGTAGCCACAGATCTGTGGTGAAATGAAGTTGGTGACACATTTTTCTACAGCTAAGAGTCTGTAGAAACAACAGACAAGCAAGCAAACAACACCATAAACTCCTAATCAACCATGCAATACATCAAGGTATTTCTTCTTTTAGTCACAAAGATGAGAATTCTCATTAATTTCCATTAACAGAAATAATCCACATTCCCTGTCTTTGGCCATTTTGTCCAACTTCTGTTCTTTCTCCTCCCTCCCTCCTCTGCCCCCCCCCCAAGCAATCTACAGACCATCTCTGGTAGTCATGTGTTCTAACTGCAAATATACAGAGAGCTGAAATAATAATGTGGGGTACAATCAAGATGATAAAAGGACACTTGCACTAATTTAGACAGTTCCTTTAAAAAAAAAAAGCAATTTCCCTATTCCAGAAATAGAAGTCAGCTGGAACAGCACCCAAATCTTCTTTAATGCTAGGAACATCTCTGAGGGAAATCGGTAATTTAGAAATATGAAATATACACATAAATCTTCTATCACACCTGAATGCAATATCTGGATTAGGAGATCCATTGCAGACCACAAAGCACACATAATTTTGTCCTTCAGCATCTTATCTCGCTCCTCTATTGCCATTCCTTAATTCTACTTATTTTGTCAAATGTATTAGCCACCCATCTTGCCATATGATAACTCTGGCAAACAACCATGACTTTGGACAATCATCAAACAAGAAAGTTGCTGCTATGAGGAAAACGTCCTCCACACAATCAAATATGTTGATTTGAAAACCTGATGGAGTAGGGTTTGAAATTTTCTTGCAAAAATATAATTTGTTACCATTCTAATAAATTAGTGCTTTAGACTAGGGGGATTTTTAGTAGATATGTTTTTAATCTACCACATACAGGTTTTAGAACAAGCACCATTTGGTGAATAATAAGTTCTAAGCCAAATATCAAAGAAGAGCTCTCACTGCACATGTTGAAAAGCAGGGGTTTTTTACTTGTATTCCAGCTCCTCTTTCCCAAATATGAAATATTCTCTTCTTCCAGATCCCATTTATTTGGTTGCACGTGCTGCTGAAGTTCCACTTCAGCGGAATACACACTAGGATTGTGAAAGACATTTAAAAATATTACTTTGCAAACTACATAGCCATAACTAAAACAACTCCCTCTGAACTATTAAAGCAGTCACATCCTTTATAAAGTGCACATCGCCATTTCAAAGCCTGGTTGGTCCAGAATGCCTCCACCTATATGCATGTGCACAATCACTTGCTTTTTTCAGCAGCTACAATGCAATTGGAGGCACAGGATTTTATCCTGAACATCAAATAACTGTTCTTTGAATTTACCTTATTGTGTGGGATAAAAAGTAAAAGGTAACGATTCCCCTCACACATAGATGCTAGTCATTTCCGGCTTTAATTACACTCTGTTATGTGGTGCTAGGGATTCCAGCCCTGAACTGCTAACCTTTCTGATTGACAAGCTCAGCGCCTTAGCTACTGAGCCACCACGTCCCTATATTTTGTGGGATAAGAAGGTTAATTAAAAAGTATAGTGCCACAATAGGGCTTGAAAATAGATCTTCAATAAATTCTCCATCTCCTCTCCCATAATAAGATGACATGGACGGAAATAGAACTCAGAGTCATCACAAATTCCTAAGAGAGATCACTGTATGTATTTTCACTCCTACAGATTTTGTTCAGTTCCCTCCCCTAAGAGCTCACATTTTCTATTTTTAGATGCTTACAGGGCCCCAATACATTTATATCCTAGTACATGAGGTTTTTAACATATTCATCCCCAGAATTATCCTGTGAGGTAGGGAATTTTTTTTTCTCTGTGACAATCTAACAGCCCATATTCTCAAATGCTACACAATCCTAAATACGTATATTTATTTAGTAACTTCCAATGATTTCCCTGAAGTATTTTCAGAATTGCCCAATTGCATGTATTTACTTGAAAGCATTATTGATTACAACAGCATTTGTTTTCCAAGCAATACTTTTAGGTTTACAACCAAATCAGGCCGTATATATATATATATATATATACATATATATATATACATATATATATATATATATATATATATATATATATATATTCCTTTCACCAAGGAAATGCAATATTTCCAATATGCAGCTGTTACCAAAAAGAACTCAATGAACTTGTCTGCTGAAACTACATGGTTCAATTGTCTGCTATCCATCTTTGCCATAATGGAGAGGGCATATATTCTGAGTGACTTTTCTCTTTTCTGACACTTTTCTTATTCTGCCCCTAATAGCTTTCAGAAGAAAATCTCAGCAGATAATTACTGCATCATTGTGTTAGAAATTTCCAATATTCAGTGCCAATATTAATCAACTGCCCCAAAATTTTGAGTGAAGGATTTCAAATTTCTAACCTCACCAATGGCTAGCAAATACTTATTCAATTCTTCCTTATCATGGGCAAGCCCCAGCAAATGCCATAATACAATGTTTCATGCAAAGTAGCTTCTTCTGAATTAAAAGAATGAGCCATCTGTTTACCACCTTCCCTTGTGCTTCCAAGGTGCAAGTTATTAACATAAATGTCTTCAAGTTTCTTAATGTTCTTGGTTTCTATAGAAGAGGCTGAACTGGAAGGTGGTGTTAAAAGTGCCATCAGTTTGGAGTCATTGTGTTGTCACAAGAAACCCAAGTCCAGCCCTCCATAAATTCTGTTGATCCAATTTAGCTTTGACTATTACTTAACTAGATTCTTGTACTACAGGTAGCAATAATAAACTCGACTGTGCTTTGAACAAAACAAATGTTCCTGGTTATTGTGCCTGACACTTTCTATTGGCTATTCTAATGAAGTCATGTCAACCAGCAACAGCAACTGCCCTCCAAAGCAAGCATTCCAAAGCAAAGAATTTACTGTCCTTGTTCATTTATCCTGGGATTAAAACATAGGCTTCCACAACACATAAGCTACAAATTCAAACAAAGAACAACATTATGCAGGCATGAAAACAAGACGTTTGACTCTTTCCGGTATCCTCAACAAGAAAAAGATATATTGCTTGTGTCTATATTCAGATTGGCAATTCAAAGTTAGTCAGGCCTATCTTACATGAAGGCTATACCAAGGACAACAATATCAAAAAGGAAAAGTCAAATTCATTCATAGCACGTTTCTGAAGCAAACATCAGAGCAATTATAGGTTGTCTTTTACATTTCCACAAAGTGATTAATGGTGCCAAATAATATGTTAAGTCTGCAGCCAAGAATTCAGGGTAGTTCAGTTAAGAAAAAATCCCCAAGAGCAAATGCTCTGTACAAGTGTAAGTAATAGAACACGGAGCATAAGAACAATGAAATTATCTGTAACACAATATTTTGGTTGCTTAATTCTAAATTTCAAAAGGAGAAAAATAATGAACAAACAAACATGACACACACAGAGGAAGGGAGGGAGGGAGAGAGAGACCCAATATGATAGAAATCTGAACTTATCAATACAACAACATACCATGGAAGCTTGATAATTGTATTAGGCTTTAAAATGTTCTTCCAGTTCAATGACAACACTAAGATGACAAAATTCATTGGGAAAAATCAGAACATCTCAATTTCCTAAAGGTGACTGAGAAAAATTGACAGCACCAATCACCTCTCTTCCTCCACCTATTCCCACTACACTTAGAGAAACACTTTCTCACGCCTCCATTAAAATATTTCCTATACATGTGTGATAACCCTGGAATAAAGGTAAGTAGATGTATCTTTCTCAGTCCAACACAACCTGAGCACTAGAATAATTTTCAAATGTAAATTTATCTAGGGAACAGTTTTCTAGAATATTTAGACCTCAGCAGATATATACTGTACATATTCCAGAATCTGCTGCATATAAGCAGCAGCCATATGTCAGGTGCACTCAATTTGATATTTTCAAAACTTGATCCAAGAAGTACTGGTGCTCCATAACAACCATTCAGGTAGTCTATAGAAAGATTACCAAATAACTAAGAAATATATGTTCTTGGTCCTGTGCTTTGTTATGATAAGACTGATGTCCCTTTTGACTAGATTATCAAATTAATAAGGCTAAAATCTTTTGATTTTTCACAATAGAAGTCATTTTTGAATATGATGGTATTGAAGAAAAGATAATTCAAGATGAAGAAAAGGAGATGTGGTCTGTAATCTGACAAGATCACAACTCTGAATAGTTTGTTAAAAAGGAAAGAACGTTTGCTCCAAGAGCCCTTAAATAGGGAACTTCCTCTAAAGTGGTGACTCAAAAAACAAAAGAATGAAAGATAGGAAAGATGTATGAGCTACCAAATACGTGTATGTTGCTACTTGAAAGTCCCTACAACATCTTGAAACAAAAATTACCAATTAAAAAGAACCCTGGGCACCATCCAACATAGCAACATAAAAGAACACTTAAAATTACTGTTTTTTTCAAGCTGAGGCACGTATCTAAAAAATCATGATCTGCCTTTAAGGATATTTTTTGAGGGTGACCCATATATTTTGCCCAAGCAAATTACCACCATATTACTGCCATGTGGGGGATCTGTAGCTTCAGTGCTTCCGAGTATGATCGAGGCTGGAACTGAGTTGAAAAGCCATTCTTCACAATAATGTCCAAAGAAAAGTGAAGCTGAAGGCAAGCTACAGCTGGGGTGAGAACAGGTCAGATGCTGCATGTGAGAAAAGCCAACCACTTAGAAGGAATCTCCAAAATCAAAATTGGGCGAGTTCTGCTGTAAAAGTACAGAATTGGTTAAAATATTAAGATGCATTTGGATGACAGATCATGTGATTCTATTCATTTGTTGAGCACAGATCTTTTTCCTATTCTTTCTCCATGCCCGTAGTTCCTCCTTCTCTTCAAGAGAGAAATGGTTTGTTTGCAGTTTTTTCCATTCCTTACTGAGAGACTTTTGTGGTGAGTTGGTCATACCTAGTTTTCCTCTTCAGCTACCTCTTCCTTCCCTCACTTGGGCTGTTCCAGCCTCTCAATTAGTCTTTCCAGACAAAATGTTGCCTCTTGGCTGCTTCAGTCTGGAAAATTTAGCATAATGTTTGTTTGTTGCCCATCTTGCCTCAGGGAGACTCTGGGTGGCTTTAGAAGCATTACTTGCTCTGAGGTTGCTGGAAGAGTCACTGAAGTGAGCTACCACTGCAAGAGTACTCCTGGTCTGGAGGTGCTTCTTTGGCATATCCTATAGATCTAATCTGTGCTTAGTCTCCATCCTTGCTGGGTAGCATCATCAATGTGAACAGTGTGTTATGCAGATCACATAAATTATTTGAAAACACCACATGGCCAGTGGGCTGTGAGTTTGAAACTTCTATTATAGAGTATCGTTGCCTGTTTTCTTTAATAAGGCATCATGTTCTGAACAGTTCATCATGTGGATCTGATTTAAAGTGACCCATTCTGTTCCACCTAAGTTCATTTTATTCTAAAATAATTCATTTGTACTTCAGCAATTTCAATGATCGTTGTTACATTGCTATGTCCAATTTTATGTATCACTGTAAATTAGGAACTTCTTAAAGTACTTGCCCCATTATCTTATGGCTTTGGTCTGATCATATTATTAGGTCCAGATCAACTTGTGAACGTTTAATAGTTTCCCCTAGTAAATAGAGGAGTGTAATTTGAGCTGAGAACAGAACATGCACAATTCTTATGAGATTATATTATTCTGGATGTGATCCCCCTCCTCCACAAAATACTTTTATATAGTCAGTAATATAATCAAATACTAGCATTCTGATTATTAAAACATATTGGCAGCTGTCCAAAGTGAAATAGCTGATTTGCCACTCTGATTGATGGTAAAAAGTTGTGACCATTTTTTATTGTTTGGATATTTAATAAATGCAGATGTAATAGCGTGCAACAATCCTCTTTTTTGATTCATTAAGCATTATAGTATCAATGCATGAAAAGCTTTAGTTTTGCTGCCTTCAGTCTAATTAACTAGTCTTCATATGGTAATTGTAACAAATGCCTCCCCAAAATCACACTGCTAAATAAATGCTTTTTTAACCTAATTAAAAAATGGATATCTACGAGGATTTGTGGATATCTAGTATATGCACCTATTACGGATATAATGGGAGAAGTCACTTAAAAATTGTATGGCATACTTAAGAAGAACTAAAGGAAGGAAATGAAATTATTAATGTATAATTGCAAAATGAAAGCAGCAGAAATTTGAAACACCTCCAATTACCAGAAGATTTGGGATGGGTAAACTGAATAGTGAAGGTGACAGATCAATGGTGTTTTATAGAGAATGTATTATTTATTACCAATATTTGCATTAAGCTATTTAAACAAAGGTAAAGGAGAAGGTAAACGGTGGAAGGTCTCCCGATACGAAATGCCCCACCAACGCCGAGGTCAACATCCAAGCCGTCACCGCCCGCCCACCTGAGGTTGCAGGGAGGGGGATTAAGTCAACCCCCAAAAAGACATTTCTAGCCGTTTTTTGGGGGGTCAAAAAAAAAAAAAAAGGCCCGGCCTTATTTTGTGAGAAACACGGTAGGATGGTGTTAAGGTATTGTTGCAGGATGTAAGCTGTTCCAAGTAAAGCTGCCTTTTGCAATTGACTATGATTTTGTTAATGCTGATGGTGTTGAAGTAATGTTTCAGATGTTTTGGGATTGCAACCAAGGTGCCTATTACTATTGGTACTATTTTTACTTATTAAGATTTAGATGATAACAATGTAACCTTGGGAAACTAACAACAATCAAACCCATATTAAAAAAAAAACACCAACAACTCGTCTACCAAATTAAAGACTGACATATTTTACCTAGGCTCATATGCTGGACTCAACTTACATCCTGACCCAGTACCTGAGGAAAGAGCGAGGTCATCAAGGCCTTCCAGAAGGCCAAATGGAGCAGGAGGCTTTGAACCTCGGGGAGAGGTTTCATTGTAAAAGAGATGTAATATGGGTACGAAGGAAGAGAAAAGCTATGCAGAATTGACTTTCTTTACAAATAGGATTATAAATAAAACATTTGAAGAAAAAAAGGACAGGTAATAGGTGAGGTGCTACATGAATCGACACATTTGTCAAACAGAAAGGCATCAGAAGCAGATGAAATATCCAATGAATTTTTTAAAGCTGTAGAAGAAGGCCATTAAAGTGCTAATAGATTTATTATCAATAAATAAGGAACAAGGCTACATCTTAGAGACTGCAAAAGATTGGTGTGACATCAAAGTAGAGACATGCAAAAGAATGTGCAAATTACTACAGTAAACTTAAAGCAGTAGTTTAAGATTTTACAAAGAACAATAGTTAAACATACAGAAAAAATGTGAAATTAATAGGCAGGTTTTGCAACTGGTAAAATCAATAGTTGACCTAAGATAATGAATAAACCAAAGGATATGATATTTATCTTTGCTCTATTGAATATAACAAGGCTTTTTATTCATAGTTCATACCAGAACTGAATATATTAAGGTTAATGAAATGAGTATGCGAGAACATCTGATTATTTTTCTGAGGAATTTTTTACAACAAAAATGAAACTATTGTAAAAAAATAAATCTGCAAAATCAGACTAAAAGCCATACACACACATATATACAAATACACAAAATATATTGTCCCCATATGTTTAACTTATATGAACATATAAAAATACTAAGATTTGAATATATGACAGAAAACTAGAATCAAACAGATGTAGCTGTGACAATACATATTTGTGATATGCAGACTATAGCTCAGTTAGTTGGAAGAGTAGCTAATTATGAAAGTAACTGGAAAGTAAAAATGTAACTTATTGTTAAATATTTAAAACTTGTACTTTCAACTAATATATTTAGTGAGTTCACCACCAATTCTGAAAAAAATGAAGATGCTGTATAGTTTGTTATCTTTAGCTCAAGATGAAAGATGATGAGCATGTTAGAGAAACAGAATAGGGAAGAAAGCAATAACAACTTTGGACAAGATCATGAAACTAAGTATATATTCCTATTACAACAAAAATCAGAACCATAAAGGCAATAGTCTTTCCAATGACAAGGCATGGCAACACTAGACAACACTGAGAAACGATGGAGAAAGAATATACACACCTTTGAATTATTGTTATTAAGAGTACCAGAGAGAACCAATAGTCTTTGACCAAATAAAGACTGCTACTTGAAAGATATGATCAGCAAGCAGAAATTCACATGCTTTGAGCATGTGAGGTGACAAAAAAATAGCTATACCCGGTAAATTGAGGAAAATAGAAGGAAAAAACAACAGACAAGGTAAATGAATGGAGTTAAGTACAAAATTGCCTCCAGAGAAGCTACTAGTTATTACCAGAGACAAGTCAAAATGGCAAACATTTCTCCATGCTGTCATCAGGAACTAAGCCCAATTTACTGACTCCAAACTAGCATACATTTTAAGGTCTGTTGATCTCAAAAGATTTTTAGCAGACCTTGAAACAAAAGACAGCATGGAAAATGACTGTTTTTCATTTATAATAACAGTCACTCATCACTCCACCTTTTGTGGTTGCTGAAGGTTGGGGGGTTTTTTGTTTTTGTTTTTGCATTGGTTTCATCAATCCTAAAAAAGCAACTTTCCTTACTTCCTTTATTTAAATATGCACATCTCATCCCAAAGACTTGCACACACACAAAACAGATGAAGACAACCTATAAATTAAATCTCCCCACTTTTTTTATATAACTAAACTCTGAACTCTAAAGGCCAGGTTTAAAAAAAATAGATAACAATCCTGCTTCCTAAATGCAGACAGGCTTAGATTCGGAGAATTTTTTTATTATTCTTGGGACAGAATTCCAGGTTTGGGAATGAATGTGCATGCCCTTTACGACGATACAAGCATAAGCATTATCATTTTAGTAAGGATCTCGGTTACCACTCAGAAGCTACAATATTCATCTCTGTCAACATGGCACCAAGCGAAAGCACTTTCCCACTTCTTGACCACCACGATTGGGGAAACATTGCGGGGACCCGCGGTCTTGGGAGGAAATATTTCTTTTTACACAGCGCATCAAGCCTACAAACGAACCAAGATAGTAAACTCCTCTGCAAAGTAAGGAAGGCCATGAATGCACCCAGCAACTATGAATCCCTAATATACTCCGGTGCGAACAACGCACATACATGGCCTCAACAGTTCCATCTGGCCCCAAACTTACAAGACTCTCAAGACAAACGCTGAATGGCACCACGGGAGGCGGGGAGGGGGGGGGGTTGCCGACCCTCCTTTAGACCCGGTTGAACGGCACTTCTTCTTTTCTCTACCCAACATTGCGGGGCCGGGGGGCCGTTTCTTCAGGGCAGGGAAAAAAAAAAAAAAAAACCACCGCTTCCTGCCATTCCCCACCTTCAAGAGGAGGTTGCAGGCACCACGATTCTCCCCCCCCCCCCCACCACCACCACCACCACTTCTTGGCTTCGGACCTGTTGCACCTTCGCCCTTTTTCTTTCTCACTCCCAAAGGAGGCAATTCCTCCTCTTCCTCTCTCTCCACCCAGGCCCCCATCAAGGAAAAAACACTGAAGAGGCTGAAGACGTCCTCCCGCTCCTTCCCACCCGAAAGGGTCTCTTCCCGGTTTTCTTCATCGGGAAGGGGACCGAACTTTGCAACGCGAAGAGGCGAGACGGCGCTACTTACCTCCGGGGGGGTGGGAGGGAGGAGGGAGGGAGGGGAGGAGGAAGGAAGAAGGAAGAGGGGGGAGAGCAGGGACCCCGGTCGTCCCCCCCCCCCGCCTCGCCTTTCCGTCGCTGGCGTGTCTTCGTGCCCGCCGCTTTCCTCCTCTTCTTCTTGCTCCCTCCCTCTTGGGCGGGGAGGAGGAGAGGTGCCGCCGCCGGCCGAGGGAACCTTGCTGTCCCCCCTCACCGCTTCCTCTGACGTGAGCGGTAGAGCGTAGGTAGAAGCCGCCGGAGGAGGAGGAGGAGGAAGTTCTGGGCAGCAACAAGTGCGGGCAGCTGCAGAGGGGCTGAAGCGCCCGGCGAGGAAGCAGACCGGCCAACTCGGGGCGGGGCGGAGCGACGGGCCGGGTGGAAGGGTTTGGGGGGGGGGGGGGGGGTTACCCCGCCGAGTCAGCGAGGCTGGAGCTCCTAGAGAGTCTCACGGGCCGGGGAGCTAAGCTGGGGGGAGGAGGGGACTGAGAGGCGGAGGCGCTGGCAGGAGAGGTGGGGGGAGGGGTGTCAGGTCGGGGCCTGGGTCGGTCCGGACGGATGGATGGATGGCTTGCGGCCGGTCAGGTGGAGCCGCCGAGGCCGGGGGGGGGGGGGGGGGGGGGGGGGGGGGGGGGGGGAGGGAAAGCGGAAAAAAAAGAAAGGGGGGGGGGGGGGGATTTTTTTTTAAAGGGGGGGGGAAGGAGGAAGAAGAGGGAGAAAAGAAAAAGGGGGGAAAAAAAAGAAACAGAAAAAAAGGGGAAAGAAGCTGCCGGCCCCTCCCCCTGCCTGCGCACGCGCCTTGCGTCACTCCCGCCCGACACGACGCGGCGACGTAACCCTCGGCGCGTGTCACTCGTCGCCCTGCTCGGCGTTGCCCGGGACAACGTCGCAAGGCGACGCCTTCGCGTCCCGCGCTAGGAAAGGCCCGGCCTGTCCTATGTAGAGGGGGCATTAATGGAGGCGGGAAAACCAAACGTCCCTGAAACAGCTTCCCGTCATCTGGGGTCCCGCTGGATGTGTTGGCCTGCCAATTCCCTGCCGTGATGGCTTGAGAGTTGCGCTGGATCACCTCCATATTTTTTTTTGTACAGAGTATTTTGCTGCCCCCCTCCCCAGATGCTTTTTTTTGTAAAAGGCTAATTTTAGCTTCAAGATATATGTAAGAACTATGGGATGACCTTGGGGTGACTTGGATTGATGCCTTCCCATATTTCCTGAAAATTCAGCACTTTCAAAGTTTGCCTCGTCCCTTTTCATCAGAACTTAAGCCCCTGTCACATTGCACCAACGGATGCAAAGAGGATGTAAAACGGACAAAAAAGCTTGCCATCCGTTGGTTAACGCGATGTACTCACTGCCTCCGTTTTGCTTCCTCTCTATCCGTCCAGCATCCGTTTATTGACGTTTCATCCGCTCAGAATGTTTTGAGCTGCCCAAAACTTTTGCGCGGAAAATGTATCCAATTCGTCCGTTCTGCATCCGCTGTGCATCCATTACGCATCTGCTATATCCGCTAGGCATCCGCTGCGCATCCGCGCAACTCGCATCCGCTCGGACGCAGGAAGGAAGCGGAACGGACGCAGATCGGATGCAGCACGGAAACAAAGCGTTTAAAATGGAAAAAACGTTTGCAGAGGGAACCTATCTCGGATATTAAGGATGTCTAGAGGATGCCTAGAGGATGCAAAGGGACACCTATACTGCCTATAAAAAGGGGGAGCAACACATCTGGATCACACTTTCAGAACAGCAGCCCTGCGATGCGGACTTCTGCAGCCTTCATCTGCCTCTTCCTCTTCCACAGCATCCAGTCATGTCTACCGTGGATCGTAACACGGTCCTTTTGGCAGCCACCATCCTTCTGCAACAGTGCGAAGCCATCTACAGGCTCTGTGAACTCTACTATGGGAGGAAAAAGGGGCGGCCAAGAAGCGTCTGGGTACGAAGATGGTCCGCCAGAAGAGCAGAGGACGGACTGTACAACAAGCTGATGGTGGAGCTCAGGAACGAAGACACTCGGGCATTCCAGAACTTCATGAGGATGCCTCCAGCCATGTTTGACAAACTTGTGCAGCGCCTGACACCCAGGTTGACCAAGACAAACACCAACTTCTGGCCCAGCCTGGAACCTGGGCTCAAGGTGGCACTCACTCTGCGCCACCTGGCCTCAGGGACCACCTACAGGAGCATGCAGTACGGCTGGAGGGTGCCACACAACACCATCAGCATTGTGGTCAGAGAAGTGGTGCAGGCCATCATCGAAGAATACCTAGAGGAGCTCCTCCAGTGCCCCTCCACTGAAGAAGGATGGAAGAAAGTTGCAGAGCGGTGGTATCAGAGGTGGAACTTCCCCCACACCGTTTGAACCATCGATGGCAAACACGTGGACTGCAAAGGGCCAGCCAAGTCGGGGTCCACTTATTTCAACTACAAGGGCTTCTTCAGCATCATCCTCTTCGCCATGGTCGATGCTGACTACAAGTTCATGTACATTGATGCTTCAGGCAGCGGCTCATCTTCAGATGCCCAGGTATACAACGCCAGTCACCTCAAGGAGGAGCTGGAACGCAACCTCATTGTGGGATTCCCAGATCCAGAACCCCTGCCCAACGACACACAAGATGTGCCCTACTTCATCGTGGGGGATGACGCCTTCTCCCTCACAACCTACCTCATGAAGCCCTACACCTCCAAATACCTCACCCATGAAGAGAGGATCTTCAACTACAGGCTGTCCAGGGCAAGGTGGGTGGTGGAGAACGCCTTTGGCATCCTGGCCAACATGTTCCAGGTACTTCTTACCACCATGCAGCATCGCCCAGAGACCATGAGGAGGATCGTGGAAGTTTGCTGCATCCTGCACAATCTCATGCGCACCCGCTACCCAGTCTTGCAGAACAGGCTCGTGGACCTCCAGCAAGGCAATGGGGACATGGAGCCTGGGGAATGGAGGCAAGGGCGAAACCTGATAGACACTCAGGATGTGCAAGGCCCCAACAGAGCCTCACGTGAAGGGAAGAAGCAGCGCAACCTCCTGAGACACTGGTGCAACTCCCCAGCTGGAGCGCTGGAGTGGCAAGACAGGATGATAGATGATTAATGGATGCTTCCTTCAGCCTGTCTCATCACACGGATGAGATTGGGCCATGTATGTTGAGTGGCCCGACAATGAACAGGGCATTTAATAAAGAGTTGTGTTTATGTTGACATGTGTGGATGATTGATTATATTGTTATTGATAATAAAGGGCCATAGGTGTGGCACCTGGGAGGATGGACCATACAGTCCCACTATGCTTGCACTGGAGGTTTATCTATCCCACAGCTATTACCCATTCCACAGGTATCCCTGCCCATCCCACTGCTATCTTAACCCATCCCACAAGTATGCAAAGGCTTAAACCATTTCTAAAAGTTTCCAGCAAGACTTTATTAAAAAAAAGAAATGAAGCAAGTGTGTGAATCAAAAATAGACTTTATCAACAACAAGCTATAAGACAAAAATGAGTCTCTGGCACTCCTCTTGGTCGCTCAGTCTCAGGGGTGAAGGGTGCAGGTGCTGTGTAGGTGGCTGGTGCTGGAGTGTTTGTCATCAGCTCCTCCAGAAACAGAAGCAGCAGAAGCCCCAGCCCCAGAAGAGCGAGCCCATGCTGCAGAAGCCCCAGCAGAACCAGAGTGAGGGCCAGGGGGTGGGATGGTAGCCCTGTCCCTCTTGCAAGGGCTGGCAGCAGATGGCTGAGGCTTGCTGTGCTTCAGCATGGTTGTGGGGTTGCTGGCTGGCAGGGAGGCTGGCAGGAACCAAGGCTGGCAGGAAGGCTGGCAGGGAGGCAGGCACCAAGGTTGGCAGGAAGGCTGGCAGGCAGGCAGGCACCAAGGCTGGCAGGCAGGCTGGCAGGCAGGCACCAAGGCTGGCAGGAAGGCTGGCAGGGAGGTAGGCACCAAGGCTTGCAGGCAGGGCAGGAAAGGCTGTCAATCCGTCCGGCAGCAGGTCTTTCCTCTGAATGGTGACCTGCTTCCGAGCTGCTTCCCTTTATATCCGCAGGGCTTACGCAATGCATCCTCCCCGCATGCGCAATTAACGCTCGGCATCCCTTAGGCTTCCGCTGTGCATCCGCTGTGCATCCGCTTCATCCGCTCTGCATCCGCTCTGCATCCGCTGTATCTGTTCCACATTCGCTTTGCTGAGGTCCCCCGGAAGCCTAGCGGATGTGCCATCCGCTCCCATCCGCTTCCATCTGCTGGGCTTCCATTCCGCATCCGCTTTCCATCCGCTCTGCGTCCTCCCCCCGTCCGTGTTATCCGCTCCGGTTATGCAAATTTTTGCCCCTTTTGAGAGCGGATAACAACGGATGGAACATTTTGCTCGTCCGTTGTGTCCGCTTTGCATCCGTTGGGCAGTGTGACAGGGCCTTTAATTTGGAAGATGAAAGAAAACACCTCACAGGACTTAAGTGTGGTGTCATTACAAGAGACAGACCAAGCTTACACAGAAATAACTCTGAAATGGAAAGAAAATACTGGTTGAGTTCATATAACCTGGTTAACTAAATTTGGCATTTGTAACTGACCATGTATGGATCTAGCTGTATTTTTCTATGTATATCTTGTTTCAGAATTGTCTCAAAAAAAAATGCCAAATATGCAGTCATGCACAGTGCACACTCCATTTCACAGACAGCTCCCTCATGGAAGCAAAGGCTAGGAACATATCAGAGTATCTTTTGTCATGTTAGATCACTATCCTAGCATCATAATTAAGTATTCCTTCATAATTTATTACGGATATATCCTCTGTCCTTGCTGAAAATGTTGGAACTAGAACTGTACACCCTACTATATTTGAAGCATATCACTAATTTCTATACAATTCTTTCTCAATAAATGCAGAACTATTTGTGACAAAAAAATTTAATACAATCAAAATTGAACAATTGTTTGAAAAATATAAACATTTTTAAAAGCTCATTTTGATAAATAGAAAATTTGAAAGACAGCCCAGTCTTACTGGACTTGTTATCCTAAAATGTCTTGGGAGAACAAAATTTCAAAACAATTGTTCTGAAGAAAATAGTTCCATAGTTGCATGGCCCTAGTCCTGGTCATCATTTATAATCCATGCTGTCACTACTTTGATTATATTCTTCACCTGATCTTTAATGCATGTGTTCGATGGTATTAGGGAAGGAATATTTTAAGTATATCCTGTGCTTACCATATACTTGCCAATGTTTTCTTCCCATAGGAAAAAAAGCAAATTGTTTATGTTTTGTGTTTGTTAAAAATAAGATTTGCAACAAGATCACCTTTAACCAAATTAAAAATCATTTGGTCTGGGCACAAAGCTTGAAGAATAAGGCAGAACAGTCAGCAATGTCATTGGTGTTTCTTTTGCCCTGAAGATTATGAATTATAATTTTCCATTCTTAAGAAATCATATTCTCCCTGAGATTATCTAAACACAGCACAATTTTCCAAAGAAATCAGTGGTATTTCTTCTGCTTTAACTTCTGGTCATCAGCCTGAGAAAATGTTATCTGAGCTCAAATTAGCCACTATTTACAGGAATAAAGAAAAAATACTTTATAGGCTACTAAGGAACTCTTCTTGGAAATGATTCTTACTTGATGTTACATGTTGTCAGAATTCACTTTGAAACTGCCCTGTATGATCTGTTCAAAATTACTCTGTGAAGTGATCAGAGAAGAATAGCCTATGTTCAAGAGGCAGCTCTCCTGATTTTTATGCTGTTGAAAATTGTAACATACCTGGAGATGGCAAATCACCCAGAGAAGCAGAAGTTTTGCCTTAATTGAGCAGAATATCCTTTCCAAGTTTCACTTAAAGGAAAAACCCAAATCACAACCTTTGAGTTGCTTTATAGGTAGCTTTGAAAAAACAGTTTAGCAGCCTTGAAAATGATTGGGAGACACAGGATGCGTTCTGTATAAAATAGTTTACTCCAAATCCTCGATTGTGATTGGCTAGAAAAGCCAGCATAGGGATTGGTTCACTAGGAACCAATCCAAAAGAGCTGCCAAAAGGCGGCAAAACCAAATAACGGTCATTGGCTACAAGCCGGCAGGCAAGCTGTATATAAAGGCTGCCGCGGCAAGAGCCAAACTGTTCCGTTTTCACTTAACTGTTGAAATAAAGACTTTTACTGTTGAAACCCGGTCTACCTCGCGTTTTTCCGGACGGAACACTGGCGACGAAGGTGGGATCATCCTAAAACGTGAGACTGTGCACGCGGCGAATTGAAACCCAGACTGAAAGCGATGGCCAGAAATAATGCACCACCCGCACCCTTCAATCCCAATGAAGAAGATTGGGAATCCTACTTAGACCGTTTCCAAATGTACTTAGAAAGTAACGAGATGGAAGAGATCTCAGACCAGCGTAAGAGAGCTGTCTTCTTAACGCATTGCGGACCAACGGTATTCAAAATGGCCAAGGCATTGGCGAAGCCCAGAGACGTAAAACAAATGACCTGGCCCGAACTCCAGCGAATGTTGAAGGCTCATTACGCACCAGTGGTGTCAAATCTCATCAAACAGCACGAATTCTACCGAAGGGACCAAAAAGAAGGCGAGACCATCGCTGATTTTGTGGCAGCCCTCCGACAACTGGGGGGAGCATGTGAGTTCCTGAACTTAGATGAAGCCATGCGAGATCGAGTAGTATTGGGTTTAAAAGACTCTAATTTACAAAGTAAATTGCTAAATAACCCAACATAACTGTGGCTGAAGCAATCGCAGAAGCCACAGCTGCAGAAGCCATGAAAAAGTCAGCGGCCACCATGAAACAAATGAACACGAACAACGATGAAACGAGCCTAACCAAAGGGAAGAAGCAATTTCCCGCCACCACACACCATGAAGATTTTGACGAGACATCAGAATCCAGAGAGGAAGACGATGAGGTCCACCACCTATACGCCAACAAAAAAAGGCGCGAAAAAAGAAACTGGCGGGAATGTGCCGGTTGCGGAGGAAACCACCCTCGAGCCGATTGCAGATTCCTTGATGCCATCTGCACAGCTTGTAAGAAAAGGGGACACATTGAGAAGGTCTGTAGGAATCGAAAAAATAACAGCCCTAACAGATGCAGTAACTCTCCCCCACAAGCCGAGAGAAAGTGGGAGCACAACAAACAAGCCAGTAACCAAAAAAAGACCCATCAAACTGTCGCTATCGGAAGCGCTCAGACGGAAAGCGGAAAAAAAGTTAAAATAATTGTCAAAATCGAAGGCAGCCCCTGTGAGATGGAGGTCGATTCAGGGTCTTTCCTGTCAATGGTGTCATGGGACACAATCAGACAACTGGTCCCAAATATTAAACTAAAAGAGCTCCAGAAACAAAAATTAACTCTGAAGGACTACCAAGGGAATCGAATCCCTGTGGTAGGTCTAGGACATTTCCGAGTCGCTTACAAGCAGCATGTCAAAGTCCTGCCTCTGACAAGAGTCAACCGAGACCGACTCAGCCTCCTGGGCATCGAATGGTTCGCACCATTGGGCATCGGAATGACCGGAGTAGACCGAGTGGCCGCAACCGACTGGGAAGAAAACCTGATCCACGAGTTCCAGGATATTTTCGATGGCTCCCTAGGCAGGTATCGGGGGACCCCAATTTCCTTTAGCTTAGACCCCCAGGTGGCCCCTAGAAGATTAAAGGCCAGACGAGTTCCCTTTGCATTAAAAGCAAAAATAGAGGAACAATTGAATAAATTAATTGACCAAGGGGTTTTGGAACCTGTTGACCATGCTAAATGGGAGAGGCCAATAGTAACACCGTTTAAACCTGACGGGTCGGTACGCATCTGCGGAGACTACAAGGCTACCCTGAACCATGCGCTGCAACAAAGCGCATACCCGGTGCTAGTCGTACAACATTTGTTACACTCACTCGGGGGAGGAAAATTTTTTGCTAAACTAGATCTAGCACAAGCTTACCAACAGCTTCCAGTAGACCCCTTAATGGCCGAGGCACAGACAATAGTGACTCACAAAGACGCATTCAAGTGTAACAGACTTCAGTTTGGAGTGAGTGTGGCCCCAGGCGTTTTCCAAAGCCTAATGGAACGCCTATTAAATGGAATAAAAGGGGTCGTACCATATTTTGACGACGTCCTGATTTCGGCTAAGGATACGACCCAACTAGAAAAAAGACTAAGAAGTGTACTAACAAAATTTAGAGAATCCGGTCTGAAAGTTAAAAAAAAAAAATGCTGCTTAATGACTGATCGCGTCGAATTTCTGGGCTATTTAATTGACGGAGAGGGTATACACCCCACTGGAAAAAAAGGTCAAAGCCATTAAAGACGCACCACAGCCAAAAAACATAACGGAATTGCAGGCATTTTTGGGTCCAATAAATTTCTATAACATTTTCCTCCCCCACAAAGCAACAATAGCGGAACCATTACACCGTTTGCTGGATAAGAAAACTAATTGGACTAGGGGTCATAGAGAGCAAAAAGCATTCCAGAAAATAAAAAATTTATTAACATCAAACACCGTTCTTATCCAGTTTAGTAACACACTTCCATTGACGGTAACCTGCGACGCCTCACCGTTTGGAGTCGGTTCCATCCTGAGCCACCAATTGCCAGATGGGAGAGAGGCACCCGTCGCTTATTACTCAAAGATTCTGTCTGAAACAGAACGTAACTATAGTCAACTAGACAGAGAAGCCCTGGCAATCGTCGCCGGAGTGAAACGTTTTCACGAATACCTTTATGGAAGAACATTTTTGATTGTAACGGACCATAAACCGTTGCTAGGTATTCTGGCGGGAAACAAACCTACACCGAACATTTTATCCCCGCGGATGACTAGATGGTCAGAATTCCTAGCAGCATACTCTTACACATTGACACATCGACCCGGGAAGCAAATCTCCCATGCAGACGCATTAAGCAGAGCACCGCTGCCGACGACGGAGGAAGACCCGGCGCCAACAATGACAACCCTGCAAATAGAAACATGCCCCGAACTACCAATATCTGCAAACGATATTGCCAGAGCCACTGCAAAGGACCCAGTGACTGCCCGCATATTAAACTGGGTAGGTAAAGGCTGGCCGGAAAACCAAAAAACTGAAAACTTTAAACCTTTCCAGACCAGACAAACCGAACTCTCAATTCAAAAAGGTTGTTTATTGTGGGGTGATCGGGTAGTAATTCCTCCTAAACTACAGACTAGGGTGTTGGGTATGCTTCATGAAGGCCACCCTGGTATCGTAAAAATGAAAAGCCTCGCTAGAAGCTATGTCTGGTGGCCTGGTTTAGATAAAGATATCGAATATTGGGTTGCCATTTGCACTAAATGTCAGAAAACCAGGCCTTCCCCACCACAAGCACCCATAAGGGACTTGGAGACCCCAGAGGCCCCTGGTCTCAGATCCACATTGATTTCGTGGGTACTACTATGGGGCATACCTTTTTAATTGTCGTAGATGCATACTCAAATTGGCTGGAGGTTGTAGTATTGTCATCTACGACAACCGAGGTGGTCATTAAAAAACTTAACAAACTTTTTGCAACCCATGGATTGCCGGATATCCTAGTGTCCGACAACGGGCCATAATTAACTGCCATCCAATTTGAACAATACCTAGCCTCCCTAGGTATACGCCATGCACTGACCGTGCTGGCCCACCCGGCAGCAAATGGTAGGTCAGAGAGAATGGTCAGGTTTACCTAAGAGGGTTTAGAGAAAATGGACCTTGGGGATGTCCAGGATAAAATCAACCATCTACTCACCCTCCAACATATCACACCCAGTACCGTAACCAACAAAAGCCCAGCGGAGTTATTAATGGGAAGAAAACTTAGGTCACAATTAGACAGGTTGCACCCAAATTACACGTTGGAGAGACCCCCCGACTCCTCCAGCCGTTACCGAACATTTGAAATCGGCGACCTAGTCTATGCAAAAAATTTTACCGGGGACCCCCTATGTGGCTTCCAGCCACAATCACACAACTCACAGGCCCCCGGTCCTACCGACTAACCGTAGACGATGGCAGGGAATGGAAGCGACACATAGACCAGCTTCGTTCCCAAAACATTCAAAATAATACAAATGCACAACAATAAAAAATAAAAATCAACGAAAACAAAACCAAAGAAGGGGGGGAAATACAAGAAAATAATAAAGAACTTTAAAAAATAAACCCAGAACATCTAACCAATCAAAAAGAACAAAAAGGAAACTTACGGTTAGATGATAGTTGCGAAAATAATCCAGACGAAGGAGCCAGCCAAGCCAGCTCGACCTGCCCAGAGAAACCAGGAGGGAGCGGCGAAACCACCAGCCTGAGAAACTCAAGCGGTAGCAAAATGGCCGACTCACCCTTCCAGGCAGTTCCATGGAAAAGAGCCGGAGAGACAGCAACCCCATCCGAACCGGTTGAAGTCTCCAGCGAAAATGAACCGCACAAGTCCAGTAGAATCAGAAGAAGCCCCACCTACCTGCGCGACTATGTCACCACGTATGACTAAACCAAGGGGGGAGGGGTGTTCTGTATAAAATAGTTTACTCAAAATCCTCGATTGTGATTGGCTAGAAAAGCCAGCATAGGGATTGGTTCACTAGGAACCCATCCAAAAGGCGGCAAAACCAAGTAACCGTCATTGGCTACAAGCCGGCAGGCAAGCCGTATATAAAGGCTGCCGCAGCAAGAGCCAAACTGTTCCATTTTCACTTAACTGTTGAAATAAAGACTTTTACTGTTGGAACCCGGTCTACCTCGCTTTTTTCCGGACGGAACAGGATGGAACTGGAAGAATTCATACTGTATTTCTTAAAATTTATAAAAACAGGTTTATATTAGGTATATGTGTGTTTGTGGTCTGTGGAGCCCTATTTACTTTTCCATATCAGCCAAGTTGATTAGCTTCCGGGGCAGAACACATTGCTTAAGGCTAGGTCACACTGGCCGACGGATGCAAACCTTTTGCAAAAAGGACACAGCAGACGAGCAAAATTTTGGGGGTGGCTCCATCCATTGTTATCCGCTCTCAAATGTGGTGAAAATTTGCATAAACAGAATGGAAAACAACGGAAAGGAACGGACAGGGGTAGTACATAGTGAGGATGGTAAGCGGATGTTCGTAGGAAGCCTAGCGGATGGAAGCAGATGAAAGTGTATGATACATCCGCAGGGCTTCTGGGGGGGAATAGCAAAGCGGACGCGTTGCGGAAGGAGTGGATGTGTAGCAGATGACGCGGATGCATCACAGATGGCTATAGGATGCATAGTGGATGCGTAGCAGATGCAAAACGGTCACTGCGCATGCGGGGAGGATGAATTGCATCAGCTCTACGGATATAAAAGGATGCAGCTCGCAAGCAGTCACCATTCAGAGGAAAGACCTGCTGCCAGAGACATCTTGAAAGAACACCATGATTCGTCAGTCAGGGAAGAAGAGAAAGCCTATGCCTACTCCTGCCAGCCCTGGCAAGAAGGATAGAACCACCATCCCACCCCCTGGCACTGACTCTGAAGTTGCTGGTGCTTCTGCTGCTGGTGGTGGTGGTGCTACTGCTGGTGTTGCTGCAGGTGGTGGTGCTGCTGCTGGTGTTGCTGCTGCTGGTGCTTCTCCTGCTGGTGCTGCTGGTGCTGGTGCTGCTGGTGCTTCTCCTGCTGCTGCTGCTGCTGCTGCTGCTGCTGTGGTGGACCAGCCCCAAGGCCCTCAAAGCCCTGCTGCTGAAGGCCCTGAAGCCCCTGCCAGAGGGAGGAAGAGGCAAGGCAAGGAGGAGGGAGAGAGGAAAAAGTACTCCATTTCTGAGGACCATGAGGAGGAGGTGCTGGAATGGCTGAGGGAGAACGAGTACTTGTGGAGAAAGGGCCACAGACTCTATCGCGACACCAAGAGAAAGCAGGCAGCGTGGAGAGACAAGACAGCCTGGGCTACACTTCAGACCTACTCCTGGGATGGTGGAAGCATATGCACACCTGGTATGGCAAGCTGCACCTGAAGAAATCTGGCCAGGCCGCTGTCAAGCTCACTGACCGGGAGATGTACATCATGGCCAAGTGCAGCTTCTTGGAGGGTGAGGTCCGCCACCGAGGAGCAGCCCCTCTGTCAACCCTCTCCCTCAGATAGCCCACAGAGCTAGTCCTCTTCCAGCCAGGAGACAGCTACCGTGTCCAGGCAGGTGTCTTTGGAGGGCCCCATGGCAGAGACCCCCCCAACAACTGCACTCCCCGTGGCAGAGCGTGTGAAGGATCCCCTGTCTCAAATGGAGCAAGAAGAAGCAGCAGCCAGAGACCAACCCACACCCACCCCCAGCTCCACCTCCACAGAAAGCAGGCAGAGAGGCAGACTGGAGGGCCAGAGCCACACTGTCCTGCTGGAGATCAGGGACACAATAAAAACCAGCACAGATCTTCTCTCTCAGATGGTCCACAGCAATATATCATCCTCAGACCGCAAGCCCTTCATCACGTACGTGAGCCAGACCCTCATGGACCTGCCCGAGGCCCAGTACCAGGGTGATGAAGGAGAAGATCACAGCACTGCTGCACCACCCTCCAGGCCCAGCTGAACCTGCTCCGACCCACTCCAGGACTGCTCCTCCACCCCAGGCGATGTCAAAGCCCTTCCATGGCTTTCAACAGCCCCTCATCTACCAAGGCTATGAGTACCAGGACTTCCCACAGCACAAGCAGAACTTCCCAGTCCAGACCCAGGTACATCGCACGCCACACATGCCTAACCTCACCCAGCTGCAGACCAGACAGCCCCACTACACTCCTCCTTCCTCCACCCCACAACTAAGCCCCTCAACAGAAAATCTGTCATCAGTACTGTGCCTGACATCCCAGGTCCTTGAGGAAGGGCCTCTCAACTTCACGGGACTGAATCAGCTCTCTGAGACCTTGCTGAACACACCATCCCGTTGTACTCTCGGGGCCAGGCACCCCAATGGTGCCTCAGACCAGCACTCCAGCCACAGCCACCTCCACAGTACCTGGTCGCTTGACAGCTGAGACCATGGACATGCCTCAGGATGACTGAGAATAGTGCCAGAGACTGGGTTGTTACCTGTTCACTTTATTTTTGCTTAAAGACTTTATTCATTTTGCTTTTTTAATAAAGTCATACAGTTTACTTAAGACAGTTGTTTATAAAGGTTGTCTTTGCTTCACACACTTGGTTCATGTTATTTACTTAATAAAGTGTTGGTGAAAACTTTGAAAAAGGGGTTAAGCCTTTGCATGCTTGTGGAATAGGTAAGGATAGTTGTGGGATGGGTATGGATAGTTGTGGGATGGGTAAGGATAGTTGTGGGATGGGTAAGGATAGTTGTGGGATGGGTAAGGATAGCTGTGGGATTGATAAACCTTCAGTGCAAGCATAGTGGGACTGTATGTCCACCCTCCCAGCTGCCACACATATGGCCCTTTTTTTTCAATAACAATTTATTCATTGATCAACATATTTCAAAATAAACATAGCTCTTCATTAATGCCCTATTCATTGTAGGGCCACTCAACATACATGGCACAATCTCATCAGTGTTATGAGACAGGCTCAAGGAAGCATCCATTAACCATCTACCATCCTGTCTTGCCACTCCACTGCTCCAGCTGGGGAGTTGCACCAGTGTTTCAGGAGGTTGCGCTGTTTCTTTCCTTCATGTGAAGCTCTGTTGGAGCCTTGTACATCCACAGTGTCTATCAGGTTTCGTCCTTGCCTCCCATTCATCAGGCTCCATGTCTCCATTCCCTTGTTGACGGTCCACAAGCCTGTTCTGCAACACTGGGTAGCGGGTGCGCATGAGATTGTGCAGGATGCAGCAAGCTTCCATGATGCTCCTCACAGTCCCTGGGTGATGCTGCATGGTGGTGAGAAGTACCTGGAACCTGTTGGCCAGGATGCCAAAGGCAATCTCCACCACCCGTCTTGCCCTGGACAGCCTGTAGTTGAAGATCCTCTTCACAGGTCTGGAACTGTAGGGCTTCATGAGGTAGGTTCTGAGGGAGAAGACGTCATCACCCACGATGAAGTAGGGCACATCTTGTGTGTCGTTGGTAGGGGGTCTGGATCTGGAAAACCCATGATGAGGTTGCATTCCAGCCCATCCTTGAGGTCACTGGCATTGTATACCTGACTATCTGAAGCTGACCCGTTGCCTGAAGCATTGATGTACATGAACTTGTAGTCAGCATCAACCATGGCAAAGAGGATGATACTGAAGAAGCCCTTGTAGTTGTGATAAGAGGACCCTGAGTTGGCTTGAGCTTTGCAGACCACGTGCTTCCCATCTATGGCTCCAACAGTGTGGGGAAAGTTCCACCTCTGATACCACTGTTCTGCAACTTTCCTCCAGCCTTCTTCAGTGGTGGGACACTGGAGGAGCTCCTCCACGTATTCTTCAATGATGGCCTGCACCGCTTCTCTGACCACTTTGCTGATGGTGTTGTGTGGCACCCTCCAGGCATACTGCATGTTTCTGTATGTGGTTCCAGAGGCCAGGTGCCGCAGAGTCAGTGCCACCTTCAGTCCAGGGTCCTGGCTGGGACGGAAGTTGGTGTTTGCCTTGGTCAACCTGGGTCTCAGATGCTCAACAAGTTCGTCAAACATGGCTGGTGGCATCCTCATGAAGTGCTGGAATGCACGAGTGTCTTCATTCCTCAGCTCCACCATCAGCTTGTCATACAGTCCAAACTCCACTCTTCTCCCGATCCATCGTCGGACCCACACAGCTCTTGGACATCTCCTTCTTCTTCTTGCATACAAAAGGTGAAACAGTCTGAAAAAGGCTTGGTTCTGGTGTTGAATGATGGCAGCTACCATAAGAAGTGTGTGATGATCCATGGTGGAGATCAATGGATGATGTGGAAGAGCAAGACCAAGGGTGAAGAGGTCTGTACATCACGGCTGCTGGACTCAGATCCAGGTGATTTCCTCGCCCTTTTTATAGGAAATATCGGTTTTGTTAAGCCTGGGTTCCCCAACCAGGGTTAGGGAGACAAGCTAAACAGAATGTGCAGCGTTAGTCAGATAGGCACACAGATAAATGAGTGAGCTAAGCTTGTATGTTTATTAACATACAGTAAAAATAACAGATACGCTTGTGCTATCAAGAATATAGTTTATTCCATTATAAGTTCATGGCATAGTCAAATATCAGTCCAATAGTCATTTACCATGTAGTCAGTCCATTCATGGATATTCAGTTAGCAAAGTCCATGTAGAATATCCTATGTCAGTTCACTTACAAATCAGTCCTTTGTCCTCTCTCCCGTTCGAGTAATGCAGTCTTGATTCCAAGCAATAATCAGGGATCATCAAAGCCAGTGTAAGCAAGCTGTAGACTTGCTACTTTTATATTGTTTTCATAACCACTCCCTTAATTGCTATTTCACAGTTAAAGCTGCAGACACTTTAACATACACTAACTATGATTCATAGTTATTATTTCACCTAAACCAGTTAGGGTAAACAATGTTATCCCTAACAGGTTTTCCGCTAGGTGTCCTTCCACATACTCTAGGCATCCTCCAGACATCCTAAATATCCAAGATACGTCCCATATACAAACGTTTTGTCCGTTTTAATGCTTTATATACGAGATGCATCCGCTTACATCCTTTCTATTTCCATGCTACTAACACTGTGTGGATGTTCTGTGTACCTTTCGCTTCCACCCTCTTTCTGCTTTCAGCTGCAGCGGATGTGAGTTGAGGGGATGGCCAGAGAATGCCGAGAGGATACAGCAGACGTGTAACAGATGACAACGGACGTAGAACGTTTGTTGCCCGTATGTGTCACGGATGTACATCATACACGGCAGAAAGTTCATCCGCTCAAAAAGTTTTGTGCAGCTCAAAACTTTTTGAGCAGATGAAATAGCAATAGATGGATGTTTGACAGATAGAGCGTATAAAACACGTACGTATAAAACGGTTGCATCACATTTTCAAACGGATGGCAAGCTTTTTTGACCGTTTTACATCCTCTTTGCATCCCTTGGTGCAGTGGGACATGGGCTTTAGGACAATTAAATTTATTTGTCCTTAACAATTGCAATACATTGAAGAAAACAGTGATTTGGATCAGGATTGCCAGAAGGAGATCTTACAGCAGGGCTATCAAACTTGCAGCATGCAGGCTGGATGCGTCATGCCCTGGCCATGCCCATGCCCAGTTTAGCAAAGGGGGAAAATATATCACATGATGGGAGTTTGACACCCCTGCCTTACAGCCTCATCTAGCATATATACATACAGCTCCTATAATTAGAGTACAGCACAGAGAAGACAGAGTCCCAACTTCTAGAAAAGCGTGTGGATGCTGCTTTTTCCATTATCCTCTCAGACTGAAAGGATTTCCAAGTTGTTAATATGGTTCTCCCACTGGAAAACTGGAACCACTCCACAAGAATAAGAGTGTAGCCTCAATGTGTAGCAGGAAAAGCTCAGACGTTATGCATCTTATGAAGCAACCACTTTACTGTGACATAAAGTTTACATGGACTTTAATCCCCAAATGCCTGTACCATAAAGGAGTTACAGGACCACAAGTCTTTTAAATTCCAATGAGGAATTTAATACTTGCATTAACATCCCCATATTACCTAATCCCCTTTGTTTTTATCTACTTAATAAGAGCATGTAAGCTGAAAGTCTGAAATCTACTCAAGATACTCATACACAAAATATTAGACTATGTAAAAAAAAATTAAATTCAGCATTAACAATGGAGGTATCCTAGCCTTGTTCCCCATCTGTGCCTTTAACAGATAATCTGTAGACTTTGGCAGAGTAATAATTTACTTTCTTCCAAAAGTCCCTAGTTCATTTTGCAATAAAGACCATTTTGAATTTATATTGGGAAAGAATAGAATGTTAATACAATGCTACTTGTTATCCAAAGCTAAGTGCAGACTAAGAACCTACCTTCATGGACAACAAAAAATAATAATGCAAAGAAGTCACAGAAGCTTTGATACCCTTTTCAATCCCCCTCCAGCTTGAAAGAAGCCCCATCTATAACTACTTAACTGTAGCAAGACTAATTTTTGCACAAGCTATCTGTACATAGCCAACTCCTCCAACTCTTGCTTAGAAGAATCTGCTTGATAGGACCCTGAAGAAAAGGATTCAGGTGTTACCATTTGCCCACAAACAAAGCAATCTTTGCTATGGTCTATCACAGTAGAATTACTTTTGCCAGGTGGATATTGTTCCATTAGAAATACCCCTGTCAGCTCTGGCTTATGGTAGGATTTTGGCATCCAGAATAGGTCTTGCTTGATCAGTTTGGGGATATGCAAGTAGAAACAAAATCTGAAGCGTGCTGCTGGGCAATGGTTTCTCCTTTATCTTTAAAAATGGTTGAATTGTATTGATGTTGATAGAAAACTATGCTATTTAAGGGGAAAAAAGTATATCCAGTTTAGTAGTAGCTGTCTCTTTCAAATAGTTTTCCTTAGAGTTTTGAATGCAGAGCCAAACATCGAAGAGCAGGGAGTAAAGTTTATTAATTGCCCCTACTTTCTGAGGAAGAGAAACTAACCTTTACATGTCAGTTCTATTCTGCTAACCAAGCAAGGTTTTCTTCTTGAGAAAAGTTAACATTACATGATTCATCTGATAAGGAAATTGGGTTTATTCTACTGAAATCATTTATTTTTACTGTTGAAGTAGAATTGATGTTTCATTTTACAGTTTGCAGTCTGACTACCATTTATTGTGCCAAATATTGAAGGGGTGGGTGTCATAGTAAAATCATCACAAATACCACTTTTAAAGATGATACAGTATAACTATAGATCAGGGGTGACCAGTCTGGGGTTTCAAAATCAGCTTGGTTTTCTAAGCCTCAAGTGTGACTTTCAGAGCATTTCCAACAGTTGCTGCCCACTTTAATATTTATTGCAGAAAATTTATAAAATACTTGAATTAAAAAGATTTCCCCATTTTTTTGTCCAATTGTGGGACTGCAGTCCTGGCAAGCTTCTCTTGGCACTTAGCTTGAAAAAAAATTGAACTGCTTAAACTGTATGGTTTTTAATGGCAAAACTCCATATCCAGGGCAAATTAGTCAATAATTTCATTTTAATTCTGCTTCATAAATATTATATACCCTCTTCACCCAAACATGGCAAATGCCTGGGGGGTCGGGGGGATAATTAGGTTGACACTGAAATATGTATAGTTGAAGCCATCCTTAATTCGATAAGAACTCCAACAAGTTCTTATACAGTATCTCTTGAGATGTTTGTTGTATAAAAAGTGAGCATTAGGCAAAAATTGACTCTGCCTCATATCTTGGAGTTCTTTGTGGTCTCTGAACTTGGAACTTGGTTGTTTGCTTGCAGTAGTTTTATTATCTGGCTAGGTAACATCATTAGTGCATCTATACGGATTTGCTTGTTATTCTAAGTTATCATTTCTATAGTTTCTAACAGCTGTCTCCTCTATATTTCCAACTGAGTTTCTTCTACTAATCTGCCATTGCTATTTGGTCTTCCATTTTCATATTTTTTCCAAATCTCTTCCAATTCTGCATCCCTAAGTATTTTATTTCTATTAATGAATCTCCTTTGATTTGTTAATCTTTGCTCATTATATTTGAATCTGGATTTCCCCCCCCCCCCTGCGGTTCAAACATTAACTTTAGGTAACCCCGCTTCCTTGGTTCCAATTTACAGTAGAGGGCCATAATGGCTTGATTTTCAAGCACACTACACTTTTATCTCCTTTGTGGTTGTTTCTTCCAGTAATCCTTCAGGGTCAAGCCCTGGTTGCCAGCCATAGCTCCTGAGTCCCTCTGCCAACAGATGCTCAGGAGGTCCAACAAGTGGCATGATCCTTGTTGACCCAGGCAACAACCAATCCAGTACGATGTTCTTTTTCTATTTTTTCACCATATTAAATGGGTTGATATTAACGCTTAGTGTGGCTGTTCGGCTGAGACCTGCCTGGCATGGCTAATCCCTCTGGTTGAATACACTACTGCCAGCATAGCTCTCAACTTCATCAGAGCATCACAAACCCCTCATCTATCACAGGGCTATCTATTATGGAGGGTGTTCCGTCCGGAAAAGACACGCGGTAGACCAGGTTCCAACTAAAAACTCTTTATTCGGTTAACAGCAATAGTAACGGAACATTGGCTCAAGCCGCAACAGCCCTTTATATAGAGGCTTGCCTGCCGGCTTGTAGCCAGTGACATCCATTTAAATCTTGCCACCTTTGAGCGGCTTCTTGGATTGGTTCCTAATGAACCAATCCACTGCTGGCCTTTTTGACCAATCAAATTGACTACTTGGAACCTCCCAAGTTATACAGAACACCCCTCCCCCTTTAGTTCACTCCCACGGTAGTGACGTAGTCGCACAGGTAGGTGGGGCTTTTTCTGGTCCTAGTTGACCTGCATGGCTCATTCTCGCCTAGGACTTCAAGCGGTTCGGTCAGGATCGTTGTCTTTCCAGCTTTTCTCCATGGAACCGCCTGGAAGAGTGAGTCAGCACTGCCGCTCCCACCTGAGTTTCTCAGGCCGGCCGAAGTGGTCTGCCACTCCCTCCCGGTTCAACCGGGCTGCTTGAACTGGCCTGGCTGGCACCTTCCAGGTTGGCTTCCCTTTCGCCAGGACTTCTTCCGATGGTCTTATCTAACCGTAAGTGCTCTTTTTGGTTGGTTAGATTTTCTGGTTGTGATTTTAATGGTTCATTTTCACACCCTTTTTTATTTATTTGTATTTCCCCCCCGTTCCTTGGTTTTGTTTTCATCGAAATTTATTATTTGAGGTTGCACGGTTGTTTTGCACTCGATGTTGCGGGAACGAAGCTGGTCTATGTGCCGCTTCCACTCTCTTCCATCGTCCATGGTTAGTCGGTAGGACCGGGGGCCTGTTACTTGTGTGATTGTGGCTGGAAGCCAAAGAGGGTCCCCGGTAAAATTCTTTGCATAGACCAGGTCGACAATTTCGAAAGTGCGGTATCGGCTGGAAGAGTCAGGTTTCTTGCAAGTATAATTGTGGTGCAACCTATCTAAATGGGATCTGAGTTTTCCTCCCATTAATAATTCTGCCGGGCTCTTGTTTGTTGTGCTATTGGGAGTGATGTGTTGTAGTGTAAGTAAGTGGTTTAGCTTGTCTTGTACATCTCCATGGTCCATTTTCTCAAGGCCTTCTTTTGTGAACCGGACCATTCGCTCAGCCCTACCATTCACCTCCAGGTGGGCTGGCGCTGTTAGTGCATGGCGTATACCCAAAGAGGTTAAGTATTTTTCGAATTGTATTGTTGTTAGTTATGGCCCATTGTCAGATACCAACAAATCAGGTAACCCATGAGTTGCAAATAATTTGTTTAGCTGTTTTATAACAGCGTCGGTTGTTGTGGATGACATTAAGATGACTTCAAGCCAATTCGAATATGCATCCACAACTATTAAAAACGTATTGCCCCTAGTTGGTCCCGCAAAATCAATATGGATTCAAGACCAAGGGCCTTGTGGGGTCTCCCAGTCCTGTATGGGAGCTTGTGGTGGTGTGGGTCTAGCTCTCTGACACTTGTGTCATGTTGCAACCCAGCATTCAATGTCCTTGTCGAAGCCAAGCCACCAGACATAGCTCCTGGCCAGGCTTTTCATTTTAACTATGCCTGGGTGGCCCTCATGTAACATGCCTAACACCTCTTCTTGTAGTTTGGATGGAATCACCACCCAATCTCCCCACAACAAGCACCACTTTTGTATTGACAGTTCAGTCTGTCTAGTCTGGAAAGGATTAAAGTTTTCAGTCTTTTGGCCTTCCAGCCAGCCTTTACCTACCCAAGTCAAAACGTGGGCAGTCAATGAGTCTTTTGCCGTGGCTCTGGCGACATCATCCAGTCAATGGAAGTTCAGGGCAGGTTTCTCGTTGTTGGGTGGCGGTGGCTGGAGCCGGGTCGTCCTCTAAGATCGGTAATGGTGTTCGGCTTTATGCATCTTCATGGGCGATTTGTTTCCTGGGTTGATGCAGCAGTGTATATGAATAGGCGGCCAGGAATTCTGACCACCTAGTCATCCGTGGGGATAGAATGTTCGGTGTGGGTTTATTCCCAGCCAAAATCCCTACTAATGGTTTATGGTCAATAACAATGGAGAATGTTCTACCGTATAGGTATTCATGAAAATGTTTTACTCCGGCGACGATTTCCAGGGATTCTCTGTCTAGTTGGCTATAGTTGCGTTCTGCTTTGGAGAGCGTTTTCAAATAAAAAGCGATGGGTGCCTCTCTCCCATCAGGTAATTGATGGCTCAGGATAGCACCGACTCCGAATGGTGAGGCGTCACAGATGACCGTCAAGGGTAGAGTATTCCTAAACTGAATAAGAACGGTGTCTGAGGTGAACAAGTCTTTTATATTTTGAAAGGTTTTTTGTTCTTTGTGACCCCAAGTCCAGACAGTTGTCTTATCTAGCAAACGGTGCAATGGTTCTGCTATCGTTGCTTTGTGGGGGAGGAATACATTATAAAAATTGATCAGACCCAAGAATGCCTGTAAGTCCATTTTATTTCTAGGTCTGGGTGCATCTTTAATTGCTTTGACTTTTTTGTCTGTTGGGTGAATACCTTGTTCGTCAATCAAATATCCTAAAAATTTGACGCGGTCAGTGGCCAGGCAGCATTTTTCTTTTTTAACTTTCAGGCCGGATTCTCTGAATTTCATTAGCACTTCCCTTAGTCTAGCTTCTAACTGGGTCGCGTTTTTTGCTGAAATTAGGACGTCATCAAAGTATGGAACGACCCCTTTTATTCCATTTAATAGGCGTTCCATGAGGCTTTGGAAGATGCCTGGGGCAACGCTCACTCCGAATTGAAGTCTGTTCCATTTGAACGCCCCTCTATGTGTTACTATTGTTTGTGTCTCGGCCGTCATTGCTGATACACCTGGGCCAAATCGAGTTTAGCAAAAACTTTTCCTCCCCCAAGTGAGTGCAGTAAGTGCTGCATGACTGGTACTGGGTATGCGCTTTGCTGTAGCGCAAGGTTCAAGGTAGCCTTGTAGTCTCCACAGATGCGCACAGACCCATCTGGTTTTACAGGTGTTACTATTGGTGTCTCCCACCTGGCGTGGTCAATTGGTTCTATGACCCCTTGTGCAATCAATTTATTTAATTGCTCATCTATTTTGGGTTTTAATGCAAAGGGGACCTGTCTGGCTTTTAGTCTTCCTGGTGCTATTTGGGGATCTAGGCTAAAGGATATTGGGGTTCCCCGGTACCTGCCTAGAGTTCCGTCAAAGACTTCCTGGAATTCGTGTAGCAGGTTCTCTTCCCAATCGCTCGCAACTATTCGGCTCACTCCGGTCATCCCGATGCCCAATGGCATGAACCATTTGATGCCCAGAAGGCTGGGACGGTCTCGGTCGACTATAGTCAATGGCAGGACTTCAGCGTGTTGTTTCTAAGTTACTTTGAAGTGCCCCAGACCTACCACAGGAATCCTATTTCCCTGGTAGTCTTTCAGAATTAATTTTTGTTTTTTGAGTTCGTTTTGTCTGATATTTAGAATCAGATGTCTAATTGTGTTCCAAGACACCATTGATAGAAAAGATCCTGAGTCAACCTCCATCTCACAAGGTCTTCCTTCAATGGACACTACAATTCTGAAATTTTTCCCGCTTTCCGTCTGTGTGCTTCCTATAGTGACTGTCTGATGTGTGTTTTCTCGGTTGCTGGTTCCCTTGCTGCGCTCCCATTTTCTGTCAGCTTGCCTCAAGTCAGTTCTTGGAAGGGAATTACCATGTCTGCTAGGGCTGCTGTTTCTTCGATTTCAGCAGACTTCAACAGATGGCATCAATGAACCTGCACTCGACTCGGGGGTGGTTTCCTCTACAACCAGCACATTCCCGCCAATTTTTCTTCCTTTTGTGCCTTTTTTGGTTTGCGTAAAGGGGTGGACCTCATCGTCATCTTCATCAGTGTCTGATGACTCGTCTAGGTCTTCGTGGTGTGCTTTCTCCCTCTGCCTGAGATTTTCTCTTTTGGAAGGGTTGTCGTGTCAGCACTGGCGTTCATCATCTTCATTGTGGCCGCTGATTTCTTTGCGGCTTCCGTGGCGGTTGCTTCTGCGATTGCCTCTGCCACCGTTATGTTAGGTCTGTTTAAGAGTTTGCTTTGAAGGGTAGAGTCCCTAAGACCTAACACGACATGATCTCGCATTGCTTCATCCATATTTTGGAATTCATAGGCTCCTCCAATATGGCGCAGAGCTGCCACGAAATCAGCAATGGTTTCGTCTTCCCTCTGGTCTCTCTTATAAAATTTGCATCTCTTGATGAGGTTTGAGACAACTGGCACGTAGTGAGCTTTCAGCATTCAGTTAAGCTCAGACCAGGTCATCTGTTTCACGTCTCTGGGCTTCGCCAATGCCTTCGGCATCTTAAATACGGCTGACCCACAATGTGTTAGGAAGACTCTTTCACTGATTGGAAATTTCTTCCATTTCGTTGCTCTCCAGAAACATCAGGAAACGATCAATATAAGACTCCCAATCTTCTTCATTGGGATTGAATGGTGCAGGCGGCGCGTTATTACCAGCCATCTCGTCTTCTGTGGTTTTTCTCTCACCGCGTGCTCAGTCTCCGCTTCAGGATGATCCCATCCTCATCGCCAGTGTTCCATCCGGAAAAGAAGCACGTGAGACCGGGTTCCAACTAAAAACTCTTTATTCGGTTAACAGAAACAGGAACAGAACATTGGCTCAAGCCGTGGCAGTCCTTTATATAGAGGCTTGCCTGCCGGCTTGTAGCCAATGACATCCATTTAAATCTAGCCGCCTTTTAGCGGCTTCTTGGATTGGTTCCTAATGAACCAATCCACTACTGGCCTTTTTGGCAATCAGAATTGACTACTTGGAACCTTCCAAGTTATACAGAACAGAGGGGATTATTATTATTATTATATACTTTATTCATTAAGCGTGAAACTCAGTCAACTGAACATTCAAAAATGCATTCAAAAATGTTATCATCTTGTGCAAAAACGCTAGCATGGAGTTAATCAGGGTTGAACTCAGTTTTAGGCATCCTGAATGAAATAAAACATAATTATCTTATGATTGTAAATGCCTGGGCAAAGAATTTGATACAGTGAAGTCAAACGTCTCTAATTATAACATATTACAAGTAGTCCTTGACTTATCATGATTGAGCCTAAAATTTGTGTTGCTAAGTAAGGCAATTGTTAAATGAGTTTTATCCCATTTTACAACCTTTTTATCACAGTTGTTAAGTGAATCATACAGCATTAAGTGAATCTGACCTCCCCATTGGGTTTGTTTGTTGGAAGGTGGCTGGGAAAGTTACAAATGGCAATCACATGACGCTGGGACAATACAATCTCAGTTGCCAAGCATCCAAATTGACCATAGGAATACTACAATGGTCATCAATGTAAACAATTGTAATGACAGTTTTTTCAGCGCTGCTTTAACTTGGAACAGTCACTAATGAATGATTGTAAATCAAGGATTATCTGTATAATCCAATACCTCATTATAGGCAATTCCTTTATCGCACATCAACAGCCATTAACAACAGACTTGCATGTCCAGCAGTGTAGTAAGAAAGATTGCAACAAACTGGGGCTTGGGTAAAAAAAAATGTCCTCTGTTCTAAAGACTGTTAAGGAATGGAATCCAGTTTTGTATACAATATAATTCTCCAGCTAAGCTCATGCCAGGGACTGTTTAAATTTACTTCTTATGTAAAGGTCAGGCTTTTTTCTTATTAAGTGTATTTTAAGTTCAGCACCACAGATATACAAATTTGTCCACTGCCTACAAACAAAGTGTCCTGTCCTATTATGAAATTATATGTATTTTCCCTACAGCCTAATAAAGCTACATTAGAGATAGGATAAGTTAAACTGGAGGGTTAGGTTTGAACTTCACATTTGAGCAATTGAGAGAGTGTCAAGAGAATATGATGCTTTTAAAAGCACAGCTATGATCTTTAATACAGCTCTAACAAAAAAGAGAGAGAAAATGGAGGTTTTTTGATAATGCTACTCCTTGATCCTGCTCTGTATCTACTGGTCCACCCACACACACCAAGTATACAAGAATAGCTGCATCAAAGGTGCAGGAAAGTAACAGGAAACACAGAAGGAAACTAATTTGAATTCTCTACCTCAAGGCTGTTTCTGAGAGGGGAATCTAGAGAAAAGCTGAAACAGAGAAGTTAATAGGAAGGAATTGCCATTTCTTTTGGTATTAACATTAATCAAGAATTTTCACTCAAGAGTTTTTGCACTCTATGAAATGATAAATTGGACACATTAGAATGAATGAATTTACACAATATCTTATGAATCAGGAACAGGTATGTGCCTCCCCTCACCCAAATTGTATTAATAAAATTCAGTGGAGAAAAGATCAGAAGTGTGCTATTTCTCCATTTGTTATGTTATTCACAACAGATTTTATGTCTTATAATCACTGTAAACATGAAAAAAATAATCCTTTTGTGCTGATCTGTGACCATAAGAAGGGCCAAATCTGAATAAGACGTTTTTGTTACTTTTTTAATCTGGTCAATCAAAAGCAAGCAACTCCTGTTCCACAATATTCTTTCAGCAGATGTGGCCGCAACTTGCCTGCTTTTTCAGCCTCAGGTGCATGTGAATTGCAACTGACTTTCATTTTTTGAGTGATATAACACTTTTGCTGAAGGCCCATCTCAGCTTGTTCCTTCCAAATTAATAAGGAAAAAGCAATATACATGAATTTAGTGTTAAAAAAATAAAAATAAATTTTCATAGAGGACTGGAAAATTACTCCTTACTTTCAGTGGCTGAATCTTTGAACTGTGATTTAAAATTTCCCATAGTATGCATTATATCGGAGACACTGCTGAAAATATTAAATAGTAGCTATCCGCTGCCATAAAAATGAGCCTGTAGCCAAGTACCTGAATATAGGAGAGAATGTACTGGAATTTTCGATCTGATAGCACTTTCAGTATAAATGCAGATCTTGGAAAATGAACGAACATATAAGTTGCTCCTTAGAAATAGCCATATGTGGGTTGAAAGTCCAGAACCATTCCCTTCATGCCTCTAATGCATCCTAGACTAACTTGAAACATAATACTGTTTTTTTCCAAAATGCACCTATCTGAATACTGATGGGTGTATATGAACAATCCAGAGATCGGCCTGGAAACTAGCATTTGAAGTCCTCGAAGAACAAGGAAAGGCTCAATATCAACTAGTCAAATGCAATTTATTCAGTCATCCTTGGCTAAAAATATGGCCAAGGTGATTTCCACACTAAAAGTTTGTTTCTATCTTAAAGCATCACCCTGCGATTATGAGAGTCATATCAAGACCCTTAATTAATGGTATATCACTGCCACAATGGCTGGGGTGATGCTATAAGTTGTAAAATACTAATATGGAATGAGCCACGTTCACTCTGTGAACCAGGAGACATAATGTGATTGATTATGAATCTATTGATTCATTTGCTCTGCTTATATCCCACCTTCAGCTGAACACACAAGTGCCAAAACTGTCCCAGATTGCCTCAGACAAGTACAGTTGATAGGAATTATCCAGCCAGAAAAACTGGCCCCAGGAAATCCTGGCTTGGAAGTGGAATATTGAAACTGACACATGGTCTTGGGAGCAGAGAAGATTGTTTGCTTGAGAGAACATTCCAGCTGACTGCACATACTCCTCTTACCAGATACCTGCATATGGTTAGACACAAGACAATATCAGGCAGTGGGTGATTTGAGTGCTGTGGGATTTTTCTTATCTTATGTATCTTATGTATTTTCCAGAACTGCTTAAGGCCCTGTCACACTGGTCGACGGATGCAAAACGTTAGTAAAAAGGACACAGCGGACGAGAAAAATGTTCCATCTGTTGTTATCCACTCTCAAAAGAGGCAAAAATTTGCATAACCAGAGCAGATAACACGGAAAGGAACAGACGGGGGGAGGACGCAGGGCGGATGGAAAGCGGATGCGGAACGGAAGCCTAGCGGATGGAAGCAGATGGCAGTGGATGGCACATCCGCGAGGCTTCCAGGGGGCTGCAGCAAAGCGGACGCGGAATGGATACAGCGGATGCAGAATGGACGCCGAGCGGATGAAGCGGATGCACAGCGGAAGCCTAGCGGATGCAAAGCGGAAGCCTAGCGGATGCCTAGTGTTCACTGCGCATGCGGGGAGGATGCATTGCATCAGCCCCGCGGATATAAAGGGAAGCAGCTCGGAAGCAGGTCACCATTCAGAGGAAAGACCTGCTTCCAGACACATCAAGTGTCTTGCCAGCCTGCCCTGCATGCCTGCCTGCCAGCCTTGCTGCCAGCCTTGCTGCCTGCCATCCTGCCAGCCTCCCTGCCAGCCTCCCTGCCAGCCTTGCTGCCTGCCTGCCCGCCTGCCCGCCTGCCTGCCAGTCTGCCTAACAGCCTTGGTGCCTGCCTTCCTGCCAGCCTTCCTGCCAGCCTGCCTGCCTGCCAGCCTTGCTGAAAGCCAGCAACCCCACAACCATGGGGAAGAAGAGAAAGTCTCAGCCATCTGCTGCCAGCCCTGGCAAGAGGGACAGGGCCACCCTCCCACCCCCTGGCCCTCACTCTGCTTCTGCTGGGGCTTCTTTAGCACGGGCTCGCTCTTCTGCGGCTGGGGCTTCTGCTGCTTCTGCTTCTGGAGGAGCTGATGATGATGCTTATGGCAGTGGTGCTTCTGCTCGTGCTTACTCTGCTGATGCTGCTTCTGGCGGTGGTGCTTCTGCTGGTGCTTACTCTGCTGATGCTGCTTCTGGCGGAGGTGCTTCTGCTGATGCTGCTTCTGGAGGAGCTGCTGATGCTGCTTCTGGCGGTGGTGCTTCTGCTGGTGCTTACTCTGCTGAAGCTGCACCTCGTCCTGCTGGTCCTGCTCGTGCTCCTGGTCCTGCTCATGCTCCTGGTCTTGCTCGTCCTGCTGGTCCTGCTCGTACTCCTGGTCTTGCTCGTCCTGCTGGTCCTGCTCGTGCTCCTGGTCCTGCTCGTGCTCCTGGTCCTGCTGACGCTGCTGGCGCTGCTGGTGCTTACTCTGCTGATGATGATCCTGGTCCTGCTGGTGCTGCTGCTGCTGATCCTGGTCCTCCTGGTGCTGCTGGCGCTGCTGCTGCTGCTGATCCTGGTCCTGCTGGTGCTGCTGCTGCTGCTGTTGATGATGATGATCCTGCTGGTGCTGCTGGTGGTGGTGGTGTGGAGGAGCAGCCCCTACAACCTGGAAGCCCCTCTGATGAGGGCCCATCTGGTCCTGCCAAAGGGAGGAAGAAGCATATGTGAGAACGGGAGAGGAGGCAATACTCCATTGAGGAGGAACATGAGGATGAGGTGCTGGAGTGGCTCAGAGAGAATGACTATCTATGGCGGAAGGGACACAGGCTCTACAGGGACACCAAAAGGAAGCAGGCTGCTTGGAGAGAGAAGGCGGAGAGTCTGGGCTACACATCGGAGGTGCTCCTCGGCTGGTGGAAAAATATGCACACCTGGTACGGGAAGCTGCACCTCAAGAAATATGGCCAGGCCACAGTCAAGCTGACAGACAGAGAGACCTATGTGATGGCCAGGTGCAGCTTCTTGGAGGGTGAGATCCACCACCGAGGAGCACCAGGAGCCCCTCTCACAACCCTCTCTCTCCGGCAGCCTGCTGAGAGCCAGTCCTCTTCTGGCCGAGAGTCAGCTCCTGTCTCCAGGCAGGTTTCTGTGGAGCGTCCCACGGCGAAGAACCCGTGGACAGCTGTTTTAACTGTGGTGGAGCGCATGGAGGACTCCCTGGCACAGTGGGAGAAAGGAGACGGCACTTCCACCACAGTCCTACCCTCATCCACCCCCAGGTCCACCTGCACAGAAAGGCAGAGAGCCAGACAGGAGGGGCAGAGCCACACTGTCCTCCTGGAGATCAGGGACACCATCTGGAGCAGCATAGATCTCCTCTCTCAGCTGGTCCACACCGACTCCTTCCAGCCCTTCCTCACCTATGTCAACCAGACCATCACGGACATGGCAGAACCCCAGTACCAGGTGGTGAAGGACCGGATCACCGAGCTGCTTCATAACCCTCCAGATCCAGAGGAACCAGCTCCCACTCAGTCCAGGTCTGCTCCTCCACCCCAGGTGATGTCCCTCCCATTCCAAGGCTTCCGACAGGTCCTCACCTGCCAGGGCTATGGCTACCAGGAGGTCCAGCAGCACAGGCAGCAGCCTTTCCCAGTCCAGGCACAGGCTCATTGGACGACACCGTTGCCACCGTTTCCACTAATGCCACCCACGACAATGATGCCACCAATGACAGCGATGCCACCCATGCCACCGATGCCACCAATGCCACCGATGCCACCCATGTCACTGATGCCACCCATGCCAGTCCTCACACAGCTGCAGACCAGACAGCCCCACTACACTGCTCCTTCCTCCACCCCACAGCCAAGCCCGGCCTCAGTACATCTGTCGTCGGTATTGGGACTGACACCCCATGGCATGGAGGAAGGAGCTCTCAACATTACGGGGCTGAGCCAGCTGTATGAAAGCTTCCTCAACACACCGTCACCTGTTGTCCTATCGAGGCCAGGCACCCCAGTGGGGCTTCAGACCAGCACTCCAGCAGCAGCCACCTCCACAGCATCTGGACCCTTCACCCCTAAGACTGGGCACACCTCCGAGTGACCGATAAGAGTGCCAGAGACTGGGTGGCTACCTGTAGACTTTATTTGGACACTTGACGTGGGTCATTTTTCTTTTACACCTTGTTATTAATAAAGATTATCTTTGCTTCACACACTTGCTTCATTTATTTTATTAAATAAAGTCTTGGTGGAAACTTTTAGAAATGGCTTAAGCCTTTGCATGCTTGTGGGATGGGTAAGGATAGCATTAGGGTGGGCAGGGATACCTTTGGAATGGGTAATAGCTGTGGGATGGGCAGGGATACCTGTGGGATGGGTTAGGATATCTGTGGGATGGGTTGAGATAGCTGTGGGATGGGTTGAGATAGCTGTGGGGATAGATAAACCTCCAGTGCAAGCATAGTGGGACTGTATGGTCCACCCTCCCAGGTGCCACACCTATGGCCCTTCATTATCAATCCTAATGTAATCATTGATCCACACATGTCAACATAAACACAACTCTTTATTAAATGCCCTGTTCATTGTAGGCCCACCCAACATACATGGCCCAATCTCATCCGTGTGATGAGACAGGCTGAAGGAAGCATCCATTAATCATCTACCATCCTGTCTTGCCACTCCACTGCTCCAGCTGGGGAGTTGCACCAGTGTCTCAGGAGGTTGCGCTGCTTCTTCCCTTCACGTGAGGCTCTGTTGGGGCCTTGCACGTCCTCAGTGTCTATCAGGTTTTGCCCTTGCCTCCATTCCCCAGGCTCCATGTCCCCATTGCCTTGTTGGAGGTCCACGAGCCTGTTCTGCAAGACTGGGTAGCGGGTGCGCATGAGATTGTGCAGAATGCAGCAAGCTTCCACAATCCTCCTCATGATCTCTGGGCAATGCTGCATGGTGGTGAGAAGTACCTGGAACCTGTTGGCCAGGTTGCCAAAGACGTTCTCCCGCCTTGCCCTGGACAGCCTGTAGTTGAAGATCCTCTCTTCACGGGTGAGGCATCTGGAAGTGTAGGGCTTCATGAGGTAGGTTGTGAGGGAGAAGGCGTCATCCCCCACGATGAAGTAGGGCACATCTTCCATGTCGTTGGGCAGGGGGTCTGGATCTGGGAAGCCCATGATGGGGTTGCGTTCCAGCCCCTCCTTGAATTGACTGGCGTTGTATACCTGGGCATCTGAAGATGAGCCGTTGCCTGAAGCATCGATGTACATGAACCTGTAGTCAGCATCGACCATGGTGAAGAGGATGATGCTGAAGAAGCCCTTGTAGTTGAAATAAGTGGACCCCGACTTGGCTGGTGCTTTGCAGGCCACGTGCTTGCCATCTATGGCTCCAACGGTGTGGGGGAAGTTCCACCTCTAATACCACTGCTCTGCAACTTTCTTTCATCCTTCTTCAGTGGAGGGGCACTGGAGGAGCTCCTCTAGGTATTCTTTAATGATGGCCTGCACCACTTCTCTGACCACAATGCTGATGGTGTTGGGTGGCACCCTCCAGCCGTACTGCATGCTCCTGTAGGTGGTCCCTGAGGCCAGGTGGCGCAGAGTCAGTGCCACCTTGGGCCCAGGTTCCAGGCTGGGCTGGAAGTTGGTGTTTGCCTTGGTCAGCCTGGGTGTCAGCCGCTGCACAACTTCGTCAAACATGGCTGGAGGCATCCTCATGAAGTTCTGGAATGCACGAGGGTCTTCGTTCCTCAGCTCCACCATCAGCTTGTTGTACAGTCCATACTCTGCTCTTCTCCCGTTCCATCTTCGGACCCACACAGTTCTTGGCCGCCTCCTTTTCTTCCCGTAGTAGAGTTCACAGAGCCTGTAGATGGCTTCGCACTGTTGCATAACCATGGTGGCTACCAAAAGGACTGTGTTACGATCCAAGGTGGACATGACTGGATGCTGTGGAAGAGGAAGAGCAAGAGAAAGGCTGCAGAGGTCTGCACAGCTGGGCTGCTGGGCTGAAAGTGAGATCCAGGTGAGTTGCTCCCCCTTTTTATAAGCAAAATAGGTTTTCCACTAGGTGTCCTTTTGCATCCTCTAGGCATCCTCTAGACATCCTTAATATCCGAGATAGGTCCCCTCTGCGAATGTTTTTTCCGTTTTAAATGCTTTCTTTGTGAGCTGCATCCGCTTTCATCCTTTCTCCATCCATGCTACTAAAGCTGCGCATCCGTTCCGTGTCCGTTCCGCTTCCTCCCTGTGTCCGCTTTCTGCTGGGGTGGATGTGAGTTGCGTGGATGCGCAGCGGATGCCTAGTGGATGTAGCGGACACATAATGGATGCCTAGCGGATGTAGTGGATGTGTAACGGATGCCGACGGATGCAGAATGGATGTCCCCCATATGCCTTGCGGATGCAGAATGGACGCGTTGGATATATTTTCCGCTCAGAAAGTTTTGAGCAGCTCAAAACTTTTTGAGCGGATGAAATGTCAATAGACGGATGCTGGATGGATAGAGAGGAAGCAAAATGGAGGCAGTGAGTACAGAATAGAAGCATCGCATTAACCAACGGATGGCAAGTGTTTTTCTCCATTTTACATCCTCTTTCCATCCGTTGGTGCAGTGTGACAGGGGCTTTAAATCCTGCAGTTAAGGGGCTTGCTAATCTAGGGGAAAAAATCCTCCTTAAGGCCCTGTCACACTGCCCAACGGATGCAAAACGGACAAAACGGACGAGCAAAATGTTCCATCCGTTGTTATCCTCTCTCAAAAGGGGCAAAAATTTGCATAACCAGAGCGGATAACACGGACGGGAGGAGGACGCAGGGCGGATGGAAAGTGGATGCGGAACGGAAGCCCAGCGGATGGAAGCGGATGGGAGCGGATGGCACATCCACTGGGTTTCCGGGGGGCCTCAGCAAACCGGACGCGGAACGGAAAGAGCAGATGCAGAGCGGACGCCAAGCGGATGAAGCGGATGCACAGCGGATGAAGCAGATGCAGAGCGGAAGCCTAGCGGATGCGTAGCGGAAGCCTAACGGATGCCTGGCGTTAATTGCGCATGTGGGGGGGATGCATTGCGTAAGCCATGTGGATATAAAGGGAAGCAGCTCACACGTGGCCAACATTCGGAGGAAGGACCTGCTGCCGCATACATCGAGTTCCTTGCCTGCCCTGCCTGCATGCCTGCCTGCAAGCCTTGCTGCCAGCCTTGCTGCCAGCCTGCCTCCAAGCCTCCTGGCCCGCCTCCCTGCCAGCCTTGCTCTCTGCCTGCCTGCTAGCCTTGCTGCCAGCCTGCCTTCCAGCCTCCCTGCCAGCCAGTCTGCCTGCAAGCCTTGGTGCCTGCCTGCCTGCCAGCCTTGGTGCCTGCCTGCCTGCCTTCCTGCCAGGCTTCCTGCCTGCCTTCCTGCCAGGCTTCCTGCCAGCCTTCCTGCCAGCCTTGATGCCTGCCAGCCTTGGTGCCTGCCAGCCTCCCTGCCAGCCTCCCTGCCAGCCAGCAACCCCACAACCATGGGGAAGAAGCGAAAGTCTCAGCAACCTGCCGCCATCCCTGCCAAGAGGGACAGGGCCACCCTCCCGCCCCCTGTCCCTGACTCTGCTTCTGCTGGGGCTTCTGCTGCTCGGGCTTGCTATTCTGGTGCTGGAGCTTCTGCTGAAGCTGTTCCTGGCGGTGCTGCTTCTGCTGCTGCATACTCTGCTGAAGCTGCTCCTGGCGGTGCTGCTTCTGCTGCTGCGTACTCTGCTGAAGCTGCTCCTGGTCCTGCTGGTCTTGCTGGTCCTGCTGGTCCTGCTGGTCCTGCTCATGCTCCTGGACTTGCTCATACTGCTCGTACTGCTCATGCTCCTGGTCTTGCTCGTCCTGCTCGTGCTCCTGGTCCTGCTCGTGCTCCTGGTCCTGCTGGTGCTGGTGCTGGTGCTGCTGCTGCTGCTGGTGCTGCTGGGGCTACTGGGGCTTACTCTGCTGCTACTGATCCTGGTCCTGCTGATCCTGCTGCTGCTGCTGCTGCTGCTGCTGCTGCTGATGATGATGATGATCCTGCTGGTGCTGCTGCTGGTGGTGGTGTGGAGGAGCAGCCCACACCACCTGGGAGCCCCTCTGATGAGGGCCCATCTGGTCCTGCCAAAGGGAGGAAGAGGCGTATGCGGGGACGGGAGAGGAGGCAATACTTCATTGAGGAGGAACACGAGGATGAGGTGCTGGAGTGGCTGAGAGAGAATGACTATCTGTGGCGGAAGGGACACCGGCTGTACAGGGACACCAAAAGGAAACAGGCTGCTTGGAGAGAGAGGGCGGAGAGTATGGGTTACACTTCGGAGGTGCTCCTCGGCTGGTGGAAGCATATGCGCACCTGGTACGGGAAGCTGCACCTGAAGAAATCTGGTCAGGCCACGGTTAAGCTGACAGACAGAGAGACCTACGTCATGGCCAGGTGCAGCTTCCTGGAGGGTGAGATCCGCCACCGAGGAGCACCAGGAGCCCCTCTGTCTACCCTCTCTCTCCGGCAGCCTGCTGAGACCCAGTCCTCTTCCGGCCGAGAGTCAGTCCCTGTCTCCAGGCAGGTTTCTGTGGAACATGCCACGGGGAGAACCCGCGGACAGCTGTTGTAACCGTGGTGGAGCGCGTGGAGGACTCCCTGGTGTGGTGGGAGAAAGGAGACATCGAGTCCACCACAGTCGTAGCCGCATCCACCACCCCCAGCTCCACCTCCACAGAAAGGCAGAGAGCCAGACAGCAGGAGGGGCAGAGCCACACTGTCCTCCTGGAGATCAGGGACACCATCCGCACCAGCATAGATCTCCTCTCTCAGCTGGTCAACACCGACTCCTCATCCTCCAACCGCAAGCCCTTCCTCACCTATGTCAACCAGACCCTCAGGAAAATGGACGAACCCCAGTACCAGGTGGTGAAGGACCGGATCACCGAGCTGCTTCACAACCCTCCAGATCCAGAGGAACCTGCTCCCACCCAGTCCAGGTCTGCTCCTCCACCCCAGGTGATGTCCCTCCCATTCCAAGGCTTCCCACAGGCCCTCACCTACCAGGGCTACGGCTACCAGGAGGTCCAGCAGCACGGGCAGCAGCCCTTCCCAGTCCAGGCACAGAGTCATCGGACGATACCGTTGCCACCGGTTCCACTGATGCCACCGATGCCACCGACGACAATGATGCCACCGACGACAGCGATACCACCCATGCCAGTCCTCACCCAGCTGCAGACCAGACAGCCCCACTACACTACTCCTTCCTCCACGCCACAGCCAAGCCCGGCCTCAGTACATCTGTCATCAGTACTGGGGCTGACACCCCATGGCATGGAGGAAGAACCTCTCAGCATCGCAGGTCTGAGCCAGCTGTCTGAGAGCTTCCTCAACACACCGTCCCCTATTGTCCTCTCGGGGCCAGGCACCCCAATGATGATACAGACCAGCACTCCAGCACCACCCACCTCCACAGCACCTGGACCCTTCACCCCTGAAACTGGGCACACCTCCAAGTGACCAAGAAGAGTGCCAGAGACTGGGTAGCTGGCTACCTGTGGACTTTATTTGGACACTTGACTTGGGTCATTTTTGTTTTACAGCTTGTTGTTCAATAAAGTTTATCTTTGAATCACACATTTGCTTCATTTCTTTTTTTTAATAAAGTCTTGGTGGAAACTTTTAGAATTGGTTTAAGCCTTTGCATGCTTGTGGGATGGGTTAAGATAACAGTGGGATGGGCAGGCATACCTGTGGGATGGGTAATAGCCGTGGGATGGGTAAGGATAGCAGTGAGATAGATAAGCCTCCAGTGCAAGCATAGTGGGACTACATGGTCCACCCTCCCTGGTGCCACACCTATGGCCCTTTATTATCAATAATAATGTAATAATCATCCACACATGTCAACACAAACACAACTCTTTATTAAACACCCTGTTCATTGTAGGCCCACCCAACATACATGGCCCAATCTCATCCGTGTGATGAGACAGGCTGAAGAAAGCACCCATTAATCATCTATCATCCTGTCTTGCCACTCCACTGCTCCAGCTGGGGAGTTCAACCAGTGTCTCAGGAGGTTGCGCTGCTTCTTCCCTTCACGTTAGGCACATCCTGAGTGTCTATCAGGTTTCGCCCTTGCCTCCATTCCCCAGGCTCCATGTCCCCATTGCCTTGCTGGTGGTCCACGAGCCTGTTCTGCAAGACTGGGTAGCGGGTGCGCATGAGATTGTGCAGGATGCAGCAAGCTTCCACGATCCTCCTCACAGTCTCTGGGCGATGCTGCATGGTGGTGAGAAGTACCTGGAACCTGTTGGCTAGGATGCCAAAGGCGTTCTCCACCACCCGCCTTGCCCTGGACAGCCTGTAGTTGAAGATCCTCTCTTCACAGGTGAGGCATCTGGAAGTGTAGGGCTTCATGAGGTAGGTTGTGAGGGAGAAGGCGTCATCCCCCACGATGAAGTAGGGCACATCTTGCGTGTCGTTGGGCAGGGGGTCTGGATCTGGGAAGCCCATGATGGGGTTGCGTTCCAGCCCCTCCTTGAGGTGACTGGTGTTGTATACCTGGGCATCTGAAGATGAGCCGTTGCCTGAAGCATCGATGTACATGAACCTGTAGTCAGCATCGACCATGGTGAAGAGGATGATGCTGAAGAAGCCCTTGTAGTTGAAATAAGTGGACCCCGACTTGGCTGGTGCTTTGCAGGCCACGTGCTTGCCATCTATGGCTCCAACGGTGTGTGGGAAGTTCCACCTCTGATACCACTGCTCTGCAACTTTCTTCCATCCTTCTTCAGTGGAGGGGCACTGGAGGAGCTCCTCTAGGTATTCTTCGATGATGGCCTGCACCACTTCTCTGACCACAATGCTGATGGTGTTGGGTGGCACCCTCCAGCCGTACTGCATGCTCCTGTAGGTAGTCCCTGAGGCCAGGTGGCGCAGAATGAGTGCCACCTTGAGCCCAGGTTCCAGGCTGGGCTGGAAGTTGGTGTTTTCCTTGGTCAACCTGGGTGTCAGCCGCTCCACAACTTCGTCAAACATGGCTGGAGGCATCCTCATGAAGTTCTGGAATGCACGAGGGTCTTCGTTCCTCAGCTCCACCATCAGCTTGTTGTACAGTCCATACTCTGCTCTTCTCGTGATCCATCTTCAGACCCAGACACTTCTTGGGCGCCTCCTTTTCTTCCCATAGAACAGGTGAAAGAGCCTGTAGATGGCTTCGCACTGTTGCAGAAGGATGGTGGCTGCCCAAAGGACTGTGTTACGATCCACGGTAGACATGACTGGATGCTGTGGAACAGCAAGAGTCAGATGAAGGCTGCAGAGGTCTGCACAGCTGGGCTGCTGGTCTGAAAGTGAGATGCAGGTGAGTTGCTCCCCCTTTTTATAGGCAGTATAGGTGTCCCTTTGCACCCTCTAGGCATCCTCTAGGCATGCTCTAGACATACTTAATATCCAAGATAGGTCCCCTCTGCGAACGTTTTTTCCATTTTAAATGCTTTGTTTCCGTGCTGCATCCACTAGGCATCCGTTCTGCATCTGTTCTGCATCCGTTCTGCATCCATTCCGCTTCCTCCCTGCGTCCGAGCGGATGCGAGTTGCGCGGATGCGGAACGGATGCCTAGCGGATGCGCAGCAGATGCGTAACGGATGCAGAACGGACAAATTGGATACATTTCCCATGCAAAAGTTTTGAGCAGCTCAAAACTTTCTGAGCGGATGAAATGTCAATAAACGGATGCTGGACGGATAGAGAGGAAGCAAAACGGAGGCAGTGAGTACATCGCATTAACCAACGGATGACAAGCTTTTTTGTCCGTTTTACATCCTCTTTGCATCCGTTGGTGCAGTGTGACAGGGGCTTTAAGTGCTTATTCAAAGAATGAGGTTTTATTTTTTTAAAGGCTTGCCCCAGCGTTATGTGTTTAAAATCACATACTCAAACAATGGGTGCTTTTTTAAAAAATCCAAAGCAATATATTATTTTCAAAATATCCATTATCCAAACAGAAGTCTTTTAAGAAAAAAAGTATTGTAAAATTGCATGCAATTCGTCATATACTTCAGAGGAGTAAAAGGATATAATAAAACTTTCCGGTAAAGAAATACCTGCTTTGGCTTTTTTGAGAGGTATTCTGGTGTACCTATTCCAGCATAAAAATGCAAAAGTTAAGACAATTTAAAATCCTCAGCAGGTGCTAATTACCTCTTGATCCAATCTACACAAAGAGACAAGTTACTATATGCGGAGCTATTCTGCTACTTTTCAGGTTTTTTATAGTAGCACATTGTGCCATTTCTTGTGAATAATTGCTTCAGTAAACTGATAGGCAGAATATTTCCAGCCACAGAAAGAGTAAGTAAGAAGTATATGGATACACAAAAATCCGACACTTAATGCACAGCATTATCCTTGGTTAAGGGAAGATTGTACCCACAATGGCAAACACTGCTCCAGCCCTAGTCAGTTCTCACTATTTTGTCATGCTATTTCTTGCTTTGTTTTTATGCAAAACTGAATCCGCAATACCAGGCTGTTGCATGAATCCCTTTAGGGCTTTTGGTGAGAGTGGGGAATAAGGCAAGCTTGACCTGTTTGTATATGTGTGAGTGAAACAGGCAGGAAGGTAGGCAGACAGGTGAATTGGATGCTGAGGAAAAGAAACAAAATTATATGATAAGTGTTCCGTCTGGAAAGAAGCACGTGAGACCGGGTTCCAACAATAAACTCTTTTATTAAACTCTCTAGGCAATAGTAACGGAACAACAGCCCAAGCCGTGGCAGCCCTTTTTATAGCGGCTTGCCCGTGGCTTGTGGTCAATGACATCGCTTTAACTGTTCCCGCCGTTTGGCGGGTTAACCGGATTGGTTCTCTAACAGCCAATCTGCGAATGGCCTTTTCGGCCAATCAGAATAGTGAACTTGGAGACTTCCAAGTTCCATACAGAACACCCCTCCCCCCTTGGTTTAGTCCAACTTGTGTCACGCAGTCACGCAGGTAGGTGGGGCTTTTTCTAGTCCTGGTTGACCAGCGCAGCTCAGTCTCGGCATCGTCTTCGAGCAGCTCAGACAGGATCGCTCTCTCTCTGGTCCTTCTCCATGGAACCTCCTGGAAGGGTGAGTCAGCCTTGCCGCTCCCACCTGAGTCTCTCGGGCCAGTTGAGATGGCTCCGCCGCTCCCTCCTGGCTTGACCAGGTTGGTTGAGCTGGCCTGGCTGTTTCCTTCCAGGAAGGCTTCACTTTGTTCTCCTGCTCCTGGACTTCTCATTTGGGGTTCATCTAACTGTGAGTGCTCTTTTTGATTTAAATAGTCTTTTTGTAGTGTTTGTTGTCTTGTTATGGGAGGTTCGTCTCTCCCTTTTTTATTATTTTGTATTTCCCCCCCCCCCTCGGTTGTTTTTTGGTCGATATTTATTTTTATTGGTTCTGTGGTGTTTTTTCGTTCGAGATTGAGAGAACGAAGCTGGTCTATGTGCCGCTTCCAGTCTCTACCATCATCTAGGAGTAGTCGGTAAGACCGGGAGCCTGTAATTTGGGTGATTGTGGCTGGAAGCCACAACAGTTCCCCGATGAGGTTTCTCGCATAGACCAGGTCGCCAATTTCAAAAGTTCGATATTTGCTGGAGGAGTCAGGGGGTTTGTCCCAGTTGTAAGTGGGGTGCAGTCTGTCTAGGTAGGAACGTAATTTCCTACCCATTAGGAGTTCTGCTGGGCTTTGTTGGTTGTGCTGCTAGTGTTAATATACTATAGAGTTAGTAGTCGGTTTAGTTTGTCTTGCACATCCCCCTTGTCCATTCTATCTAGGCCCTCCTTCGTGTATCGAACCATGCGTTCAGCCCTGCCATTTGCAGCCAGATGGGTCGGTGCTGTTAAAGCATGTCGGATACCCTGGGCAGCCAGATACTGTTTGAATGCTAACACTGTAAACTGGGGCCCATTATCTGACACCAGTACATCAGGCAGCCCATGTGTAGTGAAAAGTTTGTCTAGCTGTTTCATTACTGCCTCGGTGGTTCTGGAAGCCATAAGGATGACTTCTAACCAGTTCGAGTAGCATCCCCAACTATTAGGAAGGTGTTTCCCTTTGTCGGCCCAGCAAAGTCAATATGTAGTCTAGACCATGGACCCCGGGGAGTTTCCCATTCTCTGACTTGTGCCTGTGGGGGGGTAGGCCTCGATTTTTGACAGTCATGGCATGTTGCCACCCAACGTTCAATGTCTTTGTCCAGCCCTGGCCACCAGACGTAACTCCTGGCCAGGGCTTTCAGTTTGACTATGCCTGGGTGTCCCTCATGCAACATGCACAGAACATCTTCCTGGAGACCATTTGGTATAACCATCCTGTCACCCCATAAAATGCAAATTTTTTCTCTGGACAGTTCGGTCTCTCGGGTGCGAAATGGCTTAAAAGTCTCAGTTTTGTTCTCCTCCGGCCAGCCCTTACCTACCCAATTCAATATGCACGCTGTCAAAGGGTCTTTAGCGGTGGCTCTCATGACGTCCGCTGCGGTTAGCAGCAGGTCCGGGCAGGTCTCTAGTTGGAGTGTGCAGATGGTTGGAGCTGGGTCCTCTTCTGTGATGGGCAGCGGGGAACGGCTCAGGGCGTCGGCATGTGTAATGGCTTTTCCGGGGTGATGAATCAGCGTGTAAGAGTAGGCAGCGAGGAATTCAGACCACCTCGTCATTCTAGGTGACAGAATGTTCAGGGTTGGCTTGTTGCCTGCTAGGATTTCCAAAAGGGGCTTGTGATCAGTGGTGATAGAAAAAGTTCTATCATAAAGGTACTCATGGAATCTTTTGACTCCAGCGATGATTGCGAGGGCTTTTCTGTTGAGTTGGCTGTAATTGCGTTCTGACTTGGAAAGCGTCTTTGAATAAAAAGCGACCAGTGCCTCTCTGCCATCTGGTAGCTTATGGCTCAGGATGGCACCAATCCCAAAAGGCAATGCATTACAGGTGACCGTCAAGGGCAGGGTATTGCTATACTGGATTAAAATGGTGTTAGACGTTAATAGGTCTTTGATACCCTGAAATGTTGCCTGTTCCCAGTGGCCCCATGTCCAAGTAGTTTTTTTATCTAGCAGCTGATGTAGGGGTTTTGCTATGGTTGCCTTTTGGGGCAGGAACACATTGTAAAAATTTATGAGACCTAGGAATGCTTGAAGATCAGTTTTGTTCCTAGGTCAAGGAGCGTCTTTGATTGCCTTTATTTTTTTTTTCAGTGGGGTGCATGCCTTGTTCATCGATTAAATAGCCCCAAAACTCGACCTGGTTGTTGGTTAGGTCACATTTGTCTCGTTTTACCTTGAGGCCTGCGTCTCTAAATCTTGTTAAAACTGCTCTTAATCTGTTCTCTAGCTGGTTGGCATTTTTTGCTAAGACCAGAACATCGTCAAAATAAGGGACGACCCCCTTGATTCCGTTTAACAGGCATTCCATGAGGCTTTGGAACATGCCTGGGGCAACGCTAATGCCGAACTGGAGACGGTTACACTTGAATGCCCCTCTGTGTGTCACAATAGTCTGTACCTCTGTGGTAATGGGGTCAACAGGTAGTTGTTGATACGCCTGAGCGAGATCAAGCTTCGCAAAAATTCTTCCTCCCCCTAGTGAGTGCAGTAAATGTTGCACTACCAGTACTGGATATGTGCTTTGTTGGAGTGCATGGTTCAGGGTTGTTTTATAGTCTCCACAGGTGCGCACTGACCCATCTGGTTTCACAGGAGTAATGATGGGTGTTTCCCACCTGGCATGGTCGATTGGCTCTAAAACCCCTTGAGCTATTAATTTGTTCAATTGTTCATCAATTTTTGGTTTTAAAGCAAACGGGACATGTCTAGCCTTTAAACGGGTGGGGGCTATTTTCAGGTCTAGGCTAAATGAAATTAGGGTCCCCTTGTACTTGCCTAAGGTCCCGTCGAAAACATCTTGGAATTCTGGTAGCAGGCTCTCCTCCCATTTGGCTGCAGCAATGCGGTTGATCCCAATTCCCAGGGGCACGAACCATTCGATCCCTAGCAGACTAGGGCGATCACGGTCGATGATGGTTAGAGGCAAGATTTCAGTGTGGTTCTTGAATTCGATGAGGAAATGTCCTAGGCCTACTACCGGAATTCGATTTCCCTGGTAGTCTTTTAAAATTAGTCTTTGCTTCTGTAATTCTTTTTGTTTAATGTCCGGTATCAGGCGCCGGATGGTATTCCAGGATACCATAGATAGGAAAGACCTTGAGTCGACTTCCATCTCACAGGGCTTCCCTTCAATGCTCACCTCTATCCGGACCTTCTTCCCATTTTCTGCCCTGGCATTTCCGATGATGACTGTCTGATGCGTTTCCTCTCTGTCATTGGTTCTTTTACTTCGGTTCCATCTGCTTCCAGCTTGTCTTTCTTCATATGTGGGGGGGGTGGGGTTGCTGCCGTATCTTTTTGGACTATGGCTCTTTTTGTGGCGGTAGACTCTTTCGATGTGCCCCCATTTGTTCCAAGCCCTACAGATTGCATTGAGGAACCGGCATTCAGCTCGCAGGTGGTTGCCCCCGCATCCCACACATTTAAACTCTTGCCGGTTTCTCCTCCTTTCGCACCATTTCTTGTCTGATTGAAGTCTATGAACATCTTCATTTTCGTCCCCAGTATCGCTCTGGAATTCGAGATCTTCATAGTGGGCTGTCGCTGTGGGCTGTTTCTTTCCTCCCTCTGCCCTCTTCTCTCTGGCTTGGTTTGGCAGATCAGGGATCGCATTCATCTGGCGTATGGCAGCTGCTGACTTCTTTGCTGCTTCGGCAGCGGTTACCTCTGCAATGGCCTCGGCCATGGTTATGTTTGGTCTATTCAGGAGCTTGCTCTGAAGGGTAGTGTCCTTCAAACCGAGGACCACACGGTCCCTCATGGCCTCATCCATGTTCTGGAACTCACAGGCTCCTCCAATGTGTCTCAGGGCTGCTACAAAATCTCCGACAGTTTCATCTTCCTTCTGGTCCCTCTTGTAGAACTCGTGTCTTTTTATCAAGTTGGAGACCACAGGTGCGTAGTGTGCTCGGAGAATTCTGTTCAGCTTGGGCCAAGTCATCTGTTTGACATTTCTGGGTTTAGCCAGCGCCTTCGCCATTTTAAAGATGGCTGGTCCACAGTGTGTAAGGAAGACAGCCTTCTTTCTCTGGTCAGAGATTTCCTGCAGTTCATTGCTTTCCAAAAAAAATAAGAAAGTGATCGATATACCACTCCCAATCCTCCTCATCAGGATTGAATGGTGCGGGCAGCGCGTTGTTACTGGCCATCTCTCTCGCTCGGTTCAGATCGCCGCGTGCTTCGGTCTCACTTTTCTATGACGATCCCACCTTCGTCACCAGTGTTCCGTCCGGAAAGAAGCGTATGAGACCGGGTTCCAACAATAAACTCTTTTATTAAACTCGCTAGGCAATAGTAACAGAACAACAGCCCAAGCCGTGGTAGCCCTTTTTATAGCGGCTTGCCCGCGGCTTGTGGCCAATGACACCGCTTTAACTGTTCCTGCCATTTGGCGGGTTAACCGGATTGGTTCTCTAACAGCCAATCCGCGAATGGCCTTTTTGGCCAATCAGAATAGTGAACTTGGAGCCTTCCAAGTTCCATACAGAACAATAAGGCCATGGTGTTAGTGGTGGCAACTGGTGTAGGTCAGTAGATGAAGAGCAATATTGAAAAGCTGACGATCACCTGCAGACCACTGTTAGGGACTAGAAAGTCAGAGGGGATGTCTGGGAGCAAAGTTGTTTTTCTAAAATAAATTTTTATTGATTTTCTATTTATTACATTTCCTAGTGCTTGATAGACATTGTGTTGTCTGTGTATTTAATTTGCTTAACAATGAAAATGCCATTCTTATTCTCCATGCCCTTTTTCCCAACCACCGGTAAAATAAGTTCCAAGTTGGATAATATTCTGTGTCTTCTTTCTGTTTGATTTTCAGTGTTAAGTCCATTTCTGCACAATCTAGTATCTTCATAATTATCTCTTTATCATGTGTTGTTTCTTCATCTTTCCAATTTTGTGTGAAGATAATCCTCACTGCTGTTAAGGCAGGTAATATTAAATACATACTTTTCTTATCAGATAACAGATAATCAGTGTTGGAAGGGACTTTGTAGGCCATCTAGTCGAACCCCTGCCCAAGCAGGAGAGCCTACAGCATTTCTGACAGATGGGAGTCCAATCTCTTCTTGACAAATGGGAGCAAAGTTATTGTGAGGGAAAGAGATGGAGATTAAGCTATCAGGTTGCAGAAGCTTTACTTTTGATTTTTAAAATTTAAATAATATAGACAGCATCAGGTAATCTGAATGTATAAGTAAGTGTACATGTGCCCCAACTAAGACCCAAACAAAGGTATAAGGCACAGCGGATACTTAGAAATGCTTAAGACATAAAACACATGAGCACCATTAATCCTTGTTCAGTGACTACCTCATTTAGCAATCATTTGCAATTATGGTAGTGAAGAAAAAATAACTTTGCAACCAATCCTCATATTTACAGCCTTCACAGATCTGTAAAAGCAAAATAGAGTTGAAATTGTATCATAAGCATTGTGATTTCAATTAGCTATGGCTTTACTTAACAACCAAGTTGCTAATCCCAATTATGGCCACTAAATGAGATCTACCTGTATTCATTTGGATTGTTGAAGTACTATTTGGCTTGGTTCCGGGCATGCTCCAGACCGTCTTCCCCATAACCAACCAGGGCATTCATTCAATTGGGGAAATTACTTCAATCAGAATACAGCTGGAAAGCATCTTAGTACAGCCTCCTGCTTATGCAGGAGATCCTATACCATTTCAGACAAGTGACTGTCCAGTCTTTTCTTTAAAAACTTCCAGTGATGAAGCACCCACAATTCCTGAAGGCAAGCTATTCCACTGGTTAATTGTCCTCACTATTAGGAAGTTTCTCCATGGTTCCAGGTTGCTTCTCTCCTTGATTAGTTTCCATATATTGTTTTTTGTCTTGCCTTCTGGTGCTCTGGAAAATAAGTTGACCCCCTCTTATGCCTAACATATGAGATCAGTGGGGAATCAAGGAGAGTGTGGCCCCTACTTCCTTAAATAGCTGCCTTCCCCCAGTGTGGATAGATTAGCCTTAACCTCATTCATCCAATCAATAAAAACAGAAGTATTCTGCAGGTGTTTTGCAACTTAAGGTAAGGCTGCTTAAAGTTGACAACTCCCAGGTATATTTAGTTGGTATGTTTGGTATGCTGTATTTAGCTGGCATATTTAGTTGGTATATTTAAGTATAATGCAGCATTCTACTAAAGTTGAGGTTTTATGGATGATCACAGTTCTGCTTAATTATTATATATGTTTCTATTTTACCATTCTGACAAGGTGTATCATTCCACAGTATAGAAACTGAATAAATATATTTATGAGTGTTAAAAACACACACATGCAAGCAAGCCATGCACACTGAATATGCTTTGTGGTGCTAGGCTGTTTCACTTGAAGGGAAATAAACCTGTTTCATTTTCCTGCAAAATATGATCAAGGAGTGGGTTTTATTACACAAACATTGGGCATTCAGTACTGAATGAAAAAGGCTGGTAGTGGGGCATGGATCCCTTTTCCCCAAGCAGAAGATTTTTGGGAGGAAACAAACCATGTTCAAGCCACAGACTGGCAAGGCATATGGCTGCGATATTTATAACTGTAATGAGCCTCACATGAAAAGTGACTAAGAACCAAAGGGCTGCATTTTTAAACAAGCTTTGACGTAAGTGTGAACAAGGAGCTATAAATTAATCTCCTACACCCCATCTTCATCTTTCTGGGCTAACGGGATGTTGGGCCATTAAGAATCCAGAGCTGCCTGGTTAGCACCAATATTTCACCTATATTTTTGCAAAGCTACAAATTGGAAACATTTAGATATGCACTGCATCCTTGAGATCATTCTGGCAGCCAGGCAGTCAAACCTGAGCAATGTAGCGGTTAAGGCTCCAGGTAAGACACTGGGAGATGGTGAGTTCTAGTTCCACCCTAGGCACAAAGCCAGCTGGGTAACCTTGAGCCAGTCCATCTCTCTCAGCCCTAGGAAGCAGCAGGCAAGGGCAAATCACTTCTGAAATCTTGCCAAGAAAACTGCAGGGCCTTTATTAAGCAGTTGCTAATATCAACACTTACTCACAGACAGACAGACAGACAGACGGACACACATACACACACACAGAGCAATCATTTTGAGTACAATTACTGCAAGTCCAAAATTCTGGCTGTACTGTGTATAATGCATAAAATATTTAACACTAATTTAAAAAGAACTAAACCATTTCTTGAAAGTTTAGAACGGAACTGTTCCATTTGGAAATAAGGTGCACGAGACTGGGTTCCAACAAACAGCTCTTTATTAAAACAGTATAGTGACTTGTAACAGAACGTTTACCCAAGCCACAGCAGCCCTTCTTATAGCGGCTTGCTCACGGCTTGTGGCCAATGACAGTTGTTCAAGTGTTCCCGCCATTAGGCGGGCCAATCAAAATGGCGCTTAACTGACCAATCTGAGAACGGCCTATTCGGCCAATCAGTTTAAGATATTTGGAGTCTACCAAGTTCTATACACAACAACCCTCCCCCTTTGCTTTCGTTCACATAGTCACACAGGTAGGTAAGGCTTTTGCGGGTCCTAGTTGACCTGCGCAGCTCAGTCTCAGCGTGGTCCTCAAACGATTCAGACAGGATTGCTTTCTCTCCATGTCTTCTCCATGGAACCTCCTGGAAGGGTGAGTTAGCCTTGCCACTCCCGCCTGAGTTTCTCGTGCTGGTTGAGGTGGCTCCGCTGCTCCTTCCTGGTTTGTCCAGGCTGGTCGAGCTGGCCTGGCTGTCTCCTTCCAGGAAGGCCTCGCCTCGCTCTCCTGCTCCCGGATTTCTTCTCTGGAAGTCGTCTTTGGGTAAGCGCTCTTTTTGTTTCATTTGGGATTCTAGTTCAGGTTTGTGTAGTGATTGTTGTCATGTTATTGGAGGTTCGTCTCTCCCTTTTTTATTATTTTGTGTTTCCCCCCCCCTCGGTTGTTTTTGGCTCATTTATTGGTGTCTGCAGCGGTGGTGCAGTGTTGCGTTCCAATGTTTGAGAGCGAAGCTGGTCAATGTGCTGCTTCCATGTTCTGCCATCGTCTAGTGCAAGTCGGTATGACCGGGGCCCTGTGATTTGGGTAACTGTGGCTGGAAGCCATAATGGGTCCCCGGTAAGGTTCTTAGTGTAGACTAAATCGCCAATATCAAAGGAGCGATATTTACTGGAGGAATCAGGGGGGCTGTCCCACGTATAGGTAGGGTGCAGTCTATCAAGGTAGGAACACAATTTTCTACCGATGAGGAGTTCTGCTGGGCTTTTGTTAGTGGTTGTACTAGGGGTGATATGTTGAATAGTTAATAGTTTGTTCAGTTTATCTTGGATATCCCCCGTGTCCATTTTTTCTAGGACCTTAGTATAACGAACCACATGTTCGGCCCGTCCATTAGAAGCCGGATGAGCCAGCGCTGTCAGAGCATGTTGGATGCCCTGTGCAGCCAAGTATTGCTCAAAAGCTAAAGCGGTAAACTGGGGGCCATTGTCCGAGACAACTACATCTGGCAATCCATGTGTGGCAAAAAGTTTGTTTCACTGTTTTATGACTGCTTCCATAGTAGTGGACGCCATAAGGATAACCTCTAATCAGTTCGAGTAGGCGTCAACGATTACAAAATAGATGTTCCCTTTCATTGGCCCAGCAAAGTCAATATGCAGTCTTGACCATGGGCCTCTGGGAGTTTCCCATTCCACGACTGGTGCCAGTGGGGAGGTAGGCCTTGATTTTTGGCAGTTATGGCATGTTGCCACCCATCATTCAATGTCTTTGTCCAGCCCTGGCCACCAGACGTAACTCCTGGCCAGGGCTTTCATTTTGACTATGCCCGGGTGTCCCTCATGCAACATGCACAACACTTCTTCCTGTAATTTTTTTGGGATTACCACCCTATTCCCCCACAGTATACAGGCTTTTTCAATAGACAGTTCAGTCTGTTGGTTGTGAAAAAGTTTAAAAGTCCCACCTCTATTCTCCTCCGGCCAGCCCTTATCTACCCAATGCAGGATTCGAGCAGTCAGCGGGTCTTTCACAGTAGCTTTAGCGACATCTGCTGCGGTTAGTGGCAGATTCGGCCATGACTCGATTTGGAGAGTGGAGATGGTGGGAGCTGGGTCGCCTTCTATGTCAGGTAGCGGGGAATGGCTCAAGGCATCCACATGGGTGATAGTCTTTCCTGGGCGATAGATGAGTGTGTAATTGTAGGCAGCGAGGAATTCTGACCACCTCATCATTCTTGGCGACAGAATGTTCGGGGTTGGTTTGTTTCCTGCTAGGATCCCTAGCAGGGGTTTGTGGTCAGTGATAATTGAAAATGTCCTACCATATAGGTATTCGTGGAATCTTTTGATGCCTGCTATGATTGCGAGGGCTTCTCGGTCAAGTTGGCTGTAGTTCCTTTCAGATTTTGACAGTGTTTTGGAATAGAAGGCAATTGGTGCCTCTCTGCCATCTGATAGCTTGTGACCCAGGATGGCGCCGATTGCAAAAGGCGATGCATCACAGGTGACTGTAAATGGCAAAGTGTTGCTGTACTGAATCAAAACGGTGTTAGAAGTTAATAAGTCCTTAATGTTCTGGAATGTTGCTTGTTCCCGGGGGGCCCATTTCCAGACAGTTTTTTTTAATCTAACAGTCGATGTAAAGATTCTGCTACGGTTGCTTTTTTGGGCAGGAAGACATTGTAGAAATTAATGAGACCTAAGAATGCTTGTAAGTCAGTTTTGTTCTTAGGTCTGGGTGCGTCTTTGATTGCCTTTATCTTCTTTTCAGTGGGGTGTATCCCTTGCTCATCTATAAGGTAGCCTAAAAATTCGACCTGATCGGTGACTAGTTTACATTTTTCTCTTTTGACTTTAAGCCCTGCTTCTCTGAATCTTAGCAAAACTTCTTTTAGTCTATTTTCTAATTGTTGTGCATTTTTTGCTGATACTAATACATCATCAAAATAGGGGACAACTCTTTAATAGGGGACAAAATAGGGGACAATTCTGTTTAGAAGGCGCTCCATGAGGCTTTGGAAGACGCCTGGGGCAACGCTAATGCCAAATTGAAGTCGGTTGCACTTGAATGCCCCTCTGTGCATGACTATAGTCTTTGCCTCTGCAGTCTTGGGGTCAACTGGTAGCTGTTGATACACTTGTGCGAAATCAAGTTTTGCAAAAAAATTTCCTCCCCCTAATGAATGCAATAGGTGTTGCACTACCAGGACAGGGTACACACTTTGCTGGAGTGCATGATTTAAGGTAGCCTTATAGTCACCACAGATGCGCACTGACCCATCTGGTTTGACAGGAGTCATGATGGGTGTTTCCCACCTGGCGTGGTCAATTGGCTCTTACACCCCTTGTATGATGAGTTTGTTAAGCTGCTCATCTATTTTTGGCTTTAAGGCAATGGGAACGCGTCTGGCTTTGAGCCTGTTGGGAGCTACCTTTGGGTCTAGGCTGAATGATATTGGGGTCCCCTTGTACTTGCCTAGGGTCCTGTCGAATACATCCTGGAACTCTTCCAGCAGGCTCTCTTCCCAGTTGGCTGCAATGATGCTGTTGATCCCGGTCACTCCGATTCCCAGAGGTGCGAACCATTCAATTCCCAGCAGGCTAGGGCGATCACGGTCGACAATTGTCAGAGGCAGCACTTCAGCATGGTTTTTAAATTCTACTAAGAAATGTCCAAGGCCCACTACCGGGATTTCAGTTTCCCTAGTAGTCTTTTAATATCAATTTTTGCTGTTCCAGTTCTCCTTGCTTGATGTCTGGTATCAGGTTTCTAATAGTGTTCCAAGATACCATTGACAGGTATGATCTGGAGTCTACTTCCATCTCACAGGGCTTTCCTTCGATTTTCACATTTATTCGGACCTTTTTTGCATTTGCTGCCCTGGCATTTCTGATGGTTATTGTTTGGTGTATTTCTTCTCTGTCGTTCGTTCGTTGGTTTCTGCTCTCTCAGCTCCAAGCTCCATCTGCTTCCAGCTTGTCTCTCTTCGTTTCTGGGGGGGGGGGGGTGCCACCGCATCTTTTTGGACTATAGCTCTTTTTGTTCCGGCAGACCCTTGCAATGTGCCCCCATTTTTCACAACATCTGCAAATGGCATCTAAGAACCTGCATTCTGAACGCAGGTGATTTCCTCCGCATCCAGCACACTGGAATTCTCACCTGCTTCTTTCTTTTTCCCGCTATTTTCTTTCCGACTGAAGCCTATGTATGTCTTCACTGTCGTCATCAGTGTTGCTCGGGGAGTCGAGATCTTCATGGTGGGCGGTTGCTGTGGGCTGTTTCTTGCTTCCTTCTGCCCTCTTTTCTCTGGTTGATTCAGCAGATCTGGAATGGAGTTAATCTGGCGCATAGTGGCTGCGGATTTCTTGGCTGCTTCAGTGGAGGTGGCTTCTGCGATGGCCTCGGCCACTGTGATATTCGGTCTGTTTAGCAGCTTCCTTTGGAGTGTAGCATCCCTCAATCCAAGGACCACGCGGTCTCTCATGGCCTCATCCATGTTCTGGAACTCGCAGGCTCCTCCGATGTGTCTTAAGGCTGCTACAAAATCCCCAATGCTCTCGTCTTCTATAAACGAGACGTTTCTAAGAACATCAGAAAGCACTCAATGTACGACTCCCAATCTTCTTCAGCTGTGTTGAACGGTGCAGGTGGCGCATTGTTACCAGCCATCTCGGTCGCTCGGTTCTGGTTGCCGCGTGCTTCGGTCTCGCTCTTCTAGGACGATCCCATCCTCATCACCAGTGTTCTGTTTGGAAATAAGGTGCGCGAGACCGGGTTCCAACAAACAGCTCTTTATTAAAACAGTATAGTGACTTGTAACGGAACATTTACCCAAGCCGCGGCAGCCCTTCTTATAGCGGCTTGCTCGCGGCTTGTGGCCAATGACAGTTGTTCAAGTGTTCCCACTGTCAGGTGGGCCAATCGGAATGGCGCTTAACTGACCAGTCCAAGAACAGCCTATTTGGCCAATCAGTTTAAGATATTTGGAGTCTACCAAGTTCTATACACAACAGGAACACCCTTTTTTCTGTTACATAAGATTTATTTCAGCTTGTATCGGGTTTACACAAAGAATGAATAATGATGATTCCCAACAGGTATTTGCTTCTTTCAAATCAATTTCCTAAGTCACAAGATGTTCATATTTGTTGCCAGATGATAATTGGAAATGGTAACTACATTTACCATAACCTTTCTTGGGAACTCATCTTTCATCTTCAACCACTCAATAAATACATTCCCGATCCTTTTGCCACACAATATAAAATGGCCTTTTGTCAGATGTCAGTTGTTTAAGTCTGAGGTGACTGAATTAACCCCAGGCAGAGTTAGTTAGGATGTTGATGGATGTTTATGCAGCCTATTTTTTTCAGGGATCTTATGGACTATTTCACAAGAACCAACCAGGTCATCCATTCTGTTTCATGAAAAGATTTTCAATGGCCACCATTTATCCTTTCAGAATTTTCATTTAGTAGTGAGGTTCAGACATCACAAATCAGTTCTTCCATAGCCCTCAGTCTGCACAGGTTAAGGTTTTGCCAGTGAATCCTGCATTAAAAATAAAGCTATCACAGTAATTCCAGCACCTATATTTTTCTGATCCTGTTGCCAGAATGCAGCTGTAGTAGGATGTGAGAATAAATGTGGGAGACAGGAGGAAGAGCTGCAGCTTTTCTTAGCCCAAAGCAGGAGTGGGAATAGAAAAAAATATATAAATGACTCTTCCTCATTTCCTGGAATATAAAAGGTAGAGGAATAGGGAAGTGCTTTCTGGCTTACAAGATTCTGCTACTGTAACCTTACAATAAAGATAGCATTTGGATTCTTAGTTTTGATTTCCTGGTCTGAAGAAGTGACAATAACAGGCAAGTTGAAAAACAAACTCTATATGATCCTGAAAACGTTTGGCAGAGTTGAGTGAAAATTAAGAGGACAATTTCTATATCCGTTTTATTTATTTGTATTTTCATTTATTTTATTTGTCAAGCGATTATAAGATAACAGGTATAAGTGTAAACATAGTTATGAATACATGAAATGGATACATATAAGAAAAATATAAAAGAAACAATAGGACAGGGACGGTAGGCATGTTGGTGCGCTTATGCATGCCCCCTACAGACCTCTTAGGAAAGGGGTGAGGTCAATAGTAAACAGTCTAAGGTTAAAGTTTTTGGGGTTTAGGGAAGAAACCACAGAGTCAGGTAGAGTATTCCAGACATTGACCACTCTGTTGCTGAAGTCGTATTTCCTGTATATTTCCATTTGATCATGACAACTAAGTGACTTCCAGGTGAGACACAATCACAGCGAGGTTAATGCTTGTTTAAAATCAGCTCCAAACCTGAGCAGCTGCACAATGTTGGGGTGGTTTTTGAGAGCTAAGCTGAAAGGGAGGGAGGTTGGTGACTTATTTGAAAGCGAAGCTGTGAAACCGCTGGGCACCCTCCAACTTCTACATTAGTATCTTTAGATCTGGTTTCTGAAGTGGCAAACAGGATTCTAGTCCAGTTGCACAAAAGAGAGCAAAGCAGTTGGTGGATTGGCAGGTCCACCAGTGTATCGGTTACATTCTTTCCATGCTACAAAACCTTTTTAAAAAATAGGCACCTCACTGGAATGGGGAAATAGCAACCAGAGGCATCTAAACACTGCAATCAGTGCCAAATCTCTCCTATGCCAATAACAAAGTGGTGTCTGTTACTTCAGAAAGCTCTTTTGCCAATATCAATATCTACAAATAACAAAGGTCTAGGGGACTATTTTGACCAAGGCCAGATCTATCAAACATCCGGTGTTCATCACATGAAGGGCTAATTTTTAATTCCTCTGTCAAGAATGTTGTTATGTTTCTCTGCCATTGGCAGTCTCATGTAGCTACCTGAGCTCTGATTTTTCCAGAAAGAAAAAACTCTGCAGGAAGAAAAACTGCCCCCTTAGAAGAGAACCAGATGCTCAGATGCCTGACAGCAAAGCTGAGACAGACTCTTCCCCATCCAAGGCCTTAGAAAGGTGCTTCTATTTTGAATGGACTACACTTGTTGGCCACAACCAAGTAAACAATAATACAGCTTAGCACAATTTATGGATTTTAAGAACCATGGTGGTGCAGCGATTAGAATGCAGTATTGCAGGCTAATTCTGCCAACTGCCAGGAGTTTGATTCTCACCGGCTCAAGGCTGACTCAGCCTGCCATCCTTTTGAGGTTGGCAAAGTGAGGACCCAGGGTGTTGAAGGCAATACACTGACTTTATAAACTGCTTAGAGGGGGCTTGAAAGCACTGTGAAGTGGTATATAAGTCTAAGTGCTACTGCTATTTAGCCAATGAGGTTTATAAGCCATGATTTAGGGCTTAGCATTATATCTAAATCAATCTTCAAGGACTTGTTCAGCAAACTGTAGTTAAATCAAGAAGTTGGCATGAAGTATGAAAATAGGTTTTGAGTTAAAATGATGGTCGGATTGAATATGAAGTACTTTACTGCTGATAGATGTGATCCATTTCATGACCAGTTAATTGATGTGATCCATTATAGGATCATTCTTATAGGATTATAGGATTTCTAGGACAATGTATTTATTAGTTTCTGGGATCAATAGGCTCTTATTTGGCTCTCTCCCTGGAATGTGATGTCTCTTCCATGGCAAGTCACAGTGTGATTCCCGAGATTGTGTCCCATTCCTTCTCCAGTTGCACATTCCATCAATTTAATACAGAATATTAATTAATAATTCTGCATGTTATATCATTTTTCAGAGTATCATGACTGGATCTTGAGGATAAAAGGGAATAAAAGAAAGTGAAAGATTGAATGTAAGAAGAGAAATATGTAGTCTGGTGTGAAAAAGAGCTTAGATAACAGATATATCTCCTGATAAATGAATGGAAAATCAAATAAAGAAAGAAGACGTGGAAGTTCCTTGAAGAAGAGTGCATGTGATAATAACGTATAGTTAACAAAATGGGGAAATATGAAAAAGGATCTGTGGTGTAATGATGAAGTGAAAGAGGTTGTGGTGAGAAAAATGCATGGAAAAGAATATTCTTTCTTTCCTTTTAATAACCCTTTAATCAGGGGTGGGAATTCTACCAGTTCGCACCTATTCGCTAGAACTGGTTGTTAACATTCTAAATAGTTCGGAGTACCGGTTTTTAGAAGAAATAATTGGCCTAATCCTGTAAGGAAGGCAGGAAGGAAACATTCTGGTGTTGCTTACAGAAACTGCCTCTCCATTAACCCTTACTACATTCTTTTTTTTTTTTTTTAAGAATTTTATTAATTTTCTACAAACAGACATAACATATAAAACATTAAAAACATCTACTCTCATATATACTTCCGGTGTGTCGGTTGGTTCATCAGTTTTGTGCATTCATTTTATAGTCTCAATTACAGTTATATTACATAACCACTCATATTGTCAATCCATATCCTAATATTACCAAAAAAAATTAAAATAAAGTCTTTTTCTGACTATACTTTTAATCATTCATGCTTTATGAGATAACAATACTTCAAACAGTTTATTCTATAACAAATCATATAGTCATAACAAATCAATCCTAAAAACCCTTCATAGATATAATACTAATGCTCTATTATTGTATTTTATCATCTAACCATTGATAAAAAAGATCCCAAATTTCATAAAATTGTTTATCTTCTTGCTCTCTAATTTCAAATGTCAATCTACTCATCTCAGGACATTCCAATATTTTCTTAATAATTTCTTCCTGTGATGGTATTTTCTCATTCTTCCAATTTTTAGCAAATACAATCCTAG